>CM060567.1:16507500-17107500 GCA_030625065.1 Alectoris magna
ATCCAGAGATCAAGCACAGACAGAAGAACAGCAAAACTGCGATAAAAGCTGGAAGCGATAGCAAGCCTTTCCAGTAAATTACCAAATATCTGCAAATCTGCAGAAAATTCATTGAAAAATAAATAAAAGAACTGCTACTTAATTCTAACCTATATTACTCTAAAATCTGCATTTTTCCCAGGGAAGATTGCTTTACAAATAATATTTTGTTAAAGTAATTTCTTACTATCTCACTGAATATTATTTTTTTCCTTTTTTGACTTCAAAAGTAAAGTAGAAATTGCATTATGAATCTGTGTGGAATTCTATTTTGCATTTATCTTTCCATGCAAGATTAATGGGTTGCATGAAACATTGTGGCTTGAAGGCTGGGGAGATTACTAAGAACTGAATGATGGGCACAACAAGAAAGCTAATACAAAAACTAATAAAAATACAAGATAGGAAAACAAAAGCAATAGAAAAATCTAACTAGTTGTAGTATTAGTGGGAGAAAAATGAACACAAGAAAACAGAGCTGTTTATATGTATATAAATATGCATATGAATTATTTATATAACTAATTATTAGAATCAGCTTTTTGTTTGCTTGATTTGTAGGAGTGGTTCTGTGGGACAATTAAGAATGGCAGATGGAATAGCACTGTGAAAAACTCATATCTCACACCGCTGAGAAATTAGAATACACAACACGCCCCCAAAATCCCTGTGAGAAGGCATGAGATTCTTCAGGGAAGGATGGAAAAACTCTCTTAAGTTACACAAACCAATGCAGGCCTATTCCAAACTGCATGACACTGGAATAGTCATCTGCATGTGAGAGGAAACGCTGTGCTGTGGTCTCATGAGCAGCCGTGGCCAAGAATTAATGTTTACTCACATTTTGTCTTTGCCTGCTCTTTTGCTGCAAGAGTGGGTCAAAAAGCCAGTGGCACAGAGACCGGAGGAAGCAGTTCTGGCAGAAAAGAGAAGGATAGATGTACTAAAGCATTGCACACAGTTTCCCCACACACCAAAATTATTCCAGTGATCACAAGGAATTATTCTCTTTCTAACCTGGTTGGCCTTGGTAAAAAGCTATCGGGAGGTATTCCTAGAAATTCCTAACTGTTGTGCACCTGCTTGCTCTGTCGGCGACAATCCAGTTTGCTCATTATTGTGAGCCTGTTGTTGTTGCTCTTGTGATTGTGGGAAATGGCACTGAAGCTTCAAAAGTCAGTAAATCCATCCCGCAACAGACAAATTGCAGATGCCTCATGGACAAATTCAGGAAACGCAACCAAAACGTTTACAGTGTGATTTTATATATAATTCTTCCCAATAATACGTTTGCTGTATTTGAATATGTATTACCAGCAGCAGCCTCCATTTCTGGCACTTTGTGGTTAAACATCCCATAAACGCTAACTCACTTCTTCTATTCTGAACTCACTACAGTCATGCTGACAGCCCAAATTACAGTATTTTATTATATTGCATCTTCACCGTGTATTTTATTTATCTCTGTTGTGCCTTCTAGTTTTTGGCATCTATTCAAAACCTTTACCTGCGTCCTCCTGCTGTTTGTCCTTCTGGCAAACTGTTCTGTTTTTTTCTGCAGGTTTTTTGTTGTTGTCGTTTTGTTTCTTTTTTTTGTATTCAGTCCAAAAGCTTTTACTTCTGTAAGCTACAAAGTTCATTTATTTCACAAGCTTAGGAAGACTCAATGGCACTAAACTATTTCTGAAACCCTAGACAGCTGCAAAGAGAGCCCATATATTAAACCACCAATTTTGACAACCTTAAATTATTGCTTATAAATATGATCTTCGTAGCATAAAGGCAGCTTAATTAAGTAGTTAAATTTTGAAGTCCATAATTTTAAATATGTATGTTGGCTATAAGCAATTCACAGTTCAACTGGTTTGCGTGCTGCCCATTTGCCGTTTGTTGCAACTTTGTGTCTTGGTTTTCCGTGGCTCATCACAGGTTCTAATAATTTGGCAGCCATAAAATCTGGAACTTTTTGTGGTATATCTAAGTTTACTGCCTAATGTGTCAGCTGCACTGGCTTCAATGTTTCTGAATTTCCTTGAAGGAGGACATTCTTCCTAGATCTGAAAAGCTTTAACAATTAATGCTTTAATTTGGCAATATGTTACATAGCATAGCTCCTAAAAGTAAGTATGTAGTCTTAAATTAGTTTGGATTTTCCTTTACAGACTGAGACAGAGCCCAGTCTCACCACAGGAATGGACTTAACTTACTCCAGTCACTGCATAAATATGAACAATCATTGAGCTTCACTAGTTAATATTTAGTTATCAATCTCCACATCCATTACAAAACCTTGTCTTACGTTAGCGCTTCCAAATAGACAACTCTTTATTTGCTTGCCTCTCTGGAAGATGACTTCCAGATTTCAGCTTTTTGAGGAGAGAGGTTTTATACATTTTTGTTTGGGCAAGGTTTAAGAATTTTAAGCACCTGAGTCAAGAAAGAAGAATGTAGGTGGCAACAACCCTCTGAAGCTTCCCACCACACGCTTGGAAACTTAAGTAACAGAAGTGGATTATACAGACCTTGTTGAATCAACAACTCGTATCAGAGAAATTCCTATGCTTTGCTGTAATTGTTTTTATGGGACTACTGAGTTACTTTGCAGAACATACCTGGTTGATAAATTGCAGTGCTCGTGGAGAGCTAGCTTCTCTCTGTGCAGGTAAATGGTGATGACAAGCTGATAGTATGTTGACCGTTTTCATCAGAATCACTCTCATGCAGAGAATGAGTGTATGACGACCCATGTATGTTCCTGTCAGCCATATTCTGTCAATCATCTCCTTTGCTCCTCAGCAGCAGCACAATGTCCATTTTCTCTCATGTTTTCCTGTTTTTCCCTCAGTTCTCTTTGTTCCATCTCTTCTACATTACACAGGGCACGTCTGAATGCATATACAAACTCCTCCTATCTCTTGATTTCATGATTTATCTGCTTTTATGTTTGTTGTACTCTTTGGGATGTAGTGCTGTACAGAGAACAGTGCCGATGGTAAACTTGTCCAGTCTCAGCAGGAAGCTGTTCCTTATAGCAATTATACATGATGACTTTCTTTCCATTTTCCTTTAGCTTCTCATGAAATTGTATTTTCCGAAACCCTGTGAATTCTCCCTTAGAGTCCTACATAACTCAATGCATTCAACCATCTCTTTTCCATCCATCATCTGTTTTCCATCATCTTTTTCATTTTGTTAGATATTTGGCTCATTTACTCATATATTACCTACTCCGCTACTTTATATTTTTCCTCACTATTTTGATTGTCATTTTCTTCAAAATTTCCAGGGTTTACACAAGATCAAGGTACACAACTCCCACCGATTTTAATAATTCCCATCGACTTTTATGTGAGTTTTCAGCTAACTCCCTGGCAACTCAGCAAATACAGGGTCTGGGTACCATTTATATTTTGTACTCTCTTTCAACAGGAGTTTAGAATCACTTCTTTAAAAGAACAATCTTTTTAAAGCTTTTTCTGTTTTTGTGATCTGACATTACTCTGACTTTTAATAGCCAAGGGACCAAAGACATTTTCTTAGAAGTTAGAGAAACGGAGTTCTGCAAATCCAGATTCAGAACAAATTAAGAAAGATGAGTCATTTGCCCTTGAGTCACAGCCAAATTTTGCCCTTGCTTTTTATCATTGCAGTCTATGGTGGTCTTCTTACTTCTACTGCAGATGAGCATGTCTTGAATAATGAATGACTCTGCCATCAGAAATATGCAAATCTTGCTCTTCATTTAAATATTTGGACATATCTATTTCAATTTCCTAAATCTTCTCTTCTAACTTGAGCTATAAATGATGCTAAGACAATTATCTAACCCTACCAGATTGCCTATTGTTCATTCAATAGAAACTCTTATTTCTATTGGAATGTCAAACTATTTCTGTGATTTTTCACCTATCATTTCCTTAATCTTCCACAGTGTTTCTGAATCTTAGTAATAACCAAGGTGCCTACAGTTATGGAAGAAGGATGCTTTGTCTTAAAAAGTGATCTATTCTAATAGACCATCTGACATAAGTAAGAACAACAAGTGAGCTGTTAGGCCCATAGTCCCTTCACCTGTACCTCAATTGTTGTATTCCTTCCAATAAGGCTCCAATCTACTGGCAGTTTGTTGTTTTTTTTCCACCTTAATCATGCATCTCCTAAAGCATTTTCTCCAAACCTGGCTATTTTTGTACATTTTTCATTCCAGACATCAAGCTGTCTCTCACACAGCTACAAGCGTTGGTGCAATTGCAGACAGTCAGTTTATCCTACCCAGCAGTTCACAAAATATGAACACTAGAAATACCTAGTACAAATGAGAACCTGAAGTCTTTATGCAAGGCCAGACTGTGATTATCCTTTACGCAATTTCAAGGGAAAAAACAAATGGAAGGATTTAAAGTCATAATAAACTGGCAGACAATATGTCTGCTGTGATCCTTGAATACTCCCCATGGAGCATGTTGGCAGAGCCCTGAGTCACCTTCCTGATACCAGTGATGAAGTTGGCCATGGAGGAAAGATTTTGGAATCCAAAAATACACAGACACTTGGATGAGAAAACAGTTTTACATCCCCATTTCATAGACATAATCCATGTAGTTTCACTTACTGTGAGCAAACAGGATTACTTACATTTGCTGTCTACCATTGCTTCTTAGTCAAATAAGCTGTGATACTGGAGTTTCCCTGCACATAAAGCAACTTACAGCCACAATGACAGATACAACACACATCTTGTCTTCAAACTACTGCAAGGCTGGGTTGTAAACAGATTTTCAGCTATTAGCATTGATTGTAATCGGAGCTGAGGATACATGTCTCATTTGTCCATATTTTTCAGTTTTTTCTCACCATTTTACAACTTACTTTCTCTCTCTGAGACATTTAATCCACGTGAAAGAAAACTTAATTATAAAATTTGAGAGCACCAAAGAAGGAGTGTTTGCCAAAGTTAAGCATTTCCCAACATTTTCTATTCAACTACAGGAAGTCTAAAAGCAGCACAATCAAACAAAAAGAGCTACATAGCTAGGAAAAGAAAACAAACACTGTAGGTGTGGAAAACAGATTGGCTGCAGCGTGATTAATTTTCATTCTATAACTCTTATTCATATTATGTTAAAACTTAGCCTTCGGTCCTGAAAATTAGTCCAGGCAGCTAAGTTTTTATTGGAGGTTTGCCTGGAGCAGTTTTTCAGGATCAGGGCCTGCCTCATCAGGTGGTCCCACCAACATGAATTACACTAGATCAAAGCATATTTCTAATACAAATTTATCACAGCATGACTCAAATATTTATCAAATGTTTCTTAGCGTGGTAATTAGGTTAGCAATCAGACTACAGAATTTTAAGATAGAATAGATTAAAAGTTTCGCCTGAAAAGCAGATTCCAGTCCTAGCAACTCTTAAAATGCAGGATTTAATATGGTTCCACAATCATTCGCCTGCCAAGTGAATCCCACTTAATGACAGAGATTCCTACGTTACAAATGTACAGAAAGTCCCCAGAATTCAATTACAAATATCAATACTTGCTATTCAGAGCAACAGTTCCAAAATAAAGCTCTTTAATTTCAGATTATAATTGAAAGTGTAACCAAATTATCGCACTCTGTCACTTTTGGCACCGCTGACAAACACAGGAACTAATCCTGTACCTGTTACTCACATTAACATAAATGCAAGTAATCCTTTTCAAATTAAGAGCGTGTAAATAAAGATTACCAGTGTAAGTAAAAATGACAAGATAGGGTGGATAAATCCCCTGAAATTGAATGATACAGTCCATTTAGTTTCTTTCTCTAAGGCATGTGGCTTCACATGCCTGGCTGAAACTAGAAGTACGTGAGAACATAAGACCCTAAACAACAGACACTGCATAAGGTGCAGTCAGCAGCCCTGATACTGGATATTCGGTTTATGAAAAAAGCAGTTCCTGAGATCTCTCTGCATCCCCCACAGTTCATGTTCTCCCTCACAGAAGGTGCCTGACACAGGGCTCAACCTTATTACTTAAGCAGATATATCCTACTGCATGAGCAGTTCCTTTAAGAGATGGAAACAAACATTTACAAGATCACACCTCAAATTCTCTCCTGTTTTTCTGCTTCTGTTTTACATCTTCACCCACCGTGACTCAGTCACATCACAGATGACTTCACAAGAAAAGGCATTATATAACCAAGAGGCTGACATACTGCTGTTCTTCTTACAAAGGGCCCAATAAAAATGCTATGGATAAAAACTAGCTAGATTCAGACCACATTTTTTCCCAGTGCACTTCCTGTGATTTCCAGTCACCCTGAGCCATAAAGCATGCCTTGATCTGTCTCTGTGGCAGCTGGACTCCTTGTTGGTTCCTCTCACAGCCCAGTGCTATGAAATACAGTCAGTTCTTCACATGGCAAAATGAAGGAAATTCAGGAGGTTAAAGGAAAAGCTTTGAGTCCCTACTCCATAACATCACTCTCCAAAGAGTAAGTATTTTTATACAATTTGTTTTAAAAAATAAGCAAGCCATAACTAGATTGAGCACGTGCTTTCTGTATGAGAGTAATAACCACATTTCACCAAAAATTGAATAAGTCTATTGTGTAAATGAAAGACTCCCTAAGCACACATTAGCAAGAGAGACTGTAGTAATCTATCATTTCAGTGATCCCTGAACAACAGGATCTGTAAGTAACTTTGATAGAATAGATTGTGACAGCTTCATAGGAATTACTACAAGTTGCAGAGGCAAAAAGCTGTAGGAATCAAAATAGGCTGGAGGCCGTTGCGTCAGGTCATGTATGATCAAGCATTGAAACTAGCCTTGCTAAAAACAGTGAGAAGATTCGCTAGAGTAAAAAGATAAAGTGACAGACAGGGATGAATGAATTGGCCCTTATGAGACAGCCATACTGAGAAAAACAAATGAAGATTTTGTTGTTACATGGAAATATAACTAAAACAAAGTCTTCATCTTCCAGGAAAAAAAAGAAAAAAAAGCAAAGCTGAGCACTATAGTCCTCATTACACAACTACTGTTAAACACAGGGCACACATCCATTCATAAACTTGAATAGGCCTTATCAGCTTATTTGTCCTTTGAGATAACCCTGAAAGAACAGAGAAGTCCAGACCTTTTTCTTTTTATTTTACAAAAATAAAGGCCCAAATTATTAATGTATGGCATAGTCCAGTATAGAAGGAAATAGGTGTGTTAGCATTATTTGAGGCATAAATGCATTTGTCCTTATATGTCATCTTATGCTGAGATAATCCAAAGAAGTATGCCAGGCAAGACAATGTTAGAAAACTGCACTAGTCTCCTTGAGGAGGGATTCTGGTTTTAAGAAAATAATTCCAGAGTTTACGGAACTCTCAATAATTCACTTGCAGAGAAATACTTCAAAGATAGTGACAGCAGGCAGTAAAAGTTGTCATTCTCCCCTCGACTTCTCAGCAGAAGAGCTAAAAAGTTACTGTCTGTGAAAGTGAATTAGTAGAATTTATCTGCCAGGCCCTACTCATGAGTAGTCAGAGAGGAAATAATTTAGAAGAGTTTAGATATTCTTGTCTCCAACTAAAAAATTGGCCTTTCATGTCAATACTTAAATTACTGTTAGCATTGGTGTACCCCATAATTAGAAAGCTGTTTACACACTTGCAGTTTCGCATGAGTGAAAAACAATACCAGAAAGTTAAAAAGGAAGAGTCGAAAGGAAGTACAGTTTGTATGTCATTGCAAAAGGCCAGTTTTGTACTTGCAGTATGCTGTCTAAATGTTGGCATCTTCATGTTAAATAACACTTATAAGTCCACTTATGCTTCCTTTCCTCTGCTTATAGATCACTCCACATGTAACAAATGACAGCAGTTCAGAATGACATGGATCATTCCAGAAACTCACTGAGTTTGACAAGAGCCATTAAACGAGCCTTCCTCTTCTTCCAACTAAGTTCAACAAGAGCTTTGCTACAAAGTTCATGGGAATTAAAGGTGTCCCAATTTCCAGCACTGTCATAAAGTACAAGTTCAACATATTATTGGAGATCCAGTCCACAAGATGCTAATCTGAACATAAATTGAAACCAAAACCACCAAATCCCAAAGCACCTTGATAATGACTGATGTACGTAAGCCACGCAAACTCTATTCTACATTTGTTTGAAAGTTTGATCTTCCTTAGTGCTATGAATTAACAACGTCAAAGAACTTTCATATGTAAAGCAAACTGAAAACAAAGAAAGGCATGTGCCTTTGTAAAATATGATGTGTTGCATGCAAGAAATCCCTCTGCAGAAAGAGCACTGTGAAAATGTTATAACATTTGCTTTTACCAACCCGTTCTAATCCAGTACGCCGTGCTTTCCTGAGTTCCCCCTCCCACTCCCATGAAACTTATCACTCACACATTGATCTTCTAAAATTAGCATCCCCCCCACCCCCATCTTACTCCCCAACTATTTTCTCCAACTGTGGTCACTATTTGGTGTGAAAAGCTTTAAGAAGCAGCAGAGAGTTTGAGGCATTGCTACTTTATCCTCTTTCACCCAGGAAATGTTCTGTTTTAGTGACTTCGTTTCTCTAGTTTATGTGGTCTCCAATACATTTATAAAACTAATTGCAATTAAAAAAACAAAATTAAAAGCTGGATACTGTTGAATGCAAATCTCTCATGTAGCAACTTCATCTCTCCAGAACAAAGATTACCAGCGCCAGGTCACAAGCTCAGTGCAGCCACAAGAGACCACAGCACTGGAGTCAGACTCCAGAAATTAAGCCCTTACTGAAATGCCATCTATGAAAACCCAACTGTTTTGATTTCCACATACAAGTTCTTCTGCTCTCTGCTTCAGGGCAGTAATGCGCAAGGTAGCTGTGGTCCAAAAACCCATATTGTCACAGTATATATTAGCTCAGCAAAAGAGAAGCACTTAAACAGCCATAGAGCTTTTAGACTGAAGTTTTGTTGGTTAAAATCAGCCTGCTCAGGCAGAGACAGCCTGTCTCACAGGCTTACAGTTGAACGCTCATCTCTCCTGATAAGTTTGAAATCACTTTCAGTGCACTAGAGCTAATTTTGCAGCAATGGAATTAGTATAGGCAACTCAGTTAACTGAATTCCAACTGTTGGAAACAAACCAAGGCCAAGGGGAAATGGCCTTCAGCTGCACAAGGGAGGTTGATGTTAGATGTTAGGAAACCCTTCTCTACAAACAGGGCTGTTAAGCACTGGAACAGGCTCCCTAGGGAGGTGGTTGGGTCACCATCCCCAGATGCGGTGCTCAGGGACATGATTTAGCAGAGGGCTGTAGAGTTAGGGTAGTATGGTTAGGTCATGGTTGGACCTGATGATCTTGAAGGTCTTTTCCAACCTGAGTGATTCTATGCTTCTCACACTAGCTTGCTGACAATTCATGCATCATAGACTCCACTAAGATCCTAAAGCACTCCTTTTTTAATAGGACGTAATTTTTTATTTAGTTACGTATACAATTGATATATTAGAATGATGACACTACTTCATGTGGAGCAACCTCTTAAAAAAAAAAATCATTAAAACATGAGGAAAAAGTCAGGAAACATCACAAAACTGTCCAGAGATGTATGCGCATTACTGTGACAGCCAGGGCACGTACTTAGTGGTGTCAAGGAGATCTGTGGTAGACACGCACAAATTTGGAGCAGGAAGGGAGGCAGAAGCAGCAGCATTTGGGGCTCCAAGGAGGGTCTCTTGAATTAAAAAAATATGGGTTAGCATCAACCCTAAAGTATTTTATTTCATTCTGAAGAATCTTTATCCTCCCCCCCCCCCATAAATGAAAATTGTCATGCCAAAAACCCCAAACCTCAAATCTTTTTGTTTTCAAATTCTTTAAGACCAATTTCTCTTTTCCAAAAAAGAAATGTTGCTAAATACTCAGTATCAGATGTTTCACTTCATTTTTCAACTTGCTTTTATTTTTTCCTGAGAAAATCATTTTCCAGCTTTGAGTCAAAGTTCGGGATGGTGTCAATTGTTCAAAGATCCTTTTCCTGATTAGTACACTACAAACAGTGAAAAGCACTATGCAGATCAATGTAGCAAATATTTACATCCTCATACTTTACTCCCCTGCATAATGATATGGTGCCATACTTGCACTGTCTTCATCTGAAGCCTCAATAATTCATTAGTGATTCTAAGGCACACTGAGAAGTTCACTTCAAAGCCTATCAGAAACAGCTTTTCCAAAGAGCATCACAAACACTGTTAGAATCAAATTAAACGTTACCAGAAGGTACAATTCATCCACATTTCTTCTTAAACATGAGAAAGAATGATACTGAAAGCTTTTAAATCAACAAAAATGCACTGTTATCTACACTTAAGTACAGCAAAGTGCATTTAGTAATGATTCTACTTTTAACATCTTTTATACATAATCTGGAAGCCACGTATCAGGATTGCATTAATCTGATTCTTACGAGACACCAGACAACTGAGGGTTAACATCTGCATCTCTGCTTTGCTCCTGCTCTCCTGTGCCAAGGTGCAACAAAGAGGCCTAGCTCCAGGTGATTCTCTGTGCCATATGTGCTGCATTTCCTGCACACACTAGGAGCTGAGAACAGCATTCCAGGTTTACAGCTAGTTTGTCTCACTTTTTATCAGTTTAAGCCTGCCCCCTCCTGTTGCTCAGACATTTTATTTAGTTTGCATCTTGCGACGTCTCTATGCCAAGGGCCATTAACAACATGCCCCCAGAAAAGTACAGGAGGAATGGAAGTAATCTGTGAGAGACTTACAGCCAAATTCAGCCCTTTGGAGAATCCGCTCACAGAAGCGTGAAACTTTCAGATGTCGGCATAATGCAAGGGTAGCACATCCAACTTGTGCTGCTGCCCTTGGTATTCAACAGATCTTTTCGCGTGGCTCTGGATTGGAGGGCACGGGAGAGCTTCTCTTCCACAGCATTTCAAAACATGAGCCAGCACGGTCACTTTAAATGAGGGAAAATACTTAACCCACTGACCCCCCTCCCACATGCTGAGCCTCAGCTTCTCCTAGTGGTCCAGCTGACTGTGAAGTCCCTTCTTCATTCATATCTGAAAGGTACAGCATTTGGTACAGCCTCAATTTTATGGCTTGATTTTAAAAGGCACAGCTGAGCTTTTCTGAAGCAACTCAGACTGATGAACCCGTACTGAGCTCAGCTTTGGAAAACCAGCCACAAGCACAGGAGAAAGAGGGGCTGTGGTCCATGCTGCAGCCGTGTTCTACAGAGTTTCAGCAACACTGATGCTCGTATGAGAAAACAAAAGAACGGGGCAGCAAGATCAGGCTAAATTTCCATCAGGGATTCATTCCTAAATGACAGCTATTATCATAGCTACCATATACTATACCTTCTAGGAGAAGAACAGCCTGCATACAAAGACCAGTTCCTCAAGGAGCAGTCAGACTCGCAGAACAAGCAATATTTACCAGGGTCTGTAGAGGCGAAGATGTGGCTCACTGGCAGCAGCAGTCCTCCAACCACAGCTACCCCTTGGGATTTGACATGATGATGGTTTAAGCAGTGCCATAAACAAAAGAAAAGTAAGATAAATCCAGTGCTGCAGGCTAATCTGTTCTCAGATTAATTTGGAAACTAAGAGTCTACAGAAGCAACAAGCATCGGTAAATATTATGTACGTTACTGGTATTGTGAACCACATTTCTGCCCCTCTAAAGATCTTTACCCAAATCTCCCAAATTCACTTTTAACCAAATCCCATGCATAAGCCTATTTCTAGGAATCAAGTTACACATCTTCAAAAGCATGGCTCAGTGTCAACAGTGCTAATCCAAAAACTACAGCTTCTCAAAGAACAATATACTTAATATTACAGACCTGTACTACTTCATTTCCGCGTTCTGGTCAATAAGACCATTTTCTGACCACTTTTATGTAATTAAATAACACTGAAACTCTTTTAAAGCCTAATACTCATTTCACAGGAATCGACGGCAAAGTTGTCAGCTGAAGTTGGGAACCTATCACGCTCTATTTATATCTAACATGCTGTAACACACTAAGACTTTTTTTTTTTTTGCCACCAGAAAAAGATCTTGCAACATACATCTGTTTCACAGTAAAAACAAGATATTAATACTAGCCAGTAATTCAGCTGCTTCCCAGCCTTTGGGCAAACGTTGGTGCAATGAGCAGATTCAATTTTCATACTTGTAAATTCCTTATGATGAAGCTGGTAGAATTAACATGAGAATGCATTCATTTTCATATGAGTTCAGCTGCGTGGTTTTTTTTGTCCAAATAGTTTTCCAGAGTAATAAATATAATCTTGTTGTAAAACTATACCCCACACTATGAGTTAGGTGTTGAGTGTGCGTTCATTAATGATAATGCAGTAACTGAATATTATAATGGCACAAAATGGAATCCAGATACAATTCCAGCAGGTTACACAGAATGCTGATCACTAGGGGAAAAAAAAAAAAAAACTCTTCCAGAGAGCATATTAGTAACTCACAGCAGCACTGGGAAAGTAAATAAACTATACATTGTTTTTTGTACTGAACATATTGATGTCCAAAAGAAGAGGAAGAACTTCCTTGTTACAGAAATTTACTCAGCTGCAGGAAATTTACCTTCTGTTGAAGTTTTCTGTTTCCCCTGGGAAAGTTCTTTAAATTATCAAGGTAGAGACTCTGTAGGAAGCTATTTAACATACAAGTTTTACTGATCATTTCTGCTTTTGGAGTGAAATTGTCCTCAGGTGCCTTGATTTCAGCCACTCACGGCTCCCCTTTTACTACTCCCCAACTGTTCTTCCACATATCAGCACAGGTCAGATGAACGCAGACTATAAGCACTATTTCTGCAATTTGGAACAGGCTAAACAAATGTAATGCTTCTGTACTTCCAGGACACTGGGAAAGGGCTTTCTGAAATGCAAGTCTTGAAATTATAGGCTAGGGAAGACTTGGCGCAGACACCTTTGATGTACCCTCCATGGGTATCTACAAACTGCAGCTGAACCTCAAACATGCTGCCCACCGTGCACAGCACTCAGAGCTGACCCTGCCTGAGAAGACAGTTGTTTCAAGCTCCTGGTCAAGAATTTGGAAGCAACTGACACAGCAACATATCCTGAGAGCCAAAAATTCATTTCTGATTTCCATCCACTCAACTGAACTCCTTGTACCTAGGACCATGTGTAACATCACACACTAATTGTTCCCCCCTTCCCCTCCAAAAGAGGGGTGGTTCTTCCTTAAACACATGAGCACATACAACTGCAAACAAAAGGCAAAAGACTGTGCGTGAGATGTTCCACGGCACAAAGAGTTAATTCTTCAACAATAAATTCTATCACTGTTCAGAGATGATCTACATAGTTCAGGCTATAATGTAACATGCTGCTCTTAAAGGAAGTTGTCAGTGTCTGATGGGTTTTTATTACAGTTGCTCACTATAAAACGCACTATTTAATTACTGGTATGAAAATGATTCTAGCATAAAGTAAGAAGGGGAAAACGAGACCTCTCCACCTTTTTAACAGTTAATGCACTTGTGCACATAAAAATACAATGCTTTTTCATATGTATTTTTAATGATGCACTGCATTTCCTTAGATCTATGGGATATATTTTCTATGTTGATCTCCTTAGATAACATGCTGTATCTAAAGCGATATATGACCACCATATATAATTTAAATAAATCTAAAATTGTTGAGATATAGGTCAAGAAGAGATTAGTGATTTCGTGAGCAACGTAACAGCCCATTAAACGGCACATGGCTAGGTGCTCAGCTTCTAAAATATATAATTTTTCCTAAGACATTTCAAGTTGAACTTCTAAGATAAGGCAGCCATTTCTAAACTGCTGAATTAATACTTCTGCAATGTCATCTATAACCTGGAACTTGACATTTTTTTAACCAGTAAACCAGATTACAAAGCATCCATTCTGCAAGAATATACAGATACTGTAATATAGACAAAATAAATTAACAGAGAACATAATAGCAGGAAATACAGATATTTTTAGGAGCCAGCTTTTCAACAAAGCAGAGCACGAGTCAGAGTTTGACAGAATTTTCTTGGTGCGCATTTAGAACCTACAGACTGTATGTGTACATGGCTGCACAGTGTTTGTATTCACTACTAAAGAAAGAACTGAACATGACGTGGATTGTCTTAACCCTACTGAAAACTCTCGTTCCAGGACAAATATATCTATTGGGAAAGCAGCATTGTTTGGAAAGAGGCCAGATCAGACAGATGGCACAGAAAAGGGGATCAGTGAAATGTTCAGTGGTGGGAAGTTTCAGTGGCAATGTAACAGTTAAAGGACAAAGAAAGTGGTATCTTGAGCTTCTGATACTGACAAAAAAAAAAAAAAGTATGGACAAACAAAAGATTTTTCTAAATGACACCTCATAAAAACAATCATTTATGTTTCCGAGAAAGAAATCTGAAATGTTTATTAGCAGTATAAAAAAAAATGCATACTTACCTTAATATACAATCAGAAACATCTTGCTGTTTTCCAAATGAGTACACTATGTATATTAAAGAAGTTAAGTCCTTAAAATATTTTTTATTTTTATATGAGAGTAATGTGATTCCTATTATTTTCTTGAGCTTCCATAACTTTCTTCTTTTTAATTGTGATAAAAATATGAAACAGATTCAGCTCAGGAGCACAATCAGACTATGCACTTCATGTCACTCTTATTTCACGTAATGCTGCCTCACAAAAACCTGAGATAAACAGACAGTGCCTCATTTTTCACGCACTGAGTTTATGGATGTTCAGTGAAATGCTAACGTAAAGATTTAATCAGATGCAATCAAGCTATCAAAAAGTGAGTCAAGCAGACCTAGTTTTGTTGCCAACAACGAAAAAAAATACTGATGTGGCTCCACCATGCAGCCACTTTGATTCCCAATTTGAGAGACTCAAGGAGATGGATGGATCTGAGAAAGAAGTTCTGTGACTCATCCATACTGCTCTGGGAGATGGGTGGCAGTCAGTCACACTACAGGCATCTGCTGAGACATCAGTGAGAACGCAGCTGAACTACAGTGAAAGCCATTATCTTTTACAGACCCTCTAAACAGTTTAGGAGAAGTATTTCAGAGGTCCTTGCTATCAGGACTCCTGCAAATATTCCCGTATTAAACCCAAGTCACGTGTACGTACATAGTTTCTGCGCTGGATCCTATCCAGCTCAAACACATGGGTAATATGG
Source organism: Alectoris magna (assembly GCA_030625065.1). NCBI lineage: Eukaryota > Metazoa > Chordata > Aves > Galliformes > Phasianidae > Alectoris > Alectoris magna. Next base: position 16,522,778 of record CM060567.1, read on the forward strand.
ATCCCGCTGTGCCAGTCATCATGCCCCACAATTACTTTCATTTTTCACTTTCATGAAACTCTGGTGTAGACTGCCAGGTCATTATCAATATATGAGTTTAAAGCAGTATTTTGCTTCATCAGAAATGCCAAGAAACTTATCATTTTAATATTTACCAAAATTATTTTGTAACAGGTCAGCATTGCTTGTTTTTTTTTCTTAGAAAGCACTCCGTGCTGAAACTTTTCTTAAAATATTAGGTATCCAGTGCATTGACTGGATTCATAAGGCTTCACTACTGTAACATAGATGAAATGGATTGCATCCTGGTGGGGAAAAAAAAAAAAAAAAAAAAAGCTAGTAGTAATGAAAATAAATACCAACTCTTAACTGTATTTTCTATTACACAGTTTTCTAAGATCTCAGATGGCTCTTCTGTCTATTTACAAGAACAGAAATCTGTTTTTGAATTGTGGTTTTATTGTTAACAAAACAACTCATAAACACAGAGTCTCAGTACAAAGCTGAACATTCTACATCCTACTCAGTGCCAGCAAGAAAGACAACAAAATATAACAATGTGGAAAGAGCTTTGCAGCTCAGAGCACAAGACAAAGTTTTCCCACCCATACATACTGAGAAGTCTTCCGGCTCTCATCTCACAACTTGGTTATTCCAGTACGTTTCTTCCAATTCCGCTAAATACTACCACGTTACATGGTCAAATGGCTTTACTCTACACTGCCCTTCACGCTTGGGAGGAGTACCTGTTTAGTACACTGTTATCTTCAAATTCTTCCTTCGAACTCCCTTCTACCAGTGAGCCAATGAAAGGCTGAAAAAACCGCTGTGCTCCCAGATCCATGTTGTCTCGTGTCCTTCTGCTCCCTACCTGTGTCCATCTGTCACCTCTCATTTTACACTATGCAAATTCTGAGGGCCAGGGATGGCCTCTTGGCACCAACCAAAGTAAAGCCCTCTGAAAGACTAGGACTCCTGAGAACAGAGAAAAGCACCACAGACCACAGCAAAACACAGCTGCAGTAAGAGCAGCTGTCTGTCAGTGTAACTTCCCTTACTGCAGAAGGGAGAAAAACCCCACCAGGCCTTTCTTCCTACACGTGCCTGCTTACATCCTTTCTTAATGAAACAGCATCAGCTTGATGTGGAGGCAGACATTCCAAGGTACACATCAGTGTCTCACACAAAGCCCATCTAACACTCAACCAGTTTTTTCCTTCTCATCAGAGAAATAACAAGGTAAAGCTTTAAGAGATCTTGGGAAAGCAAACAAACAAAAAGAAAAGAGTCAAAATAACCACTGAGCTGATCCAGAACCTTATATTTAAAGGAAACACTAAATTTACTTCGACAAACTTTGATAAAGGTCTGATGTTACAAAGAAAAACAGGCTTTTGCTGAAATTAGTCAAGTCACCACAGTAAGAGACAGAGCACTCCTCCAGTCCCACCACTGAGTTATTCAGCCATTCCCAGCCACCTGCTGGCAGTTCACACTCCCTCTCCCAGCTGCCTTCCTGGAAACCTAACATATTCCAGCTGTTCTGTAGTCCCAGGCCTTAACCCTTGTATCCCCATGCAGAGCTAAAGTGGACTTATTATCCTCTGCTGCATCTTCACTTTTCCCAGGTGCAACGCTGTAACATGATGGAAAGTGCTGCAATAGCAGCAGAGTATCAAAGTCCCGGGCTTCAGCAGCTGAGGACTTGCTCAAATGCAACAGCTGTAAGCAAAGAAATAAAGGAGAGAAAACAAAACAAAACAAAACAAAAAAAAAAAACACCAAACAAACAAAAACTGCTTACCTTCAGAAGGCCTCAGGCATGCAGGGAACTCCAGCAAGATACCCTCACCTCCCCTGCCAACCCTTAAATAAGTTCTGGGAAGGGGTGGATCCTGGCTGCACCCCCTTCCAATCACTCAGGGGCGCTGCATACACCTGAGCTCCCCTGTGTTGGCCCTGCCTTCCCACCGGGTGCTCAATCACTGCTTCAGGACGTGACTCAGCATTTCTGCTGCACAGGTGACTTCAGGTCACATTTGCCGTGCATCTCTAGAGTAAGGCCTGAGAGAAAGGTGACCCATGAAGATTGCAGAGCAAAAGGAAACAGACACACAGTACCCATTTGCTATTTTAATTCTAACATAAAAATAAATGATAATAGTGTTTTTAGCATTGTCTTTTCTAATTTATCTCTTAGAGAACAAGATTAGTCCTTGCTACTCAAGATATATTTTTATATATACATATATATATATATATGCATGTGTATACACGTACGGGAAAATGACACCAATGTATTTCCAGTATGATACTACAGCAAATGCAGCCTTAGTACTGTTGCTATCTGCTACTGGTTATTGTAGGGACAAAGTCAAGGAAAAGCCCTATAGTGTCTTTGTGAAATTGAAAAAAAAAAAACAAAAAACTCTTGTTCTGATCACTAATCCAAAGGAAAGCACATCATGAGAATTTCATATGCATCTTGTCCACCAGTCTGTTCCCAGAAACTGAGGTACACACTGATGGTCAGACACAATGAGTGCTTAACTTTCAGCTCCACCCACGGATCCGGCAATGAGAGAAAGGGTAAATATGTTACTGCTGCCGCACAATCTTCAGGCTTCTCTTTGTCCCTAAGGACATGAATTAAATACAGGATCCGATTTGGATTTACTTTTAGATCAAGAATAAATTAGTCCTTGTTTCCTTTTACCTTTTGCAATTCGGAACTTTTAGATCTTGCCTCTCAGGTGTTCTAAACTGAGAGGCGCTCTGAAACTTTTCGCTATGAAATGAGCGCCTTGTGAAAGAAGAGTCTGCGCTGTCTGCCAGCCAAAGACAAGACAGTTTAGATGGCAGTCGCGTGGAGTTATGGGATATGCCTCATTTGAAAAACCTAATATTGTTTTTTCTTCCATGGGAGAACTTGAGAAGCATTGATTTAAACCCTGAGTTGCAAACCTCTTCTTTATGGAACTTGATATGCTCATAAAGTGATCTTTAATTGCCAGATTCATAAAATGGGTGCAAGTCCAAGGCATAGGCATGCAGAGCAAGAGGCATAACTATGTCTGTTTATCCTTTTGAACAACTGGTGACCCTATAATCAGCCAGCTTATGGTGATTCTTACATCCTTCCAATATACTGTTCAACAATGAAGTTTAACAGAGTTGCTTTACCACTTTCGTGAAAATCACCGTCTCAACTCCCAAGAGCAGAATCTGGTCTATAAAAGGTGCTAAGTAAGGCATCTAGAGGTACCCAAAAGATCTGCTCTCTGAGCTAGCTGGCATTTTTCTGAAGATATTTTCTTTTTTTTTTTTTTTTTTTTCCTTCTTACTCAAATGGCTTCAAATGGTGATTTGGGCAGCTGGAACCTGGGGGCATATTTGCTTCATTACATATATTATTTAGTCAGCTGGAGCTGATTTTTTGTTAATATACAGATGGACACAGAAAACCTTCAAAGACCTTACAAATCTATTTTGTTTTAAATGAAAATACCACGCTGGTATCATTAATAGCCAAACTAGCTTGTTTCTCTTAGCATTGTATGCCTGATATGCCAATAATCTCCAGGCTTTATTTTGCCTGATATAAATTTTCATTAAGCCTGAGGAGGGCCCTTTCTGTCTTTCCTGACTGATTCGTGTTTAATTGGCCTCTAAGGATAGTAAGCTGCTTGAGGGTTCTTTTAGAATCTGTGTTCCTCTGCTGCTTTGCCAAATATTTTTTTTATTATTTCAACCAGCAATTTGTTTCCATCAGCTTCTTTTCTCCATTTTCCCTGCCAGAGACAAAGCTGCTACATTTTTCTCTCATCATATTTCATAAACACCCCCCCCCATCGGTGTTCTCTGAAGACACACTATTTTTCAGGTAGCTCCGCCTTTTCTTTCCAAGTCTCTTCTGCTATGTCCTAAAAAACGTTTAGTTAAAAGATCTTTGCACACTGTCTCCACGCTAGCCTACCTGAACATCCATAATAGATGTGTGGGCTGACCACACCATCTAACCTCTTTCCAGCAAGGCCAAGCTGAGTATAAAAAAGTCAGAACACAACTGAGATAAATCTAAAAGAAACTCAAAATATTTTGTTCTAATTGTGCAATTTCCTGATTTTTTATTCTCTTCAGTGTGGGTACAGAAGCCTCTATTTCAGCAACACATTTCCATGAGCACTACTAAATCTATTATTTGCCTGCTGTATTTCTAATCGTGCTTTCATCATTTCAGAAATAGTGCCATTCTTCCACAGCAATTAGCAGTTTTTTAAGCTGCTAGCTCCCACTTTGCTTCATCAGGCTCTATTTGCAGCCTGTAGTCCTCTACATATCTTTTTTCTTTTCTAAAAGTACATTTCCAAACATAAAGTTTGCGGCCATCTACTCGGAGATGATCAAAACATCCAAATCAATGGCCATTCCAATGGCTGAGTAGTCTGAGAGCCAAGCTTTGCCTAAGAGAGTTTCTGATCTGTTACAGGTGATATTCAGGTTTTCAGTAGTTCAAACTACAGACTTTGAACCATGACATTCTCAAATAGGCTGTGGGCTGCCGTGTGATCATGTCATTATTTTTGCATTCAAGAGCCTTTAAAAATGGAAGATGCGGCTCTTGTAGAATTTGGTGAAGTTCTGGATAACAGTAGAAGAAACTATATTGGGACGACTGGTGCAAAAGTCAATAAATTATTGCACAACATTTTTTATTCCATAGAACTTACGTATGCGCAGGAAGGATAAAAATATATATAATTTGTACCTTCTGTAACAGAGACTGAAGACGGAAGAATGGATTCCAGAGAGATAAAAAGAGAAGGAATAGAGAGAGAAAAAGTGTTAAGATGGACTGAGAGCTGATAGAAGCTGTCTGTTTCTGACTCAGATGTAGTAGATGTTTCCCATTAAAACAGCTGTCTCAAATTAACACCCTGAACGAAATTCTGTATCCACTGAACATCAATGAAGACAAAATTCCTTGGGGAAAAAAAAAATTATAATCCTTAAACCAAATAACTGGATGGGTGTTTAAGGCTGCCATTGGAAGACTTTCTGTAGGCCTTCTTGAAATGGAGAAAAACATTGAAGTGAGTAGCTAAATGCAAGTTTAACTGTTTCATGCAAACATTTATGCTTAGCTGGCTGATTAGAAGCAGGAGAGCATGGTCTCCTGGTTCACGTGCCCTTCAACCTTTTCACTGACTCATCACTACCCTCATCTTCCTTAGAACATACAGTTTTCATGTTCCAAGAGGTGGGAATCCATCATAACAAGGAGTAATATTTCATGGTCTTGGTAGATTTACATATACAAAGATAAATCAAAAGATACAAGATCTCTTTTATAAACTCAATGAACATCAAATACCGTACCTGTGTGTCAGACTGTTTCTGAAGTCTTGGCTTGACAGGACCACACTTGGCTTGTCTGCTATGCAGAGTCTTCTGCACACACTCAACTGGCGGATTGCAAGCTGTGCTGCCAAACACAAAACAAGAAAAGAGCAGAAAACTTTTGGCCTCAATGGTCTTTTCCAGCTGTCACTGCTTCAAGTGCTCCTTAGATTAAGCACAGGTTAAATTATACTCAAAAGGGAATGTCATTTCAAATTGCAGGGATCACTAATATGTACTAACAATGCACAAATCACATTATGCATAGGTTCACCGGTCCTTATGCATTCAGCCTGCAAAGTGTTTACATTCAATATGTCAAATGTGAGGGGTTTTTGTTTGTTTTTTTTTCTTTTTTGTTTTTAAATTAGGTAACTTTATAATTATTTTTAAAATGCATTGTAATGTTTTACAATTATTTACATGCTCTGACTCCATAATCTACGATCCCTTCTTAACATACCTGGTGCTGAACTTCAAAACCATCCTGTTTCTAAACTGTGGAAAAGGTCATGACCATCGGGACACAATTTAGAGCCCTTGCTCAAAATAACAAAGATGTTTCATTTAACTCGTTCCGTAGTGTAACACTGAAGGGAGCTTTGCTATGTAAATCCCTTACTACTGTCACAAATGTAGATGTGAGCCTAACTCCTGAATGAAAACATCAAACTTGTTTGCCATCAATAAATTATGAGTGCACATATTTAATTACACTTTTTAATGAAAATTATGGTTTTGCTTACTTGTGTAGGCTTTACAGTATGACGTTATACAGACTGGGTAATCTAACTTTGCGCTGCTTTTAAAACCTATGCAGTGACTGAACACAGCTATCCACAAATAGCTCTTCTACCTTATTTAACCTCGCAGGGAGAGGTAAAGGCTGCTCGCAGTGACGTTGGACCACAGCTAACTCCTGGCTCCCTTTTCAATTTGTTTTTTCACACCCTGCCTCTTACACACAGACCAGAACAAAGCTTTGACCACTTTTACCCCAAAGATTTCTGCCTACCGCAGATAAACGAGGCTGACAGACAGGAGGCACCTGTTGCTCTTACTCAAGAAGGCAGGAGGGCCAAGAGGCTTCTCAGAAGTTTGGAGAGCTGTAGGAGAGGCATAGCAATGCTGAAAACACAGGCAGTGAGAGGGCTGAAGCTGGGAGGTGACAGTTCACCCCCCTGTACCTGCTCCTGAAGCCAGAGTGAAGCCTCTGTACCAATGTCTGGTATCATGCACACTGAGAGGAAAAGCTGTAAAATATGCCAGGTCTTGCTATTTTAATTCTTCATGTAAATATTGAATGGGGGAGATCATGCTTTTCTTTTTTTTTTTTTTTTTTCTTCTTTTTCCTTAAGGAAATATAGAAGCCCTGAAATGACTTAAGTATTGATATCTTTTTAAAAGGTGTGTTATTTAGAGAAGAAACTTGAATAGCTCCTTTGGAAGCATTTCAAGCTGTTAAATAATTATGTATTTAGGACACGCTATATTTAGAAAAAAACATCTATGAATGTACACGGCAAAATTACTACTAAATCCTGTTATCTCAGGCAGTAGCTCCGGCATAAATAACCACAGAATTATAGGCCTTTTTTTTTTTTCTTTTTTTTCTTTTTTTTTTTCTCCTCCTGGGAGTTCAGCTGAGAAAGGAAGATCTGGGCCTGTGTGTGACGGTGCTCACATCTGCAGCGTCCCTCAAGTGGCTCCAAAACTAAGCCAGACACCATATACCTGCAACCTCAGCCCAGACTGCACTCAGCCCCTGCTGGACCCCAAACACCCCTACACAGGAAAGGATGGAAGGAAGAGGCTCTGTGGACCACAGAGCCTGCCCTTACGCTAGACTGTGGGGTCCCCCCCACAGGGCCCAGACCCTTACCCAGAGGCTTAATTACCCTGGTGCTTAATTTTCAATCCAGTTCCTAAAGCCTGCTGTTCTCATATTTAAAATGAAGTGATGGGATTCAACTAAGGTACCTCTCAAGTAACAGTCCACAATTCAATCATTAACGCATATCTATCTTCCTATGTTGTAAAGGCCTTCAATAATATAAATTTTGCTAGATAAAAACTTATCTAAAGCTAAAAGTCCTCTATCTGTAATGCATTTATACAGCAAACCTTAGCCTAGCACACACTGTCATGGTTGGTGGTACCATCTGAAGGGGCAAGTGACCTGGCAGGAGAATCATAAAGGGGAAAAAACAGTACACAATGCAGCAAAGAACCAAAAGGGAGTAAGGAGTGCTTTGAAAGCATCATGAATGCTGGAAAGCTTTATGTGGCATACAAATGTAGTGCTGCAATACAGCCCTGCTTCAGCCACACTAAAAACAATGAATGCTTATTTATGTTAAGTCCATAGCAGAGGTCCCTGCTGTGATCCAAGGCTTACACAGTAAGAGATGCAGGCAGTGCCAAGTCAGCTTATGCTGAACACCTCTGAAACAGATGGAGAACATGACCATAAAGAGCAGAGGCTTGGAGAAGTGGAAGGACTAGAGAAAAGCCTCAGGGTTGGTCATAGCTGAGCTAGCAATACGAGAAATGGCTTACATTTGAGGAGCCGTACTTTGCACTGGTAAGCCTCCCATTCACATCATTCGCAGCACTGAAACTACACTCTAGTAGTACTGGGGAAACATAATGGTTTACAGAACATGCAGAGTATCTCAAAAACCTACAAGGAATAAAAGCAATAAAATTATATTGTATTCAGCTGCCTTCCCTATGTGCTGTTAATGACTGATGCACTAGCCTAGACAGAGAGAATAGAAATGAGGAATTAGTTTAACAAGTAAACATATATGTCCTATCAGAAACACCATGATGCCTCACGATGGGGTGAACATATGCAATAGAATCCAAGGAATGGTTGCTTGCAGCGTAATGGATAGGCTGTCACTCTCCTAAGTGTGTGCTTGCCAAATCAAAACACAACCTGATAGAGGAAAACGTCCAGTTAGGAAACATCTTTAAAGAAACAACTCTGTGTGTGTGTGTGTGTGTGTGTATACATTATTAACAAAATTCTATGAACAACTTGCATAGAGGAGTAAGTTTGATAGAAGCAGGAGCGAGAACTTTGGAGTGCGAGTGGCCTGATGTATGTTACTGCTTTGGTTAACAGATTTGAATATTTTGTCCACACCCAGATCAACTCTCTGAGAGCGTTCTTCTCATGGGCCAGCTTTTCTTGAGAAGGGTGTTGGATTATACAACGCCACCCACCAAACTAATTAATTATGGTAGAATGTTGCTTACTACTGTGATCTAATAGCCTATAGTCATTGCAAAGGTATTCTCATTCAACTACTTTTGTGGGGGGGAAGGGCGATTACATAGAGAAACAAATTTTGTATCTGTAGGCATGCCACTAGTACGTCTAAGATTGAAGCTGCCAGTCCTTTCAGAAGAGATGAGAAAGCTGTAACAGTGAGTCTTGCTTTGGAACTTTCCTTGGCGGTGTCCGTCTCACGTTAAGTTCAAAATTGATGCCAAGTGGGCCTTTTCAACTGGAAAGGAAGCATAGTAGGGAGCAGAAGGCTGTTTCCCTGCAGACAACTTCCACAGCATTCTTTCACCCATTTGGTAGTGTTTGGCTTTGAGAATACGCACCCCTGCTCACCCTGACAGGCTCAGTCAAGCGTAAGGAGACAATGATTCTATGATTCTCCAATTCTGTGACAAAAGTGAGCTCTGGAATTACACAGAAACTCGTAGTCAGAAATGTCTTTTCTGACTTTCAAGATGAATAGGCAGAATCTCTTGCATAAAATGTTTCCTTTTGAGACCACCACCATTCAGGAATTAGACCACAGGATTACCTGGCACAAACCAGCAGTACTCACCGGTGTGCAAAATGGATACAATTCCTAACAACAATGCTGAAGGTGGCACAGGGTCTTTGTCTGACAGGTGTTCAGGGAAGAATAGCTGTGTATAATTTAGTTTGCAGACTCTGTTTTGTGCTTTCATTGATTTCAAAACATGCGGACCTTGAACTTCCCTTGTCCGGGCAATTTCAGGTCCCAAAGACCAATACTCTACAGGACCTAGCATACATAATTCGCAGCTAGCTATCACCGTGACACGTCAAAATTTACCACCCAGTGAGCCGTCAGTTACATTTCTGGCTTCTGTCTGAAAACCAAAACTCTTCAAATAACAGTACTTTTCCACATATGTATACACAGAAGACCGTAACACAGTATATTTTGTATTTGATACCTTGAAGATAAATTATATACGTTCTATAAATACTTTGGTTCCAAACACAAAGGCTGCTACACTGTGCAAAATAAATAATAAACAGCACAGTTGGAAGTAACGTCAATCTTTGGAATGAAAATAACAATAAAAATAAATAAAACATCGACCAAGTAAACAAACAAAAAACATATCGGCTGGGAAGGTGTGGTCACATTTTTATAATTTAACTGCTGATCCCTTTTGGAGCAATTCTGGAGACTGCACGGAGCACCTACACATCTGACTGTGATTCTAGCAGATGTCCCACAAACACGGATCTTAGGAAAAATGTACCAGAATGCACTGTAGTAGTAATGAACAGCAATTCTGGAGCATCAAATGGCAACCGTCTTTTTATAGAGCAGATAATCTGCCAGATAAGATCTGAGTCAGCCTCATCAGCCTCTTCCATGCTATTCACAAACGCGCACTCTGCACTTCTGGTGGTGATGGCAGCAGTAAAAAGCTGGTTGAAAGAGAGCCACATGCTCATTTGTTTTTAAAGAAGCTAGTAACTATTTGACAGGTGGCCGTTACGTCCGTTCCCCCGCACCCTAATAGCATAAATAATTTATTAGAAAACATACCAGTTTTCCTGAAGTCACTGGGAAGGCTCATCCTAACTGATTCCATAATCTCAAAATACCTCAAACCAAAGCCTGACATTTGTCGTTCAGAGGAGCTGAAAGAAGAGCTCTTCTGAGTCTCCTCCGAGAGAAAAATCTGTATCTTAAAACCAGAAAACGTGCTTTTCACGATTGTGTCATTCTCCCTACAATCACGTTGCCTCTTGGCCTGGTAAGTAGCAATGATTAAAACCTTTTCTTTTCTGCAAGAATTGGTTGTACTTTGTAGATAACAAGGACCAAACCATTATTTCATTCAAGAACAAGCCCAGAAATTCTTAGATTATAGCAAGTGTATGTCCAGACCTTGTACTTAAAATGAACACCCTGCTGTTGAAATTGAAATCAGGCCTTTCAAGCTCATGCTGTTGCAGAACCAGTTCTAAGGTCTTTTTAATTAGCAATTACATCAAGCTTCAAGAGATAAAACATCCAGTGATGTAAAGACTAAGACTAGACTGCTATGGTAATCTAAAGAGTACCATACCAAAAACCTATACCAAAAGCCTCCTACAAAAATAAGTACGTAAAATGGTTTAGATTTTACCAACAAGCAAGAAACATGGCAAGCAAGCATCTTCAGGAACACAAGAAGAACTGCAATTCACAGATAAGCTCAGAAAGTCTTCTACAGACGGCACAATTTTGCCATGGTATCATATGACTGGCATCCTTGGTGCTAGGGATGAGCAGAGACTTTTCACAAGTCCTTACGATGCAACACATGGAAACACAGCAGCATTCTTGAATATAAACACCGTGCCTGCAAGCCATTAGCCAGATGGCCCTTATACTGTAGGCTTTCCATCAGATTTTACCTATATGTTTCCAGTTACTTTCTTCCAAACTTCTACTTTTCAAAGCTACATAGCAACAAAATCTTCTTTTAAACTGTCAACACCTAAAAAGCTCTGTGAACTAAACAGCTATTGGAAACCAAACCCATTCCACCTGCCTAAAGGAGGTGGATTCAGAGGACATTAAAACATACACAGCATCCATGGAACGGTTCAAGCTTAAGCAGAACTCTCTCATCTCCTATATGCCTGCTCTTCTGCCTTCCCAACCAATTCCGCTCTCTCTTTATTAAATAGAAGATTCAACTGACGGTGCATTACCTGTCTTTTCCCTGTACCGGTCAAATCCTGTTTTTCCAAGTCTCAAAAGATTTGCATTTATTTTTTTCTTCCATTAAATGACAAATGCGGAAAATCTTCCCTTCACAACTTCTTCCAGTTCTCCTCAGCTGAGCTCTAGCTGGCTTATGTTAAATTACCCTAGTCTGTTCTCTGGCAGTTTGATACTCCAAGACTTCAGACTTTTTTTTGTCACAAATACAAGCTTTACACTTTCATACTAGCACCAAATACAACGATCAGCCTCTTCGTCTCAGTTGTCACTGGTCCTTCTTTCTCCAACAAAAACTTTCACCTCAATCTTCCAGCCTCGCGGGCTTTTTCCCCTTGTACTTACTATTTCTTCCCACGTTTTAAGGAGAAGGCCACCGTAATTTTTATATACAGTTCACCATAATGTATGTATTGTTGTATTTAAGCATCGTGGGATCTAAATGCAACTTTCTATTTCTATTGGATAGGGTCTGCATTTCCTTCGCGCTCTACTCATTTCAATGACAAATAAACAAGCACAGCACCTCCAGTGTAGTACATGAATGCCTGGGTGCTCATGTAACTAGAAAGAGGTGATATCTTACCATCTCTGCGCCCACGAGGAAAGGAAACACCACTTTTATTTCCCACCACCCATTTCCTACCATCTGAAAAAAGAAAAGATCCCGGGCAATTAAGAGACATTATGAAATTACGTCTTATCCGTCAACAAAGAAGTACAGTAAACTCAAGTCAAAAGAAAAAAAAATAGTGTTTTATTAACTACCACACTGTTATAATACACTTTAAACGTACAATAAGGTAGCCTTTAAATTTGAGGTGGTTTTAAGAGTAACAAATGAACAGATTTCCAAATGTTTGTAAATAGGTGAACTGCAGTAATTATTGTTGTACATTTCTGGAAAATGGTATAGCACTTATAGACTGGCTATATAACTTCATTTTGTACATTTTTCTATAATTGAAAATATAAACAGTAATTAAAAAAAGAAAATTCAGCATAATAAAAAACATATATGTTTATCAGTTAAATGTACTGGATACATACAATTTTTAAGGGAAGAAGCAAAAAAGGAAAGATGGCTGATATTTAAATGCAGATTGACTAACCAAAAACTAAACAACAAACAAATAAAAACCTCAAAAAACCCCTAGTTCACTATGACTCTATCCATACGTTTAGGAGTACTGTCAATATGGAAGTGATCTTTCCGTTGTACTTGCATATGTTATATTTTACTGGTAATTTACACGATGGCTTTTAAGGCCCTGGCAGACAGATGATTTCGGAAAAGGATTTGATAAAAATCACTGCTGAGACGCAATACACCTTATTTTTGGTCCTCCAATGTTCAAGAGAAGGGATTTACTTCACTATAACATTTGCCTTACCACCCAAATGCCTCAACCTATACATACTTTTTTTTTTTCTTTTTTTTTCTTTTTTTTAACATTTTAAGTTTTTTTTTTTTAACATTGGTTATATTGCCCACCTTGGTTATTGAAAGAATATTAACAAGACATCATTTTGGCAAATTAAATCTTAAACATGGCTTTTCAATAGGATTTAAAAGGTGACTATCCCTAGAGCTCCATGTTAAAATGTAGTTTTCAAAATCTTACAAGAGTAATGCTTAAAATATTGTACATAGTTAACCTAATTAAAATAATTAGCTTCAAAATGACAAGTTGATGAGCTAAGTAAAGCCTACACTATGTAACATTTGCTTGGAAACTTGATTTGTCAGTTATGCATAATAAAAATTCCAGTCATCAAGAAAATTACAAAATTTCTTTTATCATAACATGATTTCTTTTCACCCATCAACTTCTTTTATCTTACAATAGATAAATACCAACATGTTCTCGTTTTTTTTTTAATTTTTTTTACACTAAACCACACAGGATTGATGCATTTGGTTAGACTACCATTTTACCATTTCCATCGTTAAATTCTTTTTTGTTTTTTTTTTAATATAACTTGGTAAAATTTCATCTCTTCTAGATTCCAAAAGTACCTACAAAACCCATGCAATTTTACCATTTTAATATACTATGGAATATCATACAAAGTAAGGCATTTCAGTGTCATGTATAACCAAGTTACTGTCAATCCAAAAATTTCTGCACATCAATAAAAAGATATCTAAGAACTTAGGAACAATATTCTTCTCACTACTGTATAAAAATAACCACAATTAATAGGTATCTTGTGTAATATTTACTCCATTGTCTCGTTTCCCGAAACTGTGACAAGCTGTAAAGGTATTTCAGTGTTGGTAAGAATATCTTGATTGCTGGTGCCAGATGTATTAACAGTTCCTATTCCTGAAACAGAACCTTGTTGAATATTTGCAAGGATAAGTGTCGTTCCTCCTGCAGTAATCAAAGTATCATCAGATGTTGCTTCTACTGATGCCAGCACTGTACTGCTAGAGTGAATGCCTTTCTTATTCTGGTGTGTTTTAATGTGTTTGGCAAGGTGGTCACTTCTCATAAAGCGTTTTGAACATTCCGGACAGACAAATTTCTTCTCACCTGTCATACAAGACAAAAAAAGACAAAAAGAGAAATATGAACCCCGCATTCCAGTATCTCTAACAGGTTCTCTAACCACGAAACTAGAAGGTATAGAATGATGCACCATCACATGTTCTTCCTTGATTTCCTGAATTACATAGAAATCCCCTGGACATCCAGCCCTCCATTTTCCTTTCTGCTTTAAAAAACAAAACAAACAAACAAAACCCCAAAACCCCACAATAGTTCTCATCCGGTTCAAACAAATGAAACTTATTGTTAAACCGGAATCAAAGGATTTTGATTAAGGTAATTTAAATATTAAACATCAGTTCTGAATCAATGAGGTTGCTGTTTTTTCTCCTCAGAGCTACCAAAACGTAGACCTAAAGAAACCAAAAGCACCAAATATGAGCTGATTTTAGAAGCACAGTACTACATAAAAATCAATCCGGAGAGCTGTTTTCCTCTTAAAATCTATTCATCCAAGCCCTCTCCATGACACTTCTGTAATAAAAGGCTCCAGAATCAAAGATTGGAAACCTGTGTGCGTTCTTCGGTGTCGCTGAAGCTCATCGCTGCGAGTGAACCTTTTGCCACAGAACATCCAGTTACAAACAAATGGACGCTCTCCAGAATGCCAACGGAGATGAGCTCTCAAATGCGAAGTCTTCCCATATACTTTGCCACAGCCTGGTATGTGACAAATGTGTTGCTTCTTTTTTCCCAAGTTGGAGCCTCTGTTAAAAAAAAAAAGTGAATGTATTCATTCCGATACGCTCCTCCTAAACAGTGGCCATAAACGTAAGTGAGGTTAGATGTACCAACAGGTCTGCAAACAAATCTGAGCGGTTTCTTATTTTTGTTCCACATGAAAAGTACGCTCCATAAGAAGGTGGAAATAAATGATGTAGTGATATCCCAATCCCACAAACTATAAATTCAACAGCGTGTAAAGTTTGGGTAATAGAAATATAATCTTGAATGAACATATATGCTTATAAAATTGGAAATAAAATCATTACAGCAGTTTGTACTCCTTTGATGTCGAAGTGCTCGTATTTTAAATTTATCTCAATTTTGGTTTTGGCAAAAAAACGTAAACAACTGCAATTGCCAAAAGGGAAACTCGAGATTTTGGCAACTGGGAAGAGAACAGATGGGACTTTTGGCATCTTGGGGAAACTTGAGAAGCAGTTTGGGGTCGTAGAATAAGCATACTAACCTGCGTATTTCCACTACAAGGAATGGCAGTGAAATAATTGATCTTGCTGATATTTACGTTAACTCCTTGGTATTTCAGAAATAAAATTCTTAACGATGAATACATCATTAACAGACAGTATAATCCAGACTCCCAAGCTTGATGCCTATTTTAAGACTGCTCCCTAACTGAAACACTAGGTGACTGATTAAGGATAGGCACCTAATACAAAAGAATTACTAAGATTTTATTTTGAATAAAACCACCAGAGAGATAAGAGCTTATGAAGACCCAGAGAAAGAGACCTATTCCAGCCAGTGGAAGGCTGCTGCTGAAAGGCACACTCCAGGGAACAGATCTGGCTGACAGGGCAGCTATACAAAAGGGAAATGCTGGTATAAAGGAGGAGACTAAAAAAATGCAGCCAAGCATCATGCCACCTTATTAATCAGCAATGTTAACCTCTAACAGCTTAAGTGGATTCTAAAAATCACATTAGCACTCCTTCCTCCATGATTGGCTATAGAATTTTTAGTAGCATCTCCAGGACTTTTTTTCCTTACTTTATGATGCTCCACTTCCACTCAATAGTCCAGTACCTGGTGGATTTCCCAAGCAACCATAAAATCCAGATTCTCATCCACGAATTCAGAGCAACTCTGTTTTACATCTAATGTCATCTAACGATGACATAAGAGATTCTGCTTACCTCTTTTTTTTTTTTTTGTTATTGCTCTTCATCCACGGCCTCACAGAAAGTTCATGTGTCTTTTCCAGCTTGTTTGTAAATTCCTTGCAAACAATGCTCTGACATCCGACCTGACATCTTAAGCTCTTCCATCATAATTATACTGGAGAGTATCTCCTTCACTTAATGTACCTTTTTTTTTCCCCTCAAAAGTCCCAAGATCACTTATTGGATGAAACACTGCCCTTTTTACATCTTCCACTCCGACTAAAATGTCCTTTTTTGGTAAAGTATGCTACATCTAAACCGTCATGTTCATACTCTTCCCTGGGCTCCCCTCAAGTCAAGACTGAAAGATAAAATCAGTTCTAATGTCAGACATTTAGCTTTGTACAGTGCCACCTACACAAAATCTCAATATTCATAAGCTGAGGATCAGCCAATCTCAAAGATATTTAACAAAATGTCTTTAGATTGCCCCATTTTCTAATTTCTCAGCCTCCGCATCACACAGAACTCAGAAGTTCCAGAAGCATTCATCCTGCAGCACAAAGCACCCCACCCGCCAGACTCTAGGGGAAAAAAAAAAAAAATGTAATCCTCCTTCTGTCCCAATGCAACCAGATGTTCTTGGGCTCATTTCTCATTCATCTCATGTTTAAGTTCTAAACGGTCCTTCTTCAGGTCTTCTTGTTTGGTAGCTCAAAGCATCCGGTAACGGTGTAGCTGACTTCTGTGGCAACATAGATAGGTACACCTATGTCTCTTCTCCATTCTAAGATCATGGTAACTGGAATATTTCCCCACAGAATCCCACTATCCTGCATCTTACATGGAGTAGAATGGGCAATGAAACTCTAAGAAGTCTCTGTGAATTACAGCAAAATGTATTTCTTCACTGGAATATATTTCTGTATACAGATTTTATTTTATTTTTTATATTTGAGTATTTATCCTTGCATGTTCTCCAAGTATGTGATATTCTTCCCTTCTGCAATCACAGGATCATTTGAGTTGGAAAGGACCCTTAAAGGCCATTTAGTTCAACCCCCTGCAATGAACAGGGACACTTACAGCTAGATCAGGTTGCTCAGAGCTCTGGTCCAGCCTGAGCTTGAAGGTCTCCAAGGATGGGGCTTCCATCATATATTAAGGGTAACCTGTGCCAGCGTCAGTTACTTGCACAGTTAACTTGTGTAAGTATTTTTTAACTTTGTATGACGCGGTGTATAAATGTGGCACAAATCATATAAAATAACAACCAAATCTTGTTAAAATAACTAAGAGTCTCAAGTCAATCGTTCAAAGTTGTTTAACTGAACCTTTAGTCTGGATTGAAGGAAATCAAGGTTCAGCTCACAGTCAGCTTAGGTGGTAGAGTGTATGCAATTCTGAGCATAACACCTAACATGCGAGGGAATTCTAGTGGACACCCTGAAGTCCAAAGCAAAGGGAAAGTTCAGAACTTATAGAATGAAACACGCAAGACTACTGTGAATGAGTTATCGAATGTACTTACACAGTTTCAGACAGGCATCTGCACGTTTGCTTCATGTGTGCTCTAAAGTGACTGGATATAAGCCAAGTTATGTCTGGATGCTCTGCAGCTGTGACAGACTGGCACCGCGCCCTAACATGTCATACTCAGAGGCCTTTCTTGCTGAACTGGCCAAGAACCACCATCACCAAGTAAAAAGATATGACTCAGACCTACCCTTCAACTGGAGTCTTCAAAGCAGTTAACATCTAACTATTTTCATGGCACATTTTAGCTTTTTAAAGATAAGAAACCACAATTCCCAGTAGCCATACAGAATCCAATGGTTTCAATAGGAAACACCTCCAGCTACTTAAGAAACCAGACTTTCCTCCAGGAGTATTTCTAGGAGTAACATTAAGTATTTCAAGAATAAAACAAAGGCTTTTTAGTTATTTTAAGAATGCGTATTTTAGAGTTACATACCTGAAATGGAACTCAGAAGCACTGTTCCTCTATAGATCCAGACAGTAGTAGTCACATCTCAGTGTAATTCCAGATGGAATTAAGAGGACAGTGAAATTTTCACCTGACTTCCAACAAACTAACTGTAAGCTTAAGACAGTCCATTTGGGATCAGTCATTCTCCAAGGCACATCTCTCTCCTTGACCATCCCCTAACTACTACATATGCTTGAGGCTATAAGGTTTTAATTTGCACATCCACTACACCACCCTCTTTGTTTCCTATCTTCTCTGCCAAGT
This sequence comes from Alectoris magna, assembly GCA_030625065.1. Lineage (NCBI taxonomy): Eukaryota > Metazoa > Chordata > Aves > Galliformes > Phasianidae > Alectoris > Alectoris magna. The sequence continues at coordinate 16,540,842 of CM060567.1, forward strand.
ATGATGACGGTAACAACAGCTCTCTACTTCACCAAACTGGTAGAAACATAAATCCTTTGAAGACTGCAATGTGTTCTAATCCTTTACTGAGAGTAAAACAAACAAACAAAAACACACACACAAAAAAAAACCCACAAAGAAAACCAACCCTCAGTTCTCCTTTGCTACCCCAAAAAAGGCAAGAAATGCCAAAACTACAACTACACAAAAGATGAAATTAGGATGAGGTCTGTACACGTGAAGACATGTACTGCCTTTTCCTACCTCATTCAGTGCACAGGAGGGATGGTACTCATTGAGTGAACCACCATTCAGCTTTCTCACGCTGATTTAATCCATTTTCCTCATCTTACTATTTACATATTATTAAAATATCATCTTAGAATTATTCATTTCCCATGCGCTTTCGTTGCAAATTGTAATACATATGCACAAGCAATTAAATTAACTTTTCAGAGTATCTTAACTTTGGCATTTGCCAACTTCCAACTTTTCAGTTTTGTAACTTTAATATCATTTTAACAACACTAAAAGCTATCTGAAAAAAAATGTATGAAAGCAAATGTTCTATTGCTTGAAACTCTGGAAATCATCATCAGAGAGACAAAACAGAACATTAAATTCCAGCACTAGAGATAAATGAACAAATGTAGGAGCTACAGAACACTACCAATGTATACCGAAGAGGGAAAGAAAACATTCCTCTGATGGCTTTTATTCTTTTTTGCTAGACTCTGAAGGAGTCCTGATGGGAAGTACATTCTGATGAGAAAGTTACTCTAGCAGCTGTAAGCATTTTCACTCTTTTTCTGCTTTCCAACCATTGTCTCCTTCACCATCCATTTTCTATTACAGTCCTAATTCTTCTCAGATCCTGACTTCCTGTCCTACTTTTCTGCTTACTTTGGATGTTTGATGTGTCCCACTCCTTCCTTAAACAGTGATTATATCTATCTCACCTCTACCCTAAATCTGGCTTGAACTCAGCCCCCAGTTTCAAAGTGAGTTTCAGTCAGACATCTCCAGACTTATCAGAACTATCTCTCAGTAAGACTTTTTCTCTGGAGCTTCAACTTTAAAATTTGGTGTCACAGTAACTCCATTTAGGACTAAGAGCATTTTAAAGATGCATCTAAATTAAAGCCACTCCAACCTGGAATAGAGGGTGACAAAGATGGATGATGCAAAATCCCTACAGTTTATAGGAGTGTGGTCTTTGTATGTAACATTGTCAGAGTTTTCTCCTAGACTGAAGCAAATCTCAATCCAAGCTGTCCCTTGAGCAGATCTTCAGAGCAGAGCCAATGATCACCAAGAACTTAGGAATGTCTGTGCCAGGTTTCAATGGACTACATATAGGAATTCAACAAAAAAAAAAAAAAAAGCTGATGCACAAAGATGCTATGACTGTAACCACAGATACCACCAATAATTTCATTTGTGATGAAAACATATGAAAGTGATTTTGTCTTACCGCAGAATCACCAAGGTTGGAAAAGACCTCCAAGATTATCTAGTCCAACCATCCACCAACCACTAATATTTCCCCACTAAACCACATCCCTTAGTACAACATCTAAGCTTCGTTTCTTGAACACCTCCAGGAATGGTGACTGGACCACCTCCCTAGGCAGCCCATTCCAGCTCGTGACCACTCCTTCAGAGAAGAAATTTTTCCTAATATCCAACCTGAACCATTGAGTGTCTTAAAACAATTTCTACTCGACATGGCTGCCTAACACATTACCTCCCTATGCTCGAAAAGAAGGTATCTACAACATACAGGAGAAAAAAAAAAAAAAGACTAGACACTATTGTTTATATTTAGTGTGTACTTTAAAATTTTAAAGCCATGGGCACACACAGGTCCTTGAAACAGAATTCAGTAATTTACAGTATAATTTCATTTCGAAAGAACCTCTGAAGGTCATGTGGTCCAACTCCCAGGCTCAAAGCAGAGCCAATGAGATCACAGCAAACATGGCCGCATTTGCCCCAGCTCTTTCACAGTACTCACAAAAACAAGACTTCCATTTTAGATAACTAAGTACTACAAAAATAAACATATTTTAGCCTATTGCAAAGAAGTCTTCGCACAATTACATCAAACACAAAGTTGGGCTAAATACTTTCACTTGCAAATGGCACCTAATACCCCACTTCTTCTCATATCCATGATCAAGATGTTTGAAATGAAGTGTTTTAAAATAAAACAAAATCTTGCTAAGAAAGAAGAGCTGAAAAACACTCTTATGATACGTAGAATGATAAAACACAGACTCCTCCAGAGCCCTGAGGTCTTACGCTATTAAAAGCTTAGTATTTGCATTTGCCCTATCTACAATAAATTTGACTGAAAACAATCAGTCAATTTAAAAAAGTTATTTAGGTCTAATATACAATCCTGTTTTTTCCTTAGGAAACTAAGAAGAAAACCAGGATAGCTGTTTCTTCAACAATCCAAAGCGATCAAACTGAAAAAAATGCTCAATCAGTGAGGAAATGCAGGAACATGTTGCTTAATCAAGCCCTTGACATATGATAGGAATCCAATCACAGATGTGCATATTCCAAAATACTTCATTTTCGTATTATTTAGAGCTACATTCTACTCTCCTCACTTGTACTAGATGGCATCTAACTCCAGATTTTTCCAGTTGATCTTAAAAGAGGAACTCGGAGAGGATGGAATAATCTCTCCTTTCATCTGCAAGCCCAGAAACAAAGGTAGCAGTCCTCCAGTGCACAAGCTCTTTTGCATAAACCCATACTGTTCTCTTGTCGTCGCCAACTGTTGTTAACTCCTTTTTTTTCCCCTCACAATTTGTTTTCATCATTATATGCATTATATCACACTGCAAGTTACATACCTTCCACCACCTTCTTTGCAGTTGGGACATGTGCAAGCTACTCGTCGCAGTCTTTTTCCCTCTTGATGTGGTTGGTCCCCTTCTTCATCTACCACCTGTACTCTCAAATGTGTTAGATCATTGGTATTCAGTGTAGAATCACCACTGAGCTGCCACTCTTCTGGATCAGGCTCCTCTTCTTTAATCCTAATATCTGAAGAAAAGACGAAACACAGCCCATTAACTAGAGAAGGAAACCATAATGATCAAATCTTTTTGCTATTGAGAGTGTTATGTCAGTCAAATGTCAACATACTTTATTGCATACTGACATTGCTTCTGTGCCCCTGTAACCTGTAAAATATAAAGTTTATCTTGCTATACGTTTCAAAGTTGAAGACATGCTGTAACCAAGTATTAAACTTCAAATATGAACAATTCCAGGTACATAATGCTGTCACCTGGAGGATTCTGGCTGCCTGAAAGACAGGAAAACCTGAGGAGTGAGAGGTTGGACAGAGGTTAAAAAAAAGTGAACACATTAAAAAAGTAAATGCATTTTTCAGTTGATTCTGAGTAGCCAGAACCAGACTTCTCAGTTAATGTGACATACAGTATAAACACCCTTTATAGCTGATCTTTAAAATTTTTCAGTATACACTGTGACAAATAAAATAAAACAATACATTAAATAAATAGTTTTAACCTAAAAAAAGATGAAGATACATACGGAAAACAAAGAAAAATCACTCCTCTGTCCTCCTTTTCCCCTCCTCATCTCAAATTTAAAGAAAAATAAGAATAAACAACTATTCATAGAGGAAAAAAACATTCAGGGAAGAATGTCGTTCAGTATAAGAAAGTAAATAAAGTACAAACTACTTAAAGGTTATTTTGAGCTAGTAGGTCAACGTAAGTCATTGCACTTTCATGAATACAAAGGTCTCTCAAGTCTCAATTCAGAGGATGCATATTCACAAGCACATTAACTCTGCCTCCCCATCCCAAACAAGCATCTACATATACCTGAAATAATGCATGCCTCAGGAAAAAAAACAGAATATTTTACAAGTCTTTCATCTCACCTCACCTAAAACACAGGTGGAAAAATCAAGTCCAAATCTAAAACCCATGGTGCAAAACATACAAGTCCAATCAGAACATTCAAAGCCAAGCATTTGTCAGAAGTATTTAATCCTTCTAAAAAGCAGAAGACTACACTCATGTTATTAAAACGCAAAATTCAATGCTCTATTTTCTACCATCGCTATGATTGTACAGCTGAACATAAACATCACACAGCTTTATAATTTGTAACATAAACAGAACAATCTCAAAGAATAAGTGTTATAAATTGCATTTAATACCATCAACAGGTAATGAGCAGCTATCAGCTGTTGCTTGGAGCATTCTTCCTAAACAGCTACACACAGCTACAGAGCATTTATTCTGCCTAATCCAAGAACCAATTACAGTATCACAGTATCCCATGAGACAACTACTTTAACAAATTTACATTTTAATAGGAACACCTTTTCCCCTTCAGAAACTCCTCTGGGTTCCCAATGAGTACAGAGTCTAAATCTGTATTTACAAAAACAAATAAGAACAGTTTCTAAACGTCATTTTACATAAAAAGCTGATACCAGCCCTTTCTCAGTTCAGCACTGTAGTTTGGTTTTGTTTTGTTATTGTTTTTTCCCAGTGAAAATGATTAGCCCAAACTAATGGCACAAACTAGTACTAATACAAGCCATGAAATGTTTGGGTCCGCTCTCTTTTTTTTCCTCTTTTCCCTAAATCTTCCAAGTAAAGACCACACATTTTTCTGGATGCGTTTAGAGACTGATTACTCTGCAAAAGCGACTCTATTAATAAACACGTAGGTTAAATCTAACTCCTTAACTCTAACTCCACTCAAACACTGAAACCTTAACCGAGCACTGTGGCAATCCTGAATTCTTTCTGGAATCAGTGCCTCGGCTATCATCTCTACAATGAGGCCAAAGCTGAACAAATTGCATTATGAAACAACAAAAACTGTGCTAGATCAGATCATAACTGACATCCTGTCCCTGTAAAGATGAGAAAATAAATTTATGATAAAACACGTAAAGAGTAATAATTACCCAGCCTACCTTCCCAGTCACCTCCAGCACTCCTTTAGAGACAAAGGATGCAGCTACACAGAAATTTGTTTGGTGCCAATAAGGCTTCCATCCAGACTTTCCATCATAGACTGTCTTGCTTTTTAATTGCATCTATATAATAATTTGAAAAGAAACGCCAGGCTTTGAGCTGTAGGAATCCAAAAGCTAGCACACTTACTTTCGCTGACTCTTTATGTGTAGTAACATCAGCAGAACTACTGCAGAAAGCATTTGCAGTGTCCAAAGTCACCTGCAAACTAACACTACACTAAGAAGCTCACCATTTCAGACTGCAACACAACTATCTTTCATCTGAAAGGTACAAATCTAACACTTGAATCAACAGAGAAAAAGATGCTTACATATACCTCAGAAGTGATATATTCTTTACAGGGCACCAAGAACCAGGAAAGAAAAATAGACATTATTAAACATGTCAATAGATGGACTTAAGGCATCTTCAGGAAGAGGCAAGAGCCTCTCTGACTCTTATACAACTGGGCATGTAACAGGAATTCAAATACGCTAATTCAAATACACTGGCAGCACAAGCCACTGCCAGCCTGCGTGTGTGTGTGTCACCAAAAAATTACCAGTCATCTCCACATTGTATTTTAGGACTAGATACATTGATCCCCAATGTTATAACAAGCTCTATGCAAGCACTGGTAACATCAAGGCAACTTTTGTTTTCTACCAGTTAAACCCAGGCAAAAATGAAGGTCACATCTGCCTTATTACAATTTATTTCTGTGCTTCCAAATTTCCATGTGTCCTTGCTTCTTCATTAAGTTCCAGATCTAGTCTTAATTAAGTATGAAGGGGAAATACAGCCAAAATACTGTTTCAACTGAGTTCTTGGTATCCAAAGAAGTTGGACTTGTTTCAGCTTTTATCTTCCTCTGAAGGACGGAAACTGGGATTCTGGTATACACTTTCATTCCAAAGGGACTATTCTATAATCACAGAACACTGAGAGCTGACTACAATATGGAACAAGTTTAAGTGCATCTGGTGAATAAAAATAAGTACAAGATTCGTTTTCAGCACTTCAGAGAAGATTAACTAAACTGATAGGATGAAACTATGCAGGTATAAATGCAGCTGTACTGTTCTTGACTACATTTCAGCTACAGCCATGCGGAAAGTTACCGCTGCCCACTGACACAGTCAGGTTGATGACACTCAGCACAGAAGCCAGGAACTGCAGAAATAGGTAAGGAAAGCAGGAGGACACAGAATTCTGGATCAAATATTCCTACATAAGAGTATTAGAAAGCTACTAGGGTCAAATGACAGAATTGTCAGCAACAACTCAGAAAGTCAGAACTGTTCTGTTTACATGATAGACAAATAATTGTCCCATCACTATCTAAGAATTAAATGCTTCCCACTGACAAAAAGTCAGCAAGATGCTTAAAAAATAATAATAATTTTAAAAACCTACTACAGTAAATACTTAATAACAGATCACCAGATTAGGATCATTTTCATTCAGTAATTTTCAAAGAAGGTTGAGGAGCTTTTTGCAGTTTTAATGCTTTAAGTCGGGGACCACGTGAGTGCTTCAGTAGCTTAGAAAAAAGGCTAGCACTGTGGTAACAGTGTAAAAAGATAAGCAAAGACTTAAGAAGCAGAGAAAGAATTAATGCCACTCTATAGGGCACTATGGGAACTAAGAGGTGCAGAAGTTTTTGTTGTTTTTAAATCAGTGACGACACCATTCTTGATAAAACATACTTGAGACTTCTGCACAGCCAAGTGACTTATTAGGATAAAGCAAAACACTTTGATTAAGAAAAAATAACTATGAAATGTACGTGGAGTACATGGATTATAAAACAGCATGATGTCTACATGCAAACTGAGAACTATCACTTCCGTATGATAAAGAAAGAAGCGGACATATCACTGACAGTGCACATTTCTTTCTCCTTTCATCCTTAAACATTACTACCTTTTGAGACAACGTGCCTTTTACAAGCCGTATTCCCATGCTGACAGCCCATATACAACTCATCATCCAAACACTGACGCATCAAGAACTTTATCTTCATGCGGGCAATTGAAACTACGATCCTGGCAAGCACTCCTGGCACTACAAAAAGACTGACAGTGTCCTTGCTATCAACTTCATACACTTTTTTATGAGCCAGATGCACTAACAAGTTACCTTAAGAGATGAGAACTAAAGTATGTGAATCCTGTGAAAAGACAGGAAAACTATACAGAACCTGAAGCGATGGACCTAAAATTATGCAACTGCACAAAACCAGAAAATGGGCTCCCAGCCTTGTTTTTAAGCTAAAGCAGCAGTAGAAATAAAACCCATGGCGTCCGACTTCACAGTTACTTCCCATACATCCCCACAGCTTGAAGGGAGCTTTCCTCCTGCTTCATGACTAACTTGTCAAAAGGATATTTGAAAACTGAGCAAGGAATGAATATATGAAGCTGGATAATATTTTGTTTTATGAACACCCTCAACTATAAATAGGATAGCCCAAAACAGATGTTGTTAGATGAAAATATTTACTTAACATCATTGCTTCAGTTTACTTGATGGACTTCATAAGACCTTCTTAATAACCAGATTCAATTTCATGCTAACACCATGCCCTTCTCAGTAAAGCTTGGCAGAAAGGATGCTTTAGAAGTAAGAAATGCAAAACTGAAAGTAAAATTAAGTCGTGAACGAAAAGACTGAAAAAAAGCCCGAAGTTCTAGAGGCCCATACAAAGCTATGCTTCAGGCAGCATTCTGCGCTGTTTCACCAGAAACATTAAAACAACAAAACGATAATCCCAGCAAATAAAATTGTAAACACCCCATCTTTAAACTATGTTTGAGAGTTTAGTGTTTAACCTAAACAGATGTTAGACCTCAGCCTCACAGGACACCAGCAGGTGAGAGAGCGATCACCTGTCACTTTAGCAACTATTCATACAAGCAACTATTTACCTAGAAAACTGCCAATTTTTATTTATTTATTTGCCATATTTATAATAGCTAAACTATTTTACCATGAATTCAGGTTCTGACAGGACTAGAATGAAGTCCCTACCACAAACAGCCAACTACTCTCATTCTCTATCATCTGGTGTACGCTATCAACAGGCATGGCTATAAGCTTCACTGGCAGCAGGCAGATGAGACCTTAGGCAGCTGCATATGATCCCTCAATGTAAGAGCCAGGACACAAGAGCCAGGACAGAGATGAAGACCTGTTTTGCTGGGACACTTGAAGACAACTCCTGAAAGGGACTCCTCTGACTTCATTTCAACCATAGACCAACCTGGAAAACTATAGTTTTTTTTATTTTCAAACAAATTAAGCTTCCAGCTGGGTTGACAAGCAACAAAGTTCCCTCTCAGGCCAATGCTACTTCTTTTCAGGTCACTTGCTCCTTTCTTCAGATGCTACTAGAACAATCAAAAGGCACATTTAAAAGAAAAAAGAAAAAATCCAATCCAACTTCTTACAAAAAAGAGAACCAACCTAGATCAGACCTGCTATAATTTAATTTTTTCAGGAAATATCCAATCAAAGAATCATGATTCAGTACATTAATAACTTAGACACAATTCTAATTAGATTTTGATTAACACTGCTAATTCTCCTTGTTCTCAACCAAATTATTTCAAATTGCCAAAACTTACAGGATCAGAAACATGAAAACCAAGAGAGCACATCTCAGCACCCTGCGTTTTTCTGAAATAAAATGCTTGAGGACTAAATCTATAAATACAGCAAGAAAAACAAAGACCTTCCTTGAACAGGTGTGTCACTAAAGAGTAACATGCACCGCGCTCCTAATGTCTCTTTTAGTTACAGACAACACAGTATTTTATTACAAAGTCCCCATAAAAGGAGCAGGCTACTAAATACTGTTTTCAGGCTTCGCTTCCTCCCAACACTGGAAGACTGAAGCCAAAACTTCAGTGAATCTATCTCCTTGCCAGAGTTGAACGGAGATGCTGTTTGATAACAGCTATTTTTTCTGAAAAGCAAAGCTAAAGAAAGTCCCAGTTATGACTAACCAATGCTCTTCCCTTCTCCACCTGACAAAAGTGCTAAGCACAACAAGATGGAATACGAACCCTAGTAAATGGCTTAAGACAAAACAAGCTCATGCAAGGCTTTTCCACAACCAACTCAGTGCAATGAAAGCCTCCCTGTATATACACCTGGTAAAACAGACATTTTGGTAGAAGCATAATTACTGGACATTTTGCAAAGAAAACTACACATTTACAGGAGAAAATTAATAGCTTTGTATTAGGGCTGTGATGACTTTCCATTATGTAAGCAAAAGGTAGGCTCCTCTACTGATGACCTGCAAAGCATGGCTTGCAAGAACACCTCTTACACAAGACCGTAGCTACCAGCATCTAAAACCAAACCTTCAGTTTTCACAGTTAACAGAGCAATCTATGTTATTTCACTTTCAAATAATTACCAACCATCTCTGATCAAAGATTAGGAATATACTTGTTTTATTTTAGCTTCAAGTAGAATATTTCTGTTAATGAAAATAGAAGCTACAGCCTAACTGCATTTGTTACGGAATTATTATTTTCACTGGTATTTTTACACGCACTTCACTGAGATGGAGTGAGAATATACAGGGAAATCCTTCCCATCGTACTTCAAATGTTGCTGGTAGTTCACAGAAAAAGAGGAATCAAACTCTCGCCCTTTAGCTTTAACTTCTGTCCTTCTGCTGTCCCTTCCACACACCTTCCTCTTTTTATTTCTGCTACTCCTCTGTTGCTTCTGGATGTTTAATCACATTTCATATACTCCATTTACTCACACATGGAATTCTTTACAACACAATACAGTTCGGGAACGCTTGATGGAATTCCCTTGTATTTGATAAGGAACCAGCATTAAAACATTCTCAAGGAATGTCAGTAGACAAACTAATGTGCACAGCCGGCTCAACTTTTTCACCTCTTTGGTTTTATTTCCTCTCTGCTGTTCCTTTTTATCTTTACTTTCAAATTCACGCTGTTAATCCGTATACAATCACCTTATACGTATGATCCTATACCGAATATGAACCTTAGAAACAAAGTTCTCATCCTCCTTGTATTTCCGATTAGCCATAATGCCCTTTTTCCAGGAGACAGAAAGACATTCATCAGTGCTATCACGCCCAAGATGTGCTTTTTGTTACCTCACGGGTCTATACCTAACGCCCTTGTAGGTAGTAACAAGGTGTGACAGAGACAAACCAAGAATTTCTGTGGTGGCTGCAAACAGGGAAGTCATGAACCAAAATCACCCAGCAAAGTAAATGCTATTGGAAGCTCATTCCTCTGTTCGGTGCTGTTGTCTAGAAGCCAATGAAGAGCAGGCTTACCTAGGTCTGAGTAACTTCTCCTTGCTAAGTCCATAATATAGAAGTCATTTCCACAACAAAAAGTACTAGAAAAACATCCCAATTATTATTTTACATTGCAAAGAGAAAAGCAAGCTTCTGATACAGAACAGCAGTAACTACATAAGTACTATAATCACTGTGGCTTAATTCATCAGCTCCTCTAGACATTTTTACTTAATAATGCATTCTGCTCACGTGCTTAAATAGGCATAAAGAACAAAACATTTATGCCTCACGGTAACACGCATGCTTCAAAACCTTAATGCACCAGAGCTTCAGATCACATAATTATAATCAAATAGTGATTCCCAGGCTACTCTGTGCAGTATTTCCCTCTAAAATTACTTCTGCTACCCACTCTGTCCCTCATAACTAGCCTGAGCACAACTCCACAACGATGAGATTAAATGGTTTCCGATACTACAAGTCTTGAGCCTTTATTATCTCCTATTCTTTCTTTTAGGTTGCTATGCTCTGAAGTTCAAAATACACTGTATCACATTAACGAAAAATAAACCTGCATGTTTATTCTTTCATTGTATTACCAAGTTCCTATTTTACGAAAACCACATTTCTTAACTGCTTAAAGAGAAAAAACATGCTGTGAGGCTCATCATTAACAGCTGTACATTCTGAAACATAACGCAAATAAGTAGTACTGGAAATTCATATATGTTCTTAACACCTCCGTTTTGATATTCACGTGTTTGTTTCACTTCTGCTTACATGAGTTTTGTACACCCCGGTTACACCGACAGTAAATCAGCAGGAAATTAATTTAACAGAACATTAGATTGTTAACAACCCCTCAGAGGGACCACAGATTTTCAGGAAAAAGAATGGCAAACAAATATTTGCATCTTCCATGGAAACGTCACTTTATTGGTAGGGGTACGTTAATGACACTGCTGTCCTGGAAGTGCAGTTGATAGTTAGGTTTCCAGCACTTAAATTCAGCACCCAGGTTTTCTGTACCGTGAGACTTAGAAGTACGGGAGTGCAGTTAACTAATAAGAACGGTTGAGAGTTACAGGAGCTTCTGCTAAAAGAAGTGGAGTGGCATCACCATTATAGTTGTTTCTTACGGAACACTATTGTCAAATAAAATCTATCATTACTTTAACCCACCATATTTCATAGGCTTCTGCAGCAAAACAACAACGTTACAATTATCATTGCTCAAACCAACTACATACAATAATAGAAAAACAATTTCTGCAAAAAGAGAAAAATAAATACCTGCGGGACTGCCAGCATTTTCTCCTTGATGCAGCTGAATGCCAGCAGAATCTATAGAGTTTACTGTAACTGTCTGTAGATTTGGCAACTGAGCAGTGCTTAGACTAACTGGAGTTGATGTCAGTGCCCCACCTGCTGCAACTTGACCAAGAGTGAGAGTCTGCACAGGGGTTAGAGTTATTTGTTGACCAGGTGCATTCTGAATTTGCAGGTTCTGCAAATTCTGAACTCCTTGCACTTGAAATGTCTGCCAGGTTATCTGCCCAGAAGGGGTCACTGTTTGTGCCTGAATTAAAAAAGTCCCGGGATTCAGCTGCAGTTGAAGATTCTGAAGAGCCTGCGGAGATATACTCTGACTTGCTTGCACACCGTGGATTGTCTGTTGCGCGATACCTTGTACAATCTGGGCTTGACTGGTTGGCTGCTGAGACTCTTGAAGCTGTATGTGTTGTACAATTGGCTGCGCTGTGGAGACCTGAATATTCTGAGCCTGCGTATCATCAGAGACTGATGTCTGAATGTAATTTCCCTGAAGATCAGAACTGTGAACTTGACCACTAGTTGTGGTCAGGTTGTTTGCATTTTGTTCCAATATACTTGAACTGTCTATGGTAACGGGCAATTGTGATGAAGATGATGTTGGCACAAATAAGTCATTATCAGTGGCAGTTTCTGTAATTTCAGGAGAAACTTGCTCACCAGTCCTTTCAGAAGTATCTGAACTATCCATGGCCTGTCCGGTATTTATCAAGTGCCCATCTGCATTAATGCCTGCAGTCATGGTTTGAGAACCACTGCCAAGTCCCAGAGAATCTAGATCAACGCTATTGATGGGTACAAAAGTAATATTTCCTGGCAGTCCAAGAGGGACGTTAGCAACTACTTGTGCTTGGCCAGGAAAAGACGAACCACCAATTGCAACTCCCTGAACCTGAACTTGACCAGACTGCGATAGGATATTCTGAATATTAGTTGAAGGTGATCCAGAGGCAATGATGGTTTGATTAGAGCCAGGAATGATCTGAATTTGACCGGTTTCTTGATTTATACTGCTATTATCAGAAGAGGCTGCAAAGCCAAGTTGAACTTGCTGACCATCCGCTGTCTGGATCTGGGGTATTACTTGGTATTGAACGTTAGACACTGTACCATTCGACGAATCTGATCCTGGTGCAACAGAAAAGATTTGTTGATTTTGCAAACTCTGAATAGGAAGGACATACTGCCCACTTGAAGTTACTGTGGCAGCACCTGGAATCTGTACTATATTACCAGCTTCGTCCTTTATAGTGGCAGGAGCTGCAGACAAGACCTCCCATCTATTTGGAGTTCCTGCTAATTGCACAGAAGCCAAATCCCCTGTCTGAATAAAAAGAAAAAAGAAAAGAAAAATATTAAAACAAGAGACATACAGATTACGTGCTAGAACAATCAAGCAATTTAATACTAGAGATCAATATGTTACCAAAAAACATGCAGCGCAGCCCATACGAACAACAGCAATGGGATTAGAACTACAAAATACAGATTTTATAAGTGAGCTAATGCCTAAGTTGGGGTAACCAACCTGTGATTTGTGAGCTGCATGTAGCTCGCAAGCAGATGAAATGCAGTGCCTGCGCTGTGGCTACATCAGGTGACCAGCAGCAGAGCTACTCTGTATAGGGACTGCTGGGTAATCCAAACCCCTGGCTGTGGGAAGAAGGTAACTGGCAGGGGCTGCTAGAGTTGCCAACACCATGTTGCCCTGGAACTCAGCTACTCTTCTTACCTAGCCTGACACCCACAGCACAGCAGAGGAGGAATTTTTGCAAAGCCAGCACTGCCTCTATTGCCTAGAGCTCCACTGCCTTTTGACTCTGAGTTATATATAGCATATTCGTGCACGCCGCGACTCTCAGCAACACAGAGTGTTAGGAGGTAACTTAAGTCATACGGTTGGAAAGCTTGTTACGAATAACACAAAGTCTCAGTATTTACAAGCTTACATGAATGTTTCACTGCGCAAAAAGGCCTCTAAAATTAAGGACTTTTATACCGAAATCACAGTTGGATTAGACATATATATCTGTTTGAAAAAACAGAAAATTCTATCTTTGTTAAGTCAGAACAATAGAGCAGGTCAATGTCTCAGAACAGATCCCCAGATGGTGAAAGTTTAAAGAACCTACAGATTGATGTAGTATGTTTTTGCTTCTTATTCAGTAAAAGAAAGATAAATTGCCAGCTTAGCAAAGCAGTCGTTTTCAGAATAAAGTATTTAGACTGAACTTCCTGCAACGCTTAGCACAGATTTGTGTAGTCAATCAACTTTGTATTGTAAACAACCATGAATTTAAAAAAGACGTGTTTAAGTTTCTCCTCATCTGTACTACTGCACCACAGTAAACCAACGGAATAATTTAACATTTAGCAAAAAGTAACTTGTCTTAAAACTCATTACACTTGAACTGCAAAACAAGTTTTATCGCCTTGGCAGAGCCCACAGAACATAGAAAGAAAAGCTCTATCTTGTGCTCCTGTGACGATCCCATGATCACTGCTGTCCAGCAAGTTACCAGAGCATATCACAGCTTCCTTCTGAAGCTGCACGCCAACTTCCTTTAGAATAAAACCTGGGTGTGCAAAAATCTAGCGTACAGCTTATCCTTCTCTAATATGGCACTGAGATTTAATTTAGCCAGCCAGAACGAATCCTGTGGCGTGCTTCAGATTGAATTTACTCCACAAGGCATGTAGGGACTTTGCTAGTTTCACTTTCTTATCCTGTTCTGAGCTGCAATGCCAAAATGTTTACATATACACAAACAGTACTTTTTAGACTAAAGTATTTATCAAAAACCAGTTTGACTGCACTTGGCAAACTTCTTTTCCAATACGGAAATCACCATCTTGGTTCTAAACTCCTCAAGAGCTATACAAATAATAATCTTCCACAAAGAAAAGAACACACGCCTTTGTTTTGCCCTGAAAGATGCATATAGTCTTTCAAGTAATTTCTGAGTAAACAGACACAGCATCACCAAAACAAAATTGATTTTATAGCCTTAATACCTCTAGGAGCAGAAGGAAAAAAAAGGGGGGGGATCTTGGTAATCTCATTTTACTATTTTCTTTTCCTTTTACACTGATCAGCCTTTCCTTTGAAGAACACGTTTTCTATGTCCTTTACCATTTTAATCTAATGATTTAGACGATTACAAAAAAAGTTCTGCAATATTCCATACCATACCATACTATCCAAACAAATGCAAAAAAAAAATCTATTTTCTTCTACTACCACATTACCTTTACTATCTTGTGTTTAATATTATTTCCACACAGGTACCGGTTGCTGAAACACTGCTAAGAAAGTTCGTAACTAGTCAACCTGCTAGCATATAAACATTTATTCACATTTATTATAAAGACCTCTATGAAGTATCAAAAGACCCATAAAAGTCATAGGTAAACAGCATTCAGAAAATATGGAAAGCAAAAATATGATTACATATTTAATGTGTTATTATAAAATAAATGTGGAACATATTGTGCTGATACTAACTGCCAGAATAAATGAAAAATAAATAGTAATGGGAATGTACAACGATGTACAAGGGCTGCTACAAAAGTAACGTCTCCTATTTTATTATGTTGGTCCACAACATCATCACACAGTGGTGTGGCAGTAGAGGCTGAACCTTCCCACCAATATCCCATTACAAGTTGTTGCCGTGTGACAGATGGCAGCAGAGGGGCAGTCTGACAAAATGGCGTCTGATGAAACGAATGTGTGTCACTGGATTCTTCTGTGAGGAGAAAATTGCACCCACTGACATTCATAATCGTTATGGAGACCTAACAGTGGTGTGCACTTCAGCAGTGGAAACAGCGGGTCTGCTCTGCTGGTGTAGATGTTTATGAGTACAGCATGCAGGCTCTTGTCCTTGGCTGGTGAAAATGCATAGCTGATGGAGATTACTACATTAAAAAAAAAATAGTGTTTTGTAGCTGAGAATATGCTCTACCAAACAGAGTTACTGTGTTCTTCGTATCTGTTGTAGTTTCCACGGAAATAAATTGGAGGCATTTCTGTCAGAGTAACCTATCTAACTCCTTGCTGATTTATGATTAGGTACAAACAGACGTTGAATGTTTAGGTAGACTGACTTAATAAGCAGCAGCATGTTTGTACATATTCAAAGGGAACCTGTATCCTTCACAGTACACAAATGACCTACTTCATTCTTCCCCTCCTCCCCAAACACATGCTGATTTCCATACCTCCATTCAATGGTCTCTGCCCTTTTCGTGTTGGGCACACATCTTTTCTCACCTTTTTGAGATATTGTGAAATCTTTTCCCAAATGGAGAAGTCAAGGATGGTCACGCACCTGGATATGAAGCTACTGGCATTTCGTGCATTATGTGTAGCATAATACAGTTATTTACACGCTGCCCTTAGAGCAGTCAGTATCTGAGCCTACCAGAAGAATCATGAGGGAGGGGCAAAAAAGGGTGAGATTTTCAAGAAACTATCTGCCAGCTATCAAAATTGCTACTATTACAGCTGCATGATGGAAAAGAGTATCTGAGGATCATCTCTAACCTCAACTGGTCATCATCGTGTAGCAACAAGAAGGGTTGTTATACTTTTTCTCAAAGATTCCTGAGCTAGTAGGACACTTCTTGGGTTCATCTGTGGTGTCATCTTTCATTGCACGCTCAAGCAATTAAAAATTACTGTAGTAACTCAGAGTTCTACCACTGAAGTATAAGCAGCAACATTTGCAGCCCACTCACTCATCTTTTCAGCACTCCTAAAAAAAAAAAAAAACTTGTTTCCTTGCTGTCTCTCAGCCACCCGTGAAAAATACTTTAAGAGTACAGATAAAGCAACAGCTCTTTTCCTTATCAGCTGATACTCAGGCAGCAGTTACTGCAGCTGTTCCTTTAAGAGAAAGCTGAGCGGTGGCAATCCATGTCCTGTGTGCCAAGAAGCCAGGGACCTGCGGAAAGCTCAGTACCACCACTACTCAAACAAGTGGGAGAGAACCAGGAGCAACTGGGAGCTCACTGGAAGTGGCATCAGGAAACAAGAAACAGCAACAGAGCAAAAAGAGAAGCTGGAGCAAGGCACAGGAAGAATTAAAATTAAGTGACACGTCCACCTGAATAAAGGTCAAGTACTACCAAAGAACAGAAAGCACAGCAGCTATTCAGCCTGTCTTCGGCTCTTTCACAAGCCTTATACGTATCATCTCTAGGCGGTAGAACAAAGAGATCTCTCTGAGCCAGAATTGTCATGCCTGAAGAACTGTCGTGTTTTGTTTTGTTTTTTAATTTAAGAGAAAATTAATGCAGCATTAAGTCAAACGTTCAAGGAGGGCAGAAAAACAAATACAGAAGATAGAATACCTTTTAAAAGCACCCTAAAGCACACTGACGGAACTTGAGGTAAAAATATAAACCTGTAAAAACTATAAAAATACAAAACATCCCTCACCAAAGTAAAGTCACACCAGTCTTCACAGGGATATGTTGTAGGCAGCTGTATTTCAACAGGCCAAATGCGCCCAACCAGACATACATTACTGACCAGCTGTGTCCTGCAGCTAAAGAGCTCCCCAGGTTTATCCGCACTGGTCTGTGGCAGCCTGCCCTTTGCTGCAGTTTTCAGAAAGTCGCCGTAGCCCTATTCAGGCCTAAAATAAAAATACGGGCAAAACAAGCAAGCAGAAGTAGACAGATGAGTCAGGAGCTCCTGAACATTTAAAAACCGCGTGCCTAACGAACAAGATCGGCCAGTGCCTCATCCAAATTATAGTTTTGTGAAAGAGTAAGGGCTCTAATGCGTGAGTTTAATACCATGTGTTTACCAAGATACAGTAAACTATCCGTGCATTCTTGGGTTATTACAAATACGATAAAATACACTTGCTTCAACTCTGTCATTAAACTATGAGCTAATACATTCTATCTTGTACTTGCCTTAGGTTAAGAACATGCTCAGCATCAGTTACTGTGGTTTGAATGACACAAAGCTGCTAGTTAAAGCAAATTAATTCTGTTGCATGTTTCGCAAGCACCCGATTCAGAGAAATACATTTTTCCAAATTGAAACTTTATAGAGAACCAAAGTATGTTGAAGGGAAAAAAATATTAACAGGGGCTGATCAAAATGGTGTTTAGAAAAAAAAACCAATCCCTATCTGGTGAAACACATTTAAAATTGTGCCTCACTTAAGGAAGGTTCACGTTATTTTGCTTAAGATGGACAACTGGGCTCAAAACTTGTAGCAGTTTTCTGTTTATCACCAGAAGTCCTGAAGCGGTTTAAATTAAGACAACCCCTGACATTAGCAGAAACTAGAACATTTCAGTATAAATGAACAAGACATGGCAACAAGGCACCAGTTCTGAGCAGACTGCATGTAAATTCATTTATTAATTATTAACATCTACATACGTATTAACACCCATGTAACTGCATACCAAATAGAACTCCGAGTAGAAGCTTGCATGAAATTTCCCTCATGCTTTCAAGCTCTGCCAAATCAGCAGGGTAATTAAGAAAGCAGACCTGGGGTCAATCAGCCTCAGCTTAACCACTAGGAAGGCAATGGAAAAAAAAAAACCTTGAAAACCATTTCCAAACGCAGGAGCAAGAAGATGATCAGAACAAGCGAGCTGGGACTTACCAAAGGGGAAACAATGCTTAATGAACTAACCTGACAGCCTTCTATGATGAGATGACTGGCTTGGCAGATGAGATCTGGCGTGGGTATTGCTTAGAGCTACTTCAGTGACACTGTCAGCAGAGACCCTCGCCCCATTATATCCTCATGGACAGCCAGATGAAGTACAGGCTAAACAAACATATGGCAAACTGAAAACTTGCATTGCTGGGTTCAAAGAGCTGCTACCAGCAGCACAAACACAAGCTTGGGGTCTGGTCACTGAGTTCCAGTGGGGTCACAACTGGAGCCAGTACTGTTTGACTTTTTCACCAAATTTCCTATATGATGAAAGAGGGTGCACCTTCAGCAAGTTTGCAGTTACATAATGGGTAGGGTGGGTGATACATGAGATGGTTCAGTGGGACCTCAACAGGAGAGAAAACTGGGCTGGCAGAAACCTTGGGAAGTTTAACAAAAGACAAAAGGAAATGTGAAATCCTGCACCTGGGAAGGAATAACTCCGTGCACCAGAACAGGCGGTGGGCCAAATGGCTGGAAAGCAGCTTTGCAGGAAAAGACATGGAGACCCTGGTGGATGCATTCATCATAAGGCAGCAACATTTCTCTGTAGCAAAGGCAGCCAACAGCACCCTGCACTTCATCAGAAAGCACAGGGCCAGCAAGCTGTGGAAGGTAATCTGTCAACACTGGTAAAACCACATCTGGAGAGCTGTGCCCAGTTCTTGACTCCCCAGTGGAACAAAGGGATGGTCATACTGGTGTAAGTCCAGAAAAGGGCCACAGGGATGATTTAGGGTAGAGTACCTGATGTACAAAACCAGATGAGAAAGCTGGCACTGATTAGTATTTCAGAGATAATGTGTGTGTGTGTGGGGGGGGGGGGGGGGTGATCTTAGAAATGTTCGTAAATATCTGATGGGAGGGTATAAATACAACAGCAGAACCAGGTTCTTAGTAAAGATCAGTGAAAGGACAAGAGGCAATAGGTAGAAATTAAAATATAAGGGAACCTGTTTGAAGAATTGCTATTTTTTTCCACTGTAAAGATGACCGAACAGTGCCAAAGGTTGCCCTGAGAGGTTGTGGAATCTCCATCCTTGGAGATATTCAAAAGCCAATGGACACAGTCCTGAGCAATCTGCTGTCACTGACACTGCTTTCAGCAAGGAGGTTGGACCAGACAACCTTCAGAGGTCCTTTCCAACATCAAATGTTCTAGCAGATGCTTCTGTGAAATCTCTTCCCGCATGAGCTTAAGAATCAGTGAGAACTTTTTGTTTTATGCTGTTTTTAAATATGGAAATGTTTTAAAACACACTTTTATACTTCCTCCAAAAGTGCAAAGAGTAAAACCCAATTTTTATGACCATTCTTAAAGCTCTGGCAAAAGAACTTCTACACTTGGTTCTGACCTAACACTTCTAAGACGTAATTGGAAGAGACACATCAAAGAACATTTTAAAAGGTGAGTTTCTGGACAGCAGCAAAGGAAAAAAAAATAGTTAGGAACACTTTCTACCTGAAACTTCACTGTTCTGCAAAAGTACAAAACAGAGAGAGGCAAGACAATCCCAGACAGGCTTTTCTATAGAGGATAAACACATTCTAGTGCATCTGTTCACGTACAGAAATCTAGCATCAGGAAGCTCTATTATCCACAGCGGAGAAAATAAATATTGAAAAAAAACTGGAGTTTCCTAAAAATATGGAATATGATACAGGCTACAGAGCTGAGAAGAATGGATAACTAATGCACAGTATTCATCCATATGTTTGCCTAGTGCAAAGACCCTCATATTTTTCTATCGTATCAGCACCATCACTATGTCCATCTAGAATGAGATTAAGCCAGTTGCTTTTGAGAAGGTTAAAGTAATGTTCTAAAGCAAAAATAAACTGGAATACCAGATTTGCATTAATTTCTGTGAAACACTAATACTCAATTCTAAACCTGAAGATATGCCAAAGCAGTCTTATAACACTCCTTTATTTGCAAAGCGTACAAAGAAATGCATTGTTTACAGCACACAAATGATACTTCCCTTCCTCGTATTGCTAATTATTAACCTCTCCAAATGTCTTCTATGTCTTGTTGGTAAGTAACAGTACATATGAATCATTCTCTACCTTTTTTTTTTTTTAAAAAGTACAATAAATCAGTGCAGCCCACAGTGCGCCGTTAGTAACCACCTACAACTGGGGCAGTCAACTCTGACAGCTCCCATCCTTCGGAAGCTGTCAGAGCCAACAGCTTCCCCTGCCAGCCTGCCAATTCCAGCCCTCCCAACCTATACTCCCATCAATCTTGCACTCTTATCCTCACCTATCCCAGCCATGCCCAGCACAGCTGTGAATGACCCTTGGGAGTTCAAAAGATCTCTTTTGCCTTGCATTGCAATAGAAGAGCACAACACAATTGGTTACCATCCCAACTTTGCAGCTTCTAAAACAATCATTTGACCACCCCAAAACCACTGAAGTGATCGTCAAGGCTTTGACAGTCTGAAATTTTAGAATGCCTTCTCTTTTATTTTTTCCCCTCTGCATGGCTCTACCATTTTCTGCACTGCTTCGTCTTTCACCTAATTTTAAAATCTCTGTAAATGTTTCAACTGGAACGAAATTAAAATATTTTAAGAAAATGAAAAAGAAACCTAAATATGAATATTTAAGTAGACTTATTAGTCGACAATAAACAGCGAAAAAACAACACTCGACCTAAAGCCTCTCAAGCTTCAAAGTCCCAATGGACAGAAAGGCATCCATAGGGGTCAAAATACATGAGCTGTCATTTCTAGGTCAGCCAGCAGGGCACCCCATCCCAGCAAGACTTTTCCACGCACCAGCAGGCAGCAGTATTGGAGGGGAAGTTTCCATAGCAAGCATTTGACAAACCCTGGATACAGCAGTACGCAACTGAGAAGATTCCCAGGTCACAGCAGGCCACGAACTTAAGGCCATCCACATTAAAATCAAAACTAAGCAGGCAGAACAACAAAACACTGGTGACAGATGATCACAGACAGAGCAAATCGCAGCTGCAAAGCCAAAGCTGAAAGACTACAATCTCCATCAACAAAGACAAGATCAACAGTAACGCCTGCTAATTTTTTGTCATCTAAAAGTAAGCATAGCTCTAACCAGCTCCCTAGGCAAAGCTGAAAGCCTTTTGAGCTAGAGACGGCCTCCCCAGTTCACGGAAGAGGTTTAATTCTCTCAACTATCCTCTTCACTTGCTTTCCGTACCAAGCAGTTGCCACTTCTGTTAGCCTTTTTACTTCCACGCTAATCCTTCCAGTGCCATGACAGCAGTGTCCAGCAGGCCTGGGCTCAAGTACAGAGAATCACAGAATAATTTCATTTGGAAGGGACCTCCGAAGGTCACATGGTCCAGCCCCCAGGCCCAAAGCAGGGCCAATGAGCTCACAGCAAACACAGCCACATTTGCTCCAGCTCTTTCCGAAATCCCAGACACATGATATTCCCTGCATTCCTATGGGAGTTTTTTTTCTTACTTTTAAATCATCCTCCCGGTCTCTTGGGGAACAGCTGCAGCATACCATTTCAGCCAGGAAGGCAGTGTGCATTAACTGGCTAGTCCAGCATACTGGCTCCAGCCCCGCTGTTTCCTACCAAGTGAATGTCAGCAAAGCATTAACAAAATAACCCTACAACACAGCACTGCTATCCTTATACATAAAAGTTCTTTAATTGCTTCTAGAAACAAAGTCTACTCATTTATCATCTCCAGCTTATAGCTTGAGAATTCTACCAGACATTCAGCAGTCAGGACCACAAGGCAGGTCTGAAGATTCTGGGAAAGAATCACTAGCCAGTTGCCAAGTTAGGCACCACTATCCATACCAAACTCATCCCACTACAGTACTGGAGAAGGGATGACCACCACAAACCCCATGAGGATAATGCGTCTGTGCTCAGGCTTGCACATTTCATTTTCCCTACGAATTATGAGGTTACCTCAATTTAAGCCTGTTTAGCTCCTCCCTCTATGTCCTACCACCCTGTAAGTTACATTCTGTAGATGAGAAATATCTATATGCCACTAAATCCTTTGTGTTATTCTGTTTTTCACGAGGAAGATGTTTCAGGGATTCACTCATTCACTCCCCCCCTTAATTAAGGTCACCTTCATTAACTCCAGTGTCCAGTTCAGCTACTGTTGGCACCTCCTTCAATTTATACTTAGAGTCAATTAAAATACTTTGAATCATGCAAAATGTTGTAGGAGTGAGAAATCACTGGAATGGTATAGCCTAACTCACAGCAGGTTTGCTGGAGGCCTATCTGCATGTATGGAAAGCAGTAAGCCCATATTAGTATCATTTTTAACTAAGATTTTGATCTCTCATAAATTGTTTCTGCCTGTCCCTGTAAAGCTCCTTATACGTAAGCAAAACAACAGGAATGCAAAAGTGCCACTTCAAAACCTGATCACCCATTTTGAACTATCGGGAACTATTTGTCATATCCTGTTCTGTTACCTTCAGACCATTGTACCATGCCAAACAATAAACCCATCCTCAGGATGCACAACTCCAGCTTTAAAACGAGAACAACCTTAAGACAGACACAGCAAAGTGAGCTACCACTTCAGAATCATTCATTTTCTAACGTGTATGTTTATGCAAGAGACAGAACCAACATCCACTCTTGCGCATCTGCTATTATGAAACAAAATTCAAAGCCAGTAAAAGGCAACTGCTTAAGCACATAAACAAGCTCAGGAGAAAGTGTGTTTGAAAGGAGGTAAGAATTTCAATATATTTTCATAATTTCCACTCTGCTTCAGTTTCCCTTCACATACAATAAGCTGTAACACAGAGATGAAAACACAGAGTATTTTAACGGTTAGCACTTGAGCCTTGAGCAAGCTGCACTCCGTCACTAACGTTTTCATGTTCAAAATAAATAAATAAATAAATAGCTGCCAAAGCCACGTGGTCCACCAGTAGACTGCTTTGCAGGGGTTTTTTTGCTCCAATTTGCACTACCCTGAAAACTGAGACCACAAATCCCTGAGAGGCTGTCGTACAGCAAATCAAAGAAAGAAAAAAACTGGAAATTGGCTTTAAGAGAAGAAAGGGAAAAATGAGCATTTTTGCTGGTTTCCCTTGTAAGCAAACCAACAAGCAAAAAGCCCCTCAGAGGTAATATATGCAGTCTCCCAAACACGAGGCCAAATGAGGCTCTATCACAACGTTTTTACAGACGTTTAGCACGCTCCCTTTTACATACCAGCATCTTTAGATACCGTTTATTTAAGACACCCCACCTCTGCTAACCTTATGAGCCTAAGCCAAAAAGAGAGAATAGGCCGACCGACTGAGGAAGGAGCAAGCTTCCATCAGGCTTTTGTTACCGAGACGCTAACCTAGCCCACACACGGACACATCCCTAGGAGCTTTCCATCTCATCGCGCACGGTCCCAAGGTCATCGCGGCTCCTTCAGAGCAGACGGCACAGAAAGATAAGGACGGAAATTCGGTTGGCGATAGGAGGGACCGCATGGTAACCGCGTCTCGAAAACACAGCGTCGACACAGGAAGCAGCTCTCCACCGCCGCGCTGGTTCCTAACAGCCATTTTACTGCTAACGACATCCTTCCCGCCAGCCGCCTTCATTTTGTGCCGCCGCCCGGCGCGGCTCCGGCTCCGGCTCGCGACCGCGGGCTGCGCCCAGGTGGAGGTGGGGCGGCCTCGGGCTCCGGGCACCGCCGTGTCCGGCAGCTTTCCCGCCTGCCCCCCGGTTCGAAAGTCAATGGCGGCGGGGGAGGGGGGAGCCAGCCGCCCGCCTCCTCCCGGGAGCCCGGCTCCTCCTGGAGAGGCAGGGGAGCCCGGGGACCCCTCTCCTGGCAGGTCGGCCCTGCGATCGTCCCTCCCCCCGGGCGGGCAGTGCCGCGCGTCCCGTCCCTCCCCCCGGGCGGGCTGGCTGTGCCGTCTCTCCCCCCGGCAGGCCGTGCGAGAGCGGCGGGGCGGGCACTCACCGCTCCGGCAGAGTGAGAGGCGGCGGCGGCGGCGGCCTCATCCTCCTCCGGCGACGGCGGGCCGATCTTGCTGCAGGTGGCCGCCAGCAGAGCGAGCGGTGACGGCTGCGCGTCCTACCCACAGTGGGCGGGTTCAGGGAGAGAAAGTGGGTGGCGGTTAGCGCGGGACGGCGGCCGGGCTCCTCGCAGACGCGCGCACAGGAAGCGGCGGCGGCGGCACCGGCGCCCGCGCCCGCTCGCAACGTGTCACCCGGGGGAGGGGGGGGGGGCGGCCCGGCTGGGCCCGCGCTTACCTGGGGGGCGGCCGCCGCGGCGGAGGCCGAGGCGTTGCCGTTGCCGTGTTGCAGGTACTCGCCGTGGCCGCTGCTGTCCACGTCCAAGGCAGCCATTTCCTCTTGTTTCACGGGCTGCTCGGGAGCTGCGGGCACGGCGGGGAGGGGGAGGGGAGCGTCACTGACGGGAGCGATCACCCCCTCCTCCCCTCCTCCCTCCCTCCTCCCCCCCCCTAACCCCGGCGCTCCCCCCGCCCTCCCGCACGGAGCCCTCCTCCTCCTCCTCCTCCTCCTCCCCGTGCTGCTGCCCCTGCCCCTCTTCTCCCTCCTCCCCCTGCTCCTCCTGCTGCCGCTCTCAGTGCCGCTCTCGCCTTGCTGCCGCGCGGACGCTCGGGGGCCAGAGCGGGGGACGCGCAGGGCCGGAGCAGGAGCGGGGAGCCCCGCGGGGCGGCTCGGTCGGTGCGTACGTACCGGTCATGGTGCGGGTGCGAGCGGACGGCTGGCGGGGCGGACGGCGGGCGGGCCGGCTGGCTGGCGCGCAGGCCCTGCGGGCCGGGCTAGGCGGCCGCCGCCGGGGACATGCTTATTGTGCTCACGGGCTGAAGCGGCGGCGGCGGCCCGAGCTTACTCCGGGGTTTTTTTTCCTATTTTGATTGACGGTGCGGGAAAGCCGAAAGGTGGGGCTTGCAGCGGGAGAGGGGGCCCGGCCGACACCGCCGCCCGCCCGCCCGCCTGCCAGCCCGGAACTCCCGCCTACGCCCGCGCGCGCGCGCTGGTTGGCTGCGCCTCATCGCCAGCGCCGCTAGCACTGGCCGCCCGGCCTGCCAGTCACCCGCCGGGGGCGGGGGGGGCGCCTCGCGCCGAGGCGGCTTCCTGTTTGCCGGGGCTGGTGCGAGGAACAATGAGTGGCGGCCGCGGCCTGCTGCGTCCCGCGCCTCCCGGGCACCGCGCGGCGGCCCAGCGCCGAGGGGACGGGGTCGGGCAGGAGGGGGTGGCGGGGCCCGGCTGCCGGTGTCGCTTGGAGGCTTCGTCCCCCACGGTGCCCGGCGGCGCCGGGCCAGCTCGGCGCTCGTTCGAAGCCGCCCCGGCGGGGTGCCGGCGGCGGCGACTGCGCTCCGCCAGTGCTAAGATGTCGGCGCGCCGTCCCCGGGGAGCCGAGTCGCCCGGGCGGGTCCCGCTTGACGGGGTGCCGCGCCGGCGCCTGGCGGCCGGTGGCGGGGTAGGCGTAGGGGCCCGCGCCATGGCGGAGCGCGGCAGTTGCGTAAGAAGCTGGCGGCTGCGACTCGCACCTGGTGGCCGGCTGAGCAGCTCCCGCGTCAGGCAGAGCCCTCTAGAAATGCGAGGGTTCAGCAGCGTCCTGCTGGCGGGAGCGTAACGCCTCACCCTCAGAGAAGGGGCCAAGCAGTTCGTGCACACGGGTTTCTTTCAGTCACAGTAAGGGACGCTGACAAGATTCCCCGTATCATCAGTTGTCTGCTCTGTCCCTCACGTTTTGCAACACGAGGAAAAGTAGAGAACTGAACTCTGATAGGAAATACGTGTGAAGCACTGTATGCATACGTGATGGTGTAGAGAAGATGATTGGCAGGGCCTGCTTCTGTCGCACTCCAGAGCTCGTGAGGGGCTCGGGTGAGGGTGCACCACTCCAGCGTGGCCCTGGCTGCCCCGCATCTGAAACGTGATGCAGCAGCACGTAGGCCATGGCAGCGAGCGACCCTCAGCTTCTAGGCTCCCCCACTGCATGCTTTTTTCTTAGGTACCTTTCATAGAGAATTTTGGAGATCTGTGAATGAGGTTGAAAAGCACTGGACTGAAGAACTGTTATCACTGAGAATTCCCTGGGAGATATGTTGAGCATGTTCTTATCTGTCTGTGTTTGTACCAGGTAGCTGAAGCTATTGGCTACCCAGGGAAGTCTACTGGCGGTAACAAGGAAACCCAGAAATATGGCCAGGATTGTCAGCATGTTCTCTAAACAGAGAATAAACAGTGCTTCTGAATCAGCTCATCACTGTGACCTTGCAGTAAGTGCCCAGCCTTAGCCCAAAACTTTTCTGGTCTGTGATAAACACACCACAATAATGTGAGTGTAATATCAGGAAGTCACGTTGGAGGAAGACGGCAGTATCTTCCCATCAGCAGAAGATCGCTCTTACTGCATGTCGTGTACTCCTACTTTATGAGCATATATTGTGCTAGTAAATTGAGAGTACCTTCAGATAACTTTTTTCCAGAGTATTAAAAGAAAGAACTCGGTTCTAAAATGTCTGTATGTATGTTTGCACAGTCTCTTGTGAGTCCACTCCATAACAGCAAGGAAGCTTCTTACAATTCATAATTCTTATTTTAGTTTCAGAACTCTCTAAGAAGTGTGAGTAGTAACTAGGAACAGGAGTCACACTTATTTGGCATAATAATACAATAATGTCAGGGATAATTTTTAGCCAGTAGAAGCTCGAATACACAGCCTTAAAAAAGTCCATATATATATGTGAGCAAGTTTCAGGGGCAAGATGAAAATGCGAGATTATGTGCTGTGTAAGGCTACTGTAGTATCTAAAAAAAAGTCTTCTACAGCTGGTGTAAATCTGAAATTTCTTTTACAGCATTAGGCATTTGTAGTGAATTGGATGATATGCTGTCATCCTGCAATCAGAATTATTACAGGTAACTTTGAACTTCTGAAACAGTTCATTTAAAGATTGAACTGTACAAGAAATAATTCCTGTTTGTATGCTGGGAAGGTGGGAATGATATTAAGAAAATGGGCCTTACTAATTAATAGGGTATTACTAAATAGTATCAGGGTCTTTTGCTATAGAAAAAGTGTGTTGTCTAGGACCTAAACTAGAATTGCTTCTACAATTGGATATATTTTGAGAGCTCTCGTGACTTCAGCATGTCATTGCTGATCTAGAAGTTTACCTGTATGGATCAGTTTGCAGGCTTGTGGCGTAACTGCAGTCCATTAGGACAGAATAATTTGAAATACAACTGTTGGGATTGCTTTTATACATTGAGAGTTTTTTAGCACATTAAAACTCGGATGTTAATAGGCTTCACATCAGCTGAGGACCAACATTTCTAGTCCAGTTCCTTAAATTAGAGGGACACTGTGATGTTAATATCAAATTCAGATTAAAAAGAATAGTAGAATAGATGTGAGTATTAAATGAGAAAAGTTACAAGAAATTTGCCAAGCAAATCGGTATGCTATATTACAAAAAAAGGCAAAAAGATTCAGAAACGTCAAATAAAAACATGATAAGAAAGTTTTAGTTTGCAGCTTTGCAGTGGAGATTAAGAACACATGAGAAGCAAAAAATAAAAATATGCAAGAATAAAAGGAAAGAAGAAAAGATACTTGTAGCTTTTTGTTTATCATCATACTAGAATGAAATCAATCTAGAAAAACCTGAATGTAACAGTTATCGTGTCTGTGCTGTATGGGAGCTCTGTTAGGTGGTGGTCTTCTTGCTGAATTAGCACTGACTTGAGGTCCCCAGTGAGACCTTGCCCAATTAGAGGAGCCATTGTTTCCTCTTTCTTGAGATTAATCACCAGCTGTAACATATCAGTATGTGACCCGAATATACTAACCTTGACCAGTACATTATTAAAAGGCCTTCCCTCTTAAAGTCCTCTTTCTAGGCTGCTTGTGGTAAACTGTAGGTCCAGTGATCAATTCCCAGTCTGTTTTCTGAAAAGGATGTGTTGTATGTAAGTTGAGCTATGTAGATAAAGAGAAAGCACCACTGATCTATACATGACAAGAATAACTTGATCGTACTCCGAAGTGTGGCCATTTCACAGTTGAGATACAGCCTACTGTAAATAGCAGAGGAGTTTAGGAGAGATTCTGATGAAACTTTGGGAAGGCTTTGAAAGATCGTGCAAATTGGAAAGAAAGCTACAACTGACACCTCTCCAGTTTTAAGCTCATTGCTTTGTTTGAGCACTGTAACTGCATCTTGTTGCTTTAAATCTTGGAGTCGCACCAGTTCTGAAGGAAGTGCACCACCTAACTCAACTTCCATCAGGTACAGTGCCAGCAGTACATGGAAGTACCTTTTCTGTTCCTACACTCCTTTGAAACTTCTGAGTTACAATATATTATTTCTGCCAGTGACCCCGTCTTTAAAGGAGTGTATTATTGAAGGATTGTTGGTATGTGGTCCAGATCAGTGTTCGCATCCGTGTTACACTGTTCCTCTGTGAAGTGGTTTTTTTGTCACGCAGAGGTCTAGAATGCAACTGGACAAGATAGGCAGGAATGCACGCCGGTGCAATGTATTCTGTACCACTGTAAAAAATGGAACTCAGTTGTTTTAAAAGGCTGGGATTTAAGTTGAGGTTGAAGGATTGGTAGGAAATCAATTCAACAAGTTACCTTAAAACTAAAAGGACAACAGGCAGAGTATCTGTAAATCACAGGCCTGAAAAAGTAACTAGGACACAAAAAACAATTCAGGGGAGGTGTCCTTTGAATTTGAGGTAATGCAATCACCGGTGTAAAAATTTCAGTAAAATCTTGAGAGCCATATGGTTCTGGTTTTTAAGCAAAATATTTAAGTGGTACCAAATAAAAACAAAATAATGTCAAGGTTTTGAACCAGACCACTTATATTTACTAGATTCCAACCTCATCCAGATTGTTGCCCTTCATCTTCAATTTAAGCCCTAGCAAACATGAAAAAAAGATTCAGCTGCTATTCATAGGGATTGCACTCAATTTCTGTGTCACGTATAGACCCATTTGCTTAAGAATAAAATCTTTTGACGGGACTGCAGGACAAACTGGCAGGTTGACTTGAGAGGTTTCTTGAGTCAGCACAAGGTAGTTGGAAGTAGTTGCGTGACTTGAGTTCATCCTGTTGAATATCAACAGAGAAATTATTCCTTGCCTGGTGCAAAATTGTCAAGGAAGCAGCAATGGTTAGAGGAAGGTGTTGGCTGGGATTGTATCATCATCCCCCAGAAAGCACCTCCCTGTCCTGTGATGAGTAGCTATCAATCAGAGTACAAATTTTGCAAGGTGGGAGCAGGCTCGAGCAGTAGGTGTGGTCTGACCAGAAGCTGAGCTAACCTGGCATCTCAATGACCTTGACTTATAGATATGCTAGAAAACCAACTCTGCAAAAATACTGCTCCGCATTGCAAGCTAAGTTGTGTCAAATGGCGCAGGACTGGACAGGCCTTCATGGGTAGAAGCAAATAAGGAGAGGTAGGGCTACCTTCGGTAGCAAAATGTAGATTAGATGGGGACATTGAGGTTGCCAGACCTTGCTGTGGTGATGTGAAGCGTCTGTCAAGAGCCCGGGATTCCTAGCATCCAGAGAAGCATGAATAGTACTCAGGAGCTTGTGAAAAGCCTACTGTTCTGTAGGGCTGCCATGGATATCAAAGACCGTGTAGTCTGCGGTACAAATGCAAGTAATACCCAACTGTAACATTGTAAAAGGCAAATAATATTTATTTTGGATTTCATCGGTTTTCCTATTTTAAATGGTGAAGGCAATTTTAGAAGCATTGGTTTCTGCCTGAATGTCTCAATTAAGGAACTCCGTTTAAAAAAGGTCAAAGAGAAGTCTCCAGTACCTGGATCCAGCCGTTCACAGGGGAGACATTTGATTCCATTGATGTGCTCACATCCAGTGGAAGTTGTTCACAGGATAAGGAAAGGCCTCTCAAACTAGTGGATGGCACAGCTGACACAGGTAACACACCAGCTCCAGCCTCTCTCCGCAGTTGACCAACGATGTGAGGCATGCAGCCTAGCCACAGAAGGGAAAGAACCTATGAATAAGTAGTCTAATCACCCAGTCCATGCACACATCTGAAAGCCATGACTCTTTGCAAACACTGGTGACAGATCTTCCAAGAATGGGGCCAATAGAAAATCTGTCCAAGCTCTGCACATGCCTCTGTGTGAGGACAGTCATCGTAAACATTGTTTGTTGCTGAGTCATTTTATTTACAATTTTTTTAAGCAATTAGGATGAAAAGAGTCATGTTGCATTTTACTCAGAATTTCTTCCTCATTCGTTACAGCTGTAACTTCCTAAGTGACATTATTTTCGTATATCGTGCCAATTGCCAAATTCCACGAGGATATCTTTTCTTGTTTGACTAAGTAAAAAGGAGCTATCCTTAATGTTAGTGAAAATTAATTCTGCTGGTTTTAATTTCTATAGCGTTAAATTATGCAATTAAAGAGAAGAATTTCAATGTGCTATGCATGGCTTTTTCCCCCCCCCCCCATTAATTGTATCGTCCTGTTTTTATTTGTATGCACTTGTAAATAAAGAGTCTGGTAGTTACATCTACTCTGTAAAACATGGGTGTGGTTTTTTTATTCAATTGGCCACTTATTCCACATGAGTACATTTTTAATTAATAAAATCTGTTTCTTTCAAAGAGGAAACATTCATCTGATCTCTTTCCTACTTGAAGAAAGACAGCGAGAAAAAAATCAGGCACACAGAGGTGAGAAGTTGTCACTTAGCAAGTAATGTCACTGTAGAGAGAGGACTCTCATTTCACCTCACTTAAATCAGAAACAGCTATTTTTCAAGCTTCCTAAAACATAATACAGTTGGACCCCATCAGTATCCTGTTTAGGCATAACTCCTATCCTTCAGGGTCATCGAAGTAGATAGGATTAAATTGCAGAAATAATTGGGAAAAAGCAAAACATAGGATCCTTTAGATAACTGATCAGGGGAAAAAAAATCTATAACCATGACTTGCAGAATCAGTAATACGGTCTCTCAGGATCCTTCTCCACAGCCTGTCACAAGGTTGGATTAGAAATAAATATAGATTCACCTGAGGGAAAAAAAGTGTTTTGTTATGTACTTCTTGTCTGGCATAATTCTGTCTCTCTTCCCAGTTTGGCATTTTCCTTTTAATAATACCAATAGCAGAAAATTAGGCCGTTGTGGAAATGAAAGAGAGTGGCAAATTATATATGTATATGCACATATGTTTACTGAAAATTTGAAAACTTAATAGCAGGAATTATGTACTCTGAAAGGAAATATTTTTAGAGGGATGAGAGATTCCTAAAAATAACGTCACTTCAATCTGAATTCAAGTTGCCAGAGCAAGATCAAACAGGACTCTGTGGCTCCCTCTAGGAGAAAGCGGCTTGGGGCTACAATCCAGCTGCATCCCCTGCTCGCTCTGGCAGCTCTCAGGGCCTTTGGTGGCAGGCCCCCGATCTGCTCTCCTTCTCCTGCAAGTAGCCCGTGTTGCTCAGCATACTTTCTGGCATGTCACGGTGGCATATAAAACCTTTGTGGTTTTTGCTGCAAGCATAATGTCATTAAAAGTAGACATGAGCATGAAGAGCAGCAGAACAAATTAGGTTTGTGCCTTTAACTTATTAACTTTTAAAGAGGAAGTGGAAAGTTTCATGGTTCATTGCGGATTTTTCTGTCTTCACAGTGCAGAGAAGTAAAATTTTCAAGTTTGGACCGTGGTAACATGTAGGTTCAACTTTCTTTTCCTGCAGTAAATACCACAGAGGAGGAGAATTACATCAGAAATACCAAGGAATAAAAGCCTGGGTGAGATTCGAAATTCCAGTTATGGTTGTAGAAGACTTTAAGGAAAAAAAAAAGCTGACACTTAGTAAATTTTACCTAAGAAACACCTCAGTAAAAGCATCGTCAGTATTTCAGCTAAAGTCTGGAAGATTCACATTTGAGCCTTGATAATGACAACAATTAATGCACTGATGGTGCTGACATAAAACGGTGGTAGTTACCTTTAACTGCTGATTAACCTCCAGCTCCTATAGTCATCTTTGGAAAAGCCCGCACATCTTAGTTGCCTTTTTTGCATCTCATTGACAATCCCATGATTTGTGTTACTTCTCAGACCCTGCTGCATGTTTTTCATGGTCCTTCTGACCCCTTTTTGTTTCAGAACTGTACTAGACAGCCTTCCCAATCTAAAGACACTTGCCAACGTCTGTACTTTGCTTCAGGTGTCCTTCCTATTTCTAAAAATTAATTAACATAAGCTTAATTATTTTTTGACGTATTCTCACGCCTCAATTAGTATCTGAATTATTGAAGTGGATCACTGCTATTAGTTTGTTCTCAGAAAGTTGGAAAATTCAGAAACTCCGCTATCATCTAATTACTTACAAATGGAGGGTAAAATGCCTTCTAATCCATGGCAGAACTCCAGAAGATTTAATGGAGACAGGATCTGACTGCAAGACAAAGTTCCCCGTGCATTCCCCCAGTCTCAGCAGGACCACTCGAGCACTGAATGCTCAGTCTGCGTGCCTTGCATAAGCATCAGAGTGCAATTCCAGGACAAGAATTCCTCTACATCTTTTACTTCATAACAATAGGGCCAGATTTTCAGCAACACGATATATAAACGGAGAGGTAATTGAATATTCTATCTATCTGTCACCAAAATAAAACCTAGCAAAACAAACAACCTTCCTGCTTTTTGTCTCCCAGGGGAAAAAAATACATGACAACACTTCTTCTTTCTCCTTGCCCGGATTTCTATAGAAATTCAAACTTTTTTTGACGTCATTCTCACTTTGTAGATTTAATGAACGCTGTGTGTGTGCATGCGTGCACACATACATGCATGTGCATACTTGCGTATTATGCAAGAGAAAGGGGGAGCGAGAACGAACAGCCAATTTTAACCACATCTGACAGAGCAATAAAAGGCTCTAAAAAATTACATTCTTCTACATTTTGTGAAAACAGACTGCTTTGTAAGGGAGACGAGACCCGCTGTAGCTTGAGTTAAACCCTTATTAAACACCAGGAAAGCTATAAAGATGAAAGGTGTAATGAATACCCACCCAAAGGAAAAACTGCAATCAGAGCCTCCAGCCTGCTAGACATGGGAGAATCCAAGGAAGAGATCACCCAAGGGAAGCCAAGCCCCATGAGCTCTGCAGCTCACTGGAGTGCTTGTTTGTGTTGGGTTTAAGTTGGATTTCTAATCCATTGCTGTCCAGCGCTGAAGGTGGCACACTTATTTTTGCAGTGGCTGTGAGGGAAGTCTACTGACCTACCAATGGTAAGTAAAACACAGGGGCTTGCTTTGGCATTCAGCGACGAGTCAGGTGGCAGCTCTGCTCAGGACTGGTATCAACTGTCTGACATCTCTTCTCTCTTGGATGCCAAAGGAAAACTGAAAGAAAGAGAGGGGGTCTGAACATTGCTGTATCGGCAAACACACTGCATTCAAAATGATGCTTACTACCTGCAGTGTTTGTGTCTTGGTTGCCTTTCCTCACCCACAGCTAGAGTTTGTTTGACAAAGCTTGTTTACTTCACTGAGAGTGGCATGTTTGTCACCTATCAGTCACAAAACCAGGGACAAACTATTTTACTGCAGGGTTCACAATCCCTCCTGGATGTCTGCCTTCCTTCTTACGTTCTAGTCTCAGTACCTCATCTTTCATCTCTAACTCTTTTTTTGCACCACACACTTCAGTTCCTCCTTTGCTAAGCACATTCACATCTCTAAAAATATCATCCAGGAACTTTTTATTCTTCATAATGTTGGGTAGCAAGGCAACTTGGCTCTCATGATCAGTACTCTTGCTCGCAGGTGCTCAGGAAATCAATGCACATAGGCTCGCTGTGCCTCTCGCCATACCTAGCAGTGCTCCGATTCATGGTCCTTCACACCCTGCATGCAGGAAGGAGAGAGACTGAAAGAATCCAGCAGCCAAATCCTGCTATTTCCTTCTTCCCAAAAAGGTTAACTTACTTCAGGAAAAACAGAAGTGCCCGTTCTCTAGAGTGACAGAGGGATTTGTGTGGCATTGTTGTTATCATTATTGCTGCTACACCTATCTGAGGTTAGCCTGAGATATTTAAAACGAACCTCTTTATTTTTAATCTTTTGTTACAAGGAGAATAATAATGAGCTGGCACAGCAGTAAGAATCTCCAAGGCTTGGAGCAATGAAATGAAGTTGCGATCATCTAAACCGGTTACATTTTGCATGCTTATGGGAAAGTAAATATTTATTCTCTTCAGTACATTGTAGCTGTCAGTCCCTGATTTTCCTCCACTAAGATGACTTAGACAAGCAGCCACTTGTCACTTTTCTACTGTCACTTGTTACTTAAAGAAATATGGAGGAAGTTGGGACTGCACATTCGCCGAAGCAGTACATTTTTAACAAACTGACTTTCATTTTTTGTTTTTATGTGACACTGAAGTCTGCCATAGGAGCCATTCTGTTCCCAGAGGAAGGATAATTCCCATAGTAGGACAATTCAGCATAAACACATGCAATAAAACCGGTCAGTTAAATCTGCAAGTTAATTCTATGCGAGAGCAAGAAGGCTGCTCAGTTCCCTAAGGGGTTAAGGCCCCAGGGCAGTGCAGCTCTGTGGACTAAAGGTTGCATATGTGCTTGATTTCTGATCTGGAACCCACATCTCTAACTCACTACAGTGCTCGTGGCTGGGAGGTGGGGTCGACAAGAAACAAAACATGTCTTCGCCTCCCAGCTACAGGCATTATGCATGCATTTTCAGGCAAGGTGTGGGCAAACTGGGAAGCAGTTGTCAGAGGGGAAAAAATTAAGCCATTTCCAAAGGATCTGTGAAACTTTGTAATCTGCCTCTGGGCTTTTCATGGAGAAAAGTAACTTAATTGACACTGTCAGTACAAAGATGCCCAGTTTGGTTTCTGTAAAAGCCACATTAAATATCACATTTACCAAATAGAAATCAGTAAGAATTAAAATACATTAATGATTTCTCTCCAGGCCATAGAGGTAGCCACTTGGGCATCAGAACCAAGTGCAAAAGTGAGCTAATAATCATCTCCTCATCTGCCGTTTGCCCACATTTGATACAGAGATCACCAACATCGTGACTATAAGTAAAGAAGAGACAGGGAATGCTTCCTGCTGTACCCTGAGTGAAAAGGCCTCTGCCTGCCTGGTATCTGGTGTTTATTTCAACTCCTACTTTGCAGTTTCTATCAAACCATTTCAGATCTATCAACAGTCTGAGAACTCCCAACTGGTGATTATGGGAAATATTTTCACTGCTGCAGCTAATCTACAAAGACAAATATTTTCATGTTTATATTGTGAGAAACAAAATATCCTTATCTCCCAGTATAAAACATTTGCTCTTTGTTGGATACCAACACAGTTCGGCTCCAGAACTGTTCAAAATCCTGGCTTGTGGCTTATCTAATTCTGTGATACTCATTATAAGAATGGGAGCTAGTGCTCTGCGAGTACTTCAGACAGCCAAGGAAGTTCTCCTCCTAATGTCTCTGTTAATCATGGGAGAAATTACCCCCATTTCATAGACATGAATCTGATGCGCAGGAGTACCCAGAGCTTCACCAGAGCTCGCACACCAAGGCTCACAGCAGAAATAGGTCACCACCTTCCCAGCTCAAAGGAGAAAAAGTGAACATTTTTCTTTGTTCTCTGGTTTGAATAACTGTCTAGTTATTTGTCCACTGCTTCATTTTGTTCTTTGGAAAACCTTTTTCCATTCTATCATAGATTTTCCGCATACCCATGCTTTCACAATTATCCAGTTGGTGCCACCAGCCCAAGTTTTGCCTCTGCCACCCACCTGTAGCTCTGCAGAAGCCGAACAACTGAATGCATCACTGTGGCCCCCCCAGCTCACAGGCAATGGGAGTGGCTCCAAATCGCACAGCAGCCCAGTGTCCCCTTGGGTGCTTCAGCATCTGAAGGGGAGCTGCAAAGCCCACCACAGAGCTGCCGCCTGGCCCAGGCTCCCCACGGCTGGCTTTCACACATTTGTGCATAGGAAATGTATCATTACAGCCCCGGACATTATATACAACCAGGTGCTTTTCAGTCTGGGTGTTAACAGAAGCCATTCTCAACATTTTGTCAAGTAGTGCTATTGCCAAGATACTGGCTGGAGATTAGAGTCTATTCAGAACCTGTTTTTCCGCTTTTTATGTCTACTTCTTTTTTATTTTATTTTATTTTATTTTAATGTAAGGTTGTATTGTGCTTCAAAACAAAACCAAACCAATTTTTTTATATCCACCTGTGCAGTATTAGTAACTGCTTCCTTGTGGGACAGTGCCCCTCTCAATTGTCGCCGTACAGTTTTCAGTCCTTGCCACCCACCCATCCAAGTTGTTAATTCTCTCTGACATTTCCCTGCATCTTTCTTCCGGAGAAGAAAGGCGCCATTGAAGAATATCGTGCAGAGTGTCAAACAGTTTCCGAATTGATCCCTCAAGGCTCAGGCCAGGGAGAGGGCAGCCCAGCTCAGAGGCAGAGCCCGGCAGAGTTTGCTGAGGAACCTTTGAGCCAGCAGCACTCCGCTTGAAAAGCCTTTTTCCTTCAGACACATTCGTGCCTCGAATCATTACCAAATATAGAATGCATTCTTTAAAAGATACTGCTTTCCCCACATGAGGTACCTAAAACTGTTGGAAAAAAGCTAAGCTGAAAAATACAATGATACCCATTGCCATATATGGCACACAATTAAATCAAAATTCCCCCACAGCCTGACTTGGTGGCCATGCAAACCTTCACTTTACTCCTCCAGACTGGTTTTTGAGATACAACCAGCTCCTCACAAACGCACGTGGCTGCCGACGTGGCTCCTTGCACACCCATTTGCCAATGGGAACGGGCATCTGACAAAAGTATTACCAAGAACAGGAAGAAATTAACAGTGACCAAATCAGAGATGTAGAATTCCCTTATCCATATACACTGTGAGTCTTCTAGTTGCTGCTCCTGCTGTTGTCACGTCTGGCTGTTACAGAAATTACTTGTTACACTATTTTGCCGTTCTGGTGTAGAAAATAGCATTACCAGCTCTTCTCCTGTCTATCTTCCCACCAGGGCTCCAGACACAGCCATGAAGGGTCTCCAGGCCCCTCGCCATTTTGCTTTGTCCCATGCTGGCTCCCTGCAGGACCTGTGACAAGGCTGTGCCACAGGCATCATGCACTCTCCCTCACCCAGGAGGCACAGCAGGAGAACAGTTGTCAAGTTTATGTAACATTTTCCATCAGGAAAGGGCTAAGGGTGAATAGGAGAGCAATAAAGCCCTCCCTTCCACTAGTTTTTATACCACTACCACTCTCCAGTATGTGAACTTCCCCTTCCATTCCAGGAAGAGTGCCACCGTTTTGTAACAGGTCTGGATCTCGAAGTCACTTCAGTTTACTTCACACAAATACAGTTTCTGATCCATTGCTTGCAATGTAGCAGCTTTAGTCTCTGAACTGTCAAAGCAGGAGGGATAACTTTCCCTTTTCTGCCTCCCTCATTTCTTTTCCACTTTTACCCAGTCTTTGTTCTCCTTCCCTAACAGCTGATCTCATCTTTTTGTTTTCCTTGCACATGTGAGTTACCATCTCTGCCCATCACCCATGCCCTTAGAACACATTTACTTGCTTTTGCTCCAATATAAGATCTATTACGCAGCCCAAACACCCTGTATCCTGTGCGTCCGAAGTCTGGCACCAGGAGTGCTGGCCCTGCTTAGATTCCTCCCTTTTCAGGTGTTTTCTCAATGCCCTTTCCTACACTCCAGGTAGGGATGTATCTTCCCCTTCTCCCACCTCTTCACACAGACTCTTCTAGGAGAGAAGCAATGTGCTTCGGGCTCATGCAGGCTTTGCTGAGGAAGCTCCAACGCTTCAGAGAGCTGGCGATCCCAGCTAGGCTCCTCTGCTCCTTCCCACCACAGTGACCATGAACCACGGTAAGGTACAACATGCACCAGGAAACCACGGCCATGGAGCAAACACCCTCTGCTAAAGCAAGACAACATGTGAAAAGCAAAAACACAAGTACCACAGCACTAAGGCATTCTGTACTTCAATGCAGATTTGCTTAGACATCCAGATACCCCAGCTCATCTGAACAGCTCTCTGACTTGCAGAGGACAATAGTCTTGGTGTTTTTCTCACATGTAAAGACAAACCCCAGGTGAGCTACTACTCAGGCTGAAACTGAAGGCTGTGCCAGCAAAAGGACAATTCTGCTGTGCAATGTCTGACGGCAGTGTGAGTTGAGCCCTAAGAACATGGTAACTGTTCTCTGGGAGTAGCATACTTAGACGAAGACAGTCCTAACAACAAGATGGTTTTTGTATATACAAAAAAAGCCTGTACCCTAGGTTGCATGTGGTTGTTGCAAGGCAGCATGTACATTCTGCAGCAGTAAGCGCTTAAGCTGCTTGGTTGAATGAAGGAAAAAAGGGAGAGGAGGAGGAAGAGCAAACTGTCACTGCTCCTTTGTCAGTGCCCTGGCACTGCCTATGTCATTGCTCTGCCTGAGTACTTGAACATTGCCATTATGCTTGCACTGCTGAGACACAAATACAAATCCGTCCCTTCTACGCTGGCCAGCTGATCACTCCCATCTTGCAAGTTTTGTATACTCATTTTAGTATTCTTTCACTATAAGGCTGACAAGTGTGATCTGAAAATTGAGAAAGTGGGAAGAATCAGCATTCTTCCTTACTGACGTAATTCCTAGAAGGCGACTCTAGACAAGACAAGTCTTGCTCCCCTGCGGAAACTGAAGAATAACCTTAGTTCACGCTTCTGATACCCCAGCTCCGCAGATGGAGCACAACACATCTCTAATGGAATTTCACTAAGGGTTGTTTTTCCACTTATGCTCCAAGTAAGACCCCAGGAGGTGCAGTGCGTGTTTGTTACAGTTGGAAGACAACAGCTGTGGGTCAAAAAAGTCAGAGCCAAAAGGGGCTCTGACCATCTTCTGACTCATCAGAAAGATCAACAGAAAAGAAAATCCTTAACAAAATCTTCGCGAGATATCGTAGCGTTAAACATTTAATAGTTTTACAGATGTGATACAGGTCATTCCCAAATAAACAAGAACTTTGCAAGTAGCTATTAGGATAGTATGCTGTTTGAAGTAACACTGTTAAAACCCCTAAAATACTTAGAAACTTCCCTTTTACCCTCAGGGCATGCCACAGCACAAAAACCAATTTTCTCAACAAGATTTACAGAGAAAATGGCCTTACTGTGAATTTCCCAAGCTGAAAATACTGGAAATGCATCGGGATCCTGCTTGTTCATGTATACCACTTGAGCAAAAAATATCAGATTAAACCAAAGTGGTTCACACCATGGGAGAGATGCTCCACAGCTCCTGCTGGCCACCCAACAGCAGGCATCTCTTAGCTTGATCTGAGCAAAATCTGGTGCTAGTCTCACTAACTACAAGAGGGGAGGCTGGGGCGAGGGGGTTGGGGGTGTGGTGGCAAAGAAAACCAGTTTTTGTTTTGTTTTGTTTTTTACCAAAGTCAGCAAGGATTTAATGCTAAATGCAGAGCTAACAGTTGGCTAGAAGGTAAAATTTACTTCACTGCTGCAATCTGACCATGCTTGGAATTCTGGAGGAAGCCTACGTAGGACTTGCCCTTTCAACACAAGCAACTCCAAAGTGAATTAGGTCTTCTGATGTTGCTTTTTTTTACCTACTACACTGGATTAGCCACGAGGGACTGCAGAAAAGACCTCCCAGTTCTGTCAAAGCACTGGAGAGCAGGCAATTGCTAAGCTACCAGAGTCATATGGAACAAGCCATATGGGAGCCATATTCCCACATAGCAGGGAAGGGCAGCCCAGAGGCTCATGTTTTGTCTCATAGTTTTGTATCCTACCCCAATATTCTTGCTTCACTTCTGTCAATATCTTCTTCCTATTCTCTTCATCCCTAGCTGCGCTTGATATTTATAGAAGTTGTACTTCTGCTCGTTTCAGCTTTGTATATTCAGTTTTCTTGTTCTCGATATTTCCACCAGAAACTACATGCTTTTTTTCTCCCCTTTCAACAAGCACTTTTGGAACAATAAAGCTAGCACGTGTACTCTGTACAAAGGAGAAGAAGGATATAGAGGAGAAATGAGGAAAAGCAATGGGGAGGGAAGCTGGCTTCGGCTGCTGCGCTAAAGTTACCTTGTTCCCAGTCCTTCTGTTTCTGAAATCCAGTGAGTCCTGGTGGCTCAGCACCGCACCCAGCTCAGCTGGCAGTTCCAGCTGGCACTCTTCTACAATGCTGTTGTGCTTGGAACTGCAGGAAAACCTCCCGTAAGTCCTCCATGCCTTGCCCTGCCAATGTGGAAGCAGACAGCAGCCATTGGATGGAGGCCTCCAGGTGCACCTCGAAAACCCCATGGAGATGGGCCTCGTGAGCTCCTGCATACACCTGCCTTGGTATGATTATGGACAGACCAATTCCTGCCTTCTACTGCTTCATACAAAACCACCATCAAAATTCCTTTTAATAACAGTAATTTTAAAGTGTCTGGTGTCTTTCAAATTCTGAGTGATATCGTGAATGCAGAGAGTTGTAGCAAGGTTTTTGTCTTTTCAAAAAGCTTCATTTCCTGAAGCACACTGTATCAAAATCCCACCCTACAAATCCCTTCTGTGCAACACAGCACTCCTTGTTAAAATTCTGCATGAGCCTGTTTCCTCCTCTCTCCCTTAGGTACCGTTCTTTCTATGTATGCTACAATAACAACTGTGCCTTTACTAAGGTTGAACACAATAACCAGGTCTTTGTAAAGGATAATTAACAGCCAGCAGTGAATCTTGGCGTTTATTCAATTGACTATGAATGAGTTATGAAAATTCTTTTCTGCAGAGGAAGTAATGGGATATCGTTACCTTTGCATACGCTTTGCCTCTCACATTATAGCACATTTATGATTTTCATAGTTTAAAGTCAGAATAGGTACACAGATACCTATACATACATATTTGCATTCAAAGTGTTGTAGCTCAGTGCTTTCCTCCCCTTCTGCCACTGACAAAATCCCCACTCCATCTGCATCTAATCCAAATTCCTCGTGTCCACTCTGAGCTGGATGAGTGGATCTGAGCCTCTCCAGCTGTTCTAGGAGATACAAAGGTTCATTTCTGGGACTGAATCCCCACAGCTGATGTAACCTACCTAGATAAGCACGTTCACATAGGGTGCTTGGGGGCGAATATAGTGGTATTACAGAGCTCAGAAATACATGGGGCCCCTACATTTGGGCGTGAACTTTCCATTTTGTGACAGAAAACTGTCATGTTGTTTTCCACTATTGGAGATATGTCCTTGGAGACATTCAAAGTCAGTCTGGATCATGCTCTGGGCAACCTGATCAAGCAGTAGGTGTCCCTGTTCATAGCCAGGGAGCTGGACTAGATGGTCTTTCAGGGTCCCTTCTAAATTGAATGATTCTCTTCAATAGCTAAGCATGTCAAAAGCAGCAACTCCCAGTCATAGCATGTATATAACAGATATATACACACACATATATGTTTCTTCAAGGTGTATTCATATGTATATAAAATACAGAAATACCTCTCAGGTCTAAGACTGAAAACCAATTGTAGCACAATTTAAGTGAGAACAGTCTTTTAAAAAGTAGAAGCACTAACAACCATTGATAGAACAGCAAAGGGAAGCAAAAATGTCCACATGCATTATGTAAAAATAATAAACAAAAAACCAAAGTTTTCTTGGGAGTGTTCACAACTTCTACAGTTTCAGTTCTCACCCAGGCTGTCAGTACAGCTCTTCTCTCTGTTGAGAGACAAGAGGTATGCTCTTGCATCAGCAGAGCATATTGAGGCGCAGGACGCGTGAGGGCAGGGCCATGATGTGGTTGGTTATGTCACTGCTGTTACTTGGCTTTGCATTGGTAGGGCACGCACAAAACATAGGAACACAGCCAGAAACCAAGCCTTTTGATCTGACCTCAGCCATGTGTGAGGCTGGCAGTGCCATGGTGCTACCACTGGAATGTCAGGAAGCACTCCAGGCAGTCCTGCCTCTAAGCAGGCCATCACCATTTTCAGCCAGGCTTTGCCGAAGCTGGAAATGGGGCTGTGTGCGTGCACTTGGGACTAGAACTCCTGACAGTGAACCTCATGCCATTTCTGTAATTGTTACTGAATAGGGCTTTTTTCTTCTCCACTGCAACCTAAAAACCCCCTTTCAGTTCAACGACTCATTCTGACCGAAGGGCTGCTCCCAAAGCAGCGATCAGACAAGAGGATGGGGAATAAAAACATTGCAGCCCTCGGCTGCAGTGCAGCAGTCCTCAAAGGTGACCCACAAAGGGAGCCCATGAGCCTCTGACCTTCACAGCCTTTTTACCATATTTTAAAGCAGTCTTGATTTTTTTCTTTCAAAACTAGTGGGGACAGCAGGCTAGGTTCTGCACGGTCGTTTGTTTGTTTGTTATACCTCAAAATGGATGTCCTGGCTCTCCTGGAAGGGACTCTGACTTAACTGGGCAACTAATGAAACAGTAATATTGCCCCCGTCAAGGGAGTGAAAGCAGAGATAGGAAAATGCACTTCTTTTTTAATGCTTGGACTTGTTTGTTTGTTTTTAATCTGGCTGCTTAGTGTTCCTCCTTCCTAATTTACTTCTACTGGAGTTCAGTCACAAACTCACACATCGTAGAGTTGAAAAACTCTGCTCCTCCTAACACACCTCCACCTGCCCACCGAGCATGCCCACAGGTACTCAGGAAGCAGTGTTTAGCACCATCAACATGTTAGAGGTTAAATAAAGAAAAAATAGTCTATATATCACCTGTGGACAGTAAATGTGATGAATTGGAGGCATTCCGTTTTGTTCATTTGCAGGGATTTCATCCCAGCATCATAAAACATGCTCTTTGCAGTCCTAGCATGGCCTGCCTAGTGCTGATACCAGTGGCTGTGTAACATTTCCACACTGCACTTGAAGTTACTCATTGCACAGATGAGTGAAAAATGAGTCTGCTTCCATGCAGGTGGGGAAAAATAGAGCCTCTCTTTGTAAGGGAGTGCTTCTTGGAGTTAAACTAGGTTCAGTAGCTGATGATAGAGGTGCAGATAGTGAATTTGTAACAAGGAGGGAAAGCACAGCTTCTGATCCATATAAAATCAGAAGCATTGTGCAGATTTCCCACACTGGCTGGCAGGACGAGGGCTGCACACAGAGCCCTACTCAGAGCCAACACACCAACACCTGCCCCAGCGCCAGCAGCCTCTGAGCGAGAAGCATGAGCATGGATTACTACACCAAACACGTCAGACTAAGTCAATAGTTTAATAACCACTATTAAGGCTTTTCCAAATCCATTTAACAACTGTAAATTAGTCCAAAATAAAATAGGCTCAGCCAATCAGCTGTGTAGTCCCTGACACACAGCTATCTGCTCATTTCTCAATTAAGCCAATCTCAGCACCCCGATGGCCTTGGTTGGCTTTGCCTGTCTGTGTGGCACGAGATGTGATGTCTAAATCCCCATCCTGCTCTGAAAACCCCAGGGGGCCGTTCCTGGAAACCCACATGAGCAAGGAACGGGGTCACTCACCCACTGCTGCCATCCCCTTCCTCTCTCCCAGGAGCTGGGGACAAGGCCCAAAGCCATCACGCAGGGGCTGCCTTGAGGTCAGAATGGCCGCTTGCACCCTGTTGGCTGTGTGCGAGCTCCTGTTGGCACCAGGGTTTGCTGGGTGACAGCAAGCAGCACAGAGGAGACGAGGCCAGGCAGCTGCCACCAGGGAGCCGGCAGCAGCTCTCCCGTGTTCAGAGATGAGTCACTGGCAGGAGCCAATCAGCCCATCAGGGGGAGCAGGGAGAGACGGTCAGGCGCAGCAGGAATAATTGAGGGAGCTCCTAATTAATTTGATAATAACCCTATCCTGTAGTAACACACTCCACGTGCAAAAAAAAAAAAAAAAAAAAAAGGGTAAAAAGTGCCTATTAGCAGTGGAAGGGGAAGGAAGCATGTGGCGGGGATTCAGAGATCCTCACAGC
The DNA here is from genome assembly GCA_030625065.1 of Alectoris magna. Lineage (NCBI taxonomy): Eukaryota > Metazoa > Chordata > Aves > Galliformes > Phasianidae > Alectoris > Alectoris magna. Next base: position 16,585,253 of record CM060567.1, read on the forward strand.
CATCTCCTCAAGGTGTGCAGGTGCACAGGGCCTGGCACAAGGGCAGCCAGTGTTGCATGATGCTTCACCCAGCAGCCTGGGAAGGGCAGCTGCTCCTCTGCACCGAGATACCATGGCGAACTGGCAACCGATGGCATGGGTATTCAGAATCCACCTGGTTTTCTCCACCAAAAGGAAGTGTACTCCCCTTTAGTTGTACATTTTTATACAGAGCGAGGCCAGGAGTCCCCGGATGAGTGGAGAAACAGGGTAGGAGTTTCATGGCCAGCCCAGCCATCACCAGCCGCCATAACCCTCCCACAGTGGTTCCAGCAGATTTCTGGCTGCTCACCCAACCCAGGACAAGGCTTGGGTACTTGGAGCAGGGCAGCCCCCCTCGAGCCTCCGCCAGGCTCGTGCCATCACTGAGGTGGTGTTGGCCCAAAGAGGCACTGGCAAAGCCTGTGGTAATCCAGGCACGTGCGATAAGCTGCTGGGAATCCAAGCAGTGGGTTTGGGATTTGATTTCTAAATAGCGATGTTGGCCTGCCACCACCATTCCACACAGCCCTGTGGTTATTTTTCCTCTCGCAGTCAGTGACACAAGCTGTTTTGTATTTTCACTCCTGAATTTTCTCAAAGCTCTCAGCATTCACTATTAGAGCCTAATCAGAGGGCCGAAAATGCTATATGTTTTTCAGAAAACAGGCAACTTGGATCTAATTACACTCTGTTAAAGTTTTAACAGGTATCTCATACTCACCACTTTAAAGCTTCCATAAAGCACTCTCGGCTATAATGAGCTCCAGCTTGCTTTCTGGACAAATATGAAAGTTTTTTTTATTAATGTTTGTGAACACAAACAGAAGGCCAAGCTCCATGGATGGTATTGAGATTGCTGGAACAGACAGGTGGTGCTGGGTTTCTTACCTTTTTCAATTTCCCTTGCAAAGCAGGGAGCACATGCCAGAAGCCATGGGACAGCAGTGCAGTGGGTTGGTCTCTGTATCCAGAGAGCAGGAGCTGATTTCCACTTGAAGGAGCACGAGATGGGCCTTGGGCCTTTGTGGTGTTGCCAAGCAAGGTGACCCCATCACAGAACAATGTGCTTAAGAGTGGGGACAAATTTGGGGGTTAAAACGAAGCCAAAAACAAAAACAAAAACCCACCATCCCTCCCTCCCCCATCACTCATAAGCCTCTTTGAAATGTACCAATTTAAAATAAAACATAAACCTGGCACTTTGCCATGGGACTGCGCAGTTTTTAACTGACCCCATATGGAAAGTCAACCTGAGCAAGCTGTTAAATGCCTTAATCCAGCCCTCTGGCCCCCTAGAGGCACGTTTGTCCTGTGAACTATGGAGCCAAACTTCTGCAAAAGCAAAGCTTGAGATCTGGAAACATTAACTACCTCCCACATAGCCCGAGAACAAAAATCTTCGCCAGAACATAACAAACAGTCAACCAAACACAGTTACAGGTAAGGCAGACTTTACATCTCACTGCTGTGCAATGCCAAATTTCAAAGCAATGCGAGTCCCAAACCCCAGCAGCTGTTGGGGCAAGGAGGGCACACTGGGGAGCACCCACCCCTGCAGAAGGATTTGCTGTGGGGGCTACAGTGCTCACATGGGCACTTGGCCCATACAGTAGCTCACAAAATCTCTTTATGTTTCAAACACATCAAAATGACATTTGTAGTCAATATGAATCAGCACTGCAGATCAAACTAATAACCCAAAGCAAGAGGGACAAAAAGCTCTCTGAGCAGAAGCTGAACAACCACAGTGAAAATCCCACATGCTGCTGTCTTGTTTCAGACACAGTCAAGGTTTACCATGGAGTTACCAAATTCTGCTTTCCTCCATTTCAGGTAAAAGTTCCCTACTGGCTGCCTGTCCCACCACGTGTGATGCAGAATGCATTGGTCAACCAGGGACTCGGAAAGCCTCCACGCTGCCAGCAGCGCCCACCCAAGGACACGGCGTGCATGGGTTCTGCCTCACATCCTGGCTATTCACTTATTTGCATTGCAGTAGAGCAGATTCACCCCCAGCAGAAATAAAAGAGAGCCTTCCCTTAGAGCAAAGAGTGGAGAACTGACCCTTTGGACATACTTGGTTTAAAAGGCAACCACAACTTTGAAGTTTTGATGCAGGAAATGGCATGGCTTCTCTTGCTGCAGTGCTATGAAATCTTAAGTGAAAGATTGCTTCCAGCAGAACACCCTGATTAAATCTGGGGAGATTTAGCAAAAAACTAAGATCTCAAGGCCCAATTAATTTTCTGATTAAGAAGTCAAGATGGGTAAAGAGCTGGGAACAAGCAGCTGAGATCATAGTCTTTCTCCTTGAATATGTTTCTGTTCATTAATGAAGATTTTAAAAAGCAGAGGACAGGAGAATAAAAGACTGACCTTTGATGTATGCGATATGCCATAAACTAGAAGCAGTCCTCCAGATTTTTTGCCTGTCAGCTTTGCATTTATGAAACAGAAGTTGCCTTTAAAGATAATTTGACATGATTACAGGTCTCTCTCAGACTGAAGTTCTCTCCTAAAAGTGATCTATATACATTGCCCTTTTTTTCCCTCTATGGTGTAAAAAAAAAAAAAAAAAAAAAAAATAGAAAGGCCTGAAAGTTTTGAAAATCAGCGCTTCCCTGTCACCTATCTTCCTTGGAATCCTGGAGACACAAAATCTTAACTGTCTGTTTTTGCTAGAGAAAGTTTTAGGCCATCCGGGCTTCTCCATGAGGAGGGAGTGACTTCTTTGCTCCTGCAGGGGAAAGGCAGTTTTCAAAAACAGAGCTTTTCCTATAAATATATTAATGGTCATAAAAAAGAAAGCAGCCTGAACAAAAATCACTTCCAGGCACTGCATTAGGGTATCACACACTTGAAAGAAGCGAGCCCGCACCAGGCAGCTCTCATGCCAGCCAGAGCTGTGCAGAACACGCGTGCCATTTCATTGCATAAAAACATCCATCTGACAGCCCAAATATGGCCGTCTTTCCTCCTTTTCCCACCAACAACCAAGCAGCGTGTTACCTTCAAGTAATAATGTGTAGCACTTATTTCAATAGATCTGTAGTCCTAACAAAACGCATTCCCCCTCATTTAAACCCTTGACTGGAAGGAGGAAAAGGAAGCCAAACTTTCCACTGAATCAGGAAATTTGAGAGACATATCCATGCCTGAATCAGACACACGCAAGTCTTAGGACAAGGAGTTATGCAAAAAAAAACCCACCTGGGAGTAAAGCAGACTACGTTGAGAATCCGATGTACTGCAGGTAGTGAAAACTGTCTAACCCCCTGAAGTTTGCAATGCTCATCTGAAGTACTGTATACTCCATAAGTAAAACCTCCTGCCCCAGAAATCCAAGGGAGGGTGAAAGAACTCACTTGAAGGTTTGTCTCTTTGAAAAAGACCTGAGGGAAGGAAAGAAAGGTCCATTCCAGGGCTCACAGAATAAGTGTATTTAGATACTCCTCCTTAAGAAAGGACCCAGATGCAAGCAAGGTTTGTGCCATAGTTTAAATCCAGGTTCCCAGAAAAAAAAAAAAAACTTGCTTACAGAAAGATCAGAAGATCTGAGGATCATTACTGCAGAGGATTCTGAGAAATTATCTCCTAATACACAGTTGAAGACAGAACTAGTCTTGGTCTCTCTTTGGCTTGAACCTCTACTGAAATTTAATGCTGACAAATCAAAAAGGGATATATCCAGAATCCGTAACCCTGATAAAAATGGGAAATCTGTATCATCTTAATCAAAGGATATGCCACCCTGAGCTGGATCTGTGTCTTGTCCCTTGGCCTCATATGACTCCTGCGTGGTAGAGGTTAAGGGTTTGTTAAAGAATATCCGTTTTGATTAAGTGTCACATACGGCGTAAAACATCCTCTTTATCATTGGAAGTGGAGGTTGGGGGCCAGACAGTGCCTTTTAGAGAGCTTCTAATATAAATTAGGTGTCTTAGGTAATGGGTGGTTTTCAGACAGGATTGATCTTTCTGTGGTCCAGTGAAAGTAGGTGTGTTTGGCGAGATGTCACAAAAGCGAGCTTCCTGGCACCTATACTAATGGGCTGGTTACCCCTTTTGGAGTAGGACTTGAAAAATATAACACAGGAATCCCCCTCCCCCTTCCTAACTTTTTCATTTTCTTGATGTAATGGGCAAAGGTCTATATATCCTTTACTCCTTTGGTATTTCAGTCCTTGTATTTGCAGTATCACTCAGTGAATCTTAAGCCACTCATCCTTTTAGTCACTTACAGCTCCCTAAACTTGCATGAACTTAAAGATGAAGCTGTTATGAGTAGACTCGGTTACTTACTATTTTTATCGATGTACAGCCTTTAAAGAAAAACGTATGGAGTACACCATCACCACCACAACCAAATGATTTCTCTTCCCCATTAAGTCCTCTTTGGAAACTTTGATTGCACAGAGACCTAGGAAGAACTGTAGAGATGTTAAACCCTACGTTCCCCTGCCTCAAAAATAAGAGCAAACATGCGTTTCTATAGACTTCAAAACCTGTCTGTATTTTCCTCTTTATGAAGCAGAAATTCTCTCCGCTTTGTGCAAAGAGTGGCATGATCAAAAGCACAAACTGAGCACATGAGAGCAAGAAGCTGTAATGCAGAACCTAACTGTGGACCTCAGGTAAAGAGGGTATATACAAAATAAACCTTTTCTTTATAGTTCATTGACGTGTTGTAGTTAAAACTTTTCTGAAAAGTTTCCATGGATTTATGAAGAAGTGAGAACACAAACGCACAGTTGGTGTTGCAGCCTCATAAACCTGGCCAACGAGCAAAATCCTTATGTCTTTAAATATGCAGGAATGCTGCAAAATTAGAACATTTGCAACACGTTTCCTGCATACCCAACTCATCATTGGTAAATACCAAATTAAAAAATATATTCAGATAATCAAGATGCATGAATTTACTCTGATTCTCTCACTGAAAATCATCCTTGATCCCCATCTATGGAACCGGAATAACTAAGCCTTACAACGCAAATATCCTTAATTTGGTTATAAACATGGACTCCTCTTTAGGTGAAGACTTAATCCTATGTGTAGCTGTAAGCACAGAACAGAACAGCTTCACTGAATACAGGGGGATTATTAAAGTTACATGTACCGGCAAACCATGACCAAACCAAGCCTGAGATGTGAGACATTCATTGCCTTCCTGTTCGTTTGTTTCAATTTCAGATATGAAGTATAAAGAGTCTTCTCTCAGTGTGGAAGACTTGAAAAGCAAGAACTAGGTGACCTTTAAGGATCTCTTCCAACTCAAAGGATTCTATGATTTTCTGTCTCTTATCTCAGAACTTCTCGTGCTTATTTTTGCTGATTTGCTCATTTTTATGATGAGGTAACTTGGACAAAATGCATTGAAATGTTATTTTCAAAACCTACTTGACCAGCTGAGGACTATTTCTTTCCAACAGCATCAAACAAAGAACATCTACTCCTACATCCCCTCCTATACCCAAAGGGAACAAAGCAGGATGGAGCGCAGATGTCCCATGTAAGCAAGGGAGACATTTCACTAATGCAAAGAATTACTATATCAAAACTGATGACTCTCCACTACAATTCACTTGCAGAAACTAAGTGCATCCCACGTGATGATCACTTCTGTACCAGAAGAGGCCCACAGGGCCCACTTTTGGCTCCATCTGAGACCATTCAATCTCTAGGTCTGAGAGCACCGCCCAAATGCATTCCAAGCTGTGCCAGGCCCAGAACCACGACCACCTCCCTGGGGAGCTCATCTCAGTTACACACAGAATGGAACCCCAAACTTGAAAGGCAGTAACAGACATGAGCAAGTAGTAGTGACAGGGCAACCAAGAGAGGTGATGGAAGTGCAGATCTACTCCCAGAGCAATTTCTAATCTCCTTAAAGGGATGACACTGAAATCAAGGCAACGTGTTTTCCTTTGTTCCTCACCCAACAGTGCCAATGCAGCACTTTAAGACAGCCATCCCTGCCACCCTCGGAGGGCTCTCCCCTGCAGGCCTTCCCCATGCAGCATCTCCCTTGGCAAAGGGCAGGCAGCACAGTCAGGCCACTGAGCATCAAGCACTGCGCAAATCCTGCTCCTAATCCAAATCACTTTTGATAAGAACAAAAGCCGCGTGCAAATGAATATTTCCATCTTATTTCAAATTCTAGGTTTCAACTGCAATATTAATGCTATTTTACAGTGTAATTTACTTGTAATAATATGTCATTATTGCCATTTTACAGTTTTCTCTTAAAGTAGTAAAGAAAATGTTTTAAAAGGCACAAATAGCTGCAGCACGAATCTCCATTCAGCTTAAGAATCTGTGCTCTCCCATCAGAATGGCACGTAATTGAAAACAATGACATCCCCAATGCGCTAAATGTTCCAGTCATTACAGCATTTTTATTTTGGAATAAAAGAGCACGCTCACAGCTTTTTTCCCCCCCCTAAATAGTAAACATAAATTAAACATTTCTCTTCTGTTCCCAGAATGGCATCTGCTGGGGCTGACCTCCAGCCTACCGGGGCAAGGAGCCTGAGACAGCATGCAGGGAGGGCAGCACCCACAGGGACGGAGTCCCAAGCAGTGCTGGGACCAGGACAGAGATACCACAAGGAAGGCAGCATTACTTAAGGGAGAAGATGACTATACTTTGTGCAGTAATTTTGCACCGGTCATGTTTCTACCTGTCTACTGTATCTTTGGAGCATCCTATGAAAGCTGTACCCCATGTGGTTCCAGACTTTCATAGAATGGCTTAGGTTGGAGGGGACTTAAATGATCATTTATTTCCATCCTCTCAGCCATGGGCAGGGCTGCCCCCCTCTAGATCAAGCTGCTCAGGGCCCATCCAACCTGGCCTCCAGGAATGGAACACCCACTGCTTCACAGGGCAGCCTGTGCCAGTGCCTCACCACTCTCTGAAGAAAAAATTTCTTCCTAACATCTAACCTAAATTTCCCCTCTTTTAGTTTAAATTCATTCCTCCTTGTCCTATCACTATCAGATCATGTAAAAAGTTGGTCCTCTTCTTGCTTGTAAGCTTCCTTCAAGTAGAAAAGAAGGCTGCAATGAGGTCTCCCTGCAGACTTCTCTGAACCGAAGAAGCCCACTTTCTCAGCCTTTTTTTGAAGGAGAAGTGCTCCAGCCTTCTGATCATCTTCACAGCCCTTCTGTGGACCTACTCCAACACCTCTACATCTTCCTTGTCCTGGGGGCCCCAGATCTGGACAAAGTCCTCCAGATAGGGCCTCATAATAGCTGAGTAAAGGGGAAGAAAATCCTCTCCCACGACCTGCTGTCCACCCCTCTGTTGATGCAGCCCAGGATACAGTTGACCTTCGGGGCTGCAAGCATACACTGCTAGCTCATGTCCAGCTTTTCATCCATAGAACTGCTTGAGTCAGAAGGGACCCTTGAAGGTCATCTAGTCCAGCTCCCCTGCAATGAACAGGGACACTACAGCTAGGTCAGTCCCATCCAGCCTGATCTTGAATGTCTCCAAGGATAGGGCATCCACCACCACTCCAGACAACCTGTTGCAGTGCCTCACCACCCTTACTGAAAAAACTTCTTCCTTATGTCCAATCTAAATATTCCCTCTTCCAGTTTGAAACCATTTCCCCGTGTCCTATCATCACAGACCCTACTAAAAGTCTGCCTCCTTCCTTCTTATAGCCCCCTTTTAGATGCTGAAAGACCACTATCATACCTCCCTGGAACCTTCTCCAGGCTGAACAGCCCCAGCTCTCTCAGATTATCCTCATAGGAGAGGTGTTCCATCCCTGGGATGTTTTTTGTTTCCCTCGTCTGGACCTACTCCAACAGGTCCATGTCTCTCCTGTACTGAGGACTCCACGTCTGAATGCCTCAGACGTGAGGTGATGAGGCCTCACCAACACAGAGCAGAAGGGCAGGATCACCCCCCTTGACCTGCTGGCCACACTGCTTTCGATGCAGCCCAAGGGCTTTCCATCTTTACTCCAAATTATTCACACACCACAAGACTCCTTGGACACACAGTGAAGGGTGCTAAAGGCCCATGTGGCCAGGAGGGCTGTAGGCTATATCCAGTTGTCTCTGGGATGTTGTACCAACAGCAACTACTGCGGAACAGCAGTGGGAGTTGCACCGCATTTCCAAAAATACAGATTCTCAGCGTGATGCCTATCTGAATTCAGCAGAAAAATATTTAGTGGCTGGCAAAACATTAGTAAACAAAAGCAGATCAAGATGATGTTGCTATAATAACAGATTACATTACCATTCCTTGTCCTCAGGAACACTGATTAGACCAGGATCCTCGCAGGCGTTATGAATAAGGCAGGATGGGCTCTGACATCCCCGCTGAGTGCAGGAGCCCAGCAGACAGCAAGGGGCCGGGTGCTGCCGGGAGAGGCACGGGCCTGGCAGCAGTGACCCAGGCTGCAGATGCTCCTAAAGGTTGGGGGCCACGTTTTCAACCAGCATGGACCGCTACCGCTCTACTGAAGCCAAGAATGCTGCTCATCTGTAACAGCAAAAACTGACCCCTGGTCTATTCTAATCCCTTTTTAGTGCAAGGCTGAATTATCCCACTGAAGAACAGTGAGGATGTTTTGTGCTACAGAGACAAGTGAAAACTTTGCTTTTAGTCAAGGGATGGGAAGCTCCACCAGTCGAAGGAACCTACAACTCTGCAAGCACACCTCGCCTTGATTGCTGATCTCAGATCGGCAATTGCATAATTACCGAACTAAGAGAAAATTACTTTTTGCTTGAGAGTGTTAGGACAGCTCTGAATCCATGAATGACTCCCCTCAGGCACTGGTGTTTAATTTATGAGCTATTTATCTCCTTGCACACACCCCAGCACAAACAATTATACTTAGTAATTTGTTGATCTTATCAAGGCTGTTTGATGTTACTGTTGCTACCTCCAATAACTCTGTGCTTTGAAACTTAAGCAGGATTTAGAACCAAACTTGGCTACTTTGCACACAATTCACATTTCAGAAGTTTAACCCTTTGGCAGCTAAAAGGCTTTACATGCCATCTGTAAAGGTGAGCAAAAGTTCCAACCGCTGCTGCCCAGCTGGCAGCGCAGCCCCCCGGCAGCAGTGGGTACCCTTTGGCTGGGGACAGTTCTGGACAACGGCCTCCCTGACTGCCAAAAAGGAGGACAACATCGACCTTTAAACTGTTGCATGTTTACCATCAATACAACTCGATGGATGCCTCTGTACACCTCACCCTTGTCCCTGGTTCTAAGGATCAGGAACCAAGCTTGGGGCTTGCCTTGGGCTGTACCTCGTGCACAACGGCTCCTCTGCACGTCCTCGGCCATAAGGTGCTCGCAGGCAGCTCTCCCAGGTCCCCTCACAAACCTGCCATCTTTCTTGAGTGCTGCCACAGCTGCTGGGCCCATCAACACACAGCCAGGTAGCCTGGGGACAAGTGATACAGGCAATGCAGCGATTCAGCACTGCGCTTTCAAGCCCAGCCTTAAATCAGACACGGTGCTGGAGCTGGTGGTGCTGCTGCCAGAAGAGGGGGGAGGAGAGGGAGGAGGAAGAGGACAGCTGCCAGGCCACTCAGCAGCATGGGACCTGCAGCCCCGGGGTCAGCTCTGCACTAAGCCACGCACCACGCCTGGCTCCTCCTGCACTGCAGCCCAGGCAAACAGGGACAGAGCCCTGGTCAGTGCGAGCAGAGCTTCTGCCATCAGCAACCCCAGGGAAACCCATCCACACTCAGACATACCCACACATAGCCTCAATCATCTGAACTCCTCCTGCTGTGCAGATTTCCTGCCCCGCGGGGCTCAAAGCCAAGGAGCAAAGCAGGAAGATGTCTGTGCCTCAGCCCCACGTGATGTCCCATGCTCAGATATGTTTTGTCAACTTCTGCATCGCATGTGCTCTCACAATAGCAGCAGATTTTATTTTCTATATGGTTTATAGAGTTTTCCTGTGCCAAATACATTTTGCATGCAGAAAATAAAATGCTACAGGCAATCTGCAACTGCACAGAGCTGTAACGAGCTCTGATGAGCAGGCACGTACCACATCATCTGCTTATGGCAGCAAGAGCGCACATGTAACTGATTTCACAATATGCAACACGCTGCCATATGTGCCTGTTCTCATAGAGCAGGAATTGGCACTACCTGTAGGTAGAAGCCAAGAAAACTGCTTCAAAGACAGCCTGGAAACACAGCATTTACTTCAAAACTTCCAAAGTCCGACCAGCATGTAGCTATCCCCATCCACCAGGTATTTATTTATACCACCACTTCGATTTTTGTTGTTGTTGTTTTCAAAGTCTCCTGTGGCTCTCCTGGTTTAATTGAAGCAAAATGGTAGGATTAACATACTCTCCCAATACTAATTCCATATGTTTGATTAAGAATTAAAAGGAGCGAATATTACTTTTAAACAGTTACCAACTTCTAACAATTCTCCCACTAGCCGCCCGTTCCCTTCATTCTCCGTGAGTTCACAAGTAGAGAGACATGTTGAAATCGAGCAGAAAACATTTAAGCCAACAACCTTGCCACATTCACTGCTCTTTCAGAGTGCAGTTTTGCTGTCATACCCGCAGCTGGCAGGAGCAGCACTGTGTCAAACCATGCGGCAAAACGCAGCACCAGGACGGATGCTAAGTGGGCTGCACTCCTCGCTGGTGCCTGGGGACAGGCTTTGGAGGAAGGCTGTGCTGGAGAGGCACAAGGACAGCAGCAGCCATTGATGGTCCCATCCAGTCCTGTGCTTTGTGACTGTGGCCAACCGATGCCCCGCAGCACAGAATAAAACCAGAGGTTTTAATATTTAACGTTAGTTAAAGCTGAAGAGATAAACTATTCATGCAAGTTAATAAGATGAAACATACCATATTAGAGAATATATTTACTTAAAGATGCGGCAAAACTCTGAAGTTTTATATTTTCAGAGTTTCGTAATAGCATACAACACTTCTGTTACCAAGAATAACTCAGTTCAATCTTCACCTACTTTTATTTATAGAACAGGGAGGATTTGCAAAGTACGTATGTTCAAATTTAAGCAAATATGGTTTGTTAAATGCAATTAAGAGAAGCAACAATATGAAGGAACCCATTAACGGTGCGATCCTTCCTGACAACTTCTTCATTTATAAATCATATAGGGGGCACAGGTACATTTTGGAAGCCAGAGCCAGCTTTGGGCGGACAACACGATCCGTTCCAGCCAGTACTGGAGCAGCAGAGGTGGCTTCTGCCCCCCCAGCACACGTTCTCCACTTATCTCTCACCTTTCCTTGTGATACGAATTCAGTGCAGTCCCTTCTCTGCAACAGCCACCTCGCCAACACCCCACAGAAAGGAGCAGGTTCTGCTTCCCTTTGGCTCTGCCGTTTGACACATTTGGTTGGCTCCTAATTTCTTCCCTTCCCCGCAGAGGGCAGCCAGGGAGACCAGTGGATTTTCAAAGCGTACAACCAGATTTGTCACAGTGATGCAAGAGGTCTGGCACAGCATTAAGTGAAGAGCAACACCAGCATCTCCCCCAGCCGAGACCGCACTGACACCACAGACACTTGAGAGAATGATCAGGCTATTTTAATACACTAAGCATACCGCAACCGAGGGCAATCCTATAAACTTGCTCTTTCTAGAAACTTGCTCTTCTGCGTTACCCAAAAAGACCGGCTCTCCCTCATGGTTAAAGGGGGGAAAAAAAATAAAGCACTCCTATCTGCAGCCTTTGTCAGCGCAGCGACTTGCCTGCAGCACAGCGTGACCTCTCCCTTCACAACACTATCTGTGTCACCCTCCACTGGCCTGAAAACCTGACCCGAGAGGACAACACACAACATCAGGCACCGCTGCTCCAGCCTCCACAATTTAATAATCTCGAGGCAAGAAAGAAATAGTTTTAAAATGACTGGAGAAAAAAAAAAAAAGCCACAGCCTCAAAGAAAAGCATGATTTTTCTACATTTGCTCTCTCCAGTAAAAATCATTTACGCTGCGTCCTTTTTATTATCCTTGCTATCATCTTTCAGTGAATGTCCATCGACAAATTCATTAACTTTTTTGAGACAAATCATTGGCATCCTAATCTTCTGATTCCCATGAAAGACTCACTTTCAAGATACAATTGCAGCTGCCCCACACTGCCAGTTACTGTATCATACACGTCTTAAAATTCTGTAATCAGCATCCACCAGGTGCCGTATCGCATTCAGCACACCACAGTCAGTCAATACAGACATCCCCAAACACACCAAGGCTGGTTTTGTCAAATGTTTTATTGAGTGTAGACATCTGGAGTACTGTAAAACATGCATTATCTGTAGATTCAAAAAGGAGCAAGCCACATTGTCCTCACTGTCAAACGTGTCAGGCTTGGCATACATGATGGAGATTAATGAAGTATCATGAGAGTAATATGGTTCCTGAAAAGCTTCTACAATTTGGAGTAGGGTCTTAATCGTTTCAAATGCAAAGCTGTTCACATTTAGTGAACTTGCATGTTCACCGGAGGTGCCGTTTTTTAATTCAAAACAAACAAGAATAATTTCACTGGGGGAGGGGGAGGTTCCCTAGGTAGAAACTGTATGCTTTTTGTTTCCAGATATTCCATCCCAAATAAAAATTCATATGCTTTCTGAAGCAGCACAGTTTATTTCTGAGCAACGAACAACGTCTGATACTCATTTCTTCTTGGGTTGCTGAGGTGTATTAAATTTAAAGAAGATAATATCTCCATCCTCCACAACGTAATTCCTGCCTTGTTGCCTGTATTTTCCAGCAGCCTGTAAATATGACAGACAAAAGGAAGATTGGTTATTTCATTAGACATTTTACAGCATTTCCTATCTGTAAGTTTTTAAATACATTTTAGTGTAAATAAAAAAAATACCAGTAATGGTAATGCTTCAGCTTCTGAGTCTGACAGTCACAGTACTGCCCAGCTTGACACAATTTGGTTTCACATGCACGCAGAACATAAAATAATAGTTTAACCACTGAACTGGTGGCATGTCAGTGCCTTCCATCTCATAACGCAGTCAATCTGAAACATTTCCATACTGGAACTGGAATGTACAAGAACATAAACCCCGGCAAATCCTATGATAACAGAGACTAAACCAGCTTTTAGGCTTTCCTTCTTTTCATCCAAGCAGCCCTTCAGATGGCCAATGCTAGCGGCAGGAAGCTGAACCGGGCTTGCAGGAGGGAGCGATGCCGAGCACCCTGCCCAGCGGTGGCCGGGCTCACACAGCAACTTTGGAGCAGCTTCCAGCCAAGGACCAGCCCCAACTACCAGAGCCACTGCGTGAGGAGGTCACAGCTGCACACGCCTCAAGCTTCCAGCGGGGCCCTCACCTGCTGGCGCCCAGATAACGAAGGGACGAGGAGTATGAAATGTACTCTTCCCGTCAGAATTCCCTTTAGAACAAATTTGCTTATGTTACAGACATCAGAAGGGCAGATGTAAGAGCAGATAGGCTGTGAAACTGGGATAGAGGGGATGGCACAGAGACCAAAGACATGAAAAGGAAATTCGTTATGGAGATGCTATACTTGAGGAGAGCAGAAAATAGGTAAGGAATCTATTAAGAATCAGTGCGCTCCACATTAGAATTTATTATTATACTTTCCCGTCTTTATCTCATTGTAATTAAGCCCGGCATTACAGAGGCTACAGAGAAGCCGCAGCATTAGGACTGACAGACTGGGCGGGAGGTGGTCTCCAGCAGCATTTATCTTGAAAAGTGATCTACAATATGGAAAAGTTGAGAGCTTCTGCTTTAGTTCAATAACCATTCCTGTTTTGAAGTTTTCTCTTGCAGGAGAAAGTGCTTCCATGCAAGACCTCACTGTGCCATTATTCTCAATGACACTATCACAGTGGTGGCATGCTAAGATCCCATTACAGGAAAGCTGTTAACTAATGACCTTAGTTGCAGTAGAACAGATCAGATTAATGGTACATAGTTAACTTAGACACCTTTCTTTCACAAAGCCTGCTCTGTAAAGCAACGTATTCCCCATATTGCTGTCTAGGAATTTAGAGGCTCAATAACCTTGTCGCTGTCACTCCTTATTTAAATGTCACCAGCAACGCTAGCCTGCAGAAAATTTCAGATACAACAGCTCAGACAACAAATATTTAGCACAGCAGTAATTGACCTTATCCCGTATAACCGATCTATCAACAGATAATAAGTAAGACTTTAACAATTTCTGTATTTTTCCCCTGGAAATTTGCTGAGACTATAAAAGCCTTACTTTCAAGTAGTCTTAGCAGCTCTTTCCTTTGAGGATCCTAATAATGCTCAAAGTCAAGAGTAATTAGACTAATTGATGGCATAAACACTAATAAAACAGCGCTGTAAAAATCATCGGCAAGTCGAAGCTGCAGGCACAGGTACACACACATTATACAGTCGGATACGTTTATTGCTCTCAGGTCGGTATACAAACCTGACCCCCACAAAGTAACAATACGGATTTTCCTCAGCACATCCTTGCACACCGTCAGAGCGGCACAGACTACTTTAATTAAATACATTTTGACGCACTAACGCCAGTTTATGTATTTTTGTTACCAGTTTACAGTTAATTAAAAGTGACAGTGTTCCTTTAAATTCTCTCGAGACCATTTAATCCATTTCCATCGCTATCAGAAACACTGGTTGAAAAAATCAATACCCATTTGTGAATCTTGAGTATGTATTAAACAAGACACGTCTAACCAGTTCATTTGCACTTGAAAGCAGCCATCTGTAGAAGCCAGCTTTGCCTAAGCAGATATGATTGCTAATAATGTGATATCCCTGTAGACTACAAAGCCCACACAGAGCTATTCAGTGTATAGTTCACAGCACTGGCATTAAATTAGTTATGCTGTACTGGTGTTAGACACACACAAAATCAAACTTAAAAATCGATCAACTTGATAACATACAAAGCGGGCGACTCCCATTACCGCTGTTATTTCAGTTGACTCCTAAAAGCTCCCAAATCTAATTTTGAAATTTACCAGTAATATAAAAGTAATTAGTGATGTGTATAGCATGAAACATTGTATTAAATGCAAATTAGAAAGAGTGGAGCAATATCGTGCCTTTTTCTAAGAGCAAGGCTTTTGCTGGCTGGGCTTTTTGTTTTTAACTGACTTAAAAACGGAAGGACAAAGGCAAATACTCTTGCTTTATTACAGGTACCTTCAAAGCAACCAACGTTTACTCATTAAATGTACTTTGAACACGGCAGCTCGCTGTCTAGAATCTTACGTAGCAAAAAGCAAATGACAATACACGAGCAAAATACTTAATAGATGAATTCAGTAGACACTACATGATGTAGCTTCTCAGGGAAAACACTCCGATTCGAACTTCAAAAACTGATGCTGGCAAAATATGAATCTTGGTGACATAAGGCGGTTCCTGACTACAGAATATCGGATTTATTTATAGCTGTGGTTTCACTTTACAACTGCAACTCTACTTCCCTTTTCATAAAACAGTTCACATGCCGCAACGAACCAATTATACTGGGATTTTTTTTCCTCCACTTCCTGGGGTTCAAACAAACCTATTAAAGCCCCGCTGCTCAGTATGATCTTCCTTAGCGATACCACTGAGAATAGGCTGAATCTGAAATCATAGTTTTGCATACCTTTCAAGCTATCAAATAGCAAACAATAAAGCCAGCCCTTTTAAATTCTTTAACACGTTACAGTGCGTAGGAACCTTCAAATACTGAGATGGATTTTAAAAAGAAGATTCTCTATAATGGAGATTTTGAATGATTTTATAAAATAGAAATCTTATTAAAGCATCAAAAATGCCAAATGAGAAATTAAGTGTGTATGAAATACAGGGAAGTCTCTGTGATTAAAGAAGCTGGAAATAATGCAACAGCAACACAGAGAACAGTTTTTATGACATTTATTTGCCACATACAAGGTAACGCTGTATTTAATAACTTCGGATCAGATGTAATTTGTCAGCTAGAAGAAGGGCACAACTTTGGGCACCCAATCAGTCTCTGCCCTCTAGTGTTGAGAAAGCAGATAAAACTCTTAATAGAAGTACAACTACAAAGAAGCATGAGCGGATGAAAAGTTTCTCACTAAAAACGTTCGCTGTCTTTTCAGTAGATGGTTGCTAGAAAACTTCACGTAGTACATTCTAAAGGGCCAACTAATTACTACTGGTACCCCAAACTGCACGAGGCACAGCACTTTTGAGTAAGACGTCAAAGGGCAACTGAACTTAATACTGAAATGGCAAATTCCAAGGTTTTATTGTGCCTATCACAGTCCACAAGTGGAGTCCACTAGTCCTAAAAATATTGAGATATTTTAAAAATATGAAATATTTTCTTGAATATTTGCATTTGGCATTTGTGATACCTTCACGGCAAACTCAAACAGGATGACATGCTATTGGAAGACACATTTTCTTTATTTTTTGCCTTTGTTTTAAAGGTGACTTGAAAGACTGCTAGATCACTAAAAATTGCATCATTCCAAAGCAGGTTCCTTTTAAAGATTATGACCATCTGAACACTAACATATAAATCGAGAAAAAAAACAAAGCACAACATTTGGGGTTTGGGTTGAAATTTAGTACATAAGCTGTCTTGGATACTGGAACTGTTGCACTCCCGTTCAGCAACTTGGTGCATCTTTCCTGTTTCCTAGGTAGACAGTGGATTTTGCTCTGTCGCTGTGACTCTTATATAGACCTAGCTTCGAGAACGTCTTCCCAGTGAAAAATACACGTGAAATGGAAAAAGGGAGGAAATGGGCAGAAAAAGAAAATGGGGAGCTCACCTTGACAGCGGCTTCTGAACCTCCTTCTTTAAAATCTTCATATTTCATTACCTCAGCCATAATGAATCCCTTTTCGAAATCTGTGTGAATCTTCCCTGCCGCCTGAGGAGCCTTCGTCCCTTTCTGTCAACGGAAAGACCGGACGAAAATTAATTGCATTTAAGAAGATTGATTGCAGGAGAGAGGTCCCTTCGTTTTAGATATGCTTTCGGGATCTGTTGAAACTTTGTTTCCTATCAGTTAGAATGTCACACATACAGCTGGGTGTTTCTCCAAGTTGGGACACACAGACAAATGCCTTCGCCACAGATAAACCAACTGACATTAAAAAGAAGGGCAGCTTTGTTTTTCCCCAATAGGCATAAACAGCAGTATTGATTTTAGAAGGTATGATTGTGTTCTGTTGTGGGAGTCACTTCGATCCCTGGCTCTTCACATAGAAAGCGAGGAAAATAAAGATCTTTTTTTAAAAATAACTTTAAAATCTGAAAGACTCACAACTTTTAGTTACATCCAAATAATTTCAGCTACATGGTAACATTCCTTGGCAAACCACATTTGTAATCCCAAATGATGCATGAACTGCAAGCTTTATATACTTTTTTTTTTTTTTTTTTTTCAGAATCATTATAGTAAATCTAGGGAAAAAAAAAAAAGGGAATATTCTTACCAAAATGTCAACAACTACATCGCTTAAAAATATTTTTTTTTAAATCACAGCAACTAATATCAGATAATTTAAGCTTTTGCAATAAAGCAGAATGCATTACAACCGTATGCCTTAAATTACCAGGACATGCATTCTGTGCACATACAACCATGGCAAGAAATTTGAGAAATAATGGTGACCTAAAGGCTGCTTAATAAAGCATGTTAAAGTGCTAAGGAGTCTGACACTGTAAAGCACAGTTTTTACAATAAAAGATGTATTGGGTTAATATGGCTACTCACTGATGCTTACCTGACTAAATATCTTCGCACATTAAATCAAAGACACTTACAATCAGTCTTAAGATAAACCAGCTTTCAAATTTTCTAATAAAGAGCAAGCATTTCTCCTGCTGAAAACAGCAGAGTTTCAGAATGTGCTTTTAAAAACTGTGGCGTAAATCAGAAGGACAGAACTTCTCTGTTATTTTGGTAGCTATTTCAAGGGCGCTAGCTGCGAGTCAGCACGGAAAAGGAGACAGATGAAAAGACTAAAAAATATTTCTAAAAGACCACTCATGAGTTTAATGTGCTGAAATACACACACAAACATCTGTAGCAGTATCAGCTAAAAATATAAATTTCCCGGAAATTACGTTGATTAATGAAAACAAATTAATTCCTTTGAAACGAAATTAAACGTAGCACTGCAATTCACTGCACAGCATTGAATATACTGATGCAACAAAAAGGCTCAACGACAGATCCGCATCCCCAAAAGTTGACGTTTTTGTAATTTTTAAGGTAGAGTTTATAACTGCACGTGTTTCAAAATATTTTGCAATACTGATCTTTATATTATACTGTATTTTCATTCAAAGGTAAAGCACTACAGCTCAGCTCTCACTATCCCCTGGGAATAAATTAGTCAATCTCTATGGCTGTAATCATCCTACATCAATATTTAAAATACATAATATAATTTTAGGCATGACATCAGTTCCTGGATAAACACAGAAAACTACCAAAATAAAGTAGATCTAAATATTAGAGTCAGTAGAAGATTTGAATTACTGCACACTGATTTTAGGTTTTTGAGCCCAACTGCGTATCCACGAGGAATATAATGATGTTATATTGCTTTTATTGCTGAAAATGTAATCCGAGCAAAGCAAAGGAGGAATGAACCACCCGCAACCCAAACAAACTTAGTGAATACAAAATGAAAAGCAACATCAATTTCACTGCAGACAAACCCAGTCACACAGATTAAGCAAGCACAATACTGGTACGTCTTATCTCTGACCACAGGAGGAGGGTAGACAGATTCTACAGGATGAAGAAATTCAGACTATGTAATAGGCAGAATCAATTGTTACCTGCCTCAATCAATGCAGCTCCACTTTCACTGTTCAGCAGCTCACAAATAATTAAAGTTATCCTGGACAAAAACCTCATCTGTAATGACTAGCTAACCGCCACCATGACAAACTTCAAAGTCAGTGATATCAATCTGAATTCAATAGTGTGGAACTGGATATAGCTGATGAATAAGTATGAATCTTACCCTGATGGTCCATGCACGCACTTCATCTGGGCCTGCGGTGAAAAAGTATTCTAGTTGGAGTGCTGCATATCCAGCCTTAATGATCTTTGGTAAAGCACTGAAAAAAAAAAAAAAAAAGAATCCAATTCATTCAACATATACACATGAAACAGCTAAATGCCTCATGTAATCAATTTACATTGAAAGACATCGCATATTTGGAAGACACTGGATCTACTTTTAAACTCTGACAATCAGAGTAGCCTTTTTCTTTGAACTCTCTTCAGAACTATTTTTTTTTCCCTCTTTTATTCTCTTTTTCTTTTTTTTTTTTTTTTTCCCTTCACTGCAGCAACATACACACAGTATTTTGATTTGTTTATTCGGCAGGATACAGAAATATGGGATAAATTGAAATCACTCTACCAAGCAGCACTTTTGGTCTCACGCAATTTTCAAGACTTCTGGTCATGAAAGCTTAACTGTTCGACTGAAATTCAATATTGAAACCATTTCTTATAGTTCTTCAGAAAAATTATGGCAAAATTACCTCCACCATTCCTGCTCCCCATGGATGACGAAACAGTTTTGGTGATCGCTCCTTCTCAAAAATATACATAACTAATACCTATGTTATAATTAAAACACTGTACAGAGATGACAGATGACAGTTAAAAACTTAATTTAAAATAAATCTTTTCACTCTGTCTCATGGTAAAGAAAGGAGAAGATTCTCTCTTTATAATGGTAATTACTCTGTCATTTATTATTCTATCAGCGCAAGCAATTAAATTACTGCAAGGAAATAGTTGATAATAAAGTGTAGGGAAAATGAATGCTAATTAACCTTTGTGTCATGTTCTCTTCCAGATACTTCTGTTTCTCCTCAGCACTCATATCTTGCAACTTGAGTTCCAAGGCCCCACTAAAAGGAATGACCAAAGCACCCGGGTCGTGCTTGTCCACCCACTCTTTAATTTTTATCAACCTGTAGACAACAAAGGGCACAACATTATCTTGTAGTGCATGCATGGCTGTACCACATTCATTATTATCAAGTAGCACATACATATTCATAAGAATTGCACGGTTTTATGATGCCATCTTTTTGTGTATTGCTTTCCAAGGTCAAGGCATTAACAGGCAGCGGTTGCTTCAGGTGTACTCCATTAACATTTCTCTGTTTCTTCGTTTCTGTTTGGCATTTAATCTATTAGAAATAGCCATAATTTGAGACAATAACTGGGTTTTTGGTTGAGGTTAAATACTTGCAATCTAAAATGCTAACTGAATAAAACTTTAAATAAAACTGCATCCACAGACATCATTTTTCTGAGACTTGCAAAGGCGTTTTTTTATCAAGTACGGTAAAACTGAGGGGTTTTCAGCTTTTCTTCTGACTTACTTTCTCCACTAACACCTCCCCTCAGTGGCGAGGGCAGCTGATGTTCGCAGACAGAAACGAACACTGCATTCTACAACCTCCTAGACAGCAAGCAGTACCCTGCTTTTTTCTGGTTATTGATCCCGGAGGATGCCATAGCTAATGAATACAGGGCCATGTTGCTCCCGGTTTCTCCCACCTTTCTATTATCTCCCCAGGACAAAGCTTCTAGATATTATACTACTATTATTTTTAAATAAAGAACCACATTTTCTATTTCTCCCCATCTTCTGTTCTCTCATCTGGCAGCATCTGTAGGAATTTACTGACTTGTGGGGTTTTTTTTAGTTGAATGAAATTATGCCTTTAGAACTACAGATTTATGGCATTGGTTTCTAAAAGTTCAGTATCTCAATTTAAAAAAAATCACAAATATTTGCAGCACATTCACATTGCAGCAGTAACTGCAAACGCTACGTATTTTAAATCTTAGAGAGACTTTCAGAAATGACCTGGAAGGACTGTTGACTCTTCAGTTTCATCTCCAGGGCACTACTTCTGAACCTGGGGAATGGTAGGAATGCAGACAAGTCTCTGCATTCAGGAAGGAAACACAACAGCCAACAGGCAAGAGCGTATTTCCTGCACACTAAGGCAAAAAGTACAAAACACAGTACTCTGGGTGCCGTAGATGTTTCAGGCCCAAAGCACCCACCATACAGCACAGATTTTATGCTTGCTGAGTTCCTTTTCTTAGTCCCGCTAATCTCTGAGATTTAGACCAAGGTTTTAACTGCTATTATACTAAAGTGCTTTGAAACTGTGGCCTGCAAACCTTTAAATAATCAATGCAAATGTCACTTCAGAAAAAAACGAACTGAACCACAAGTTCATCAACACACATTTGTCAAAGAAAATAGCAGGGGATCAGAGCTATTATGAGATTAAGTGCACGGCCCACTGAGTAGGGCTTTAGATGGGACAAAGAATATAAAAGTTCACTCAACAGTTTTCACACGTTTGTTATGTAAGGCTGGTCCTTCTATCATTTACTTATGTAAATACCCCATCAGAGGTTTTCAATCCTCATTATACTAATCTTTCTTCCTCCAGTTATCCTACAAAAATATAGTCTGGTATCCAGGACCGATACTGAAAAACTATTGCCTTCCAAGACACATGAATTGAAAATCACAATTAAAGTGCGCTTCTGAAACCACACGTGACATCTAACAGCACTTCTAAAACTGACGTTTGTCGTTAACTAATTTATTTTGGCTAACAAACTGGATACCAAAAGTTCACAGCTTATATATGTCAACCTTTTACAGAAAACGTATCTAGGAATGTATCTGCTATTCATAAGAGGACTTAACATCTGTGCATACTTCTTTTTTCCCTTTGAAAACTATCTAACACCAGCCCTTAGACTAATTAAATAACACACCAAGTGAAAGGCACAATGAAACACGCTAACTTGAAAAAGTGAAACAGGCACAAAACTGATGTCTAAAATTGTATTCAAATTCTGTTTGGTAAATATGGTCATCGTAACTAATAAACTAAGAACTATTGTGGAACAACAAGATAAGAAATAATTACTTTGGCTAAAACACCAATTCAGAATAATAATAGTCTTAGACTGTCATTTTAACAGCTTTTCTATTGAGTCCTTAGAGGGATTATTTGCATTCCTCAGGTATTCTATTGTACAATTCAGATGAATAAAGACTTACAAATCATTCCTCTACCGCCAGTGTGAGACTTTGATCCAGTGAATACACCATTGTACCTTAACTATAATTGGCAAAAAACCTGACAGTGTAGAGCATCACAAGCTTAATAACAAAGGAGAATATCTCAAAGTGTTGACAGATGATCTTCATAATGCAGGAGCAGAGCTGGTACATTTTAGCAATAAATGAGCACCGAGGTCTAAAGGTCTCTGAAGTGACTGACATCAGACCTGCTACAGCCTCGCTAGAAGAATACGGTACTGCATCATACTCTGCAGACAGTCAGGTTCTCTGCCTGAGCGTTTCACTCTTCTGACTTTCAGTGTCACGGAATTACTAAAAAGTATTCAGGAATTCCCCTAAACAAAGCAAACCGAAGTAAAAAGTAAATATTCAAATACAAATACAGATACATACTCCCAACAGAACTTTCCCCAAAACAAAATGGTTGACTAACGATTGCTAAGGTGATAACGCCTGTCTGCGTTTCAGTTAGGGATAACCAAGTGTGCTAAACAGAACAAAGTGCCTCAGCATGCTGGTTAAATAAATAAATAAAATTATGTAAAAGCCTATCTGATTTGAGCGCATCATTTTTCCATGGAAGTATCAGAATGTCTGTAAAAGGACAGCAATAATAACTTACTTGGACCTGTGTTAAGCAAATCCTGGAGTATTTTTCCATCTTTTCATGCTGCACTTGACAATGAATTACAAAAGGTATTGGATTTCAGGCTGACAGAGAAGAATATTGACAACAGAAAATCTCAATTAAGAAAATACACTAAAATCTGACAACACGAAAAATAAAAAGAGATCCAGTAAAACTGGCAGAAGAATCAGTGACCGTGATTAACAGCTGAAACTATTTTAACTTCAA
Organism: Alectoris magna; assembly: GCA_030625065.1. Taxonomy (NCBI): domain Eukaryota; kingdom Metazoa; phylum Chordata; class Aves; order Galliformes; family Phasianidae; genus Alectoris; species Alectoris magna. Next base: position 16,608,274 of record CM060567.1, read on the forward strand.
GAAACAAGAAAGTGCTCGAGATAAAGACACCACCTTACAAAATAAACTGAAATCTACTTGAAAACAGCAGACACGCAAAAAGCAACTATAAACTCCTCTTTCTTGTCCATGTTGATAAAAATCCTGTTACAAGCAGAGTCAGAACAAAATTCTGATAATAAAATATATGGCAGAAAGAAGAAAGGCAGCTTCTAGCTCTGCTCAGCAATGACAGCGTGGGATCTCTCAGAGCATTCTGGGCAACCAGCAGTGTTAGTCTACCAAAACAGTTTGACTGTTCTCTCCAGCTGGCCCTGCAGGGAGAAGGAGTGTACCAATAGCACCTGCAGGCAGCTCCTGAACTGAAATTTATTTCCATTCACCATAAATGGACAATAAAATCCCTCCTGGAAAAAAAATACAAGCCCAACGTACTGCAAGATCACCACGCATTTTGGTGAAGACAAACATCTTAAACTAAATTAAAAACAAGACCGTATAAAAACCTGACACAAGAACAAAGCCAGATCTGAATGACTTGCAAATGGAAGATCAAAACTCAAAACTCTGATTGGGGAAAATGGCAGAGAGAACTGGAGATACTCACTTCCACAACAACACAGGACAAAAGCACAGCAGCTTTCCTACTACTAATTTGGAAAATACTGTGAAGATTTAAATGCTTTCTTGCCACTATAGAACCCTAGATGTGACAAAGACATCACGTGTCAGGGGATTCCAGATTTTAACCCTGCATTAGATTGACAAAGAAAAAGTAAACTGCAGAAGTCAATGACTCCCAGGGCAGAAAGATCAGGATGATGGCCAGAGTTATTTCCTGACATTAAGTCAGGATGTAGAACAGACCTAGGGAGAGGTTTAAAGATCAAGGCAGTCACTGGGAAGGCCAGCAAGCAATGAGCAACAAAAAGGGGAGCTGAGGCAAAAGAAACGAAAGCCTGCAGACAGAAAAAAATAAATAGATACAACAGTTGCAGAATGTATATTAGCTATCAAATAATATTTGGCAAGCTGAGTTTCACATGAGAGATCCAGCTGGGAACAGAGACAGTGTTCTGATGGAAATAGAAGAGGTGATGGAAGAGAGAAGCTGCAGAGGGAATGTTAGCTTTGCGGACACCTGCAAGACAAGATGATCTGAAAAACTGACCCCAACAAGAAAAAGGTGATTTGTCAAAGTACCTTGTACCTTCCTTCTGTACAAGGAAGACCAAAAAAAAAAAACAGCCATCCAACTCACAGAGGAGAAACAATTGCTTTTCTGTTCCACAAGCGAACTAAGAGTGGAAATTGGCAGAAACAAAACAGCATGGCAGGGAAGAAGAAAATACCAGGTAGCACCACAAGAAAGAGACAAACGTAGACAAAGAGAAGATCAAACTAAGTCATCAAAACATACAGAAGACTGGAGGAAAAGGAAAGAAAAAAAGATCTACAGATGGGAGTGAGAATACAAGGACCCAGAAATTCCAACACGTTCTTTCTCTTGGCGGTTCTGAGAAATCTTAAAAACTTTTCAAAAGCCTTCTGTTAAGTGCTTCATTCCCGCTGCTGAAAAGCCAAAAAGCCTTCTGTGTCTGCAAGTATAGACACCTCTATCATAATTTAAATGTATTACTTCAACCAGGCCTATACACTGGGAATACACATTCCCTATTTCTTCACAGCAGCCTTTACATACTCATGTCCTTTAATTCTTTTTTTCCCCCCTCCTTTATTTTGAGCTTTCTTTGTAGGTCATGTATTACGCTTCTAACTTTGAAACTCTTAGTTTCTAAACTTCTAACCATTCTCAATGCTTTTTTCTGGACTCTCTCCGGCTGGTCTAAATATTCTTGGTCTAAATATTCCTGGAAGCATGGAGGGCCCAATGCACTCCTCAGAGATCCAAATAATAAGGTCTTATGAGCATTAAAAAAGAAAAAAAACAAAAAACAAACAAACAAAAAAAACCCTGAAGGATTAACTCTCACATTTTTAGACGATTATCCTGTTTATAAAACCCAATACATTTGCTATTTTTGTGAAAGCACTGCAATATTATCTCATGCTTAGCTGATAACTTTTTGTATGACCCCACATGACTGGTTATTCTTAATGCTGTATTTGCATAGCTGATTATTCTGCATAAAATCCCTCTCCTCAAAAGTAGCACCCCTACTTCTTTTTTACCTAATGATTTCTTCTTTTCCTTGAGATGCTCCTAAATTCTAATCCTGTTCTCTGCATACCTGGATATCTCCTAGTTTGGGGTCATCTACAGATTTAACAAGAACGCTCATCATCCAGCTCATTAATGGAAATACATAACAGTATTCAACCAGCAGCCGCTTTTGCGGATCTCATAATGAGATATTCTTCCATTTGGAAAGTGAACCACTGATAACTATGCTCTGTGTATTATCTTGCAACCGATCTTTCACACTAAAACTTTCAGTAGTTTCTATTTAGCCAGCATTTCCTATGTTGCTTATGAAAATGCTGTCAGGCATTAAAGCCTTAAAAAATATATCACAATACACAGTTTAGTATGCTTCTCCACAATGTGTAAGGCCAGTAAATTTATCACAGACAAAATATTTGACTCATACGAAAACTTAGCCTTAACAAATTCACGCTGGCTATTATATGTTAACTGGGTTGCTTCAAGACGATTAAAAACAATTGAATTGTTCCAATTCATCTTGAAATAAGCACAAACTTCACTGACTCAGAAATTGCTTGTTTCTTCTTACCTCTCTGAGGTTACCTTTTGTCTTTCGAAGCCTCGCCCACTATCCACAAGCTATATAAATTGACAACAAATTGGGTAATGATTTTTTTCTTCCCAGGATGTTCTACTAGTACCATTAGTTTTAGCTTACTTGGTGAGGTGAGAGAGGAAGATTTAATTTATCTGAGCACAGTTCCACATGACCCAGTCCACAGGTGACGACGTCCTTCCATTCCATTTTATTAGCATCCAGACTCCACAAAGACCAGGTCCCGCTACAGCACTACACTTACACTAACAGACACGTGTATAGATAGGTATAGATAGAAAGTAAGAAAACTGCACTGCCTGAGTAAGCTTTCTTTCCATATTTTTATTATCAACAAATACTGAAACAGGGAGAACGATGAAAGCAACGTACTTGATAATGTATCACAAAACGTATCACAAAACAGGTCAGTGGTAGAAGTTAAGAATGGGAAACAACGCACAAGTCACGATCCCGTACTTCACTGTAGTGGACTAACATGCTGTAACTCTCACTGTTACCTGCTTTTTTAGTATCTCTTTCTTCTTGCCCTACATGAAGAGAAAGGAAGACTAAACTGGGAAATATTAAAGAATAAAAAGGTACTTTCTTCCCCATCGTGATAGTTCGCTTTTTATGAAGAAGAAAGACTTACCAAAGATTTTGGAGTACCTATTACTGACCTAGGCAATCACATTTCAAATCATCAGTGACATCTAAGAGTTTATTCCATTTTATTTGCAGTTCCAAGATAGTCAGGAGGAACACAGCAATCCTTAGATTTGGGGATGTCCCTTCCCCCATCCAACCCTCACCAGAAAGGACTTCACAGCAACACATCAGAGCAAACGCACACATCCCACATGCTGGGCTGCTCCCTAGTCAGGAGCCTCCTCCCAGCCCATCACAACAGGACCTGAGGGAGCTCAGAACTTCATTTATTCTGTGCATCCTGAATGCTTTAAGTTCTTTAATCTTTTATGCCTTCCCATATCCCCTTTAGTATCCTGCCTCTGTGCCATTCGCTGAACCCAGAAGAACCTCCAGAGACCATCGTGGACAACTGATCTCACATCAGATGGCACTTGAATCCCCAACATAGACTGACTTGAGCCTTACACCAAGAAGTGGAAGAGTCCTTAGAATTCTTTTCTGCAACATTTTCAGGGTCTCAAGGCACATCCTGTGATCTCAGGAATCATATGACAGAATGGTAAAAAAAAAAAAAAAAAAAAAGTATTTCATCTTACCAGTTCTGGGTTTCACACTTTTTAACTTAATATTTAATTTCAACTGATAATATCTCAAGAAAAGAAGAAAAGAAGTTTCTGACCTGCACTGTCGTTTGACATTTATTCGGATATTTTCATAACTTTCCTTAACACTCTCCCTTCAAACTTAAGTAATTCCAGGCTCCCTGCCTCATGCATGTCAAAGTCAGTTTTTCCATGGCCTTGATCTTGATCAGTGCTGCTATTCTACAACCCCTCTAATTCTAAAAAATCATTTGGTAGACGGGATGACCAGTATTGCATCTACTATTTCAGTTCAGGTCACATCCCAGATTCTAAAGAAACATAGTTTCTGTTGGCTTTGTTTATTTGTTTGATAATCTAGATGAGAGATTCTTATCCTATTCCTTATCTATCCAAACATTACACCTGTTTTCCTGCTACCAGCTGAACACAGAGCAAGGGTTCTACCAGCACTACCTGCCATTTACCAGTGAAAACCATCTGGCAAAACGCCATTTTAGGAGGGTGGGAGAACTTGCTTATTTACTCCCCCAGCTCTTTCAAGTTGGACCAATTCACTTGTCCAAGAATCTTTCACTGCTGGTTACATCAACGTAATCGAAGGATGGTGCAGGAACAGCTGAAGACAGGACGCCTTAAGTTAGCCTATCACCCAAGTAAGAGCAAAGCTACATAGCCAGACTCAGAAATTTTAGTGCTTACTATTGGAGAATGCTCATGTATAAGAAGCCTTGGATTGAAATTATCCCGTATGGGATCACTTAAAAATAGATTCTTCAAGTCAGAAAGTATTAGTTAACATGGGAAAAAAAAAAAAAAACAAGAAAGAAAAAAACCACCAAGGTAATACTGCTGGAAATTCTTGTGAAAGCAGTTAGTATCCTCAGAATATGATTTTGTTAACAGATTGTCTGATATAGATTGCCCAGTATTGTACAGCATTTCATCTGCTCTAGACAATCTAAACCTGCAGGTATTCACTGTTCTTCAGTACATTAAAAACACACGAGGACACAACACCTCACTTGCAGCTTTATGCTACTGACCACTCTGTGAACACATTTCAGATCAAGACTCGAATTAACTAACATAGACATCATTTAGCTGGTTTGGGTTTGCAAGATGCTAGCACTAGAAAGAAATAATAACAGAGAACATGATATTACCTATAAAGAGAATACAGACAACAGTTAATGGACAAAACATTTTGTAACTAGGAGAAATAAAGCCTGCATAACAGAAAAATCAAGTTGGTGATCTCTAAAACCAAGTCTGAATTTAAACATACCAAAGACTGCAGAACAGAAGTAAGAAAGAGAAAAAAATCCAGCATGATTTCTACTGACAATAAAGATTCCAGTAAGAAGAGACTTTCAGTACCTTATAAAACTCTTTCTAATGAAAAGTCAACCAAGGTAACCCTGTTTTAAACATCTGTAAGGAGAATCATTCATGAAGAATAAAGATCTTGAAATTCATTTTAAGACATTCTTTTCTGATCCAGTGTTCAAAACTTCACCAGTATCTCTTCATCTATATTATGGGTCCTCAAAATGATCAAAATGAATTATGACTTAAAAAATAATGGGAACGGTACTACTCTGCACCTGCTGGCATGTGAAAAGCTTACAGTCCGCAGTTCTTCCTTGGCCTACCAATTTTGAAAATTATTTCCGTCTTAACTCTAAAAAAGACAGAGCTGTTGCTGTCAATAAGCATCAAGCACAGTGAAGACAAAACTAGTGATGAAACTGCATTACAATGCAGGCTGCAACAAATTGTGTGTACTATGTTTCACAGTTACAGGAATAACAGGCTCCACTTGTAGCCAATGCACTCTGGAGTGAAAACAAGCACTTAAAAATTCCCATCCTCTAATTCCTTCTGCTATAATTGCTAAAATACAGGTTTTTTTAAACAATTCTCTTAAAAATTTTAACACACTAATTTAAAAAAAAATGCTCAAACCACAGCAAAATCTCAGTCACAGGACATATGTGTAAGAGAGTGATGACTGAACTATTGTTACAGTTTGGCAGAATTGATTCCCATTCTGTTGACAGGTTTACTTCCCCTCTGGACAGGGATTCTTACATCACACTGAGCACTGTATTCTTAAAGGTCCTGTATAAAAAGGATAGAATAATTTGTATCGATTCATAGTCTCAAAATATGAAATCCCACAAAGAGGAATTATAAGCCCCGTAGAAACAGAATACTTGGTCAAAAGAACACATGATGCCCTAACAAAAGGAACTTCACATGCAAGGCACGATCTACAACATCAAATTTACATTCTTCAGTTCTTCTACACTGTGTGCACATGTGTATACATACAAATACAAGGCCATAATCTCAAGCAAATAAGTATGATCTACATAAAACTCCCATGTGATAAAATAAATACATACTAACACTTGAAATAAGATGCTAAACTTAAAGAGCAATTGAGGATATATTCCACTAATGCTAATTAAAAATCTGCAATGAGTAGCATAAATACAGACTACAGCATGTGTTAGTTTTGGCTTTCACCAATGTAGAACAACAGTTAAATGAAAACTAAACAAACTGCCTCAGAATATTCCTCTCCAATTCTCTTAATGGAATATATTCTCCTGCTCACACATGATACAGTGAGACAATCTTTGCACCTCCAACACTCATCTTTATGACCTTCTTAACTGCAGGGCCACTCCATATCAAAGAACTTACAGGAATGCTCTCTTCCTCCCTCCAATTGTTAAATACTGAGTAGGCATTAAAACTGCAAGATCCAAACAATACGACAACTAGAGCATTAGATTCAAAACAATGAAACCTGTTTATTCTTGTTTTCTGCACACACATAGCTTTTATCGCGTACTAGGTCCACGCTCTCCCTACTCAATAAATCAGAAATTAACTTTTATGTTTATCCAGAAAAAAAGCAGCATCTAAGCTCTCAGTACAGCAATGAATGAATTAGTTAGTAGAATGTTTAATATTCACACTATAGCAGCTCCAATAACACAGTGCTTAATTTCAGACACCCATGCCTAACCTCACTCTGCTCCCTACACAGTTAATGAAGCAGGAGACTCTTCCAAGGGCAATTCAGAGCACTTACGTTAGGGACCCAGGTCTCACATTCTCCTTAAGGCATCTTTTCTCTCCTTCTCTAACTTCTCATAGCTACAAACTAACCCTGACCTTAGGTGACCAAATTATGCAGTGCGTCCCAGTGTCAACTCCTGCGGATACACTTCTCTCCAAATACTCCCTAGTAAATACAACAACAGATACTGAACTGTCATAGGAACATCACGTTCAAATAAAACACTAAATGAGGTAGGGATCTTCAAAGTGTGCTGAGATGCCTTCAGCTGAAAAGCAGTCATGAAAACATTCAATTCTACAAGACATGGTATGTTTATCTGTTTCAACTATGGTGAAAAGAAAAAAAAAATCCTCAATGAATGCTAACTTCAACTTTTCAGAAGTAGGATTAAGTACATGGATCATGAAATTACACTTTGTCTGTCAGACTGTAAAGGATCTCTTAGACACAATTTTTCTGGCTGCAAATAGAATTATGTTTTTAAGAATTCTGTGGATGGTTGCATACAAAACATCTTTATTCTGCTAACATCAAACTAAAACTTGACTTACAAGCCCACTGCTTTACCTGTCTTCATTTTCTTATTGATTATGGAATCAGAACACACTGAACAACCCCAGTCATTCTAACAACAAAGGAATCTGACTGAAAGAAGTTCCACCTCTAAGTTACAGCTCCCTGCGGCACGCTCTGCCCTTACAAATACTAGCACTAACAATAACAGAATCAAAAAGCAAGACCTAAAGTGCAAACTACTCCAATCTTTACAACTTGGCTCCGAAACCACTTTTCAGTGGAAAGCTGGGAACATCAGCCCAAAACCAAACCAAGCTAATTCATGTTCCTGTTCATGATCATCTTCTGACTATGAAAAAGGCTCCACGTGCAGTGGCATACATGATAGTTGTCAACATAAATGAAAATGTTCATGAATAAAAAACAGGCTGTATAAAGAGCTAATTATAATATTACTATCAATTGCTAGTTTGCACTTGCAAATCTTTCATATCGTATGAATGCATTGTTTTTGACATTTCTCTGTAGCTAAACATCACATCATTTCACTTTTTCAAAGTAGTTCAAGTATGCATAGGATATGCTGTAAGGAATGCATCTACAGTTAGAATGATAGTGAAAGTCTATTACATAAATGTGCAATCATTAAACATTAACTTAAAACTGTTGGCTCCCAAGTGAAAAAATCTATACCTCTGGTAGCCTACATAAGCTGATTTTTACTTTCTGTACAATCATTCTCTCTATCCAAAATACCAAATGAAAATGCTTCACCTGATGATGCATTTGAAGACTAAAATAAGAGACACGCCATTTGCTTACCATTAGCCAAACCATTTACAGCAGTCACCCACACTTTCAGCATGCAAGATGCATGAAAAGATTAAGCAATCAATTAAGAGCACCACTCCTACTTTAATGACCAAATTATTATTATTTTCCTATTTTAGAAATGTTGCAGAAATTAAATTTGAAAAAAGCCTGCTCAAAAGACAAACACCCTAGTAAGCAATATATAGCTAAATGCAGGCCTAGCCAAAGGAAGAACACTAAGAAATTCTAGCGGGCTGTTCTTCAGGGACACGACAACCAGTTCGTTTCTCCACTGAACAGTAACTTAACAGACACAGTGCTATGTTAGACTTCGTTTTGTTGAGCAATGATACCATCAAAAAAGAAACAACCTCAACAAAATAACCTCAGTAAATACAAGTAATTTAGTTTAGAGGAAAAAAATAAAGCATGCCCTGATAAATTTATTCTCATTGATACCACATATTTTCTAGACAGGAGGAATACATCTGCAAAGTATTTGATATGGTGCTACATGCGAAACCACTCAGTAAAGAGGTGGAGGTGGACATACACAGACTGTACAGAGCTTTTAAGGATATCTAAGAAACTAAGAAGGAATCTTAAGAAACTAAGTTTCTTGAGGATCAAATGTACATAGATCTTATTTAATACCTACATTTATGATCTTGACACAAACACTAGTTGCATGCTACATTTGCTGCAAGCAGGAGACACTTTCCTCAAGGAAAGTTATCATCATAAGCAATTGGGAGTAGCAAAATACGGGGACCGTGATATTTCAGTCTCCTTCAGAACAACTCTGAGTCATCAATAACAATGCAACACAGAAAAGGCAAATGTAATCTACAGATCCTACTGGAAACAATTCCTTCTGTTTAAGTGGATGTGTTACATCTGTATCTCCATGTTTCCATGAGTACCACGTGCAGATGTAGTCAGATAAATTCACAGAAAGATTACCTATCTTCAGAATAGACCAAAGATTACCAGAGGAAACGGAATCCCACATAAATGATGGAAACACAGAATTGACAGTATAGGCACAGGAGGCAAACCTCAGTTAAGTAAGATACTACTTAAACTGCGGGACAAAGGTATCAGCTTTTTTCATTCCTCCAATGAAAAAAGCTAGCCACGGAAAAATGGAGGCTGGAAATTAGCAGAACATTTTCAAAGCAGGACAGCAGTGATGTTCTGTGAACAGCCACTCAGTACTAAGTGCAAAACAATCAGCTACCCTTCAAAAAAAAAAAAAATCTTAATTTATGAAAGTCATTATTACATTGTGTAGCTACCAACAATAACTGGTTCTGTTCTGAAGGCAGAGGGATTACAGTAATTTAGGGATTACCATATAGTTACAAGGAAGCACTACACTTCATGAATTCAGAAGTACATAAACGCTATGCAGAAATGCAAAAGTGGGACAAATGGGTCTCAATCTTGTACAAATCAAGTTCCTACAGGTTTTGCAAAAAAAAAAAAACCAGTGCCTCCATGAGGAAATGGCATGAAGAATTCCACCACCACTTATTTGATTTAGCTGGAGCAAACCAGTTGGCCAACAGGGGTAGGCTGGCAGACTGAATATCACACACAAAGTCCTCGCTAGCCAAAATACTATGATATGATAGCCGTTTTTAAAAAAACAAGTATAAATCAGTAATCACCACTGTAAAGAAACAAGACTCAGACTCGCAGAAAATTAGGCTCCAGGAGCTCTGCACTTCCAAAAGTGCAAGAGAAGTCAAAACTCAGCCATCGTGCTCTCAGGTCATGAATAGGTTTGGTGTGGATCCAGCACCGCTCAAAGAGTGTAAACAAGGCAGAAGAAGTGACTACAGTACTTGCATCACAGCTACGCAGCGAGTTATTTCAAAATTTGGGCAAGGTACAAATTTTTTAAATAGCACTAATGAGAACATCCAATTGGTCAAATGAAGAACATGGTTACTTAAAAATATGTGAAAAAATACAGTTTAAGTACTTGGCATCACAGATGGAAATCTAAAAGAGAAAAACAGTTCTATAAAGGCATTACAACTTATCAGAGACATACAGCAATGTCTGTTTCAAAGAAATATTTACTGGAAGTCCTTCAGAAGAGTCTACAAGAGCTCAGAATTTATTGTATTTCTGAAACCACCATTTATCAAACAAGGTCTTCTCTTTTCATAGGCAAAGGACAAAAAATAAGAACCTAAAAACAGCAGACTGAAACACGGTAAAGCTAACAACCATCATGTTGTTCCTAGAAAGAGAAGTTCCCCTCAGAAGCAGCTGCTGCTGGTATTTCTCCAGTGGGTTCAGACAGTTATCGTGCACTGTATAGGCACATGTGTGTGGAACACCCAAAGAGAAATGCCAGGACTGCAGCAGAATTAAACAACATGTCCTTAGTTTGCTATTTACCACAGAGAAACTATACATTACACATCAGTCAGAAAGATACTGTTCAAATGAAAATAATATCAAGGACAGAACTTCCCAGAGACCAGATGCCTAAAACAGAAGTCCTTCCCCAGCTCTACAGCAGTTACAAAATAGCATCCAATGACCATTTATGGAAAAGGCATTTAGCAAATCTGTGCAGAACTTGTATGTTGCAATTTTCAAAAAAGCACTACACTACAAACGCACTCCATTCATTCAAAAGCAACTCATACCCAGTACTATAGAAGCAGAAGATACCGCTCAATGCAATGATTCATAGTTCCTCTAATAGAAAGATTCAGCAGTTTCCAATCGAGACCTTTATTCCCTCTCTGAATAAATGATGCCTGAAATTTTTATTCTTGTTCTAATGGAATTTCAATGGCCTTCAGTGCAAATCTACTGGAAATTTTCGCATATTAAGTGGAAAAAATTAAATGATGTTAACCACATTTTAATGTGATTAAGGCTGACAGGGTCATTATTTCTGCTAATCACTCAGTTTTAAAAGCTCAAACAAAACTTTGTAACAGCCAGTGTTTTTTCTATTTTTCTGTATGTCTACTGTAGTTGAGAATTAAAGCCACTAGAGAATATGAAATCATAGGTATCTTAAGAAAGACTTAGTTTGCTCCAATTTGTACACGGACTTCATTACAATTAACCTTAAGATTAAAAAAAAAAAAAAAAAAAAAGAAGGGAGGAAAGCAATCTTACAATGCATATACCACTACTTCTTTTGTCTTCCTCAATCAAGAGGCAAGAGAATAAATGTAGCTTTTCCAGCAGTTCCTACTAGCTACTAAAAATGAGAAAATATTTTTGGCACGCCTTTACAATGAAAAAAATAATACATGTAATCATTCAAATAATTTTTTTGAAAGAGTCTGTTGGGCCCTACAATTGGAAGTTCTGTTTGCTACCGTTTACTTCAGGATAAGCTATAAAACAAGCATTAAAAAAAGTGAAAAATGGAGGCACGAGGCAATGATGAAAAGCAAACAGCACACAGTTTTTGGTGTCTTGCAGTTTCCTCCAATGGACAACCTAGGATGGAACAGAAATACAGGCTGTTGCAGCAGTGACTGGCTCAGTTGTGAGCCCCAAGGCCTGGTAGGCGACGCCACGCTTCTCCTGGAAGGCCTGCCAGCCCCAGCTCAGTAAGCGCTGGGCCATAACAGCCTCGAGGTGACCAAGAAGGGCAGCAGGGTTTCAGTAAAACCAGACACTCATCTGTCTCCTCAGCACTACTGCTGGGGTAGTTGTTGGAGGTTTAGTCTTTCTTTATGGATGGGGAGTTGTTTAGCTTGGGTTTTAGATTTTTTTCCTCGCAGGATCAGTATTTTCTGTAAAGAGAACCAATGTAATTAATTGCTTACTGTCTGCTTAATAATTACTACAGCCCTCTTGGGATCCTCATTCTCAGAAGATCTGTACATCTCATGCCAACCTCTCACAAAAAAAAAAATCCCCACAAAAACAAAACATAGCTTGATGTGGCCATGTTATCTCTCTGTTCACAAAAGGAGGAGGAGGAGGGCAGGGGCCGGAAAGCATTTGAGCATCCGGCTTACTTTTTTTCCTCTATGAAACTGTTTATATTTAAGTTAGTTTAGAAGAGAGTGAAAGTTCAAGACTGACTCACATAGATCGTTTCCGTCTGGTTTAATAGATACATTTCAACCTTACTGAATCATTAAAAATGAAAGCAATATTGCAGCAGCTTCATCAATTACAAAAATAAAATAAAATAAAATAGTAAACAAGATTGTTACCTTCTTAACAGTAAGGTACGTTAAATTTATTTCAACATTTATTTCCTTCTCATTTCTTGGAAAGCATAACCACATATACAGGAATTTTCATATCTGCTTCAGAATTTCAGAAAAAAAAAATTGCTAAGATAAAACACAGTAATTAATCACACATAATTCACCATACAAGAATTTACTTCTACCTTCATATCTAGCATGTACTCCTAGCTTTGTATTTCAGTACCCAGCAGCCTTTTTTTTTTTTTCCTTCCCCTAAGTTACATTTGTTCTCTGCCAGAATACTTCCTATAACAAGAAAAATATTTCAAATGGCATTAGATCAGTTACAACCAAGGCACAAACTACATTAATATCAGTATCATATTGCATCTGGAGTCCGTGATGTTCTCAAAAAGCAACATTACTGGCATTGTTGGACCTCCTAGCTTTAGTGTGATGCTACGCGCTAGTGCATCAACCAACAACCTCACAGAATTCTTGTGCTGATCTAAGAAGGGACCCTGCTGAATGTCCTAATGCATCTTATTGTGAATCTTCAGCAAATAAAACTTCATGTATGAGCTCATGATGTGCTTTGCTGCTGGAAAGTCACAGACTCTGTGGGAAGCTTTTTATCTTCCCAGCAGTAAGTTCTCTGAGAACATCAGTGCAGCTACTGTAGTTACCTGTAGATTACTTGTATTTTCTCACATCTGTGTCCAGCAATCTAAACCATGATGATAAAGGGTCATTAGGTTTTGAGTGAGGAAGGGGATGGACTAGACAATTTGCTCTGATAAGCTCCTTGTTGCGAGCTCCAGTTTAGAATGTGAAACGCAGGGTAGGTACGTTCTGTGCTCAAAAACCAGCTCACTCAGAGCACCAATTAAAAATCATACTCATGCCATCTGAAACTGTATCAACACACCACATCTGAAATTTTTACAATTAATAATTTTGCAGTAAAATAATTCTGTCATGGTAAAAAGGACATCAACTGTCTATTAGCCACAAAAGAATTCAGGTACAATTACTGAGATAACTGCTGTTTGGAGCACAGCAAAGCAATTTCCCACAGTGGGACTTACAGTTCAATTTACCAGTTGGGCAAATATTTTGCGCTCTGTAGTGGTCTACAGAGTTAACAGTTACCTGTAACATTTGAGCTGTGTTATACTTGGAGAAAACTTTCTTCAACCAAAACAGGTGTTTCAGCTTTACCTGTTCCCAAGAACTACACATTTTTTTCTAACGTGGTTCTAAGAGTCACCTTAAGGCTTCCCAATTAATGTGCAATGCAAACTAATGAAAGAGCCAGTGGACCTACGTTCCCACTTCATGCTGCTCACAATAAGGTCTTCTACGTTATAGGCTACTTGGAAGAGGCATGAGAATAAGCACAAGGTCACCTGCAAGATTACGATAGTCCTCAAGTGAACTTTTTTTTCCTTAGAGGGTATTCTTAATTCAGTACAATAATAAAGATCACTTGAGCTAGACAGTACAGTCACAGAGAGACATACAGCCAACAAATGGAAGAAGGTTGTGTTTTTACATGTAGCAAAACCAAATTATACCAGGAATACAATACACAATAAGAACATCTTCACAGACATGCTCAGTGTTAGAGGTGTAAGGGTCATTTAAAATACATATAATGAAATTGTGTGTCAAGTTCCAGAGAGTAATATGGTATCATACTAAGCAATAGATAAATACATGGAGAGAAAAAGGAGCCCTTGCACATCCGTTCAACATGCAGGCCACTGGAAGAAACTGACAAAAAAGTATGAAGAATGTAGCTACTACATTTTGCACATCTCAAATGAAAGGTTAAAATAATTGCCATTCAAACGAATGAACTCATCAGTTCAGATAGTTCAAAGAGGTTGTTCTACGCTGCCCTTGCAGAGATGATGATATCCTGCTATGTTGCTTTTGAATCTTAATTTCAAGTCAGTAATGAAAAGACAGAATACTGCTATTTTACACAAAAACATTCAGTCTATTTCCAAAGCAGGATAATAGTAACAGTGCGTGCTCATCATAGACTTTCCACAGAGACTCAAAGTTAGCATTTGAAAGAGAGTTTTAAATTTGGTGGGTTACTTTTATCTCATACATACACCTCTGCTGGCTTTATCTTCTGCAGCAGCACTAGCTACATACACCACTCTTGTTTTTCTTTATCAGTACATGGCCTTTAGTGAAAATGCAACGTTTGGGGAACTAGTATTAACAGCCTGCATCATCATAGAAAATGAATTCTTAATAATTATTCATACACCAAGTAACTGTAAACCCAAATCATTTCAGAAGACCTGAATGTGTCAAGAACTTTGACAATTATGACTGGAGCCAGGAAACTGTAGCACTGCAGAATTTCTTATGAATTTTTCTAGTTACTTTTTATAAACGCTGTCCTAGATGACAGCTTAATGTGTACCACATGCAATATTTATTCTTCTTCAGTGTCAGACTGTCTAGCCATCCAAGGGAATACAAAGAATGTCACTTATTAGGATAAAAGCACAAGGAAGGTAATCAAGGACATATGTAACATCAGCCAATCATGCCCTATTTCAACATCCTATTCCATTCATAACAGTTCAACAATTATTTGCTTACTGATAACTTGCTTTCAGGCTGTTTGTGTTCCCCATAATAGTGGTTTGCATTTATTTTACTCTTTAGAATTGGACACTTGCTGTGCCATGCATGTTTGTCAAAACTTTATATCTTCTGTCAGAAATAGCTTTAGCATATCAAATCATTTCTATGTCAGAAATCACTAATAGAACAATCTCGTTACCTTTTATGTCAATAGGGCACTAACACAACTAGAAATCAGACATAAAAGGATACTGCACAATCACATACTGCTGCAAGACTGACAACTCACATTTTTTTCTTTAATACACCTCGAGCTTGATGGAAAAACCTAATAAAGAAATTAGACTCTGACCAAAACGGAAAAAATAATTAAAAAATACACTGTCCAAGCATAAAGGCATTAACACTTTTTTAAGGTTGTGTAACTAAATGCCTTCCTAGTTCTCCACACCTCTTTCACAATACTTTTAGTTACTGACATTACAGAACACCTATATGGAATAATTGTAAACATTTTATCAGCTGATCCCAATCCGATGGATGTGAGTTACAAAAAGTAATTAATTAAGACAAATAGAGACAGGCAGATAGAGGGAGCCAAAGACAAACACTTATCCTTCATGAAGTCAGTTTTAAATAATAATAATTTAAAAAATCCTATAGGAAACCAAACACGCATGCACTTACGCACACACTTCATTAATCTGAGTATCTTGGAACATAAAGATTTCATTACATAAAAACAGGTATGGATTTAATGAGCATATGAAATAAAACAAGCTGGCAGAACCATCACATGTTTTAGATCCGCAACATTTTGTAGGCTTTCAATGTATTAGGTGTTAAGATTTTCTTTTTATTATTATTATTTTTAAATAAAAGCCATTTGTTTGGACTTAGATTCACTTTAACTTCAGAAGTGTAACACTGTGCCTGTGTATGAAAACAAGAGCGAAGCTTGATATAAGGTGAATCTGATAAAGGCACTTTCATTGTTCAACTCAATCAAACAAAACCAGCACATGCAATTACTTTCTTTCAGTTATTTATCTTTTAAATATCTCTTCAGGCTTTAGTAATTATTGTCAGAGCACAATAAATCCCAAACTTTATTATAATTATTGTGAATTTAGTAAGGAGCAATGGTCAAATATTGGTAATAAAGGATAATATAATGCCCATCCAGATACACTGTTTGATGGTTTTTTCCACTAAGACTGTATAACCTAAAGATCTTCCGTTCCAATTTAAGCACGAAGCAGCACCTATTATTGGCTTTAAAACGAGAATACATAGAATCAGTGGCAATCAGCATTTGAGTGTCAGTCATTATCATAAGTCATTATAGGAAACTCAAGTTGTGAAAATAAAATACTCCGCAAAAACTTTAGAAGACAAGTAATCCTTGCTGGTAAAAACAAGCAGTTAAAAGAAAACTGATAGTCCTATGCTTAATGCATAAAATAGAGCTATAAATAATCACAAAGAACATAAAAAAGCACCATATTTTCAATAACAAACATCAAGGAAAAAAGGCTGCCAATTATAATACAAAGAATTTTCATACTACGGAGCAAAAAGTAAACTTGAAAAACGGGTGGCAAAGCCACAGCAGTCTGTATTTCCAAGGCATAAAAGGATTTCTCCTCAGACATCATTTTTCTATTTAAAATAAATTATTTTTCACTGACTAACATTTCCATTTAGTTCTTTTTGCAGTAAATAAAAGGAATATTCCTTAAATGTTCTTCCAGAGAATGAGGACGTCACAGACCATTCATGAGCGAAAATTTCAAGATGAGCAATATTCTTAGAAAGCATAAATACCTTAAATATCAACTGCAGCAAGATAAAGAATGGTGAATGAAATAAAATTAATTTCAACGATGAGAACTTAAAGAGATTAACAGAACCCTGTAGCACAAGAAATGTTTGAAGACGTGATTCAGACAGACCAATTCAGTTAGCAGAATAGTAGAGGTATGAACACATACTTGTCTGCAAATTAGATTCATTTACATTGAGTAACAGATTATAAAAGGAAAGTTGCTTACTCATTTGCACATTGTTTAAGAGATACTATTGTAACGGTATGGATAGCCATATCGAATTCAAACCTTTCCAAATAAAGTTTTAAAGAGGTAATACACATAGTTCTCTTGTTATTTCAGAATAGGAAACAATATTATCAGAGGTTCCTTTACTTAGAAATATTCAAAAGTGAAAGCTAACATACTAGCTATTAAATCCTTTTCTGCAGTGAGAATGAATGTCTTATTTCTCAAAAAAAAAAAAATAAAAAAAACCCACCAGTTACAAGCAGCAAGGAGGCATCACACAAGGAATGAGGCAGTCCATTTGCTCCCCTAGCACAGCACAAGGACAGCCATTCACTTCTCTACAGTCAATCAAAAGCCTCTCGCTGCACTTTTCAACTTCTCAATAAGACTCACACAAAAATAAACACTGGCAGATTTTAAGTATCATGACAGATTTAACAGTAATAATAACCCAACAGATGTTAAAAGCAGGGCGTGCAGACCCTGAGCATCTATTTTTTCTTTCATATGATTCTGCGTTTTCTGGACGACAAAGACTGGCTAACAATGCTCATTCGTTCTGAAAGGCACACGGCTCAGTACGTTTATTAATAATAAGTAACTTCTATGAACACACAGTTACTATCAACATAAATAATCCCTCCCTGCTCTTTGTAAAGATGAATCTCTATGAATCTTGCACATCCCTATTAGTTGATTTATAAGGGGGGGAGGAAAAAAAAAAAAAGCAAATAACCTTTAATTACAAAAATCATGAAAAAAGAAAAAAATTCTCTAGGATAAGACCCATTTCTTGTTCATTAACAGGATAAATTCAAGCTTGTCTTCTAGTTCAGTATGCAGGCTTGTTTCTTACGCTGCTTTTTCCCTTCCCTACATCTCTTTTTTACAACAAAGCGAGAAAAACAGTTTCTCTTTTAGTTTATCCATTTCAATGTTTAAGTTAACGTTAGTTGACTTCTCTGCCTCTAAGCACTATGATAGAGACATCTACTCCTGTGAGTAGAAGCTAGGCTGAATCTAACAATGTAAGCCAATGATGAGAGACCTGTGAAGCTAGAAATCTCAGTGTAGACACTATGAAAACACATCAAGCTACTGAAAATTCCCAAACTTGCCAGCAAAAAGTAACATAGGTTGCTTGACTGTATATTGTCAAAAGCTATGTTCTACACTGCAATAACATACAGAAAATGAATTTAAGACATGAGAATTCCAACAAAGCATGTACGAAAAAGCTAGAGATGTCAGCATGGAGCAGCACACTGCTCAGCCAGCCAAGCCAGTATCACCATACGCCATTCTTCTGTGGAAGTCCCTATCTTCACTGTGTACTGAATGAAGCAAAGTTGCATAATTCATGGATTTGAAACCTACTGCCACATTATCCTCTCCCCCTTCTTACCCTGCACCAGTTTGGTTAGCGCAATCAGCAGTTGTTTTGCTTGTTGAAAGCTATCATCTACTGCTAAAGATTCTGCCTATGAAAACGCAAGCGTTTAAATAAAATATCACACAAGTTACCTGAATGTCAGAATTGCCATGTAGACTTAAAAAGTATCATTACCAGGCAGCAATTCCTAGGACTACACAAGCCAACAGCAAAACTGCTGGAGCGCCTGAACTCAAAGCTGCTGTTTTTCAACATTATACACTGTGGCCACAGAGCTGTGTACGAAGTGCTCATAAATTACGGCAATGACAGCCAATAAAGACTCCAACAAACACTTAGAAGATCATCTGGAGAGAGAACAAGAAAAAGAACAGAAGATGGGATGCAAAGCTGAGTTCTTCAAAAGATGACTTGGGATGACATGCAGCTGGTAAGGCAGAGCTTGTAATAGAGCAACAGAGTTGAAAAGCAGTTATGAATGTTTTCACTGAGCACAGCCTTACTGGTATGGAGCATCCATCAATAAGTAGCTCTTTGGCATCACCCTGGCAGCACAATCACCATGAAGCACACAGATGTGTTTGGAGCACATGTGGGACTTGCAGCAAGGGAATGCAGGGAGGCTTGGTAATGCCAGGCAGGCATTTGGAGCTGCAGCCTGCTGTGCTGACACCCACACTGCAGAAAGAACTCTTCAAGGGCAGTGGTCACCCTGCAGCATTTAATGAGTTGTAGGAACAGCTTCAAGCTACCCCCACCTGCCTAGGACTGGCCTGCCCAAGAACAGAGATGTTCCCAGGCACCTACGCCCATTTTGCCAGTTCAAAGATTCAAAATATCCTAGGTAAATCACTGAGGCCTCAATTCCTGTCCTCACAGCCTCTGCCGGAGCTATTTATAACTGCCATGTTGTAGCCAGGTGGGCTGAAAGTTTTGAAAGCAGCTTCACCATACAGTACCGGCCATTTTTAAAACATTCCAGAAACATCTTCTTTGAAAAGCTTTAATTAGGAGCTTAAGAGCCAAAACTTCACATTTGGCACAGGGCAAACTCAGCACTGGAGATAAACCATTGCACTTCCATTAAAACCCATCCAGACACAGTAACTTTCACTATCTACAAAAAAACAGAAACTCACACTCTCAGAAGCAACTGCTCAAATAAACACTGCACAGTCTCAAAGATTCAGCCTTGTTACATGGCCCACATTACTGCACGGAGCTAGAGCAGAGCTAGACTTTTTCTGCCTCTTTTGGGAGCCTAGAGTGAGGGTATGCACCAGTGCTGAGAGTAGGGAGTCCATCCTCCCTGTGCTCAGAGACAGGTCTCCAGCTCCTGCTGTTACCTAACAATATGCATTCACATTCAAAAAGACAACAGGACAGGCACAGCAAAGCAGAACCTTGTGAAAGAAACACAATCTGGAGGACTGGACTGGAACTAAGCCAGTGAGAATGGGATGAAACCAAAGGAAAGGGATAGATGATCCAGTAAGGATCTAAGGGGTACATAACCGCTAGAAAAAGGATGGGAAAAAAAATTGGGACAGACAGAACAACTGAAGGAAAAGTGCCTGCAATTGGTAAGACAGAGAAGCAAGAAGTCAACTGGGAATGTCAGGCAAAGATGCTGGAAAGAAAAGAGATTGCAATTAAGTTGATGTGTGAGAAATTATTTCGTATTCATTAATCTGTATGAGCCATAATAAAGAATAACTGTTCATTAAGCTATCAGCACACACCATTCCCTACTAACATAGGTAAGTGCCCTATGGAAAACATACACAATCCCCCAGTTAAAATAAATAAACAACAACAAAACCACAACAAGCAACTCATAACCTGTGAAGTCTTCTGTCTCACTCAAGCGGTAAAGGTACAACAGAAAGCCTCAACCCTCATCTCATTAACTGATGTCTTCTGACTTTAGCACTCGTACATGCAGAACGCCATTTATGCACAAATAAGAGTCCAACTATTCATAATATTTAAAACATCTCAGTTCTAAGAGAGGAACAAGAAGGGTTAGATATTAAAAAAATATTTTTTTCAGCATAGAAGAGAACTTCAAACCATTCAGCAGCTATATGAAAGAGACCACTCAATACCACAATGACATTACTGTTTATTCTGTGAATTAAGGAATTCTACATCTTCAAAAATATTAAGAATACACACTATCTGCCTAAACAGCCATGACTTCATGACCTATAATATGTTTAAATACCCACTTAGTATCAGAAAACAAACGTAATTCACAGCTGAAGGTACTGAAAACAGTATTCCACACTGATTCGGGTACCTTGCTACACAATCAATGCACTGATGTTTGCAAATACAGCTCTAAAGGATGTAGCTGGTTTAAAACCTTATCCACCAAGGCAAAGTGATGCATCTCTATTTCCCTCTGCACGGCAGAGGTGTATTACCTACAACATCTCCCCTTTTAGAAAGGAACTATTTTGGGGTATTTGGTTCAAACAGTTTTGTTTTTTTTTTTCTTCATAGCAAAATTTGCAAAGCTCATGTACAAAGGCTGCTCCAAAAGTAATGCCTTCCATTTTATTACATTAGTCTACAACATCAGAGGTGGATGTTGGTGATACAGCAGTCAAAACTGAATCTTCCCAACAATATTCCACTACACTCTGTAGCCATGTGACAGATGGCAGTAGAGGGGCAGTCTGACAAAATGGTGTCTGACATGGAAGAGCAGATGAAGCAAAGGTGTGTCACTGAATTTCTCTATATGGAAAAAAACTGACACTCATTGACACTCATTGATGCTTGCTGAATATTTATGGAGACCAAAACAGTGGATGTGAGCGTAGGGAGGCAGTGGATGGTCCATTTTGCCAGTGGCTACAGCAGGTCACTTCTGCTGGTGCACTTTGACAAGCACAGCATGCAGGCTCTTGTTTGTCACTGGCAAAAATGCATAGCTAGTGATGGTGACTATGTTGAAAAACAGTTTTGTAGCTGAGAATTTGCTCTATCAACTACTGTGTTTTTGTTATCTGTTGTAGTTTCCACAGAAATAAACAGGAGGCAATACTATTGGAGTGACCTACGTATCTCAGACAGCATTTGAAAAGGATTAAAAGATAGACAGTAGGAGATAATGTTTTTGTGGAAATGAGATGTTTCATACTTTTATTTAGTCATCATAATTTCAGCTGTTAAAGAGATGGAGCTGGCCTGCAGCTGTTCTTTTCCTTTATTTCCTACAAATTTATTTCACAGAACCACAGAATTGCAGGGGCTGGAAGGGACCTCAATAGATCATTGAGTCCAACCCCCCTGCTAAAGCAGGTTCCCTGCAGTAGGTCACACTTATTAGAACTAGGGTTCTTAAATATACATACCTTTATTCTGCTCATTAAAATGTTTTACTTCATGACACATTAATATTACCACTTCCTCTGTGTTTTTTTCTTTTTTAAAAATGTCTTTGGAAGGTTTTAAACTGAAACACATAAAATTCTATGGAAGAAAATCACTTTGTTTCAACATAGAGATCAAATACTTACTGTTGTCAAGTCAAAGAAGAATCTATACAAAAAGTACCCTCTTTATGAATGTATTCTTCCTTATACTCCTCTGAAATAAGACATTATTTAAGTACAGATGGGAAGGTTTGGGAGCTAAGGGGTATTTTTGTCACTGATTTTAAGTTTTCTTTTCTTAACAGGCGTACTGAAGATATGAAACCTTCTGAATAACATTTCTCCTCTCACAGTCCTCTTGCTCCAAGTTCTCTGCATTCTATCAGCGCGTGAAGTTGACGCCCTGCTGTTCTGCTAAGATGGTGAACACGCATCCATTGGAAAACTTTCACTTTTAGACTACTTAGAAAAGAAAGAGTGAAGCAGATAAATCCATACACAGGCCCATTGGGCCTTCCTTGTACTTTACCCTTGATGTTTCTTTCTTAATGTCAGACTTTTTTTGTTGTTGTTGTTATATTTAGAACATCTGAAGCAATATGGAAAAGATGAATAGAAAAGAATTACTCACTCTCATACTACAAGATCTAAGGAGCATCAAATGAAATTATGATGTGGCAGATCCAAAACAAGCATAAGGAAGTACTTCTCCATATCGCACATAGTTAAACTGTGGAAGTCCCTGCTCCAGGATATTGGGATGCCGAAAGTACGCTTAGGTTCAAAAGGTCAACGGCTATATTCATAGAATAAGAAACAGTCAAATTATCTACCACAAGTATATCATATCTGGCTTAGCCAGTTCTACACTAACAGACTGCAAGAGGCTGGGCACATATACTCATATACTCTGTTTGCTTCATCTTCCTATAGTCTTCCTTGGACATCTGCTAGTGACCTACCAGAAACATTATACCAGAAGAGAGAAATGTTCCATCTGACCTAATTATGGCTTTTCCAGACTAAGACCATAAAGAATCCTACAAGAATTAACAGGAAAAGGGCTACTTATTAGACAAATAGACCTTTTGAAACGCACAGGAGTCAGATACGTGAAAAGAATTATCCTACTCCATCAGTACCCATTCAAAGACACATTGTTCAAAAAAACTTAATTGGGATACTACACAGATTCCCAATTTCATACTTGATACTATAAAATCTTTAACATCTCCATCAGCTCTAAGTTGCAATAGTCTGAAAAAAATCACTAGTTTATATCAGAAGTGTTGAGTCAAAAAAAAAAAAAAAAAAATCAGTGTATGCAACCCTGACACACAAAATTGTTCCTGGCACCTGCTGCGAAGAATCATTCCACAGTACTGCAGTGAACAGTATGCTAAGCCTTACCTGCTTATTAATTAGCTCAACATATTTCATAGTTGGATTCTATAGCATGACCACTTTAAGCAAGACTAAAAGGTAAACCATTAGCTAGGTGAAGACTGCTCAGTCTCATGTCCTGGGTGTATGTGACATTTTCTAACTCAGAAAGCAGCTTCAACTGTAAATGAATGGGCTT
The DNA here is from genome assembly GCA_030625065.1 of Alectoris magna. Classification (NCBI taxonomy): domain Eukaryota; kingdom Metazoa; phylum Chordata; class Aves; order Galliformes; family Phasianidae; genus Alectoris; species Alectoris magna. The sequence continues at coordinate 16,631,924 of CM060567.1, forward strand.
TTTTAGAACGCTTTCATGATTAAACTCAAATATATCACGTTAAGGGGGTAGTATGTATACCCGTGTAAAAATAATTCTAAATTATTAAAAAATGGGCTTAAGTATTCACTCAGATCACGGCAATATGTAGTAAGAATGGTTTCAGTGGATTCCTCTATACAACATCGTGATTACTGTCATCTGATCATAACACAAGTGCGACTAACGCAGCTGCCATGTCAGCTTCTCTTCAGGGGCTAGGTCTTAATCATAAATCAAGGGAATGACTAATTCAACATTGTTAAAACCAGCAAGTAGCTGCTTGGAGCCATTCCAGTTTTTACATCTTTCAAAAGGTCAATACACCTACTCAGACACACAATAGTCCTATCTTTCACTGTGTTTTCTTCTTTTCTAGGATTGAAAAATAACATGTTAGCACTTAAACGTAAGTATGTTTTAACTAACAATTAAAATGTTCATTAATTCTGAAAGAGTGACCCAGTAAAACAAAGACAGTTTTAGTTCTCCTTTCATACCCACAATAGAAAAGCCTCTCTTTGCTGTTCTAAATACTTCTATAGCTGTAAAAGTCTCATGAAAACATTTTACTGCTGAGCATTTCCTGCATTACCCTTACTTTTGTTATTGCAATATTACAAATTAAACTGAGAAATAAACTTTTTCAAGTTGAATGACTAGTCTAAATGTGGCTTACATTTCAAATATGTACCTCTGCCCTCAAAATAATAACAAAAATCACAAATTAAGTGGCATCTAACAGCAAAATATATTGTAATCATTTACATCTGCTTACACCACACAAATGGCAAAAGCCTACCGTTAGCATCCTTTATAGAAAAAAATTATTCTGCTCTTAAATATAAAAGCTTTGCTGCATAAACAGAGGATTTAAAGCTGTAGCAGAGTGGCTGAATGAAGGAAAATGGCAATCTTTCTGGTTCTTGTAGATGCCTTTCCCTATCACACAATGTTTCCCACTCATAAATACATGACAAATACTTCCTCAATCATTTTTTACGAGCAGGGATGCACAGGGGGTAGTCAATGGCTAGCTTGAGGGAAAATAGGAACAGCAGGAGGCAGAAACTGTACTGAAAATGGCTATGTGGTAAATTCTCTTCTGGAACATCACTCAGCTACCCAGGCTTTGATCTTTCGGCTACAATTACACTAAAATCCATGAGATCTGGACATATTTTTTTAAACTAAATTATTAATTGTAATAGAAACAGTTAAACCATTTCATTATATGACTCCTCAGTTCAACAGTCTGATCTTTCTTACAAATTAAAAATTGTAATTTATACAAAGATATGCTTTCAATTGGGTTTAACTATGTCATCATCACAACTAGTCTCACAAAAAACATGGGGTGACTGGCGACAGCTAAATCACAGACTGGCGTCTCCTAAGTAGTCTGTCTACCATTAGGGTCTGGGAAATGGTATTTACTGTACAATTAGAGCCAGAGAGCTCTACCTGTAATCATCCAAATACAGGTGTGAGGATCCCTTTTGGACAAGGAAACTGATGCATCCATTTTCACATAAACTTCCATGTCTGTACTGTTACAGCAAACCTCAGGAAACCTCAACATTTGCACTCAGAAAAAAATATCACCTGACAATAACAGAATGAGTACTACTAACCTGATTTAAAAGATTGTCTTGGATAGAAACAGTTTGAATGTTCAAACATTACTACCTATGAATCATTCAAAGAATGAATAAACTAATTTAATAATTATAAAATCCAGCCAAATATGAAAAACTTCAATGATTACACTGGTTATCAAGTTCAATCCAAAAGTCTGTTTTTTAGGCCTGAGATGGGATGCTATTGATAAGATTAAATTTTGCTCTTAAATACTAACACAAAATGTCTTGGGAGTATCAAAAGGACAGTTTTAGTTGCGGTAATTTCACAGAATTTATTCTAATGATTTATTGGAGTTAACCATCTGACATTAATTATTGTTTTGGCTTCCAGTCTATGAATGTTTATTTTTCAGTTTAAAGCCTTCTCACTCTTTGATATCATATGGAAATGAGAATTTTTAATGGAAAATTGAAACCATGTGCATCTAAGTACTTAATGAAGTACAGGGAGAAACAGAGGGTGTACTTTAGGAGAATTCAGATATTCCGCTTTGGATACTTCTGATTTGTTTGGATGAGCTACACACATATATCTGTTCACAAACATGCATTTGTGCATCTTCAAAGTATTTCACAAGTGTTTAAAGATCTGAGTACTAAAAAAAAGGGTGTTTTTTTTAAACAAAACAGGCTGCAACTGATTTTTTTTTCAGACTGTACTATTTAATCTGTGCTTTCCTCCACAACCTAAATATTTATCCCATCTAGAGTTTCCCATGACATGCTAAATGTTGTACTTCTCAACAGTGGATTTCCACCATGTCTGTCTACCATGCTAGCCCTGAATCTTCATTCAGCTCATTGAATGCCTGATAAATACATGATGGTTGAGATATCAATTTAAGTCACATTGATGTCAGAAATACATGAATAAATCCTGCGCTGTCCATGACACTAAAGATCATCAAGACAGGCCTATAAACTGTAAGCGAAGTGTGAGCAGTAGCAATGAAACCAGATAACAGCAAACAGAAGCACACTGTTAAAAGGTGCAATTTTGCCAGTTTTAAAGTTTTCTGTGCAACTGACATAGCATTAGTCCTCTGGCATTCAGTTCATTCCCTTGGAATGAAAGAGATGGTGTTCAGATGATCAGAATAATAAATGATAACAACATGTGCTTTTTGAATTAGTTGTTCTAAACCAAATATTTCCTTCATAGCTAATGGATTTACATAAAAATATAAGGAAAGTATATTTTTTCTATTCTATACTTTCATTCATGGTTTCACCACACGCACTGTACTCAAGCAGCATGTCACTGGGAGCATAACAAACAACAAACGTGTAACATCACTTTTAATTCCTATTAGAATTAATATATTTTGACTTTAATGAGCAAGGAATTATTCACTGTTGAACAAAATGCGACATAGAAACACAAATTTAGATATTTAACCTGAACATACTTACCATTTGTTTTTCTTTCTAATGTAGTCTTTTTCAGAGAGGTTAACCAAATAGATCATGGGTTTTGAAGTGAAAAACAAATGTTTGTTCAAAACGTCGATCTAGAAGTGAAAACATAAGAGAAAAAAATTAAAAACAAGTTACATCAACCTGAATTAAACTTAGGGCTATTTTCCTCATGGCATTTCTGAGAAGGCAACAGAATTAAAATCTAGTACGTAGGTCACACTGACAAACAGAATTAACAACAAATTTAACATTCAATACACTGTAGATGTGAATTCTTTAAAAAAAAAATGGAAAAAGACAGTAACAGGTTGCAAAATTAGAAGATACTTCATGTTATAATGCTTATAGCCTACCTCTTTGTCATTCCAATCATGATAGAAGCGGACAGCTTTCTTTTCATCTATTACCCAGGTTTTGATTTTGCACATTACATCCTAAGAAAGATCAAAAAAAAAAAAAAAAACCAAAGTCAACACTCATCTGGACATCAGACAGTTCTGTTCCATAAACAAGGCACGTACAAATTAAAATTCAGCACGAACACGCTAATTAAAAATTAGATAATATACCTTAAACAGAATTTCTACCATCTCAGAAAAATTAAAATTCCTGATTTAAGAGACTTTGAAGACAAATAGTAATTACTAAAGCGATACAAATCCCATCATCAGAAAGTTAAATACATGAGATCCAAGTATCATCTCCTGCCATCAGGAAAATTAACAGAGCTCATAAAATGTAAGTAAAAATCAGTACATTTTAGATTGCTTTTCAAACTCAGTAAGACGCGACATTTCAGCATCCAGCGGGAGAGACCACGCACAATATAAACATGCCATTAAGAAAAGGGAATGGGTGGGAAAAAAACACCGCAAATATATTTTTTAAATTGTTCGCCAAAGAAATTGAGCCTATTATTGATGATCCACCCTTCAAAAAATTAATTCAAATGGCCAGAGCCCCTTTTATTCCGCATTAATTTTTCGCCAACACCTTCTCCCTCCCCCCCAAAATGAAACCTGCCAAAGCCTCCATTACACAATGGCAAGAGCCTTGCTCTGGTGACCTCCAACCAGCTGCATTCACTTTCAGAACATCTCTCTCCGCAGGAAATCTAAAGGCCTTTTAGTTAGCAAGCTAGTGTGCATTCAGAAGGAGTAACTGCAGGAAGAGCCCAATGTGCTTTGTTTCTCTGGCCTTTCTTCACAGAAAGATTAATCATCTGTGAAATGGAAACGGCAAACAGCAAGTGACACAAACTGAACCCTTCAAGCCTTTCCTCATCAGTTTTGTGGTGCTGAATCTGAAAGCTGCGTGTGGCACGGCTCTCCTTACAGGCAGGTGTTAATAAAAGGCTCTCGGGTCTGAAAGGTCACCCTTGGCTCTTCTAGGAGTAGTACATTTCTGAGTCGTCGATTTTTCTGAGAGATAATTTATGATCATGCCTTAAATAATGCTTTTTTTTGTTTGTTTGTTTGTTATAATTGACACAACTGAGAATTAGGGTATTTAAAACACAAAGAACCGTTCCCTGAACCGTTGAGCGCACAACATTTTTTACACTTAGTGCTACACGGCTGAGGCACATTATAAACAACCACAAATAACATCAGTATTTACTACAGCCTTTTCTAGTCGAGCAGTTGCTGCAGTGAAAAACAAAGACAAAGCTCTTCGAAATCTTCAGATCCTGATTTGAAACCCTCCAGGAACAGGACTCCCCACAGATTTTAACAAGGAAGGGGCACGCTAAAACTTTTAATGAAATCTAACATGTTCTGACGAAGAATAATCACTTTTACTCTCCTATAACTGAATTTCACTCATAAACGTTTAAAAGTGGCTAATATAACACCATTTCCTACAAGGAGAAGATCAAAGTGCTATATTACAAATGCATTATGATTAAAAAAGCACTGTGCAGCTTTGCTATTAACTGTTCTTTAAACCCTAAAAGGCTTCCCATAGATCTCACTTGGCACTGCATATACAACCTTTGACAAGTAATGTAGACCATTTTTATTCATTGCCTAAAATTGTAGGCAATTATGTGCGTCACACTGGCCACCTGCAAATTCTGAATGCCTGCTCCAGTTGTCAGAGCAAAAAACTAATGTCGGAGGGGATTAATCTAGGGGGAGAGAGTCCTCTTTAATGGCTCCAGCAGGTGAAATGGCCCAGCTGGTTACTGTGATGAGTGGCCAGAACAGCTTATGTAGAGACATGCAACAAGATTACACATAAAGAAGAAAACAGTGGTGCCATCTTATCTTTAACCCTATCTGCTTTCTATTTTTTTAATTAATCGGTATAACCGAGGCAAGGGAAGCAATTCTAACGATAGGTACTTTTCATTTAGGATCTTCAGCTTTTGTTCAAACACATAAAATCAACACAATCTCAAAGATTCCTCGTCAGCAGTGAAGGAATTCTGACTGCATGACATTTCAGGTTTTAACATAACACTATAGGTACCTACCATGTGGTTTTCAGCATTTTAATTCCCCCCCAAACAGCAACACATTATTGCATATAATCTACAGTTGATAAAAGATTTACAGAAGAAACCATTATAGCAATAATTGTTAAAGACAATCTTTTAAGCTTAAGCAGCAGTAAAAAGTTTTCTTTTTGATTACGCTGTAAGGGGTGCTACGTACTGTGGAACCTCCAGAAAATGTCAGGAATCAATGCAGCAAACAGCATCTGCTCTTCCTAAAGCATATTTAAGCACACAGATGTAAATCAGAGCTTCCCTTCCACATTCTGCTTCCTACAGCAACGTATCTAAGCCAATTTTGACACAAACCTAACTTTTCAGAGTTAAGCTATAGGTACCCAACTTCATGCTGTTCGCAGCTGTTGTTCAAGAGGAACGATTCCATGGGTAACTTGAAAAGGGAAGGCTGACCAACCCAAGGTGATGTGCAGAGCCGGCAGCTGTCTGAGCGCAGGACTGTTTCAGTTTCACAGAGAAACAAGCAAAGCATTAGAAAGGTATACTTAGAGAAAGAATAGAAGCTTAAAGGAAACTGAAAATCTATGCTGGAAGCAAGAAGATGCAAAGAAAAAATAGGAACTAATCATTCCAAGAGGAATTTTTTCTGATGGAATATGTGGGCAGCTACAACAGGCAGAACGTTAAGGCAGAGTCCACAGCTAAAATGACACAAATGACAGAGGAATTCAAATTCTCCTGCACCAGTGGTGGCGTCATATTCAAATGAGATTTAATACGATCCCTTAACAACAAATCTGCTACATGCTTGTGACAATATGAAGAAAGGCAACTATTCCCATATATTTCTTGTTCACTTGGCTGCCCCAGTACCCCAAACAAACACGCAAAAGGCACATTTTGAAACTATAATTCATTTAGCACCATTTTTAGTTTTATTAATTGCTTCTATTTAGGCCCGGTGAAAGAATATGAACTGACCTTTTTATCTTCACTATCGTTGTAACAGTCATTTAAACACATTTAGTCATTACTCTAGTTAACACCAAGATGGCTTAATAACAGAACGTGGAGCAATGATCTGCTTGGTTTCATTAGGGCTGGCCTCCCCAGTTGCGCACTTCGAGGTCAGCCTGCTACCAGCAGAACAATCCACTTCTCCTTGCTGGTGACAAGAGCACTCGCTTGTTTTTCAACTAGCAGCATTAGAGCATGCGTCATTTAAAACATCATCAAAAAAGCTTCCAAAATCCAACTTACAATTGTAAACACATATGAAATACAGCAAACATGAATATTAAATACCACAGTTTTAAACATCAATTCATTTCTGACTATTTCCTTGGCAATACATTTAGTGCACATGAATACTTGGTGTACTTAGCTATATGCAATACTGAGTTTGTTCTGTCTCATTTTTTGAAGATGACGAGCAGTCAATGCAGAAATGTTAAGCAGGAATTTCACAATACGTATTTATTGATAGTATTTTATAAAGTTGGGACGTTCAAATTGCATCTAGGAGATTTATCAAGATGTGCTCAAGAGACACTACTGTGTAGTGTAGAAAAATGTGCATACATTAATAAACTCTCTGGATGGATGATAGTAATAACATGTGCCTATGCCAAATTCTTCTTGCAGCATGAGGGACTAAACTGAAGCTTGGAAAACTCTCTTTCCTACTTGGCATCAGAGAATTGTGAGGCTTTTGTTGGAAATTAGCAGGGCATGTAATTAACTTCCGCAAATTTAATAAAGAAGTAAGCAGTCGTGAGGATTATCACTTCACACTTCAAAGTGCAAGTGAACTCTCCATGATTCTGCAGGCAGTGCAAAAGTCTCTGCTACTATGGAGAGGGACCGTGAATATGACGCTCCTCTCTTCCCCGGAGGGAGGTATTTCTGGGAAATGTGGAGTGCTTCCTAGCACCTTATTCTTTTGCTTCAAGACTTCCAAGATACAGTTGCTGACCAGCCACCTGCCAGCACTTGAAAAGCAGACAAACGCGTTCTATTAAAATATTTCAGTTTAGGCAACACTATACTGATATATACAAGCAACTTGGCAAATGAGGTGTGATTGTCCACGTTCTATCAACTTCACTGCTCTGTTCCTCTCACGAGCTGTAAGAACTACCTAAAACATTACCTGTAGCTCTTAGCTAGCACCTCGCATTTCATACACAAGTCACAGCAAGCCAGCAATGAAGGTAATAGTGTAAAGCGAACACATTCAGACTTCCCTCGAGAATCTTGCTGGGCCACATTAAAGTGTTTAACTAAAAAACAAACACTGCATATGCTAAATGGAATCAGTACTACCTAAGCCAGTAGGCCTAGAACATAACTGTCGATCAACAACTCCTTGACTTTCTGGTGACACTCCAAATAAATTGTTTGCATATTGCTAGCTATCTTCTGTCAACACCCTAAAAAAGACCATTTTATTGACAGATGATGAGAGTAAATGACTATGAGGAGCATGAATCATACAAGTAGTGAGCAGAACTGTCAGAGAGATTTAGTGAAAGCAAACAATGTGCTTCAGTACAATAAATTCAAGCTCATAAGAGTACTGGATGGAGGATGAGGAAGTATGGACATGGTATTTACCAAGTAGAATACCTGCTCCTTGCTAGAGTGACTGAGACTTGAAGGTTACAAGCAAATGAAATGCACATTAACTAAAATGACTAACACAATATTTGAGTATATAAGTACTAACATCAAACATAAATATTTCCACACCTTTCTGACAAAATACTAAACAACAAAAGATTGGAGAAAAGGCATAAAAGGCTTTGAACAAGTGCTTATACGTGAAGACCTGGTTGTGCTTAAATCTTACTTTTCTATTCTTACTGCATTTTATATATATAAATAATTAACAAAAGCCTCAAAAATCACTAACACGGAAATCACGTGGCTGAAAAGTTGAAGCTTGACAAATACAGAATAAAAGCGTATTTTAAAACATCTTTTATTTATCAACAGGAAAGACACGCAGGGGATCAAACTAGATGATCATTACTATGATTCCATCTGGCTTTCAAAATATCTATGGTGTTTTTTCAGACACATAGACAAATTACACATGTCTGCAGAGAGTAAAGAGTATTCCTAGCTAGTTAAGCTGTGGTGCTCCAAAAACAATCTATTGTACCCACACCACTCAGCATTTAGCATTTCCTCATTAACACAATGAAATATATGGTAACCATAGTCCTTCTGTTCATGGCTTTCCTGGGAAAACCTCTTTCAGCTCTACCTGGCATAACATCATCTCAGTACTTTCCTTAGAGGCTTTCTGGTAATTTACAAGAGAGACTAAAGTGATAAAATAAGAATTTATGATAAAAGCAATGTTTAGAAACAGCAGTACTTTTAAAGGGCAATTAAGACAAAATTTCAAGTTTAAAAGACAAGATCACATTTTCCAAATGTGTTAAGTGGTTAAATAGGCTGTAGCAGCTGGGTGCAAGGAAGAGAACAAGTCAGGTACTGCATCAACTAGTGTGACAGTGAGCTCCTCTGAGGTACAAAACAATGTCTAATCTCCTACAATTCCCTTGCTCACTGACTTTAATAAAAATACAATGGGAAAAGTAATGGATTTAGGACAAGTGTATTGTCCTTTCTTCTATTCAGTACGTCCTAACAGAGCCAGTACAAGCTGTACATGGTATAAGGTTTACTCAGAGCTAGGTGCCAGAAATGTTTATGAACCACTGTGAACCTGCACTTGTTACTTGCACTTAAAACGTTCTAAAAGCATCCCGGACAACTTAACTCATGTTAATAAATCTCAAATCCTCCTGTGTTGCCCAGTTTTACAGGTTTAAATGCATACAAAAAGATATATTGAGTCCTAGATTCTAGAAGAAAATTAAGCAGACGCTAATACAAATAGTTCATCTTCAAGTGATTATTTCTCTCAGTTCAGAAACTCAGAAAGGGAACTTGAACTGAAAATCAAAATGACATATCTTTGACACAGATTGACTAAGCTTTTCTTACTGCATTTGTCCACACATGTCCTTATTTCCAAGGAATTCCGTGTGAGAATATTTGTCCTAGAAGTAAATAAAGCCAACTGAGAAAGGTGTATTTTTCATATGCCTTATTTCTCAGAATACAATTATTCAGATACAGAGATGTTTTGCCGTACTAGTGTCTATTTAAAAGTTATAGCTGTGGCTTGATCTAGACATACCCAGAGAGACATTCTTTACAACAGTAATTATTCTAATTCACTGTTCAAATCTACGCAGCAAAGATCAGCCATGATAGAAAGTACATGTTGACTTCCCTTTGTCTACCGATAATTCCCAAAGAAATCCAAACATGTATTTACACATTATGTACTTCTACCTCAGGCTTTACTACCAATTAATTCACAAACATCTGCCATGAAATATATTCCCGTTACATTCATAATGTTCTTCAGAATGAACTTTAATTTCCTCTAAATACCACATTAAGCACAGCAAATGGTCCACTGAAGATTTTAGGCATAATTACATGCATTAAGAATATAAATATTTTCTTGATTCCCAATGATTTAACATTTAAGTTACTAATTGTAACAAGTCATTGACAAAAAAGTGTGTCAATAATGTGCAAGTACAATCTTCCTTTCCTTCTTTTTTCAGTGGAACAAACTGACCTCTCAAACTTTCCTCACAAAAGGAGACGAAAGCAACTGACAAAAAGAAATCCAATTCACCACTGTATTTATCTTCAACTTGGAATGAAAGAAAGGTGAAAATTCCCAACTGACATCATCAGTTAGATGAAATAAGAGTTCATCCATCCGTGAGAACTCTGGTGAGCGCTGGCAGTACGAGGTCAGCAAATTCTGCTCAGCACAATCTCATTCATCAGAATATTGAAGGAAGGGAAGACTTGCACCCTGTTTTCATCTAGCATATCCGTAATGAGAAGCAACAGAATCTACCATCCCTCTGCTGTTTGTGACTCATCTCCCAGGTGCTATTAGTAGTTTTAAATGAACAAAACCATCTTTCGAACAGCTCCTGTATTATAAGGACAAGACCAAGATATTAAATGGAAAGGAGGAGGGAAGGAAGGGTCATAGATTACATAGATACATAGGTGCTCATGGATATTTATGCACTGTGGTTATGGTCATCATACCAATTAATTCATCATCTACTGCAATAACAAAGCAAAGCTTGATGCAGTTCTTCTGCACTAAATGGTACTGATACAATGACAAAAAGCCATCTTTATTTTCATAATTGCAATTACTTTTGCTCTTAAGAATTGCATTCAGTTTCAAAAACTAACCTGATTTTCAAGTTGACACACTTCAGCGACAGAATTCAGACATCTTGCAGAACTTACAAAAGCATCCTTTGAACTGAAAACTGGAAGTTCAAATACAGCGGACATTGATACTGACCTATTGTAAAAGCTGCCTTTCAACTGAAAATTGGAAGCTCAAACACTGCAGGCACTGATACTGACCTAAAGATTTTGTCTTCGTATCACTGAAGTCAACAGTCTGTGTGAACTGAACTATAAATAATATTCTTGTGGTCGGATATATAAATCACAATACCATTACCACTACAAATTATTCTGCACTGGAATTCAAGATTTGGAGCACTAACAAAGGGATGAATGAATAGCTATCAATTGCAGTGGGTCAATCTCTAAGGACTAGAATTGAATCATGCAGGAAGGGTAATGGAAGAGAATCCTGTAATAATGTTCACTTAACTGTATTATATTGTATTAACTTGAAGATCTCCATCTCCAGGACTGAAATTCCCATAAATCATATATATACACATATATAAATATATATTTAAAACGAGATCTATAAATATAAAAGATACCTCAATTTTCCTTTGAAATCTCCTGCTACCCAAAATGACAGATGAATAAGCTAACAACAATGAAGTTGAATTAAACTTCTTTCTCATCTCTCTGCAGATACCAGCACCAAAAAGATAAAATCAAAGCTACCCATTGCTTTCTGAAGTTATATTCATGCTACAGTAGTACACACAAATATCAGGGATATTTTTGTTCTACAATACCTTGTTAGAAGGTCATAGTCAAAATATTACATAAAAATACATTGAGTTTGAAAGAACAGTACTCTTAGTAAAAGCAGACAATCGTTTCTAAGTAGACTGAGAACACTTGCAAAACACAAAAATGTGATAACTCCATGACAGTGTAAAGGAAACTATTCCAACCCCGTATCAACAGTACATGTTGCTGATCTTGGACCATCTTGTGTCATTGATTTTTAAGTAGAACTTGAAAGTGATTTCATTGATGGCTCCTTAACAGCAGTTGGCTACTTTATTTCTGCTGACAGGGGATTGAGAAATCAATTCTGTGAGAGACAGTGCTAGCAGTTAACACTGTATTCAATAGCAAAGCCAGGTCATCGCACAAAGGTGAACTTACCAACTGTGTGCAACATGGGCTTATGTGAAGAAAAAATTATAATTAACAAGTCTGAGCACAGGTGCGAGAAGGCAGGCAACCAAACAAAAATCCCTGATTTAAGAATTCCTGGCTGATACAGACAGACAAGTTTTTCTCCCTCCCCCCTCCCCCCCCGCCGCCACAGCTTTTACAGATTTCTAACTATGGAGTTACAGCTGTGGAGGCTTTCTGATAAAGTGGACAATTCATATTTATGACATAAGAAGGATGACTTCTACTTTCAATTAGGTTTCAGGAAGCACATACTGAAACCCCCTTCGATGGCAACAGTGAGTTTACACAGGTCACATGGAGATTATAGTCTCTCTGAAATCAGTAACATTTCCACAGCTTTCATATTAAACTTACTGTTATATTCAGCAAACAACTAAAGGAAAAACAAGCTCAACTAAGATCAATACTATTTCTTTTCCTCCCTTACCTTCTTCTTCTTTCCCTAACCTTATATAGTGTTTTTCCTCAATAGATCTCAAAGTGTTCTAAAAAGTAGAAAGAAACAAAAAATGCAATTCAAGTGCTAGATGTTTCTGTTCAACTGGGGAAAGAAATCAAGTAGAAGGTCTGAAAGTGATATGGTTAAGAAAGCTTTTGGTATTTTTATTTCGATGAAACAGAACTTTCAAAACTCTCCTCGGTTAAAACTCTGAAGAAATTCTCAAGTGTCTTTAAACTCCTCCAAAAAGGATGAGAAAACTAAAGAAAAAAAAAAAAACACTTCTTGGAAATATCAAGTTTTTCCCCTTTTAATTCCCCAGTTTTCCTGAAAGGGAAAATGACTAAGAGCGCTCAGAAAACAGAGAACAGCTGTTGTGAACCTCTGTCACAGAAAGAGAATATTAGCAACGTCTAGCATTTTAATGCTGTATCATGTAAAAAAGGCAAATCCTGAGACGGTTTCCATTCTCTCCCAATGTACGGTGGCAAACTGTTAGAAAAAAAGCCCTCAATCCACTCTATGCTACCATCTCAATTACTTTTCTGCCCTAGAAAGAGGAAGCACAAAATACACTCCTAACGCAGAATCTCAGAATTATCTAAGTTGGAAAAGACTTTCAAGATCATCAAGTCCAACCATAAACCTCAGCTACCAAGTTCTGCCACTAAAATCACATCCCTCAGTGCCATGTCCACACATCTCTTACACATCACCAGGGGTAGGGACTCCACCACTGCCATAGGCAGCCCTTTCCATAAATAAATTCTTCCTAATATTCCAATCTAAATCTCCCCTGGCACAACTTCAGACCATTTCCTCGCGTCATATCCACTGTCACCTGAGAAAAGAGACAGACACCTTTCCTTGCTGCAACCTCCTTTCAAGTACATGCAAAGACCTTACATTGGGTTATTTGCTGCAGGGAGGTGTAATCTTGAACTGTTTTGTTTGTTACAGGGTTTTTTTTTTCCCCCCACCAATCACACATACAGTGAGAGGAAACCATAAGGAAGTCATTAACTGCAGTTAATTCTTCAGAACAGTATATAAGAGTAAGGACAGGCCTTCTCTGCAATGCAAAACAGTAAAGGAAAAAAAGACAAGAAAAGCTGTAGAGGAGCTAATCACAACCCGGTAACCGAAAATCTAAGTGAACTCATCCAGTAGATGGAAGAGTCAGAAACTTGCTGTTATAATCTTACAACTGTACAAGTCTATTGGTAGGAAATGCATAATCAGGGCTAAGAACTGATTTACCAGAAAAAGAAAATCAACCAGGCAGATCTTTCACAGACCTTTACCCTAAAAATGTCCGTTTTATTAAGGTCTACTGCCCACCTTACAATTCAAGCATACAAGTCACAAAGGAAGACGAAGGAGGAGATCCAAGATCAGCAGGACTCAAAAGACCTGATGCTCCATGGCACTTCCCTGGGAAGATTCTCTGGTGACTCTAGAGAGCAGAGTTCCTACTTGCAGCCTTTGTCTTCAGAGAAGCATTTTATTTGCGCCTCTCCCTTCTGTTCAGCCACCCATTTCCATGAAACAAAAGAATTTAATACCTTTGAAACCTCTATTGTTGTTGACAAACTCAGCTGAAACTGGCCAAGTGTAACAGCTGTTACTGAGGTTAGAACTGGCAGAGCAACGCAACTTCAAAACCTTGCGTTTTCTGTGCTTGTGTTCACAAAGAAAGACTAACCCCCCCCGCCAAGGGAATGGCAGGAAGTCTAAATTACAAACACAAGATGACAAAGTCACTTTGACAGCTGAACTACAAATTAAATAATGGTTAGGAGATTGAAGAGAGAGGCAAAGAAAAGTGTAAGAAACAAAAGCTGAGTAGAGATCAACTAATAATGGAGATGTTAAAGTCTTCATTTATTTAAAGTGCATTTCTAGATTTGAGATTTTAATTTTTTGTCTCCCTTCGTTTTAGAATAATCTGATGTTTTCTGTTTTCAAGCACATGCCAACTTCCTGTAGCTATAAAATGAATAAGAATAGGGGTCTGTTATGCAGCAGTAACTGTACCTATCCTTTACGGTTACATGATGGCCATTAAGAATATTAAATGCATTTTGATTACTTCTTCCTGCCATCAAAAAAAAAACCCAAAACCTGTTGAATGTTTCCTTAGCACAGAAAGAATTATTCAGACAAGCACACTTAAAATCTGAACAAAAGCGCTTCCATCATGAGAAACAGGCTTTTTCCAGAGGTGACTGCACAAGGAAGTAAGCAATACGAGCTCACCTACTTGGACAGAACAGCATTATACCTACCTTATTTTCATCTCCTCATCCTAAAGCAAAAGACAGCCTCTGTTCAAACTTGGAATTCGCTGTGGAAAAGATTTTTGCTTGTCTCTAAGATGAATTTAAAAATGCAAGATGCTATTTGAAACCGTAGGCATAAGCTGCACTGTTCCTCTAAGCAGATGCAACCATATATGAAAGCAAAAAATCACTACCCACGCGTTGGGTTGATGTGTCAGGTGACCTTAAGGGAAGCACATCTGATTCTCTCTGGGCTTTTATGAAAGACTTCAAATTGTCCAATGTTAGCTGTTTTTTCTCGCTTACACTAATCAAGGAATAGAATACTTCTAAAGCCAGACAAAGACTAGTTTTTCCACCAACAGAAACTACCAATGAAGTGCTTTTTATCACTGCATCATGGAGAGGGATATTTGATTTCAACACCATAGCTCAACACCAGCTAGGGCAAAAAAAGTAGTGCACTTCAATATTAATAAACTAAAATACCAACACTGATGTGACAATTTTTTTGTTGTTGTTGTTAACTGCTATCTAAAAAGATACAGGATAAACCAGTATTTTTTACTTCGTAATTACTAAGCATAAATAGCATGTTCTCATATTGATATGCTGTTGTAGTAATTAGAGAACATGCTTTACATACCACCAGAAATATCTTTAGAAGATTCATGAAATAAAGTAAAATTAATAACTAGACTACTGACAAAGTGTAGCTGACTAAAAAGTCAAGTGGCAGAAAAATAATCATTTGCAAAAATATACTTGAAGCTGATAATTATTATATATTTCTAACCTACAAAAAAACCCACCACTGTTACCCTGTGATAATTGAGCTCATTTAAACAGCTTTTCACAACTACATTCAAAAATGAACTTCAACTAGCAGTCTTCATTTAACATGCACAAAAAACACTAAGTGCAACCAGATAAAGAAGGTATATTCACTTGGTAGTGACACTAGGAGTACTGGTATCAGCGTAGAACTTAATAGTAAGAGTAATTTGGAAGTGACTGCTGGACTTTGAATTATGACTGAACCCCTGATCTAAGTCTGATGAAGCACTGGCAAACTCTAATATAATAAACCTGTCAGCAAGAAAATTACAGTTAATTTTTTGAAATGACAAACCTTCCTTCCCCACGTCACCCCATCTTGGCAGGGGGCTTGGTTTAAGGTCCCTTCCAACCTCAGCCGTTTTCTTTTATTCCAATGACTTTTCTAATTGAAATCTTAAGCTTTCAAAAAATTTCAATACTTATTCACACTAAAAGATACATCAAAATAGCAATGGAGTTTTGTATTATGCATGTGGGAAATTACTAGCAAAATCTAACAACGCAAAAATTTGAATTCAGTGCAGACAGTAATAAATTATCTACTTTTATACTCACATATTCAGGTTTCAACTTTTTGTCTCCTCCTCTCACAGCTACTTTTTCTAGCTTGTCTATACTCTGCGTGATCAGTTCTTCATCTTTAAGTCTAAGTTCCTCGTGTATTATTTCAATGTCTCGAACAGGATCTACACTTCCTTCCACATGAGTGATATCATCATCTTCAAATGCTCCTAAAAGAAGAGAAAATTAAAATATGTACTAAGCCAACAAGAGAGAATTTAAAATAGACTATCAAGAATCACAAGAGTTTGTGACGAAAAGGTCAAGTCAGCAGTCTCACTGTACGCAAGCATTATAGGCAACATTTTCTATCATACAGTTTTAGATTGCTAATTTATGTATAAACTCCCAAATGCAAAGATTTATACACATAGATACAAAGCACAGCATTTTGCCATTTCAGGAGAGCACTTATGGACAGGCTGGATGGGGCTCTGGGCAGCCTCATCTAGTGGCTGGCAACGCTGCTCACGGCAGGGGAGTTGGAACTACATGATCTTTAAGGTCCCTTCCAACCTAAGCCGTTCTATGAGTCTATGATTAAGCCATCTTTAAGAATTTTTTCTAATAAGAACAGATTAAAGCACTTTTCTGAAAATTGGTATCACTGTATCTAATGGTATCTTACCTACCAGTAGCAAACACCACAGCCAAATTCAAAATTGTAGAACATTTTAGTACATACGGTAAATGACTGGTGGAAAGAAAACCTTACAAATCATCCTGGCAACCCTCACTGGCTGACCAATTTTATGCATTAGGAAAAAAAGAAGTTCTAGACAAAGAATTCTGAAGTTCTGAATGACTCTTAGTGTTTCCAAGGGAAACGGGGTTTAGGGAAAAAAAAGGCCTGAAATCATCTGGCAGACCTCTTCCCTGTTTCAATCTACTTTATCACTGTGGTTCTGACGGTGATTAGATAATGAACCACTCAGACACACAATTTACACAGCAGCTAATTTCATCGGCCTGATTTGAGGGTATGGTTTTTAGGGGGCCATCAAAGAAGCAGATGAAGGTGCATTTGTCATATATGAGTGACAACCATTCACACTATCTGAACAAAATGGTGCTGGCCCTTATTAGAAACACATGCTATTATCACATATTTAAAGTGCAGTTGAAGCCATAATTTCAAATTGCCAACTGGAAACATAAGGGTAAAACAACCAGATATTACTGAAGCATGTGTGCTGACTTCATGCCCTTCTGAAGACAACGTGGCAACATAATTCAACTAGGGTTTAAATTATCGGATAAAAAGCATTAAAAAACATCCATAAATATTTTAAAAGTAAGAATACGAACAGTTTATTACTCATTCCTTGAACCACTTTCAGAGTATTTGCGCACCTAACCCATAACATTAAATGTATGTCTCAGAAATAAGTCATTATGAGAACTGTATTTAAATATTACCAAAATGAAAATAAACTGGTTTTCTGGAAGGAAAAAAGAGGCAATTTTTGTACTAACTATAAGATAGGAAAAAAAGCTAAACTACAAACAACTCCTTAACTGACAGGCAGCTGAGATTCTTCATTGTCACACACATCTTAAACTTTGGTTTTCCTTCTAACTTACTGAAAACAGTGGTTTTAGCAATAAAGATTTCAACTCCAAAACAGACGATACACGGGTTTAAAATGTTGCTGGCAGTCAAACATCAAAATCATTTTCAGACAAATACACAAAAAGCCTTTAAAACAGCAGTGAGGGGAAGCTCTCTCCTTGCCCATCAGCTGTCACTCTCCAAGAATGATCCCAGAGTACCCTGCTACAAAGAAAAGCACCTCTGCAACAGATGCAATCCTGAGGCTGGCTGCAATGGGAGAACAGGCTGCTCTGTCAAATGAAAGCCTGTCACACTAACTCATAGCAGTACAAAGCAGCTAAGAAAAAGGCACATAATAGTCATCTTCCATAAACCCTATTTGTGCACAGAAGTCACCAACAGGACACGGGATGTCTGGGTGCACACGTAGAAGAAAACACCATCCTACAGATCTGTTTAGATTTACAAGGAAATTACTGAATAAAAAAAGCTAAATAAGATGTAACCATACAGATAAAAACCTCTTCTACCAGCCCAGCTTTCTCAGCAGATAAAGAGTATTTAGCTGGCTAAAAAAGGAATAAGTTCATCTTTCATCCCTGTATTAAGAAAAAAAGTGTACACTGCCATCTAAATAACACATTCTCAAGTTGTTCACACCTTCCTACTGCATTTAGTGGTTAAAAAAAAAAAACAAACCACACTGCGAACGTCAGGAGAAAAGCTCTATACCTCAAGATTCCATATTTTAAACATAAAAATAAAAGGCAAATGGATTATTTAGGTTTTAAGGAAGCTGTCCTCCAAAGCAAGAAACAGCAGCTAGGAATATAAATCTGCTTCAAACTGTTTTATGCTCTCTGGGAAATGCCAGTATTGTCTTCCACAAAGAAAAGGAATCCGTTTACCTCAGAGGTAGGAAAAAGTAAGTGCATAAAACAGGTTTGCTCGAGAAAGTTCCGAAAGAAACATCTCAGACAAAAATTAAAAGCCCCGATTGAAACCTTTGAGAGGAAGAAAATTAACAGTTCCAAAATGACGATGATCTTGTCCTCCAATGCATTCATAATGAGAAGGGCAGAGCGGACAGGGTGGGAGGAAGCAATTCTGGAATGTCTGAACTACGTGACTAAGAACAGGGTATTGATTAAAGCTAAGCATACAGCCATATAGGAAGGTACATGGGAAACCATAGTCAGTAATTTGCGGAACAGACCGAGTTCTCCAGTGTCTAGCGTGCCCCACCAGAAGTATATTTTTATTAAAGGTTTATCAGCCTTTCAAATGAAGTTAAAGATATTCACCTCTTTCTTCAGTTATCCTAGCAAGGAGCCGTTTTTCAAATTATCCCCTGAAAATACCAATGGATTTGCATTTGAGCTTGAAAGGCAGACCCCTTCCACTTCCTTTGGTGTAAAAGAACAAGGCCCATAGAGTTGAAAACACGAAGCTTGCTGTAAGCAAGTCTCCTGTGGCAAATTCCCAAAATATTTTAGCAGCATGCAGAAAACAGTCTATGATTTTACACAGGAATATATAAAGCTTAACTACAAAGTTAATAGAAGGGGAGAGCCTGGAAATCCCCACTGCCAACTACCAAGCACCCTCTTCAGCTGCCAGCAGGTCCAAGCATAACCGATTCCTCAGTTGCAGGGATTTACCCCCGGCTGCTTTATTTGGGCTGACTGGGCCCACAGTGCCACCCAGCAGTGCAGATCCTTTTCTAACAGCCAGGGAGCTTTGCATGGGCAGGTCTCTTGGGAGTATGCAGTTAGTGATGACACCTATTTACAGGTGTTCAAATGTAATACAAGGAGGGGAAAAATAGTTGTAAAGACGCGTTAAAGAAGTAACGCAGTGACAGCTGATTCCATGCTTTGCTTCCAAGTGACACAGGACAACTAAGGCTGGGAAAACAGGATGAATGCCTGGAGATCTGGAAGCCAGACTGGTTTTGTACTGGCAAGGCATAGGGTCTGCCTGTCTGCCAGGTACTGGCAGCAGTGAGGCCACAGGCTGCATCATCTCTTCTTCACATGCAAAAGTAATAACAGATAAATATGTATACGGCTCAGAAGTAATAACAGTCACATTCTCAACAGTATCATCTAATGGCATGCACGTTTTTTTTCCATTTCTTTCAAGAATCAGCTTCAAAATTCTTTGACAAAATTTACCTCTCAGCCTCCCAAGATTTTTGCATTGCTTATGTTATACCTGTCAAGATCTGATGACTGTATGTTATGTATTCATCTGAACAGAACCACTACACTTAGTTACAGGCTATCATCAACCAATTCATTCTCTTGCTAAAATCAAGTCATCCAATTACTCCTTGACTAATCAAGGCTGTTTTGGCTTTTTCTTTTTTCAAAAGGTACTCAACAGCATAAACAGCTCACTTACAAGAAATGGAAAGGGGCTAATCAGCAGAATTATTGTTTTGCTGCCACAATTTGCAGTATTTAAATGTAGTTGCTGATTGGACTGAAAGTTTTATGATATAGCATATCAAACTAGTTTGACGCAAAAACGAAGCTGCCCATGGCCTGAACTTTATTGTTCCTATCTGCTCCAAGCTGCTACAGGAATGCTAAAATACAAATCAAAACGATACTACAAGACAGATCTGATTCCAGTCCTAATTGCAATTATGGAAATTAATTAATATCTCCAAGATGAATTTATACTTGATATGTCAGTTGCTTCATTTCTTTAATTACTCTTATCCTTAAAACAAAATATTTGGCGAATATTAAGCTCCACATAACAGCATTTTGGTGTCTTCTATTCATCTGTGAAAGGTAGATAACTGCTTTGGTTTATGCTATGTTATAATTAAGAGGGATATTCATAACTTGATCAGAATCTGAACTGCATCACAAGCTGAAACTCCCATCGGTATTTAGGGTAACAACCAGCTTTTTTCTTTTTTTTGTCAGTAAGCTATGAAAGAATGTTTAATAACACCACCAAAAACCAAATCGAGAGAATAATTGATACTTGCACTTCCTCACAAGCATACATTCAATGACTATTATCAAAAAGAGTTGCTCATCACAGCGCATACATCACAATACGGATACGTACCCTGTTATAAGCCCTGAAATAAATGAGCAGTGATACCTATCGGCCATTCACTGGGGTAGGAATTGAGGAGCGAACAAAATGAAACAAAACAGAGTACCTTGAGTGGAGGCTTAGAAGCAGAATATTTGTTTGAGCTATCAAACAAAACAAGACCACAAATGTCAAAAACATGAAGTTGTAAATAATATTTCTATTTAAGCTTGCCTGACATTATCCTTGATGTTATGAAGACTTAAATGGTAAAAAAGATACCACCATTTCTAGCCGAGGCACATTTAACATTTTTAAACTTTGTTGACGACACATTTTACCAAGCATACTCACAATCAGAAGGGCAAAAGAACACTGTCAGAGTCAACACAATTTACGGATTCGTAAATGCAACAAGTATTAATAAAGAACCAACAAATAAAGTAGGTTTAGCATGTTTTCCCTTGCAAGCTAATTTCAAGTAAAATTAATCACCTGTAACACAAACCCAATATTCCTTAAGCAGAGCAATTTTCAGTTGAAGAAGATGCACCTGCCTACATCTTCAACGTAAGCAAAATCAACTAAAAAAAAAAAAACCAACATTAAATAAAATGCTGTAGTAAACCTTGACTTCTGAAGAAAGATTTTTTCAGACATCTTTTGTGGCTTTGTTTTGCGCCACAGCGCTTTAAGTTTTGTCTTCATAAAGCCCTAACTAGTTGTAATCACTCACAGTCTAATTGTGGACATTTATCTGCTTTTCTTATGCATAGAACATAGCTATTAAAGCTGAATGGTGATGGTGTGAAGTATAGGTTAAATTGGGTGAAATTAAAGCAAATTACTCTGGGATGTGGAACTCTGAAAATAGAAACCGCCAATGATTTGCAACCCTCTTGATGATCAGCTTCACAGAACCCTAAATGACAAGAAAACTTACATATTTTAAAGTTAACTAGATTTTTGTAAAAAATAATACGTTTAAATTTATTTAAAATGCAAGCAGACACTGTAGCAATAATTATTTTGTTTTACCTGCACCGCAGAAATACAAGAATAGCTTTTAATTCCCATTAAAAACACTTGTTTTTATTCTCAAGTTTAGATGATTTCCAGTAACAGAAAAACAGTTCAGAATATTAGTCGTAGCATTAATTACTTTGAACACGAGGTTATAGTTTATGCACACCATGTCTGTACAGACATGGGACGGTAAAAGCAGTTGCTTTGGGCTCTCTGGGCTGGTGCGGTATTAGGATTCAAATTCACTACTTAACCCATACAAAAGACTAGCAGCTACATTTCCCCCGCTGAGCCCTAATACTGCACCAGTCGGGGTGGAAAGCCAGACCCCCCTCCCCAAAAGTCTGAAATCACAGTCGAATAGCAGTCCAGCGGTCCTTTCCATATCAAATCTATCAGGAGTATCTAACAAAAAAAAGGCAAGTCTATTCCTGCACTGGCAGGCACACAATGAGAGCATGTAGCAGCAATACAGGATTATAAACGACTGCAGTATCAACTTCTTGAGCACACAAAGAATTTATATTTGCATAAAAGTACTTGTCAAGTAGGTACTTCCCCAAGTCAGGGATGAGAATTACAACCTCCAGAGGAAAACCTGAAGCAAAGCAATTCACTTAAGAATGTGTAAGTTAGCAGAAGAAACCACAATTTGGTTCCTAGTGGAAGCAACTTTAACAGAGAAAAGTTGTTACCAAGAAAGTAGTTCCACTGAGCTTATCTATAAACACTGCTCCAGAGGCCATATCCTTGGAAACCTGTGACAAATATTAGTGATTTACTTCTGATGTAAAATGTGTTTACCTGCCATTGCTCTTTCATCCTGGCACCACTGGGATGTAGTCAACACTCCGCAGGCAAAACCTTCTACCTGCTGAGATTTGCTATCAACTTGGTCACACTGGGTAAAGAACATTATTTGAAAGCTGAAGGAATAATCTTCGAGCCCTTCGTGCCTCCATTTGCAGAGGGCTCGCTCTTATTGCCCTTGATCACATATTTGAAATACTATCACGGCACTGTCCACCAAGTAGTGTTTGGGACGAACAACTTGCAAGACACTTTGTTCAAGATCGCATCATGCAGTAATTTGCATGGATTCATTGTCATAAGACTCTAGGAAAGGCAGCACTCAAAGTAAAACTTTGAGATAGATGTCATACCACACAAATTAAGAGGATTCCATAGGAAAAAATAGACTCTGTTCATATTTTTTCAAAGCACAACTGTGTTAATTGGAACAACAAGGGAAGCCTGGAATCTAGCCTGGATCACTGCAAAATTTCCAAAAACCAAAAAAGACTGAAGAATGCTAATGTTTGGTGAGTGCTCTTGTCATCCTGAGTTCAGCAACATTTCATTTTACATTCTAACGACTGAAAAATTTCTCTGTGAGTTGAAGTCTTGAAAAGAAATAAACAGCAACAAGGGAGAGTCTCCAGAGAATCACCCTCCCTACTCCGCATTCCCACAACAGCATCATCCAAAAAAAGACAGCATGCTTGGAAAGGTCTTCCTACAAACTTTCGGACAGCTTCTTATACACCTGCAGGGGCCACATTTCCAGACCTTTCACAGAAGACAATGTTTCTACTCAAGAACAGACTGGAACTCACATATTCGTGATTTGATGGCATCTGTAGTGTACAGAAAATGGTTCCTAAGTGGACATTCATATTACCCTCACAACCATCACCTCCATGATACATTTTATGCACATTTGCTGACTGAAGGCCGGTCTCTTAGGACTTTTCTGTATGAATGTGCCAACCTCTAGAGAGTCAGACTGAACTGGAATTCCTGGGAGTCGCCATAACAAGATCTAATTACTAACATTTGCATTTTTAAGACAACATTATTAGGAAAGTCACAAACACCAACTAGCAACCATCAGCAGAAACCCACAGGACAACTCTGTTTATCCTCAAATGACCAGACATATATTCCACTTACGCACGGGCAGTTCATTCGGGTCACAGACTGATTTTTACCAATCACGCAGATATCTAAAAACACTTGAGCCTTCAAGTTTCTCTTGGGTCTGGTACAGCACCGCATAGCAGTTACCGTGACTCCTACCGAATCACTTTGGATCCTTAACACTGCAAAGTCCACGCAGTTCTGCAGTCCTCAACGCGTTGGAGTGTTATTACTCTTTGTAACATAATGAATAGAGAATGAACAGCTCGGTTCAGCACAGAACATGAAATTACAAACCTCCTGGAACCCACGGTGAAAAGTATAAAGAATTACTGAAAAATTATTTCAAATGAAGCAACTTCACTTAAAAAAATGTTTGAAGTAACCTTAAGTTACATAAATACCCAGACAAAACTCAGTAAGGCAAAAATTTCAGCTATGAGAACTTAGTTATCTAAGCAGTTCCCAAATATTCTGAAACTTAAAATTATACTGTTGTTATAATAAAACAAGAGTACTACAGAAGTGTCAAACTTTCGTGCCGTGCCTTACAAAATGCTATCAAAAAATTACAGAATTTAGCACAGTGGAAAAGGCAACCTGTAGGCAAACAATGACTCGTCTATAAACAGAGTAGCTGCTTTTTTTTTTTTTTAAGAACAGCATTTATAAGGAGTTACAAACTCAATTTATGACATGCTGACATAAAACCTTATTCTATGTATGTGAATGTTTATCTTTTGAGGATCTTTGTCTGTACACAATGGAAGAGGAGTAAACATAACCTGAGGAAAGGCTGATTAAATTATAACACAAATGACAGCTGATGAAGCCTTAACAAGCAAGAATTGTTTGACCAGTGCCATTCAAAAAAAAACAAAACCAAAAAGTTTATCAGTAAGTTTACTGTATAAAAATGTGCCTTATCATACAACCTTCCTTCTGGACGTTCCAGTCCACATTCAGAACATTATACACAATGTAATGTTAAGACAGTTCATCCAGATTTCTCTTCTGTAAAAGAATTTAAATTTCCAGAGTTCTGCTTACCTAGTTTATATTAACAGAATCGAAAACAAACAAAAAAATCATTAGCTGGTTCAGAGACTTCATATAGTATTTTTACATACAATGATTACTTTTCGCCAAAACTAAGCATGTTACTTGTATAGACTCACTCCACAGAAAGTGAAGAACTCACTTTTTTGGACATTATTTCCGAGAAGAAATCCTGAACACTCAAGGATTTGCTTTTCTTCCTAGCAAGCCTTTATTTCAATGACAACTACGCTGTGGAACATTTCAGTTGTTCTATAACTATCTGGCACCATCTAGTAGCCAGTGGCATTGCCTTTACACAATTCCATTAAGAGAACCTATGACAAGAGATGATATTGAACAGATGTACAATGAATATAACAGAAATTTCTCTTGCTACCTGAATCTCACACGGTCAAACATGTTTTATGTAGAATGAGGTACTTATAACTCTAGACAGTAATTACTTGTACACTGAGCACGTACCTTTTGCCTTTCTTGAAAAAGCACTTTAAATATTTGTGTACTTTTAAGTTGTCGAGTAATTTAAGAATCAGCTCACAGATTTTAGCAATGGTTGGCTATCACATCGCTCTATGCATGTATGTGGCAAGTAGTTTCCGTTCATTTCTTTATGCTATCCTGAAGAGCCTCATGTAAGCTAAAAACCGTGAAGGAAAACATATGCTTTGACTAGCTTTAATCCTGGACATATGGGGTGCTACTTCTTTTCTGCAGATGTTTAAGCAGAACGGTTGATAGGCCCGAAAACGGGATAGGAGAAATATGAGCATATTGAGGCTACTTCGTTACGCTCCCAAGGTGCGAATTGGTAGAAATCTCCCCTTTCCAACAGCACTGCTCCTTTAATCTGCAAACAAGCACAAGTACACAGCCCCACCGTTCTGCTCCCTGCAAAATAAATATATAAATGTGGTACTTCTGCAACATCTAACCACCGCTTTTTAAGCTGAAACGGTTCTTCTCCTTTTACTTCAAATGTCAAACCCATCACAGGAAAAAATGTTGTTTTTAAAAGACTTCCTCAACGAAGCAGTTCATTTCTCTGCCATTTAGCTCACTGTATTTTTACAAGCACCAGGCTGAGCAAACTATGATTGAGAGAAGCCATCTTATGCACATTGCTGTTGTCCCACATCATTCAGAACAAACCTTTTTAGATCGTTAACTACCACAGGAGTGCTGATTACACAGGCACCAGCAATTTCCTAACCAATGACCACCTGAACAATGATGTGTTCAGCTTCTCAGACCCTGAAGCCTTTCAGAGGTGAATCATTTCACAGTTTGGAACTAGATCTCCATAGCAACTTCCCTTTGAGGGTTTTAGAATCACCATCCCGTAATTCTATGATCATCAAGCTCAACCATTCCCAATGGTTCTTTTCACAGCAGATGGAAAAGGAAGCCTTGAAATTTTACAGTCTATTTCAAGCAATTCATCTGGCAGCCTATTAGAATTCAAAATATTTCGACCTTCAATCACAAAGCATGTTATCTGAAGCTGTGGTGATCTCAAGTCAAGACAAGCAGACGTTTTAGTCTAATCATCCATGATGAGAAGAGACTGACAAAAACTCTTAATTCAACCACCATCAAAATGCTTATTTTAACTGCATGAAAGTCTTTCAACAGGCAATGAAAACACACCATGTACCATTTTATCACAACCTTCCATTCAAGGGAAATATGAATTCTGAATATTGGCATGGATCTTTGCACTCCGCGACTGCTTTTGAACAAATATCTGCTTCCTAAAGTCACTATAAATCCAATCTTATCACATTATTTTCAACAGCTGTCACAAAAAATGATGGAAGCAAACTGCAATTAAACTTCTCACGACTGAGTACAATAATGCTGTAAGTTACTTATTGATGGATCCGGTTTGTTACAGACACCTAACAAAATCAGATCAGCTAAGTCTGAGAAAATAAATACCAATTAAATTATGAAAGCATAGCATCAGTTAAGGTCTTGAAACAAAGCTCAGTTTGATATTCATAATCAGAGGAAGATAGAAAGTTTTTGTTTCCCTCCCTGTTCCCAATTCCCAAACCCAATTCCCTCTGTACAAAGAAACATTTTCCGTCACTTAAATGTTTCAGTCGGCCACTGAAATAATCACAAGTGCTATTAGGGATACAGCAACTTTAAATCTTTTCGCTTGAAGTCCAGTTTTATTCATGTATATTTTTTAATCAACCTTAGATCGAAGGCAAATTCAAATGTTTTAAAATCTCAGTTCTACTCTACCATCTTAGTAACAGCAGTTCGTAAAATTTCTTCCTTTTCCCAAAGGCAAAAGATGCTCTATCCTACCCCCAAAAGCAACCCTGTAGGATCAACTCTACAAATACCTTATTCTTGCAACTGCATAGTCAACAAAGTACAAAGCATCAAAATGCAGTACTGAAAAATCACTAAATACCCAGACAGAAGATATCTGGTGGCTACAGAATTCAAGAGACTTACAGCTTTCCATATAAAAACTGCCACCAATAGTATTTAAAAGGATCTGCAGTAAGTTTAGTTGGTAAACAATAATATATATTTTTTTAATCACTATTTAATGGCTTGACAATGAGACTTAAGACAACTATGGCAATAGGTATCACTTTTAAAATAAGCGGCATAAAGACCCACCTGTATCAAAGCTCCGGTGGTCTATTATAAACAGCAAAATAAAGTCTAACATAGTTGTTAATTTCCCTTACAATATCTGTGGAGGTAAGAACACTTGATTCTATTATTTTCTAAGATCAAATAAGTGCAAATTCAGGGTTCCTAAGCAGTTAGTTAATTGAGACAGCATCCACAATTCCTATCCTTTCTTACAGCACTTAAAATGCTACATCCTCCTAGGCTACAGGGAAAAACTACTACCCAACCCCCAGCCGACCTTACCCTTTTATGTACTGACATTGTTTGGCCATGCTGCTACTCTACTTTGACTCTTCAAGAGAGAAATTAAAACAAAAACAAACCAACAAGAAGATCTTAAATATAGCAACTTACTAACCCATGGTTTATTAAGAGCCGGTATCTTTTGTGAAGTTGTTTTGAAAACATTTCTTTAAAGGAAATGATGAAAGCCTTCAGAGGAAATAAACTGGCACAGTACAGGATTTGTCTTCATACGTACTGCAGCATTTTCAAAGCTAGCTCATGATCTGAATTCTACAGCTTCCTACATTGAACTTCTTGAAGGACTGAAGTGAAGTTAACATAAGCACAAAATTTAACTAGGAATAAAGCTAAAACTTGAGATGTAGAGAAGAAAATGACGAAGTCATACATCAGCTAAAATTGTAAGCTGTTTACTTCTGTGTACAATTAACTGAAACAACTACTGATTCTATTCTAGCGATGTGAGAGAGAAACGAGGGAAAAAAGCTCTTGATTATTTAAAGCACCTCTGCCTGCAAAGACCAGAGATTAAAGCACACGAAAAATATTATACATGAATAATATTAAAATTCATAGTGGTTTTCAGAATTAGATGAGTTATATCGGTGGCTAATATGAAAATTACTTTAAATAACTCCCTACAGGAGACAAAGTAGTTACAGAATAAATTTAACAATACTAAAAATTCTGCTCAAAAACAGTTTTTCAACTTTTCTTTTTAATACGTAAAAAACTCAAATGTACATTATCAGAAGCTTTAAGGCATCTATAAAGCTTTGGTGTTTTTAATAATAACTGTTGAACAAACATCACAATCTTTAAGTACAAGCTTCACTGTTCTATCAGAAATCGAATGTAAAACCACCTAGGAACACAAAGTTATTTAAAGATTTACTAATTAAAAAGTACAGCTATCAGTGCAATGCTACTCAGATGCACAGCCAGAGTTACACATATGTAATTTATCCACTTGTAATGTAACTATTACTAAATGCAATCTAACAGGAGCATTTTAAAAAAATTCTTAAGTGATGGTAAATGATAAGTATTTTGGATTGTACAATTAGACTGTTAGAAAAGGACGCCTATTAGTAACACACACATAAATCAACCAAGAGTTACATCTTTACAATCTTTCTTATGACTATGCACAATTATGATTCAAAGTATTTTACCAGATATTTCTTGTAAATAGTAATTTTAAACTCGAGGAGGCAACTCTTAAAACTGTCTACAAATACTCAAGAATGAAGCTGCATTTCTCCAGCTACTCCTCCTCCCAGTATCCCTACCACCATATCCGAAAAACCTCACCTTAAGCACAGTAGCTCCATACTAGCTCACCATTTAACAATCTAGGATAACCTTAAGTTTATTTCATAACATATAATCAAGCAACATATGGTAATTAAAGCACATCGAAAACAGCAGTTACTAGCTAATTAACATTACAGAAACACTTTTCTTAATGATAGAAAAAGACAAAGATGTTATAAAGTACAGCAGCATAAGAAACAGTTTGCTACAAGCCTTTTTGTTGACAATGTTAAAAACCTCAACTAAGCAATCTGAAACCGCAGTATTTTGTCAATTAAAAATGCCCAGCTAAGGGATGCATGGTTAGCTAAGTGGTTTAAGGACCCTCCTTTCGCCACACGGTTCACGTAGGACAAGCATTGCTACTGCAGACAGTTGCAACCCTAAGCAGGGCTCGGCATTTGCAAACATCCAACCTCTTACATTATATCCTCATTTATGCAGAGGTTCAGCAAAAACTTCTGCTATTATCACAGCACTGAGACATATTCAGCCACCAGCATGTGCTGGGCTCCTGGCAGGCCAAGCAGCAGAGCACAGGCCTAGCTGTAGCCTTGCCACCATGGGCCTCAGCAAGGAGACAGCTGCCAAGACACATGCCGTGTCCTCCTAAGTGCTCTGCTTGGCAGTGAGCATCACCTCAGCTGCACACTTTGTCAGATAATTGTTTTATGTTTTGCAGTTAAATTACAATTCAAAAACAGCAGCAATTCCCTTTCCATGCTCTTTTTAAACCCAACTCCTCTTTATTACACCCTATTTCATAGTACGTGTTAACAGTAGCACTTAAAAAAAAAAAACCTAAAAATGCATGCATCGATACTTTCCCATGAAAATCCCTTCTGATTTTTGAACCTTCTATTTGTATCCTACCACTATTCACCTGTTTCTATATATGCTTCTCTCATTATTTTTCTTTTTTATTTAACATTAAAATCTTTCAAATTACAGGACATATAAAGGTGCATTAACTTCCACCATAACTTCACGATTACTAAATGGGTATACATTGAACCGTGAATTCGTTGATGGTTAGTAATAAAAGGGTCAGGCATTCCATAAAGTTTGGCACACAGCCACAGCCATTTGGGGGCTTCCAGACAGAAGCAGGACAGTGCACAAGCCCCAACACATGGCCACGACCGGACAGATGGCAGAGCACCCATCTCACCAGCATTCCTAATGGCTATAAGCCAGCAACAGTATGCACATCCATCTAGAGGTTTTAGTTTTGAAATCCAAAGGCAGTACTTACATAAGGAACTGCTCAAAATCCTTAAGGTCTGCAGGCCTCTACATGCAAGTGTCACGTCTGCATTGTGCAACAATAAAGTTAGGTAGCCCAACAGAAACTGTCCTTTCGTGCAAGGAAGCATGTACCTGAAAACACTACCTATCTGATTAAAAAAAGATGCATCTGAAATCCAAACATTTCAGCATGAGAAATAATCAATACCTGTATGTTCTTCTTGACCTGAACACTGCCTTAAACATAACCTCTACCAACTTTTGTTTTTGTTTTTTTTTTTAAACAGGCTATGATACAAACTCTTAAACTCCGTCAGAAAAGGCTCTGAAAAATACTGTCTTGCTTGCTAGCTCCAGCACGCAGCATCTTTCATTCAAGGTCTGGTTTGATACTGATTTTATTCTCTTGATAAAATAAACCTAAAAATTACCTTAGGCAGAATGAAAATTCTCTCTAACTCAAAACATTCTGGTTTTCAAATAAATTCTCCAAAAGAAAAGCTCCACACTGACCACCACGCTCAAAACTTCTAGCAGTCCTTATTATTCTACAATTTCTAGGATGCCCTTTTTCATCAACACTTGTATCTATACTAAAATCTTCATCCAATTACTTTAACAAGGTTCCTTGGTTGTTTTTTTTTCCCCTTCAAAAGCTATATGCTATCATGTACCATTTAGTTTGGATGTGGGCAATATGTGGTATAACTTCAGGGTTTCTAACTTGTAGACTCTCTAAACAGAAACTGCTGAATTACAACACTGATTTTTCTTCACATTAGATGAGAGCAGGCTGACAAAAGCAAACAAATGTCAAAGGATATGAAGAAGGCATACACAACATTTAAGAGCATGCACAACCACTCCTGACATTACTGCTACAGGCAGCCCCAGCACTCTGCGTCAAACACCACTGCCAGCTCATGGGTTTCGTGCCACTCGTTGCCTGTACTCATAACCATTGCAAAGAGGGCTGTAAGGAGTGAGCCACAGGGCAGGTAACTGTTCTGCCCTAGCAGACTACATCACCTCTCCACCTCACCTGATAGACAAGAAGATCTCTTAAATCCTGTGTCCTACATTTCAGTAATGTTATGATTTCTAACCAGTTTAACTTTGGCATGAAGATATACCCCACTGCTCATTTTTTTTCTTGATTTCCAACCCTGACAAAAAAATACCATACATGCAATTTTACATAATGAAATGTTCTAACCTAAATTTGATTAGGAATAAAAAACGTTCAGTATCAGTGTAATACAGAAAGTAAATGTTATCCATCTTAGATTCTTTCACTTTCGTTTGGCAGGAAAACCCTGACGTTCAGAGCTTACAAAAATCTCACAGAGAAATTTCAAGACTGTTAGAAATCCACCATCAATCAACAGGAGACTTTTCCACTTAAAAAAAAAAAAAAAAAAAAAAAAAAAAAAAAGGAGGGGGGGAAGCATAGCTGCTGCAATGAAAAAAGGCCACGTTTCATCACCAACAAGCTAGTGTTTACTCAACACTGATTTTTCAAGTACTTTGCTTCTACGAAATCATTTTCTGAAGCTTTAAGAGATGTTCACTGCAGAAGACAGGAACTCCCAAAGAGCTATAAGATTGTTAAGCTTCTATTCCATCGTTTATTTAATAGTACATACAAATATAAACTCCTTTGCTTTACAGAATCCGATAGGCAGTACAGCTAAGAAAAAGCAGGTTGAGTGAACCAAAGATGGATTACCTTTGACTGGGCTTTTGATTCTGATGAAAAAAATCAGAACTCTGATAACAACATAATTTTCTTTGTGGTTTGTCAATTATTAACTTTAAAAATGTTTTCTGAGTTACTAAAATTGTCTGTTTCTTCACAATGTGCTTTCAGTTACTGTTTTTCAGTTCCCAGCCCTACTTGGCTGGTAAGATTACATTCAATATCCCCTCCTAGGAGGGGCCTTTAGTGCCATTTACATTCCAGGGAAATACTGCCTCGCTCCCCATCTGCATTCCTCCTCACGCTGACATGCACATGTCCTGCTTTCTTGTCTGCTCACTCCATCACGATATCAAAACTGGGGGCATACTGTACATATGAGACTGATTTATGCATTCAAACTGCATCACAGGAGTAATTTTTCCCTTACCAAAGGCTTCCAAAAGGCTCTTTCTTTTTAAACATGCTGAATATTTCATTCTAGTTACATGGAAATATTTCCATGCAGCACTTGCATAATGCAGAAATAATGAACTTCTACATAATTACACTCATTCTAAAACAAAGAACAGCCATTTGTTCCAAAAACTAAGCTTAAAACAAAAAAAAAAAAAAAAACAAAAAAACAAAAAAAAAAACCCACCCTGCACTGGTTTTCAAGTGAGATGAAAAGTTTTTCTGTGTTAAACCGGGGATCAACGTATTAAATTCCACCAAATTTAACATTTCGGTTTCCCATAGCTGTAGTGGTCCAAAAGAAACCTTTCCAGCAAAGAAGTTTTTACGTCTCTAACCAAGTTTGCAAACAAACTGTCACATTTTCCTTATTCTAGTACAAAATATTAACACCACTCTAGGAAATAACACTGCTGATGTACAAAATCCTGGCCAGGCCCCCCTGACTGTCACCATGCTCCTGGACCAGGCTGGTTGCCCTCATTTAACACAGAGCAAGAACATTTCCCTCTACAGCAAGCCTATGAGTAGCTGTGAAATATTTCTGGCTGCACAGCCTGTCGGTCAGGAAGGTCAGAACAACGATGCACCTATCTTCTGGAGTGTCTGGCAGAAGGTTTCATTAAAACCAAATTATAACATACTTCTGGATGTTCTTTCTGTGTGTTAATAACTAAAACCCTGCTGAGGCTCAGCAAGCAAGATGCTTGACAAGCTGCCTGGCAGACTGGGCTGGAGGGGCACCTGCACCCCACCATGCACTCACGTTGTCCTTTCCAGCTCCCATGAATAACAGTGAGATGTTAAAAGCTTCTGTATAAAAGAAAATATATACACGTAACAAATGTCTCCAATTATTTACTCACAGAACGCAATTGCAAGCCATTAATACTCAAAACCACTCAGAGTGAAAACACAGAGAAGAAAAACAATTTTATTTAAGCAAGCATAGCGGTGTTATTTTGTTTCAGAACAGGACAAATCAACTACCAGGAAACATTCTCTCTTTTCACACAACAAGAACATGTATTCATAAATGATCAATTAAATTTCTCCTTTTCTGTGGCACAGGTATTGAAGTCATTCAGTAATCAATAAGGGAAAGGGGAGGTTGGTAGTTTTTTGTTTTTATAAACACAATACTGATCACTTTAGGTTCAGACCTAGCCATCTTTATTCACACTGAGCAGAACCTGACTGCAATTCACTGAATCTCAATCACAAATATAATATGACAAAATAAAAGAATCACATCCTTGGGAAGGACATGAGAGTACTTTAAAAAGTCACTTTTGTTCCCTCCACATGCTTGCTTACACATATATTCCAAGAACAACAACAAGTGGAAAATGTAAGAAAAGATCAGAGTATAAATCAGTTATTTATCTAGCTAGCAGCTTAAAATGAAGATGCAAGAAATCTCACCTCAGTAAAATTATTGTTAAAGGTTTATCAGTTTAACCATAATGGTAAAATGCAAACATTAAAATAATCACATCCACATCAGAGCCACCAATTGGGAAAAGAAAACCTATTACAGCATAGTCGCATTTCTTAAGTGCTCAGCTAGGCTTCAGGTTATGTTTACAACCTTCTCATGTCCCATTACGGCAGTTACTGCTGGAACAGTCCTGTAATTGTTACTCAACTGTAAGCTACTTTGATTTTTATTTGTACATTGAGGGATTATCTTGAAATACCACCGCATATCTTTCCCCCTTCTCTCAGTAAGAGCTTTAACTAATAAAACAAGAAGCCAGCCCAAATCATGCTATCTTATTTTAAGAAACTCAACATCAGGTTTCAGAGACTTTTTCCCATTCGTAACCAGTACAGACTACTTGCTCCAGCAGAGCCACACAGAACGGCCAGAATGCACTGAGTGAGATTTACTTCATTTCAGCAGCAGCACATGAGGGAGAAGGTTTGAGAAAAAGGATAGAGCCCCTGAGAGCAGGTACTCCTTCACTTGCAAGAGTACTGCTCAGAAGGGCAATTTTGGACATTGTGCAAAAGGGAAAGCTGAGCTTTGAGTTACTGTTTGTACACTCTAACTCAGTTCTTCCAGCCCTAGGAAGAGGAACGGCTACCAAAGGCAGCCCCAGGACTAGCCAGCAGGGCTTCACACAGCAGCAAGAAGGGGCCAAGCAGCCAAAGGCCTGCCACACACCCCATGCTCCTCCTGGCACAGCCTGAGCACAGCCAGTCACTCCTGCATGCACATTACTCGGCAGTTATGCAGTTGTCTTGCATTGCCTACAGAAAATAAAGCACTTTTACTTCAAAACCTGTAATGGTAGACATTTGTTATAACCTAATTGCTTCACATGGGCACCGTGACTTGGATTTAAATTAAGTGCATAGGAAACATGAAGAGATGTTATTCCTTAACTAAGGCGACATGGAACAAGACAGGCACATTAGAAAAACTAGCATATAAAAATCTACACTAATTTCACCCAACCATTAAATAACACAAAAAGTTTATTTTAAAATTAAAATACAACTTTAAAAATTACTCCTTCCTTGAGACCGCAGACTTCGAGGAGGACTCAGTACCTTAAAAAAAAAAAAAAGTGTTCCTATGGAACTAAACATCTCCTGCAGTCTAGATCAGTCACAATAGCAAATTAATGGCATGTAATGATATCTGAAGAAATACATATACTGAAGCCTAATATGTATTGATATCTACTTGTTTGGGAAAAATAAAAGCACGCGAAAAGCCTTCCACAACGGAGAAGAGAACGGGAATGGAGACGGTGGCAGACAAGAACAGGACACAAAAAAAAAACACCTTTTCCAAAGATTGTTCAAGGCGAAAGGGACATGTCATGTTAAACAGTAGTCAATAGCTGCATACAATCAGTAAACAAATTCAGCTCTATGAAAAAAGAACTACATCACCATTTAGTGGTTGCAATTTAGATTATTCTAGCGTGTAATACTTTAATTGTATAAAACAAAGCTGATGTCACAAACACAAAAGAACTTCTTGCAAAGCAAGCACCACAAGTAATTTCTATGCTGCCACTGATGGCTGACAAGTGATGAGCACTTTGTTCGAATTTATGTACTTACGCATCTAAGGCAACAGGTGGCTTATAAAAAGAAAACAGAGCTCTTTTAACTCTTCTCTAGCAAAATTTTTATTATACTTTTTATCATAATGACTAAACGCTACAAATAAAAGTTCAACATACTAACTACAAAGATGAATCATGTCTCAGGGAAAATTACTTATTATTTTGATAAAGCCAAAAAGTGAGCTAGATCCCATCACTTGGGCATTCTGCATGTACTCAGAACGTTCTCTAACCGCACAAAGCACTCCGTATTTAAGCACTACTTTGTTACATATAAATCACATCAATTTAACATAAAACTACTTTTTTTTCCCCCATCTTTTATATTCCATCTCTAACAGGAGTAGAATATTGCAAAGCAGTTGAAGGAAATTCTTTATTTTCAAGTCTCTAAACCAACTGACACAGCCACGTGCTTCAGCTCTTGCTTGCTGCAGTTCTGGAAAAAGAGAAGCACTAAAGAAACATGTTGGGTTTTTTTTTCCCCTAAACTTGGCACAGTCTAATAAAGTTTTGGGTGTTTTTTTTTCTGCACACAAATTGATATTAAAAAAAAAAATCATTACAACGTCCACATTGCATTATGCAGAATAAACTTCTCACTTGAATTTAAGCACGAAATACTCCAAGCAAAAAGACACTATAAGCACACAGTTAATTCAGACAAAAATAAAGGTGGAATGGTATTGACTGGCTCAGCTATGTTGGAAAATCTTGAAAGACAAACTGAGAAGGCAAAAAATGCAATAAGCAGACTGAAACAATCTTTATAGTCTGACTTGTATTTAAACTGTGAAATAACTGTCTGCTTATCATTAAAACACTTAAGCATTTGCTCTTGTGGATAGATTAAATGCACATACCACAATATTAGACTTTTCCTCTGCGTGGCAATTTTGCCATACCATCCCTAACAATTAAAAAACATGACACATCAATGTTTCTATCTTGCACACAAAATATATGTACACACAATTTCTATGGTGATGCTCGCTGGATCCATCTTACTGTGCTGCAGCACTTCAGAGCTCACCCTGGAGCCTCACGCTGCCTGTCTTCCCTACTTCCCCTGAAAGCAAGCAAACCCTCCCAGGTAGTGCACATTCTTCTTGCTATGCACTTCCTCCCCGTTTGCAACTCTTTCACACACTTGACTTCTCATTCCTACTGCTATTTAGTTTTGAAATCAAATTTCACATCAAATTACCAAAACTTGGTGCATAAAAATATCCAGTAAGCCTCAAGTAACTGTTATCTCATGAACAGCTATCTCAGTAAGTACTGAAATGCAAACCTATGTTCAAACATTTTTTATAACTTTTACTAAAAAAAATGAGTTTGAAGTACAAGAGCTTTTCTGCCATTGTCATAATTGGAAGAAAAACCTGTCTGACAGTACTTTGAGTCCTTTGGGGGAGAAGTGGGGGATAAGGGAAGAGGAAGAAGAGGGCTGGGAAAAAAAGAACAAAGATGGAAGATGGGTAGTGGTTGATTTCATCAAGTTTTTTAAACTACCTTTAACAGATTAAATTAACCATATAATGCTTGAATTCTCAGAAAATAAATTCCATATCTAAGGATAAACAAAGAGCTTATGAAAATCTTGTACAAATACTGAATCTTCGCTTTAACTGCAAAACCCAAACTAACAACCAAAAGCAGCATTTCTGACGTATTCCACAACAACAGATGGTCACTTGTGGGTTATTATTTTAATGTGTTTGCTAATTGCCTGCAAGCAATGAGACTTCGGGGTGTTATCTGAGGCTAGAGAATCCCCTTGGCATCAATATGAAAACAACAGCCTTCAAAGCTGCTCAAGCAACTGCTGCTAACATCCACCACTTAAATCCAGCCCAAGGCTTGTTGTGTTCTTCCACACAGGATTACAGGATAAAAAAATATTCTGAAATAAAAATCTACTCAGAAATACACTAAGAAATAATTGCAGGAAACCTGACACTGCGAGACAGACAACTTCCAAAGCAGGAGGAGAGGGGGTGAAACCAAATCACCAAAATCTCTGCTGATATGCCATAGAGAAATGATTAATCAGAAAAATCACTTGTAAACCCAAGAAGAAAAGTAAGGCTTGCAGCCGTGAACTTCAGGAGAGCCGGTTTTGAACTCATTAAGGGCCTACTTGGAGGTATCCCACAGGTTAGAGCACTGGAAGGTAGGGGGCCCAAAAGAGTTGGTTGACATTCAAGCACTGCTTTTTCAAGCTCAAGATGGGTGCATTCCTAAGAGTGCAAAACCAGACAGAAGACCTGCATGGATGAACAAGGAGCTCATGGGAAAGCTCAAATGGAAGAAGAAAGTCTACGGAACGTGAAAAGGGGGTCTGGGCGCTTGGGAGGAATACAGGAATGTGCACACAGGGATCATAGGATCATAGAATCACCAAGGTTGGAAAAGACCTACAAGATCATCCAGTCCAACCGTTCACCTATCACCTATCACTAATAGCTCCCACTAAACCATGTCCCTCAACACAACATCCAATCGTTCCTTGAACACCCCCAGGGTCGGTGACTCCACCACCTCCCTGGGCAGCCCATTCCAGTGCCTGACCACCCTTTCTGAGAAGTAATATTTCCTAACGTCCAGCCTGAATCTCCCCTGCCGCAGCTTGAAACCATTGCTTCTAGTCCTACCACTAATGACACGAGAGAAGAAGCCGACCCCCAGCTCACCACAACCTCCCTTCAGGAAGTTATAGAGAGCAATAAGGTCTCCCCTGAGCCTCCTCTTCTCCAGGCTGAACATTCCCAGCTCCTTCAGCCTCTCCTCATATGTCCTGTGCTCCAGACCCCTCATCAGCTTTGTTGCCCTTCTTTGAACATGTTCCAGGGCCTCGATGTCTTTCTTGCAGTGAGGGGCCCAAAACTGGACACAGTACTCGAGGTGCGGCCTAACCAGTGCTGAGTACGGGGGGACAATCACCTCTCTGCTCCTGCTGGTAACACTTTCTGATGCAAGCCAGGATGCTGTTGGCCTTCTTGGCCACCTGGGCACACTGTCGGCTCATGATGCAACCAAGAAGGCTGAAGCCAACTTGGAATTAAATCTGGCAAGGGAGGTCAAGGACAACAGGAAAAAATTATTTTAGTATGTCAACAGCAAAAGGAAGAGTAGGGAAAATGTGGGTCTGCTGCTGAATGAGCTGGGTGCCTGGTAATGGAGAACACTGAGAAAGCAGTCACTGAACTCCTTCTTTGCTTCAGTCTTTACTGCTAGAACTGCCCGTTGGGAATCCCAGACCCTGGATACATGAGAGAGCCTGGAGAAAGCTTAATGCTTCAGGGAAGGGAAAAAAAAAAAAAAAAAAAAGTATGCAATTTGCATCAGGGATTTCCTATAGTTGACTTTTTAGAGGCGTTTTTTCAACTCACCAAATGAGCCTTATGCTCCCTCAACCAGAACAGCATGAATGTTTGCTGAGTTGTATTTTAAATCTGATTAGAAAAGTGATCTATGTTTAAAATAACCCACAAGAAAGAATACGGCTATTTTTTAAAACCAAATTGGTTCCCAAAGCCATGTTACTGTGTGGTTCTGCAATCAGTTCCATCAGCACACAAGAAAGTGGCAGCATGCAGATGAACAAAGGTATTTGAATATGGAGCTGCTAACGCCACCAAAAGACAGACTTAGCAAGTCATGTAAGTTAAGCACAAATTAGGGCAGGCACTTGTTTCTCTGGAAGTGGCATTTTGGTCATTGTAGGAAACAGGACTGCTCCAATAAACAGCAATTCTGAAAGAAAACTTCAGCAAAGGTTTTTTTGTCAGCTTATTAAACAGTCTCAGACTGAAAAAAAGGCTGCATACAAACTGGATTACTGTGCAGAGATTTTGTTTGGATACACCTCCTATGGTTTTACTTTTGGTAAGGGTAAATATGTTGTTCGGCTTTCTAATGTGCAGTAACTGCTGTCAGTGACTTTCAAGCACTTACAGAAACAAAGGCAAAGAAAAAGGAAGCATTAAATTGACATTACACAGGACCTCAGACAGATTTGCCTGTGCTTTAATTAAGACTTGCAATTACATATGCCAACTAAGACAGTAGCCCCATTTTAGTTTGCCTAAGATATGTAACTTCTAGCCAGAACAATAAATACATCCAGTTAATTCCTGGGCTTCATTTAGAGGATTTTTTTTGCCCACCACTTAGTTCAAAGCAGTCTCACAGATCTACACCAGGGAAACACTGCTTGACTTCACCTGCGTAAAGATACAATATCAGGAAGAAATTGAGGTGAGCAAGTTGGAGAAGTCTGAGAACAGTTATATGCACAAGTACAGCTGCAGATAACAGAACATGCATAATATAGTAGCATTGCAGGTAATATACCATGTATACCATGGGTATACCAGCAAGTACAGACAACTCACAGAATTCATTTTTTGAGGACAAGATGATGTAGCAAAACATGACCTGTACTCACAGCAACTCGTAAGCATAAATCTTGTTTAAACGTAAATACAGTGAACCTCTGTCCAGCGATGTGCACATATTTGTTTTAAGAATATGAACTCAACACAAGCCCATGACATGGCAAAGTTCTTTTATGTAAAATATAATGGTCCAGCCCAAGAGAGTGTTCACAGTGCTCACCACTGCCCCTCTTCACAAGTACTTCAAATATATTTTTTGTCTTCTTCAGCTAGATTACTGTCGTTCCAGGTTTTTTTCTTACTTAAAAATCTTAGATTTTAACACTTATTTGAGGAGAGGAAGATAAAAGAAGCCTCAAGGCACAAAAAACTACACTGCTTGTAGATTTAGCAGGGGCTAATACATCGGTTTCCCCCACCTGGAGGCCACTGCTCCCACAGATGATGCAGTATGGTCTCTTTTGCAATTGCTTCTTGTTCGCATACTGTGAAAACACCTAATTTCACAGCAGCCTCAGCAATAACTAAAGCAACTCATCTGATATTGGCACACTCGCATACTCCCTTGCCATAGTGACAAGGTATAGTGATGACCCACGTTCTGCTCTTTTCAGAACAAACACAGACCTACATCCTCAGACGGATTAGGGAACACGGCCATCCTTTTCTTCCGGGAAGTCCACAGATGAATTAGGAAACAAGAAGTGCTTCCAAGAATTAAATGCAAATTCTAATGAAAACTTCACTTGTTAAAAAACAAAAACAAAAAAAAAACACAGCTTCTTTTGAGAAAGCAACTTGGATGTGAAACTACAACGTTCTCAGTCTACAGACCACTCACCTTTCTGATACAGTTGCTGTACCTAACAAAGTGATGCTTATCAACATCCAGCTAGTTGTCTATTCCCAAATTCTTGCAAGGAATTCTTGGTTGTACCTTTTCTAACGAGGCATTCCTCCAACCAAAGAAAAACAGGTTTTCACATTTCATAGTATAGAAAGAAGTAAAATAAAAATAAAAAAAAATACTGCAGGACTGCTACCTTCAAGCTTTCAAGGAAGTCCACAGCAAAGCAAAGAAATAACTTACAAAATATTAAACTATACCTAAAGCCAAGATACCTTACCCCAACAATAACAACATCCAGTTAAGGAGGCAAACATTTGAGTGTGTTTAAGTGACTGTTTTTGAACACGCTGTCACATCCTGATAATTTCTTTAAGATAT
The DNA here is from genome assembly GCA_030625065.1 of Alectoris magna. NCBI lineage: Eukaryota > Metazoa > Chordata > Aves > Galliformes > Phasianidae > Alectoris > Alectoris magna. The sequence continues at coordinate 16,673,037 of CM060567.1, forward strand.
TACAGGGAAAAACATAAGTCTCACCTGTATTGCCTAAATAGCAATTATACACTGCTGTATGACACACAGATCTATAACAAAAGTAGTTGTAGGTCAAATAATAGCAATGACTCAGTAAAGACAACCTGCCTGGTCTTTATTCTCAGGGGAGGGGGGGGTTTACTGGTCAAGGACTTTATGACTCACAGCGCAGTAGATTAGAAATTTTTCTATGTATTCTTCAGAATTGAGAGATTGCCCTTGTAGCTCAGTAGGTAGCTCTCCTGCTTCTGGCCTATAAGGTCATAACTTTAAGTCCCTGCTGAGGAAATTTAACAAGTTCCATCTATAAATAGAACAGCATTAGATGCTGCTACTCCAAAAGGGTGGCGGCCTTTAGATAAGAAATTTTTATGTTTTCATCTGTTCTGATGAGAAAAAGACATTGGATGCAGAGAGGCACAATGTATTAGGCTAAAGATGAATGGCAAAGTGGGTTCCAAAATCCTTTGTAACTTCAAGTACCATCAGACTTCGAATTCTAGCATTATCAAACTGTAATAAAGGCTAGAGAAGAACTTAAGCACAATACATTTCCTTCTCAATGAGCACATGTAATTAACTAAATCTGCAGAATTTACCATACCTGAGACTGAAAAGATGTACCCCCTAGGTACATAACAATCAAAATTTAACTTGGGACAGCAAGAGGCAACCTCAGAGCAAAAGAAACTTTGGATTTTTTGAAAAGTGATAAAAACATTTGAATGGTCAGAGCTCCCATTCTATTTCTGAAGAAAGAAAGTCTCTCTCTGAGAGACATTTGTTTAATCATCACGGATTTAAAGAACACAACTCAGCAATGCAAAATTTTTGCTCCCTAACCCAGGCTTATCCAGCTGTCAAGCAAGAACTACTTGTGCCAAAGTTTAAGAATAAAGGCCTTACCTGAGTTTGTTTGTGTTTTAAACCATAGTTACGTGGGCTTAGATCTTACAGCTCAGGCGTCACTTTCACTCAGCCTGGTGACATATTATTCACCAATGATCAAGGATAAGTCATTAGAGTGCTGACAAATTTCCAGCACTTTTTCCACAGCCCTCACCCATGTGCCCAGGAAAGGAGGCTCATTCTTCTGTGCGAGACAAAGCAATAGAGCATACTACAAACAGTTCTAAGGTGCAAAATGTGAGTTTTATACATATTTGATCACCGAAATAAAGATAAGTCATAACACTGGAGATGAGGGCGACTTCCTTGACCCGTGAGACTAGTACTGTTCTTACTTAATGGTAGACAGGTCTTGCAAAATTCTTCTGCAATGGCTTAAGACATTTTAATCCTCTGCTGTCCATCTTTAACTTAAGAGGTTGTTGACTTTCCAGTATTAATTTTATTTGTCTAAGTGAAAACCCTGGGAAGTTTAAGCAGTTTTCCACAGCTGGCCAAACTGTAGGATCAACTAGGTTACACAGGCCAGATGTGGTTGTTACCCATGCGCTCCAGTTCCACTTGCAAATACAGAACCACTGTAAGGTAGAGAAAGGTAAAGAGTAGAAATCTAGCACTCCTGCTCATATCATCCATACAAAAAAAAAAAAAGTCTGGAATAAAATAAAAGTAATGATTCTCTGAAAAAAATATCCTCCTCTCCCACATCATAAACAGTTTATTTTTAGGTGAGAAAGAACAAATGATAAGCAAGCTTGTACGTATCAGTAGAAAAGGAACCTCGAAAGCATTAGGAGCTGTACAGGGCTGCATAACGTCCAGAATACTCAATACTTGACTGAGAGTGGTAGTAGGGACACAACTGACACCTGCTATTTCCTCACTGAAGTATTAACTCAGGGCAATTCTTAAATTTGCACTTCTAGTACAGTTGCCATTTTTAATCCACCATCCAAAGAAAGTCATTTTCTTTTCTACAAGTACCTGTGACAGATCTGCCATAAGAGTTTAAAGCAGTTAGGGCCATATAACCAGGGAAGAAACACTATGACAGCCCTCCCCAGCTCTGCCTCATGCCATCATGAAAACATTCCCACCACAGTTAAAACTATAAATCCACCTGAAACTTAGACAACAGAGCCAACAGAACCATTTCGAACTAAACAATGAAACTCAGCAAATGGAACATGCCTTAACCAGTCTAGAGCATATACCGGGTTATTTTGGTAATAATGTTGTATGTGCTATTATCCAGGACAGGAAAAAGACAAATTAAAATTAAATTCCCCATTCATTCAGCCAATAATAAGTGAGTAAAGCAAGTATACCTGTTTGGACAAAGGTTATCACACTTGGATTTGGCCAGAAATAAAAAATACTCCTTTTCCTCCAGAGATAACCTCTGAAATTAGAAAAAAGGTATTGAGATCAAGTTGTTCACCTCAAAGTAATTCAATTTCAGTTTGTGCACTCAAATAGGAAAAAAAAAGCTATAGGAAATATCAAACAAAAAATATACAGCTCTCCTCTTGATGTCTCATTCGCCCAGCTACGAGAATCCCCTTTGTACTGTTACTAATCATGCAAAAATACAGCTGCGTCTTCTACTTATCCTACTACTCTACCTCATGTTTGTTGCTGCTTCATTGTAGATAAAGTGTAGCTAAAGCATGAAAACATCGTTTTCCTTGATTTATACAAACACTATGTCTAGGTGAAAGTAACAGTGTATCTAGGATATGGCAATTTGAACACCGAAAATCCAGGACCATTTCAAGGCCCTCAATGTACTTGCCTGTATTGAAATGAAGTAAGGAAACTCAAAAATTAGAGAAATCTCTTTTCACCTCAGCTTTACACTATAAAAGAAACAACGCAGGCAAACACCACACACAACTTCCACAGTTTCAAGAGAAAGGTAATAATAATTATTGTTGATGGTATTACAGCTGCAGCTGTCAAACGTAAGTGCCTTGCAGTGGACAAACTGCTGTTATGGGAGCTAACAGCTACAGACAGACCTCCAGTCTTAAGGAAGGTAAAATTATAATATATAATAATATATAATATATAATAAATATATATTTATATTATATTAGTCAATTATTATTATTCAATATATTCCCAGTGAATAAAGAAAAACAGGACCCAAACCATTACCCTAGGACTTCAGTGAGATGCCTGAAGTTTGTCTCACTACGTTACCTATTATGCGACTAAATTAAAAGGAACAGAAATTCAGTTCGAAGGACAATCCTCCTAAATGGGGTTCATCAGTACAAAGATAAAATGAGCCTAGTAAGATCTGCATAAAAAGCTATTTATAAACATGGGATATCTGGTTTTTCTTTTCAGGATTAACACATTTTTCCATGCAATGAAAGTTACGTTTGCTACAAATACAAGCACACACAAAAAGTCGTATCTCAAAATACCTGTGAAATAAGAGACGCTTAATCAAAGAAATATGGCAATCATACAGGAACTTCAGCAATATAGACTTTGAAAGATTTTAAGAGTTATTTGTCTAGAGTAAACTTATACTGTCTGGGCAAAGCAAAACACTACCCAAAGAAAACAATTATTTTTCCACCAATCCTGTGTCCGGTAATATAAATCCGATCTTTTGAGAAGCTGATAAGCCTTTTTTTCCCAGAAATTTTTTTCTGCTTCTCCTCTCACTGTTCTCCCCAGCTGCATGGCTGGGTAAGGACATATTTCAGATCTGCAGCGAAGTCACACCTACCCACCTACTTTTTTGGAGAAATTAGATAATTACACTGATAATGGCCAGTAAGTTCCCTAAAACCCAAACCCATGTGGGGCACCGCACTTTTCAGTTTCAGGATGATGTGCCCACCAGTTTGCCTAACAAGCCTTTCTTCAAGATATGCATGCCTGAATATACTGAAGACCCCACAGTGACCCACTTTTGACCTTCTGCCTGCCATGCAAAGAGAAGAAAAGACCAATTCTCTGACAGGCTCTGCTGCACATGCTAGCCATTAACACGTGCAGCAGTGATGCATGACACAACAGGATAAGGATTGGGAGCAACAGTTTCAGTGCTCTGAGGTGAAAATTTGTTCCAGATCAACTCAAAGCACAAATAAAGGCAAACACTCAATTTTTCACGCTTTGAAAAGTGATGACCTAAAAATCTCTTTCCATTTTTAAGTAATCTCCCTGTTGACGACTGGTTTGTTCTGATATTTCCCTGACAATGCCATGCAATAGCCCAGCAGCTTTTTAGTTAGTCCTGCTTATTTTAGTCATTTTCTGCTTATTTTCAGATCACTTCTTAGTGCATCTCTCCCCAAGAGCATTTCTGTTACCATCATTTCTCCATCTTCAGTAACACCCACTTCCCTTCTTGCTGGCCCCACTGACCAGTCCACAGCCTTCTCCCTGCAACAGAAGCAATCTGTTTGGATTGCTGTCAAGTCATCTTCTGCACTGCTTCAGAAACCCACTGCCTACAAGCTGGGCCCAGAACTGATGGCCACTCCCACTGCACTAGTTCCTTACAGCAGACAGCCCATTATGAATGTGGACTGAGCTCTGGTAAAAGGCAACAAAGAAGCTTCATCCTCTCAGGACCTGTAAAGTTTAAGGATTCACAAGAACAGTTTGTGTAGTTTCTAAAATCTGACAGAAACAGTGCATGCACCACACATGCCACAGACTTGTAAGAAAGAAATTTTAGATTGGAAATAATTTTGAAAGCTGGGAGAGCGTAAAAAACATTTCAACATATAGAAAAGGTTTATACATTTTTATACTTGGACATGGTACATAAAAAAACTTGACGGAGTTACAAATTTTAACATGAGTTTGTGTTGTGTAAATTGTAGATACTTGTTTTTAATTTGCTAGAGAGGCTACTCATAACTTTCAGTGTCACACCTTTACTTTCACAGTTCTGTGGGAAAAAGCAAGCAGAAATAATGCAATTTTCAGGAAGAAGAAAAAGGGGAAAGAAGTGTCATTGTATACGCCTTCATTAGACTACCTCGCATTATTTCGGTTGGTTTTGTGTTTGTTTTTACTTACTAACTCTATTAACAACTCCAAATAACACTTAGAAAGACTTTCGTGCTTATTGGGCAATGAACAGAAATATTACAACACCTCATGACTAGCTTGCGTTTTAGCTACAACATGTCTAGCAAGAGCAGAGGAAGACTAAGATTTTGAAAAGAGAGAAAGGAAAAAGCAGTATTTAACAAATGATTCCAGCACTTCTTTTGATCCCAAAGACTGAAGAAAAAGAAGAACAATCATTTCACAACCATTACATTTCAGAATCCATGAAAGCCCTGGAACATACGACAAGTACATGAAAGACTACATTAAGAGACAGATCTAAACTGAGAGAATACAAAGCAAATATCTGAATGGTCTGAAACCCCACAAAAACAGTCTCATTGCTTTTTCAAACCCCAAAAACGATGACAAATGGCATTAACCTTTTTAATAGCTGCCTGAGAGAGACACATAGGATTATTATATACATATATATGTATATAAAAAGGCATTTTATGTACTGGATATTGTATCAACTTGTTCCTTTGCAAGCATCAAATATGTCATAAATATGAAACAGAGCAAGTTTAAACAGTTCATCACTTGGTCTCAACTCACATCAGACAAAACAGTAATTATAAACCCAGTATGGCAATTGAGAGCCTGATTTCCCCTTTTTCCTAACGATACTGTAGCAACAGTTCTCAGGTATCAGAACATGAACATTTACAATATACAAATGTATTAATACAGCCTTCACATGTGGAACTACTTCCTAAAGCAATACAGAAGATCAAAGGACTTACTTCAGTCTATCCAACTGAAGATCTGTCCTCACCTTCTCACAACATTTTAAATAACATTAAGTTCTTAGCTGCAAACAGTGTGCCATGATTTTCTATTCTATTCTATTCAAAGTATATGTTCAAGTTCAAGGGAGCAACGGTTCTAACCATCTAAATCACTACTGTAACATTCCACGCCTTTAGGTTGTCTTGGCCTAAATGAAAAGTACTCAGAAGTCACAGGGTTTCAGTGTAAGTCACAAAAAAATCAGCACAAGGACAGACGTGAGGCTTGCCCTTAAGAACAAAATTCTAGGATTTGCTACTAACTCGGTATTTTCTTTTTCTACCAACCGTTTCTTTGTATGTTGCTCCAAAAGTAATGCCTCCTACTTATTTCCACAGAAACTATAACACATACAAAAAGCACTATTTGAAAGAGCAAATCCTCAGCTACAAAATCCTGTTTTCCAACAAAGTCACTGTCACTAGTTACACATCTTTGCCAGTGATGAACAAGAGAACACTGCACTCCTAAAAATCTGCAGCAGTAGAGGTGACCACTGTTTCACAGGTGCTATGGCACGGTATCATTGCCAAAACACCATCCACCACCTCACTGTACTACACCCACGGTCTGGTCTCTATACACACTCAGTAAGAAACGATAAATGTCAACTGGTGTCAATTATTCCACGTGGAGAAGTTCAGTGACACACCCTTGCTTCATCCACACTTCTATGTCAGAGGCCATTCTGTCAGACCACCCCTCTGCTGCCATCTGTCACACAGCAGCAGCATGTATTGGAATACCGATGGGAAGGTTTGAACCCTGCTGTCACACTGCCCACATCTGCTTCTGATGTCATAGACCAATGTAATAAAATCGGAGGCATTACTTTCAGAGCAGCCTTTATTAATGTTTCCAAAATTTCAGTTCACTTTTAAGTCTTCAGCACAATGACCATAAACAAAGATATACTCACTATTTAGCAGAGGATGAGGTTCTTAAGTTATTTTCAGTTTGTTGTAGTGTTTTGGGGCTTTTTGTGGGAGGGAGTGAGCAGGGAGAAACCCAAATTTGACAACTTTGAGTTGACGAGTAAAAGCAGTTATATTTTAATGTCTATTTGTTCAACAGTTATTAGTTAAAGTATAGCAATGCTATCCTTAAGCTATAGAGTCAACTTAAAAAATGGAGTTTACGTACGCATCAGATGAAAGATCCCATCACAGGCGTTAATATGAGACAAAAAGGAATTTCCTAAGCCTTGGCCAGTATGGGCTCCTTTCACAAGGCCAGCAATATCCACTACATTCAGAAAAGCTGGAATTTTGCTGGAAGATAAAAGTTGAAAGTTTCGTCATTGAAGCACTTCGGTCAAAACATTCATCACAAATCCAGAATATGAAAATAAAAGTTTTTTTTCCATAACAAGTTGAACATAATATCTTTATACCTGCGTTATAAAAAAAAGAAAAAAACACCAAGATTTCCTACTCCTCCTTCAAGTAAAACTGGTTCTTTCCAACAATCTCAGAATGCTGAAATAAAATGCTTATCACCAACCAGTTTTCATAGCATGAAAGGGATAAAACACCCAAGAGCTCATCAGTGCTGTCTTCCCCTCTGCCGTCGGTTCAGTAAGTGAAGCAACTTTGTCAGAAGGGCATATTTCAAGCAGCATTGATTAAAACGGGTAGTATTAACTAGTAGCAGTGGTGGTGGTCAGGGTTATGTAAACAATTGGAAAGAAAGCAGCAAACAAGTCTAGTTGAAGATGACATTTTAATAGATAAAGATAATAGATAAAGATAATAGATAAAGCGGTGATGCTTAACACCAACTACATTCAAACAAAAATTACTTCTCAAAAGTCCATCTGAGAAGAACAGCAACCAAAACTGTGATAAAACATTGACTAAAGAGCACCTTCACATGACCTACACAAATGACCACACAACCACTAATAGCAGCAGAGAGAATTCTGCTGAAATGGTGCAAATTCCTCATTGGAAAGACCACAAAAAGCAAGCCTTAGGCATCAGGACCTCCAACCCAGTGGCTTCAAAACACGCCATCAAAAGGAACAGTACTTAATTTCCATGAAACAACTTAAATTGTCACCCTTATATTTCATAAGTACTACGCTAAGATAAATACAATAGTTCACCATCCTATCAACTGCAGACGAAACAGAAGGTGTCCAAATCCACAGCTTTCGTAATGCTGACAAAAAGGTGTGACTACAGCTATGAAGTCTCTCATTTTTTTCTTCAACATTCCTCTAACACTTCACAAGAAAAACAATTTCTTCAGGTAATAAACTGACCTCATAGTACAGGATCTGGATAAAATCATCATCTTCACTAAGGTGAAGTTCAAAGCATCACTAAACCTGCCGGGTTAGGCAGGAACTTAATGATATGTTTTACACCATTCGTAACTTCGTGATGTGATTAGAAACCAGCAAGAACACAGCACAATACTCAAAATTGTGAGGTTAGAAAATACGTTAGAAAATATGTACAACACAGCTTATGAGAAAGAATATAAATACCTTCTGAAGTAAATAAACTTTGAAAGCTTCACACTTTTGTCCCACTACGGTTTTCTTAGCAAATTCCATCTTTTCTTTTTTTTTTTTTTTTTAATTACCAGTATATAAGCTCAGATGGAAACAGCAATCAGTGACCATTAAGGCGCTACCAAAGGTAACACACATTCTGAAGACAGAAATCAATAACCCCATAAATGCATTAACACAGTAATTCCTTTCATCTGATAGAAATGCAGAGCTAATAAAACCCTCACTACAAATAGCAGCAACTTCCCCGTTAGAATTACCAGAATTCCTTGCTTTCTGGCAAATAACTAAGTTAGCAGCAAGGTACAGATACACCACTTTTTAGAGCACTTCTCCATTGTAATTTTAAACTATTTTAAGGAAAACAAAGGTGGTGTTAGAATGTTTTCTTTCCTCTATCCATTCTGTAGGATTAGCTTCCTGGCCAGCCATCAGAAGAACTCTGGCTTTCACTACAAAGATTGCACATTAGAGCAAAACAGCCTTCTTCATATGCAGATAGACCGCTATCGCCAGAATCAACTCCATTTGTCAGACAATGGAAGCCAAACACCAGCATATTTATTTCACAACTGACTAATAGAACAGAGACCTTTGAAGATAAAATATCCATGTCCCCAGGATGGTTTCTCCATCTCAAAACTAACATCCTAAGCAAAGCAAAACACCACTGCTGCCGGCAGCCCGCTCCCTAAACCTGAATCTCTATTTCATCACAGATGAACACAGAGAAAAAGGCAGGAACTATTCACGCTTGCCTATGCTCTGAAAGACAGCGAACATCGTGAAATTAAGCAAACAGAAAATGCTACAAAAATGGGGGAGAAAGCGCCACATGTATCAAGTGCTTCATTACTTTTTAAAGAAGAAAAACTACTGGATTTTCTTTTTCACCCTTCTCTAAACAGATTAATTTCCATATCTTAAGATTTGTTAGCCAGCATTAGATGAATGTCACTGAGCTTCACATGATCACCAGGAACAGGTGGCACCAACCGATCATTTGCACACATCAGTGCAACACTGATCTACCACAAAGCATGTCACAGTAATTTGTAACATGAAACACCACAGCATCCAGAAATGCCTCTATATTTTAAGCACACATCTCGGATGAAGGATTTTTTTTTTTATTTTTATTTTTTTTTACCTCACTCAGAAATCCAGCAACAGTGCCAGCACACCGCCCTCACTGTGCAAGGTGCACTACAGCAAAGATTGCAAGAGTCACTGGGGCAAAGAAGGCGCAGTTTTGTAATCTGGTGGTGAGCATATTACATCAAGAACAACAGAGAGATGCATCCAAAGGCTTATGCATTTAAAAAAGAAAGAAGCATCCTTCCTACCAATTTGTTTCAAGTTTCTGCTAAAAACTGAGTTACTTTAAAAGGCAATGCCTGTTTCTTCAGCACAGTGGTGGTTTAAGACAGTTTCTGGCATCTTAAGCGTGCTTTATTTTCCAACCCAAGGTATAAAAAGATCCCAGGTAACAAACACCACTTTCTTCTCTTGCTTTTTTAGACAAACACATGCACACAGTCTGCAATGTTGTACAAACATATTTCTGCCAAAATTTGAGAGGAGGGAAGGCATACATTTATTTCCTAAGCTTCCACTAGCAATCATTCAGCATGAGCAGTTACATAGTTGTGAAACTTTGCAGGCATCGTGCACCTAAGGCTTTGACTTGACATTGAAGCATCACAGCCAAAAAGCTCAATCTGTTTTCATTTCTATTCTGTATTTCCAGCCTTTTTCTCCAACGCCACCCCAACAATTTCCCTGTAGCGCGTAGTACAGCGTAATGAAACCTCACATCCACCAGGAAACCCCAAAAAGCCACACGGAAGGTCCAACTAAGCTCATAACGCAGCAAATTTCCAACACTCCTGCCTGAAAATTCTCTTAGCTCTTGCTTTGCGTTTCTTTCTCAAATTGTTCAATAAATTTATCTACCATTTCAAGCTCTACCTGTACGCAGTCTGACAGAGCAACAGAACAGATTATTCAGCATCAGGGTAAAATGCCCATCTCTTTTCTCCTTGTTAAAAACAAACGTTACTCAACTCCTGGTTCCAGTACAGGCTCTTCTGCCTTTAAAAACTTTATGTCAGATCTGTTCGAGAAAGAGCAACTCCTCTTCTTTCCCAAGCACTTGTACGCGTTAAGCAGGAGTCACCCTTTTCAGACTTGACAAGTCAGATACATTAAAGTAGCAACACAAAATATCTGCAACACGACAACTTCCTAGAAAGCCAATTCTGGCTTGTTTCCTAACAGAGCAGAGCAGTGCACAGTCCCTCCTGGCTACTGGAGGCTGTATGCACCATTACTGCTTCTGTAAGTAACTGAACCCAGAGGAGCTACCCGCTAATCCCCCCCACTCATTTATTTTAAATAACAAATATTCTCCTTTTAAAATAAAAGCCTAAATACCACTCAAGTGAAAGTGGATTTACTACTTCTATCCAACTTACTATCCAATGATGATATTCAGTGATATAAAAGGGTGTTTCATGGTGCTGATGCTTTTATTTCCTTTTACCCCCAGAGAGGGAGGCCATGCATTCCTTTGGGATGGCAACAGGAGGTGAGCAGGAAGAGCTACTTATCTCTTGGTCACTTTACTGATTTATAAGTAGCTGATGACAACTAAATAAGAAGAGTGTTCATGTGGCCAAGCAGTAACAATACAATTTATAACTTTGCCGTTAAAAAGAAAAAAACTTATAAACCACATCATTACTTCTTCACGACCAACAGCCCAAAAGTTTTGTCTCATTTTTGGTCTGTATATTAGCAAACAAGCTTAATACTCACTTGGGACTGAAAACTAAGTTACAACAACTCACTTAAGTAATAAGCTCGAAGTCAATGTATTTTTTCAATATTAAAAAAGTATAAAAAAAAAGGAATTATAAACAGAAGTAGTTTGTTTGAACCTGAAAATTAAGCTAATAAATATATTCCTGGTCAATGATTGATCAATCATTTTTAGATATCCGTGAGACTCAACTCAAAAAACTGGGGCCCAACTACTGAACTACAGCAGACATGCATGCTAATTTGCACTACAATTTATGTACATTCATTTTTATACATCTGCACGTTTGTGCAAGCTGAAATGAATAAGTAACAAGCATCTATTTTAGTTTCTGAGGTCTGACAGCACCTTACATTTTCATTTCCAAACAAGAATCCACTTTCCACACACACTAAAGGAGATGCCAGTAAAAACAAAAATGTTGTATTTGCAGTAAACATCTATGAAAAGTTTGTTTTTGGTAACGCTACTTCCATTGCTTAAGCAAGAAAGAACAAACTAAGAACTCAAGTTACCTTGGAGGCTTGTGGTACTGGCACAGGAAGTCAAACCTGTCATCTGGCACAGGAACCCGACTCTCGTTTGGGTCAATAGTACAGAAAGGAAAATTCTCTGCTGCCGCTTGGCTCTTTGTTAACACATTGAAAAACGTGGATTTCCTGTAAGAAATTTTGTTTAACAAATTCAAATTAGTAGAATTTACAAGGGCCAAGTAGAAACACATCTTTCCCCAAACCACGCGCAGTACTGAACTATAACTAGCCCCCCTACTTCAACAGGGGGGCCCACTGCACCGTCCCTAGTAAAACACGCACACTTTACAACTCCCTGCACAAACCGGAGCACTGCCCACGGCTGGCTGACCGGCAGCAAAGCCACGCACCGCGGCCCATCTTCCGCCGCCTCTCCCACACCGCCACTTAAAACGCGAGTTTTGTCTTCACCAGCTCTCCAGAAGTTTCAAGAGGGGCAGCCCCCTTCGCTGCTGCTGACAGTTCCACTCACCCCTCCTCCCCCTATGCAAACAACCCGGCGGGCACGCGCGCACGGCGCGGCCGGCAGGAAGCGGCAGGCGGGCACCTACCCGACGTTGGGCAGCCCGACGATCCCGATCTTCAGGGACGTCCCGAACCTGCCGATAATCGGATGAGCCTTCACCCCATCGCCTGCCTTCTTCGGGGCCATCTGCGGACGCAGAGCAGCGCTCGGTGAGGGACCCGCACCTCCCATACCGACTCCCCCCGAGGTGCCCGGCAGCCCTCGGCCGCGCGGAGCGCCGCGCGGCCTGCTGCTGCCGGGCCTGCCGCAGCAGGCCCTGACGGGAGAGAAAGGGAAGGGAGGGGAAAGAAGAGGGGGACCCGCCCGCCGAGCCCCGCAGGAGGCAGGCGGGCGGGCTCACCTCGCGGGACGGGACAGCGGCTGGGGCCCACCGGAGCGGAGCGGCAGTCCTGGCACGCGGAGGCGGACACGCCGGCCCAGCCAGCTGCCGGCGGCGGAACAGGCGGGGCCGCTTCGCCCATTGGCCGGGCCCACGCGAGGGGAAAGGTCGGCGGCGGGAGGCGGGCGGGGCGGCTTCCCGGCGCTGACGGGCCGGGCTGCTCGCGGCTTACTGAGTTGCCACGCCCAGCTCCGCGCCCCGCAGCCTCTACGGCCGCCTGCAAAGCCGCCCGTGGTCCTCTGCCTAATGGTGCACCGCAATGAAAGGACGCTTCCGGAGTTTTGGGGCTTGACAGAAATTCCATGCCACATCCAGTAACTTCTCCAAAGCCGTGCACAGGCATAGATACCCTTAGTCCAATGCAATGCCTAATGCTGGTGGTGTGTGTAGAAGTTCGTCATTACCAAAGTGCATAATACTATTTGAATGCATTACAATCAAACTTAATTGCATTTACTAAATAATATATGCATATATAGCAGCAACTCATTTACAATAAATCAAAGCAGCCAAAGTACATATACCCATTCAAAAAAAAAAAAAGAAAAGAAAAGAAAATATTGATGTGTTGATGAGCCTTACCCATCTACAGACAGCTGTGTGCCACAAAACACTCCAAAATCCCATTGAGGTCTGGTCCAGGGCTCCCAATATCGCAGCACCAACCATCCGGGGTTCCCCGCCTGGGAGAATGAAACAGTCATTCTCCTCCCAAAGAACTCGGCAAAGAGTCAAAGAAATGGGCTGGTTAACAAAAATAAAAAACAACCTTGGTTTCACACATCAGGCAACCCAAGCCTGAGGAGTCAGTGGCTCAGCAGGAGGTGGGAGCAGAGCCCGCAGCCGGCTCGTGCAGGTGCGCAGGCCCCAGCTCCACCTTCCTGCAATGGAGCGTTGAGCCCTGCGTGGTTCTGTGCAGCACAGTCTGCCAAAATGGGCTGGGCAAGGCAGAAGGAAGCAAAAAGGGATGTGCAAGATGTTACAGTTGTGCTAGAAAAATTACCTCCACGCAGGGGTCCCATTTAACCTGTAAACAGGAGTTTAGTCTATAATGAGTGATCATTAGTATAATAACCCGCATCTTCGCTGCTTCAGCATCTACTCTACAGAATCAGCTCCACTGTTTCTATGAAGGAGAATGCAGGAACGCAGAGCCCCTTCAACCTCCAGATGCAGGACTGGATGTGACCCTCTGCTCAGTTCTGGGAAGAAGTGGGTGGCTTTATAAGTCAGTATTTCTACAGGGTATGAGGCAACACAGCCTGGATACTTCATTCTTATTACTGCCAGCGTAGCTCCAAAGAATTTTTCCATTTTCTTTTTCAAAGAAACAAATATATAATTTTAATCTGTACATGCACTGAAGGTAGTTAACTACCTGCAAGAGACATTAAGACCACTAATTCCCCAATCAAATTACTTTGATTACATCATTTTCTGAACATAAAAAAGGAAGATTTGAAAATGATTCCATAATGATTAGACTCAGGCTGCATTATATGCCTAGATCACTATTTTCTTGTGTCATACATCTTTGTTCATGTTATCTTCAGACACTTTGAGGAATGCAAATATTTACCTTAGCTGCATGCGTAGTTTGCTTTAGTGGGTTTTTAAAACTATTTTAACTGAAGAAGAATTCATTTTTCATCTAACTTCTGTTAAAACAGCTTGCCAAAAATAAGTAAATCAGCAAGAAAACAACGGTTGTCTCAGCCTAAATTGGTCCTGTCAAAAGATGTCATGCTATTATTTAGGATGTCCTCCCATAGAGGCTTCTTTGTCGAATGTGATCTCCAAAAGCTTTCTGGGATGATTACTGCTTGTAAGCGAATGGTGAGCAAGACCCTTCTGGAAATAACATAAATGAAAGGGAAACATCGAGGCACAAAGAGCAATCCTGTTCATTGCAAGTAGAGGTGGGGTTCACATTTCCTGCTTGTCTTCTTCCTGACCCAATCCTGCACTGGAGCAGGCAATGGAAAGGTAGAACACCCATCATGCAGGGATATGCAGCACACATCGACATTCCTTTTGGATGGAAGGAGCACTGGGAAAGAGGTATACTGAAACATTTTTGTTCATGCTTATTTACATTAATAAAGGTGGCAAATGCTCAAGAGGAGCCCAACAAGAACACATGAGGATTTATTTATAACTATTCACATGGCAACTTAATAAATAATAAGGTAATCCTCTTCAGAGTATGCATCTGGGAATGCAGTGGAGGTTTTTTTTCAGGGGGAAAGAGGAATCATTTAGAATCCGTTAAAAAAAAAAAAAAATTAATTGTGGAAAGTTACAGAAGTCAGACCAAGGCTATTAAAGACGTTTTCTTGAACTCAGACTCTCTGTTCCTCTGAACCATTACAGACGGACACCATCAAGTGTTTGCCTGCTAAGAAAATTGAAGGAGAGAAGACTGTAAAAACTGTTCTTACAACACGTCCTATTTTAAGTCCGCAAGATTAAATTCTCAGAACTTGAAAAACACCAGAGTGAAGGAGTCAAGGTGAGAGTATCATCAGATTATATATCATCTAGGTCACAATAAGAGGAATATAATCTTGAGCATTAGGAAAAAACGTAAGAAAGGAGACTGTTTCCCTGCTTTCATATGTAATTTAGAACTACATACCAAAAATAAATAAATAAATAAATAAATCAGTCACAACTTATTTCCTTTCTGAGTGACAAAAGATTTTGTTACACTGTGATTGAGAAGACTATTTTATCCACACAGAGCTTTCCTATTAGTATAGTGATAATCATCAATAGTCCGTTCTTGCTGGTAACACGCCTTCACATCTACAAATATAATCCTTCGGTAAGCAAAATTAGCATTTTTTTTTCAGCATAGAATAAATACATCTTGGTTTACCACCCTTCTAAAGATCTAGACAGTGCACTCTTCCCATACTACTCTGTGTCCTGAAAGTGGGGTCATGCAAAGCTATTTCATTGCACAAAATAAGGAATGAACTTGCCTAGCTTGAGTTATAAGACCACAAACATCCTAAAAGGCTCCATTCGAGGAACATTTCCGTTAATTACATTTTCTCACCCTCCTAGTGTTTTGTCAGTCAATTTTGTTGTCCATCCTTTTAATTTATGCATATCTCTCAGAAAATAAACATTTTGACTGTCTCCTTAAAATAAAAATAATTAACTTAGATGAGTATATATATATAGTGTGACAAGAAAGTTGCTATTTACCTAGTAGCCAGTTAAGTTTAACTTTTATTTGTTCTTCTCACAAGCACAATACGGGTATCAGTAGTTTGCCATGTGAAGGAATGTATTTATAACATGTAAATAATTTATATATGTATGTGTATATATATACATATATAAAAATAGAGACTGCAGCGCGTGTAATTCCAATTTTAGATATCTGAGAAAACAGCTGAAACCTGGAAGAGGAAAACAATCTTGTTAAGATCTTGATCACTTCTGCTGCTCCTACTCCAGTGTGTTTAATTACAGGACAAAAGTCAGTGCTGCGCATACAAGAGCTGTGCAAGATTTAATATGGTTTAACTTATGCTCTTCATACCTCATCATGCAATTAACTGTAACAGTGCCTGCTATTCATCTCAACTTCTACACCTAATTTACTGTTAGGCATGGCCACTTCACTACAGGTAAAGGATTTTGAAGCATTTGAATCCATCCACTAGAAACCTTCTCTTGGCAATGTAAAACTTCACCCTACATACCTTTATTTTTGAGTCGCATCTGGAGTCATGGTTTGCCTTACTCGGTTGAATGTTTCTATCCAGATCTATAAATATCTTATAAAAGTGAAAAATCTCACTTCAAACTGGCAGACATAGCTTATACCATAATGACTCTGATACTTGAAATGTATTCTGTAAGTTTAACAGAAAAAAAACACCTAGAATGCAATTATGTCAGCTTAACTCTCCAACACAAACGTGCGGCCAAAATATAGCTTACTGTACATCCTGAATGTGTGCAGAAGTCGAACAGCCCCAGAGCAACTCTACCCGATTAAAAACAATATTTAAGGCAGAGTAATAAAACAAACACCTTGTGGTTTGTGCCACCAACATACTCTTTGCTTTCTTCTTTCCAGAACATATATTTACTGCAAAGTCACTGTTAACTGCAAAAATAAGTGGTTTTGGAGAACTGAAGGAATAAACACAGAGCCCTTGATCCTTGCTGTGACTGGGCAATGTTCAGCGCAACCCAGGGGGTTAGAAGAACAAAGTTGCTTTTGCACATCAGCAACCCAGGGTTGCCTGGGTCCTTGCCACTGGGAGGTAACAGGACAGCCCTGAAAAGAAATGCTACCCAAGGGCACAGTTAAACTAAACGCTGTTCTGCAGAATTTAAGGGCTCTCATCATCCAGCTGAACAGTACTTTTATACAACATTTTAAAACACTAGGCTTGGTAGGATTCAGTAGGTTGTTGTCGTTGCTTTGTTTGTTTTTTAACTGTAGATTCATCCGATTCCATACAGAATCTAGCCTTATACCATCTTTTATATTCATAAATTTATACTATACTTTGCAATTTCTATTTATTCATTCCCACTCTTCTTGCTTAAAGAATGGCAGAAGGTAGGAGATGGTCAGTGATCTTAGCATTGCTCCACAGCTGGTCACTGTGGTGGCAGAAAGTACCTCTTACCACTTTCTGCAATGCCCCAGATTTAAATGGTTCAGGAACATAACCGTCTGATCCACCACATTAATATTTTAGTCCTGAATCACAAGTATGGATATTTCAGCCAAATTTTGTAACTTCAGCACGGATGATGTGGCTAACAGGTATAACACATACTGAGATTTCCATACTGAGAAGAGCAAAAGACAGATTTGATCCCAGACAGAGCCAAGAGAAGTACTGCAGTAGGAGAAATTACTGGGAAATTATTGAAATTTTAGTTCAAAAATGACAGGTCTACTCAGGAATTTCCAGGAGCCTAGCAAAACAGCAGTGTAAAAGCAAGTACCAACCTAAAATAAAAACACTTCTGTGATTACTACTACTAAAAACAGAGATTTTAAATTTGGACTGATCATGGAGTAGGCTCTAAGAGACTTTTCCCAGGCTTTACGGATTCTAGGACCATCCTAGCATAACCCTCTTTTTTTCTTTTCTTTTCTTTCTACAGATGAAACCCTAAGACATGAAAAGACCACTAGAAGGAAAGATATGGTAGTGATCTACAAGAAAGCTTAGACCTCGTGTTACTTAGTGCTGGGGGTGCCAGCACTGAAATGTGGATGGTACTCAGTAGTTGAACTATGGAACAAGAGGAAGGAATGTGAACGTGACATACTTCTTACACCTTGAAAAGTTTCAGTGACATGGAAAGAGATGCTGTAACCTGCAAGATTGCTGTCTCTGAATTCAGGCTGTTCTTGTATAACTAACTACTAAAAAACACTGCAAGAATGCTGACTGGGAATAAGCCTGTGAAAAGGCTAGTTCTGCATCTGTTTCCTATATATCTATGGGCAGCCTAAGATGGTATCTGAAAGAAACTGTAGATAACATTATCTTTTTTCTCTACAGTTTGTCTCTAAACTTGACTTTTTGGGTGAGGTGTGAATCAGACATTACAGCATAGTAACCAAAGCCAGTAACAGCTTTGGTATTTAGTCTGGTCTCTTAATTGCTTGCAGCTAAGTCCATCCAAGTAGAACAGAGACGCCAGTTTGCAAAGACATTTTCTGTTCCTGTTCCAGGGCATAAGAACGTTTGTGATGTGGCTTATTTATGAAAGACTGCAGTAACTACTTCATTTCACATATTGAGAACAGTACAAAAATATTCTGACAGATCTGGATTATTGAACTCAAAAATGTCTCATCAGAAAAAGCCACAAATCTCACTCTGGGCCTACCGTAATGCATATTAAGTTACTTCCCAGGCTGATAGTCTATTTTGATGAAAGAACAGACTGATAGAGCTACCTGAAAAACCTCAAAGTAAAATGAAAACTATACAGTTTTGTACACTACGTCTAATGTGCAAGATGACTGAAATATGAAAACAAAACAAAACATTGAAGATCACCATGCAGGGATTTTTAATTTAACATTCTTCTTATTTTTTTTTTTTTTTACAACCTGAAGTGTTCCAATAAATCCAATTATTACTTTAATACTATTCATCCACTCTTCTAGAGCCTGAAAAAAAAAGAGTTACTCACAGAAAGATAAGAGGCATTATTCACAAAATACTAGAAATTTCCTTATGCTCTGGCAAAAGCTGCAGCCCGCAGCACAGCTACATTTCAGCCTTCTAAAGAGGACCTCTTAGGTACTTCCTGACTTCTTCTGTGACTTTCTATTCCAGAACACAGGAACAAGAGTATAAATTGTAACCCTAATTTATGAATTAATCATAGGCACCCAGGTATTCCCCACACGATGAAGAGCTGCGTAAACCAAGAGTAAAATCCTTCCAGATGACCTACTTCATTGACCTCCAAGGTCTGAAGGAAACAACATATATCTATACACTGTTGGCAGATGCAGCACAAATCAAAAATTCACAGCAATTTCAAAGGTATTAACAGACTCACAATTCTGATCTTTCTGTGGATACAGCCACAGTATGATTTAAGAATGAAACCTGTATGCAAGCATGCACAAAGTATTTCAGACCTTAAATACTACAGAGAGATTTTCAGCCAGAGTTTAACTATAGTCTGTTGCTTGCAGTGCCTCCCTACCAAAGAAAAATAAGAGCACGGCCTTCCACAAAGCGCTGTTCTTTTGTCAAATCTGATCTATGTCTTTATATACGTTTATATAAATATTTTATTCACCCATTTCATGTTTAAAGGGAAACTTCGCCTTACGAAATAGTTTTATTGCTTTACTCAGATCATTATGTTTTTACTACAAGGTAACAAAGGTCAGCATATTTACAGTCAGGGTGGTACAAGCCTTGGAGTGGAAGTAACAACTGCTGTGGGGCTAAGGGAAGGCACCAAGGTAACACCAATAACCTACTATGAGGAAGGGAAAGCTTGCAGCCACTTCTCTGTCAGATGCAAAACCTTTAGCAGGTTGATTTGTTGCATAAGTAAAACAGCAAATTGATTGTGCCTCTGTGATGCTGAAAGTCAGCCTCAGACACGGAGTGCCTCAGGAAGAGCAATGTTTGTCAGGAGAGGTACTCACCTGCTATGCTCCTAGCTAAGGGAGATCCTATGCTTGACACGTGGTTACAGTTTACAAAGATTGATACCTGGAGATACGTAAGATTCATTTAAGACATAAATAGATAATTAGATATCAAAAAACACTCTTCTCTTACTATTCTGAACATCTTGTCTATAAACTACAGATAATATATATATATATATATATATATATATATATATATATATATATATATGCAGTGGTAATTAATCTGCCTACAGTTCATCTGTAAGATTTACGCTGTGATTGTTTATTGCGTTTCTTGTAATGATGCCTTTTGTGAATTCCCTTCATATTTATGAAGGTCTTGTGATCCAATCTCCAACCTATTTAAAAGAAAATGCTTTCTGTGCCATTTTGCACTCGTGGTCGTTTGGAGTTCTATTTCAGATTCATTAATATTGATGCAACTTGTCTCTCTATTCGTTCTCGGCAGATTCTTCGAAATTAATCTTTAGCATTTGTCGTGATTTGTTTCTGTTTTGCACTACGTCCCTGAGTCCAGCTCTCCTCTAGTTAATTTTGTTTTCTTTATTTTTATCCACTTACTATGACTGTTCTACTACTTGTGCCACTGTGGCGTGTCAGTCCTTTATGGGATCCCCGTTTCGTCTCTGCCTTTCACTGTGATTTTCCATCATTATGGGCCTCTTGAATAAAAATGTAGCCCTTGTTTCTGACAAAGTCCATGTTCCTTTTCTTTTCTTTCTGTGTGATTTTCCATCATTACAGTTCTTAAATTTCTTGAATAATGATATATACTATGAACAAATGGATGGAGCAGTAATGGCTTCATCAGTGTTTTCTAAAATGTATCTGCAGCTTTTAGAGCATATGGTGCTACAGCAGAGGCTGTGCCATGTTTGTAAAAGCACTATTTTTTTAAAGTGTATTTTGTAGTCTATTGACGACTATGCCACGCTGCATTCATAATTTGCCTTCTTTCTAATATTAGCTGATTCTTAGGATAGCGGTTCCAAAATGATCTTGGAGTTGAGCAGCAAATATTAGCTCTGAACATCTTGAATAAAATGGTGAAAACATAATCACTCGGTGATGTTTACAGTAATATCACTGCTTTATAGAAACAACAGTATTCTTTCTAGACCTTTTTACATGCATTAATAGATTTCAGAATCCTTGTTGAAATAAGTCAAGGTTCTAATTCGAAGCAGTGCACCATAATGAACAAATGATCATAATAAATGCTTGAAAAATCTATCTGCAAAAATACAGGTGACAAATGAAGAGTTATACTCAGTATTTGGTACTAATTAGTTTCATTTGAGTAATGTCAAATATGTAACGGAAACCAAAATTGTGAAAACAGTTAGAAACCTAAAAACAAACAAACAAACAAATAACCAACAGTGGAAATCTTTAATATGCCATGATGTAAATGGGGGGAAAAACAGGGATCTAAATATGAAAAATTATTTTTCACCTTGTTTGATAAAAGTGGCATGGTAACCTCATCCACAAAGTTCTCCGGTGATTGTAAGAGGGGAAAAAGGTTACATACAAAATGCTAACCAAGTATGTCAGTGACATTAGCACTCAATTTTTTTACATCATCTGTTAAATGATACCCACTGGTGCTTTGCTTGGCATGACAGACCTAAAGGTCAAAGGACTAACAAAGATTTGGAGAGGCTTGCAAGAAGAGCAAAGCAGGCTTGGTGACACCAACCAGGACCAGCCAAAAGTCCAGAAATTGACAGAAAACTCCATAGCTACAAAGCAGAACTGCAGTGCATGCCAGCAGGCCCCATAGAAGTTTAGCCCAAAATGTGCAGCTAAGAACGCACATATGCCCCTCTCAGCTTATCTTCCAAAGAATCGGGCCTAATTCCTCTTTGTTTCAGAGATGCACTGGCAAAACTAGCATTTGAAGAACAGAAAAGAAAAAAGGCTCACAGTATACATTAAAAAAAAAAAAAAAAGAAAAAAAAAAAGCAGTTAAAAAATTAAGGAAACGAAAGTCTAAGAATATTGCTTCAGTGCCCATTATAGTTTAGAAGAAAAAGGGGGGCTCACACAGTTGTTGCTTATTTCACTGGAAAAAAAAACCATAAATACTGATGACTTCCCAGGAAAATCTTAGCTAACATTAACCATCTCCACAACAGGTATCTGAGATTTTTTTCATGTTGACTAACGCCTTCTGCACTACCCCAGAAGTAGTACAGGCTACTTCATAAAGGCATCCAACAATCCAGAAAGATGTCCAGCCACAGAAAGTCCACCCCAACACAATCTCAGTACACTTACCCTCTCTCAGCATTTTCTTGTACGAAACCAGCAATGATATTCTGAACGTATCTTCTGCGTATTTTTGAGTTGACATTGTGAAACAACACAGGAAACCTCCTCACAGTTCACTTTTGATCTCATGGGCCGTGTGTTCAAGAGAACCAGCAACAGCAGCATCTGCAGACCTACCTGCCTGGAAGGCAGAGAAAGAACCCCTCTTGACTCAGGCCAGAGGTGATCTTCAGTTATTTATTCTGTCATTTCTGTTTTTTTCATTTAGCACTTGGTATATTGCCAGCATCAGACAAGACTGAAATGCTGTTTGCCTCAGGGTTCATTGAGCTTAAGATTCACACTTCCCTTAAGAGGCATACTGTCAAGCACAAAATGCCTAGGAACAGCATTCAGCAAGGAAGGAAATGATGGTCAGCAGTGCTAGCATTAACCTCACTGCTTCAATAACACAAGGAGTTAGGTAACCTCTACAACACTGAAACCGAAGAACAGGTACACCTCCTGCCAAAACACCAGCTGTGCTAGCCACAAAAAATAATACCCTAAATGACCACAGCTGATAAAGCACTTGATAAGAAACACATTAAACATTTGTATAGATGACTCTCAGCCATCTCCACAACCTGTACCTGGAAGGATGAATGACAGAGCAGTCAGCACAAAGCATTAGGTGCCCAAGCCTGGAAGAGGAATAAGGTGAATAAGGTAAATAAGAACATGACCTGACCTCTCACCTACACTTGTTACACTTAACACTTGCTTAAATGTCTTCCACCCAGCTGAGAAGCATCAGGCTGTTTTAGAAACACCCCCAGCAAGGGCTTCTGAGGAACAGACAGTGCTTAAGGACTTTTTAGTACCTTCAGGCCTTGAAAAAGAAAGATCTGGAAGCTTCTCTAGTGTTTCAGAAAGCTGCAAGGTGAGTTAAAAGCATTTAATTGTATAATTACAGGTAAGGTTCTGTGGATGAATACAGTTTCTCAGGTGTCCTTATCAGATTTCTTTAGAAACAATCCAAAAACCCCAACAGGCTATGAATCAAAACCACTGCCTCAGAGATCTCATGTGTAAGAGAGCAGAGTGAGCAAATGTAATCAATATAGAGACGAATTTACAAAGTAAATATTTTCCGGTCTTTTTCAAAGGTCAATTTCATACCAGTATTACCTGGAACACCATGTGATATCAGATGTTATAAGTGGAGATTTCCTATAAAACAATTCCAGAAGTAGAATCATAGAATATCCTGAACTGGAAGGGACCCATAAGGATCATTGAATCCTACTTCTGGCTCCACACAGGACCACCCAAAAATCAGACCATATGTCTGAGACCACTGCCCAGACACTGCTTGAACTCTGGTGAGCCTGGTGTCACAGACACTTTCCTGGGGAGCCTGTCCCAGTGCCTGACCACCCTCTGGAGAAGAAACTTCTCCTGATATCCAACCTGAACCTTCCCTGTCACTATTCCTTTTATTTTTTCTGCTTGTGATCCAATGACTGCGTATGTACTCAGTGTTCAACCACAACACAACTCAAAAATTCATGACTCATGAATACAACTTGAAAATAAGAACACATAGTATTTGAAAGGCTTGAAGAAAAGTAAAACTTCCTGATTTTTGAATCCCCAAAGGATGCTGATGACTCGTCCTTAAAACTTTCTGCCTTAAACTTATTTATAAAGATATCTGGGTACAGTTCTGAGTGGGATGAGAAAGCTGCATGATGCCAAAGTTGCACCCCTACCATGAAGTACATAAATCATGCCAGGAGGATTGTAGTAATCCCCTGCTATGGGACAGACTTCTGGAAGCGTGAGCTACCCCTGTGAGCTGCTCAGTAGAGGACTCTGCTAACACTGGGACGTTCCCAAAGCAGCCTGATGCATGTAAAATGTTTAAATGTGAGAAGAACCACAAACAACAATATCTCCAGAGTACATTATCTGTTTTCTTTTTTAATTGCTATCTGTACAGTTAACAAATGTACAGTTAGCAGAGTAGCATGGTATTTTACAGGTTTTATAGTTAGAAAGACTATCACAGTGGAAAAAAACAATCAAAACTAAATGAAATGCTCATCTGTTTCCTAGGCTCACAGTAGAAAACTCCAAAGGCAGAGATCTCCAACCAGAGGCCCATCCCCAGTGGCAGTCAGCCCTTAAATGGGGTCTAAGAGAGGAGCACTCAGGCTCCACCCTTTCCCATCACACAGCTGAATTGCCTTCACCTGTGCTCCCAGGGCTGACTCAGTCTTTGCCTCAGGTGATCCATCAGTGGTTCAGGCCGTGATTCAACAGTACCCATACACTAACAAAACAAGACACATCCAGGGTGACAAGCATACAAATCACTAAACCTGAACTTGCCTGGGCCCAGCTGTGTGAATCACACACTGAAAGAAGGGTTTGGTTGGGAAGCCTTGCCAGTTCGGTCAATGAGCCATCAGAGGAAAAAACGAGGTTCCAATGTCTTTCAGACCTGCCTGCTTGGAGTGCAGGACAGGGAGCTGGAATGAGGCCATCCCAGGCTTTGATCCTCCTTCCTGCACCTGATCTGCCCACACGCACAAGTAAAAAAGTTCTCTGTGCAACTTAAATATTGCACCTGAAATAAAATGTCCTGATTTCAAAAGCCTTAAAAACTATTTATTGCGTGATTACTACTATTTCATCCGTGATTAAAAATCTCGAGAGACTCAAGCTGAGATTGAAAATAGTAATCTGAATTATCGAAACACAAAAAAGTCACATTTCTGCTCATAAAATCTTCTATGAAATTCTTCATAACATTATCTCTGTGAGGAGGTGAATGACCTCTGAAAAGGAAGTTCTGTTACTAGGTCTGAAGTTAGACTCCAGTCAGTAGATAACAATTCCCTTACGTATCAGGACATTTGCTTACAAGGCCTTTATTTATCACGTACCTTTAGTTTTCACTTCATCCAGCTTCAACTCCCCCGACAGAGACTAAATGGAGACTGTTTTAAATTTTGTTACCAACAACTGCAAAATAATCCTCACAATTCAGTAATACCAGCCCAGGAATACTCACAATTAAACAATTTGCAAATGTGGGCTAGATATAACTAGTGCGGCTTGATGAATGAGCTCTTCTCTTTGCATTCTTAACTGTCATTGCTATGCTGATCTGAAGACAGAACTGTTTTAACGTCAATGTCCATTTTAGACTGTACAGCACAGCTGAAAGCATGGAAGTTCATGTTTTCCCCAGTATGCCCTTTGTTAGATCTCCCATCAGTAACACAGAACTGCATTTGGATGGGTTTTCTTAAAACTGATAGATCAAAGGTGAAAATGCTCACAAAAGGCAGGTTATGAGTCCTCTCAGCTGTGCATATCTCTGCAGCTGCATACTACTTCCAACCATTACAAATGCAAATAAACAAATAAATACTTAAATAAGTGAATAGGATATCGGTAAGAATAACAGGTACGCCTCATCTACCGACAGCATTACATCTGGACAATTACAGCGTTACAGCGGCATGCTAAATGACCACTTGCATATTCACAGTGTGAATGTATTCCCAGTAAATAGCTATTTCATTTACATTTCGTTTCTATTGTAGAGAAAAAAATATTTCGGGGGGGGGGAAAAAATGCTTTCGCCTTTTGCCTTTTTTCTTTGGCTTGTCCCAAAATAGAAATCAAATGTCTGAGTTTTCCTGTTCTGGCAGTTAAAAGATATATCTGCAAATAAGGCGTTTATGTACAATGCCAGAGCTGGGTAGCTTTCTTCCTTTTCATTTAATAAAATAAATACTTCATGCAAACATCTCACCTCATCCTAGAGCTAATAGAAAAAGCTAATCGATGATTACTGTGGGAGTAGAAGTGATCCTAACCCAATAGTAATCAGGGTGTAACAGAGCTGGGATTCTCAAACAAACCTTTAAGTGCAGGCCAGCTCAGTATTTCTTCATGTCAGCAAAAGCCCTTTCATTGCAAAGACACCAAGCACCGTAGTGTTTTACTGCCTAGAGACACAGTAAGCCTTCTTTCGGCCACATAAAGCTTCTTTTGTCAGTAAAGTTTCAACACTGAAGATTGTCAAACTGTAGGAACTTCTCAGTTCTGAGGCCCCATGACTGATGTCCACGTGAGCACTGTTCTCCAGGATGCTATATCCAACCAGTTTCCCCAGGTTTTGGTAGTATCATTCCCACAGCACTGTACTGCGGCACTGGGCTGTGTGCGGGGTACACACATTAGCCACAGGCAGGGCTCTGCGCACCCACAACATGTGGACTACTTCAGAACGAAGCGTTGCTGAAGGAGCATCCCTGCAGACGGAAAGCTGGCACAAGCAGGGACAACAGCTGAACAGATTTCTATAGGAGAGTTTAAATGACTTAGTATAACTCTTTCCCTGCAGCTCAGATACTGGTGTGCTTCCATTCCTGCCCTCCTGGACATGTGGAACTCATACTCTTCTGCCACATGTTAGATTTCATACTTCATATTATTTAAATACCAAAGCACTGTGTGTTATTAATCAAAATCTAAATATTTTGGAGCTGTTTGTTAAACAGTTTTCTAGCATCAAAACCGTATGAAATCACACTCTGAGACACAAAGCTGCCTTGAAGCTCTTCAGGGAGAACTTCAAAGAGTAACCCCTCCGCAGAGGTCACCTCACCAGAGTCAGCCCTATAAACACAACGGAACAATTTTTTGTTTTAAAAGTTAGCGAGAACAAAATGCTATGTAATTGTTTTAAATTGTCAGACTATTTAAAAAGTCACGTTAAGATAGTCAAGTTCCATGATGAGACTTGTCTTATAACTTTTGACATGCGTAAGCTATAAAGCATGTCTATTATTAATTTCAGAAATCGTTTTGGATACCTACACTGAATTAAACTGTCACATTTGAAGTAATTATTAAGCAAGATTATAGACCCTGCTCGGGAGTTCAAATAGTGCCCATTTTGAAAGTTCCCTGGGTAGTTAAGAACAACCCACAATGACTTTGTCACACTGGACCATGGTATGAAAGCTCCTTTTGTTTCAAGCTTGTCTTCTCAATCCCCCTTGCAGCAGGGGGGTGCAAAAGCAAGCAATGGCTGCTGTTGATGCATTCAATACATCTCATTAACATTTTTCACATGGACACGCAAACAACATGGGATGTAATAAAGGCGTGTGTAGTACCTCACACTCCATTTACAAATGGCAGATGTGTTGTCTTCATGAAACGATGTCAGACTGAACAACCCAGCTGCAGCAAAAGAAATCCAATGGGCAGCGGTGGGGATGAACAACATTCACATCACCCATCACATTGCAAGAGCCTGTAGCACCGCTTCAGCCCTTTTGTATGTAGGATCAAGGAGAGTTCCCTCAGCCCGTCACAGCTCTGCTGCTGAACCAAAAAGAGACCCTTGAGCAGACATGCCAGCACCGGACCTGCTGCTTTCTTACAAGTGGAAACACATCAGTGTGGATGTGCTTTTAAATACTTCAAAATGTGGGGGAAATTAATTCAGTTACAGAAATATTTTCAGCTACATATTAGAAAAAAAAATAACATCTCAACCACACAGGAAGAGATTGCCATCCTCTCAGAATTTTCACAATAGACCTCCAGGATCCGTGATACTGTTTTAAAGACTGCTGCTTCCAGGTGACCTGGAATGAGAGGTACCTTCACAAACCACACAGAAGCTGTGACCTCGAAGTGGGAGTGGAACTGAAGACTTGTGACCAGATAGCCAAGTACCGACATGGTTTACACTTGCAAACCTGGAATACCCTCTCTGGAATTAAACTTAAACTCTTCTTGTGAATGCAGATTTCCGGAAGATAGCATGGAAATCAACACAAAATTTAGCAATACTTCTCACTTTGAAAGATTCAAAAATGTGCTTTTTGGCTGCTGCAAAGAAACCATGGTCACACGTGCACACACGTGGATGTACAGCCTTGCACTCCTCCCCAAGAAAAGCAACATGCTGGTTTCAACTGGCCAGGACATCACGATAGACAGCTCGGCACAGAAATAACACAGAGTACATTTTTCTAATTCTCTGATGAATTTCAGTTAATACATTAAAGTAATTCATTGAATTTTTTTCTAATTCTATGATAACTGCATGAAAAACAAAACAGTTTACAAGAAAACATGGGTCTGGTTGATTACTAAAGGACCCTCACAAAAATAATTGATTTTGTCACTCGATCTACTGAATACTTAATATTGATGAAAACGAAGGACATGCAATTCAGAAACTAAACCAGGGTGTCTATTTTGACTTCTGAAGACTTTGTTGAGAGGTTATATGCTTTGAATATAAAAGCAATGTAATGAGAGAAGATTCACTATGTGGTCACACGTCATCTGAAGAGCTGGTACCTCAGTTTCCCTCTCCAGTGACATGGAAAGTATTACATCCATTATACAGAGGGGCAACTCAATCTGACGAACTGATGGAAAATCAAAATGTTCCCAAAAAGATGTCAGTATACAAATTATTAAATATAATATGCTGAACACATTTGTTACTGTTGTATGTGTGGATGGCCTGGAAAAGTTATTAGTTCTTAGTCATGCAAATTACTTGAATCCAAAATAAAACTGTCAGCACTCTGGGGTAGCATCAGCATTTAAAGAGACTCCTTTCCTCTTGTTTTTTCCAGCTGTTTTACAGTGATTTTGGTTGTGCCAAACTACTCTCATCTACAACATTTACCTGAAGAGTTTAGCAAAATCAATACTACAGAATGGGGAAAAAATACTGGCCTTCTAAGGAATTTGTATCTCTTATCTCCTTTCCTCTTCCACCTCCATTTTTTTTTTTTTTGGTAGGTATATACGCGTTCCTAACAGGCCAAAATCTAACTCATGGTATTTGGCACACTGTTACTACTTTAAAGCAGAATCTTTACAGTTTGGCCCAATCTAGTTTTACTTGTATGGGAGAAATTCTCCCAACAGGTATCGAATCCTTGTTTCATGGAAAATGATCATCTCCAAATTCCATCCTTACTGATATTTGCTCTGTGAGGATGGGAAAAAAAAACCACAACATGTTTTGTAAAGCTCAAATTGGCCTTACCAAACAAAACATCTGCTAGACCAGTGAATGACTTGTGACAGCAGGAGACATCAGCACTGGCCTCACCAATAGAAGTCACTGCAGTTAATGGAAGCTATTATAGAAGAATTCTGGCAAGAATATATATATGTATATATATATATATATTTTTTTTTTTCCAAACAGGAAAAAAAAAAAAAAAAACTAAAAGAAGAATATGTTATGTTGTTATGGCAATAGCTATTTGAAAAATACTGTAACAAAAGGCAACCGAGTATCAAACTACCAAGCCGCTAGTTCGACTATTTGGTTTTCCTCTCAAGCAGCTAATTTGCAGAGATCCCCTCCCTCTTCCTTTTGCAGCCACAAGTGTGCGTGCACAGGTAAGAGCATATCTGTAAACAGTTTGTGTCCACAGCATTTCAGTCCTGGAGCTGCACAACTCCAGGTTTGCCACATTTTTATGTTTGACTGGAAGAACATCCAGCATTAAATGGGCTGAGTGCCTCACTCACGTAGCAATAAAACCACATTTCGTAGCATTTCCAGCCTGTGTTTTTGGCACACAGCAGTATTCTGGGACTTCTGCTACTTTGCAGGACCCTGCTGGTCTCCCTGCAGGTGCCGCATCTCCTCCTTGGAACAGAGTGGTGTCACTTCCACGCCCTCTGGGAACCAGCACCTCCTCAGTTGCTGGCAAAACTGGGACCCAAAACACCCAGGGGCTTTGCCAGATTTCCTCCAAACTGCATAATAAAGTTATACACAGTAAGCACCATGCAGGTATTGTGAACATCATGTTTCTTAACACAGAGGTGAGAACTCGCCCTTCATTTCACTGCTTCCAGTCATTCTGAAGTGCTCAGCAGCCCGCCTTTGCACTGACTCCCGTTCTAATGAGATTAGCCAAGACATTTTATCTAACAGGATTACAAACCAGTGGGCAGGACAACAAAGATGTTGGCTTCCAGCTGTTTTGCTGTAACTGAGAATTTTGGAGATGCATCATTTTTTAAACAGACAACTGTTTGTTAGCATCAACACTGAAAAACAATCACATTCGTGTGCAATAAAAGCCCTGAGAAATAATAAAACTAGCAAAAAAACCCACGACTTATCTTGTGTCTGTTTCCTGCAAGCATTCAAACTCAGAAATAAAGCTCTATACAGCTCCTATTGACACTCATACATCTCTGTGGGACTGAGTTTGGAAACGGAACACATTTTCAAACCCACCCAAACATCCCTTGAGTATTTCAGACATTCCAGTCAAAGCGATTCTTTAATGTGGGACCTACTTACCATGTTTGTTTTACATTAGAAGACGCTGTATAGGTTGTTGACATTTGGAAAAGTCAGTGGAGAGAAATTTCAGTAAGTGTTCTGAGGGAAAGATTGCACCGTTACTGTAGCAAGGGCAATTATGGACAGACACAAGTAATAGCTGTTTTGAAAACGTTAGGAGCATTACTGTGGATAATAGACATCCTTTTCTTATCGTTGCCCTTCCTGGAGTTTCATTTCCATTGGTGCCGTCTGCCTAGATTGCTTAAGACAGCGTAGTCTTCTCATTTACGTTATGGTAACAAAAAGTTGACTGCCAAGCTGTCCCAGACAGAGTTTATCCATACAAAGGTCTGAAACTGTGAGGGAATACCTAAAATATCAGACATGTCCAATAACTGGTGCTGCGGCAAATTATCGCCTCTTCCAGGTCAGAAAGGCCAAAATAATTTCCAGCTCTATTTTCCTAAAAGCCATTTTCATTTAATCTGTTCTTTACAAATGGTAAATTTAATGAGAACTTCAGGAATAACTCGAACTAAAATTAAGAAAACCCTTGATATATATGTATTCAATCCAAATGTATTTCAGTAAGCAACAACCTGGCCACTATTGAAATACTTCTCAAGGACTATTGAAATAATAGGCATGTTCGCAAAGGAAACCTGCTTCCTTTTAAAGTGACTGTATGCATTATTTCAGCTTCTTCTGATAATAGCACATTTAATGCCGAGGCCAAGATGCAGTCAATCTTTTTCGTTGGAAGAAAGTGTTATATGGCACCTGCAGGCTTGTGTTCACCTGGCAGCTCCAATCTGTGCAGCACTCCAGGTCTGGCCTCGCCATTCTGCTCCTGTCTGTTCAGGGCTGCCAGCACAGGAGGTGGCAGTGGGGCAAGGGGACTCTGCAGCTCTGGCTCTGAAGAGACACTGAGCTGTTCTGGACTCAGTGGCTGATGTCCTCCACAGTTACATACACACTGTATCCTTCACAGTTGGCTTAAGTGACTTAGGAATGCATTTGTGTCGCCCTCTCTACTGATTAAAAGCAGCACCTTATTTACCTTGACAGTAAGCATGGAGACCTGTAAAAGTTCACTTTTGATCACAATAAGAAGACCAATAATTGAAGGGCAATGCAACCCAGATGGAAGGAAGGTGCCTGAAGCAGCACCTGAGGACACGTAAGCTGTTTTTCCACAATAAATGCGTAGGGTAAGGCTTGCAGAAAGCACTCTGAGTAAGCAGAGATACCTGAAGGGGAGGAAGGCCAGAGCCTCTCCTGAGAAGGCTGGCACAGTGATGCTCCTGGACCAAGGGCTAAACACAACACACTGGAGTAGAAGAAAGACTTAAAAGCGCAACACCTAACAGGACACGAATCTCTGCAAGTGGCCTCCACATCTCTCACTCTTTTATCACGACTTCTCTACAAGAACTGCAAGGCAGGCAGGACACACCATTGGCTCTGTGTTCTGCTGCTGATGGTGCAGGCTCTAGGAGAAAGACAAGAATTGGGTTCTGTGTGACAGACTCAGTAGAAACGCTCCCTCTCTTATTACAGCATCTCTTATAGAGAGGCCGGAGGAGGGTTTGCATTCCATCTTGTCTGGTTTACATGGTAGAGGCTGCATTTTGCTAATCCCTTTTTACCAAGAAAAGCAGCAGCTGATGACTAGATTAGCCAGTGAATAGTGTCAGTGCTGTAAGAACAACTTGGAAATCAGACTGTGAAGTGGCTGTACCTTGTGCTGTGCAACAAAAGGGTCATAGCCCTCGACAGAATTGGACACCCTTCCCTTGTTTCTTTTCTTTGTCCCGATATCGATGTGGTCTGTCTGCCTCCTGGCAGCAAGTGACATGGTAAACCAGTGATTTCTGATGAGTGTGTAGCAATTTCTGGAGACCAGAACACAGAAAACAGTAGTGCAGATTGTTACTGGAGCACCACCGGTATCTGCAATCTTAAGTGAATAACGTTCACTTGTGGGATACCTCAGAAGAGACTTCCATCTGAGGAAAGCCGGTCGGTGTCGTTTTGTCCTGACAAGCAGCACTGCAGTTGTGCAGGTGCCACCTGAATGCAGCTGTGTGGGCCGGCTCAATAATCCCATATGGCACATCCCCTCAGGCGCCTGAGTTCACAGGCAGGGACTCGCCCAGCCCTTGGCGCTATGGAGAACAGTCATGTTGCATCACAAAGAAGCAGGACAATAAAAAGTTTAGCGAGAAGTAAGGAAAAGAGGAGGAACAGTTCAGCTCTGCCCTAGCGGCAAGGCACAGTCCCAGTGTTTCTGATGGCAGCTGCACACCCCAGCACCCCACTCCAAGAGGCCTTCCCCGGGGGCAGCTCGCTGCCTCCTGGCAGGTGGCACAGACAGCACCAAGGCCCACAGGTTCTCCAGTGATGCCACTTGGGGTCAGGGTCTCTGGACACCGAGGAGGCCATGCTGCTCCCTTCGCTCTGCACGTGGCTTGTCCCAGCTTAGCCCTGCGCGCTTTGTCAAACAAATGGGTAACGTGCTGCTTTCCTCCCTGCATCACAGACCAGGGCTTATTCGGGCAGCAGAAGGAACGCCCTTACTGCCTTCATTCCCTCGGGTACAAGATGAATTAATCTCTCAGGAAAACAGCCACCCCCCCACGCCCCCGTGCCCGAAACCTCGAGCCGCAGCCCCCGGCCAGCTGAGAACATGGTGTGGGCACCTCTCAGGCCGGAGATGCTGAGGCTGTCTCTGTGAGCACAAGTTTTCTAAACAAATCGCTTTTGTTGCTCAAAGCAGTGATGAATGGACACGCAGGGCCAGGTTGGTCGCCAGAGCAGTACAATGGATGGAAAAAGGTTTTTTTCTTTGCCATATAAATCACTCACATTGTTTAAGGTACATTGATCAATCTAATGGCTTGTAATAGGCTCCTAATTGCCACTAGGAAAGTACCGCAAGCTCGCATCTGAACGTGAAATGGTTCGTGAGCAGCGCTGTGTTCACCTAAAGTTGCAGCGCAGTAATTGCGGCCGGGAGGGAGCACAACCAGCGCCGTCCCCGACCGCATCCCAGGGCAGGAAAGGGAGCGCGGGGAGCCGCACGGGGGGACCCGTCCCCAGCAGCTATTCATTATCGGGCGAAGCCAGCGCCGGGATTTATTGGTCATCGCGGACCGAGGAGAACTTTGCAGCGTCAATCATCCTGTCTATTACGTGCCCGCATATCTCTATCTGCAGATAGACAGCTTGCTTAATCACCATCAACACTCTGAGTCACGCCTCGCTAAAAACGTCGCGGAAGAAAGCCGGGACGGCGTGAGGAGCAGGAGGGCGGCGGGGACGCGGGCAGGGGCCGCACCGCGGGGCGGGTGCCCGTCGCGCCGTGACCCAGCGGCGCAGCCCGCGGCGGGCGGCCCGAGGGGCGCGTTCCCGAGGCGCGCTCCCGGAGGGCAGGGCTCGCCCAGCAGCGGCCGCAGAGCCCTCGGAGCTCCCGCGGCGGGCGCGGGGGAAAAGGTGGTTCTGCGCTCCGGGAGCGCGGGGCCGAGCGCGCGCTAACGACGCTCGAGCTATTTAGAAACGCATTCATTACAAGGACGCTCCGTGAGCGCTGGCGCCGGCTGCATTTCAAACCTGCCGCAGCCTGAGCCCGTCGCGTCTAACCGAGTTATCGCAACGGCACCGCGAAGCGTGAGGAGCTGGAGAGAGAATCCGCGCGGCGCTCCCCGTGCGGCGCTCCTCAGACTTCCCCACCACGGCGGAAAACAAAACCCGCGATGCCGCTGAATAATCTCCCAATAATTGTAGTAATTAAAATCATCCCACAGTCTGCAGTCACCTTCCCTCCCCTGACACAGCCTTCCCTTCAATTGTCACCGCGTCTCGGCGGAGACGAACGGAGCGGGAGAGGCTTCGCACGCACGGCCCAAACGCGCCGAGCAGAGCGGCACGGGGCGGGCGGGCGTGGCCGTGGCGGCGCTGGGAGCTCGGGAGCACGCGGGGCTGCGGGCGGCGGTGCGAGGCAGGGAGGCGCGGGAGGCGCGGGCCCGGCCCCGAGCGGCGGTGCGGGAGGCAGAGCGGTGCGGGAGGCCCGTCCCGGGCTGCACGCCGCGTAACGAACAGCGCCGGCAGCTCGGGCGGGAACCGTGGCGGTGCCTTAATTTTCATTTAATTTCCGTGATCTATTCGATCCCGGCGCCCTTTCCCTTTTCCTTAGCTAGGAAAGATTTCTTCCTATCTATAAAGCAGCTCTTCATCTTTACCCACAAATGAAAAACTCAACGGCGGAAAGAATGCGGTGGGCTCAACAGGCGCCGGGTCCGTTTTTCAGCACCATCCCTCCATCCTTCCCCCCTTCTCTATCCCCGCTCTGGCGAATCGTGGGGCAGCCTCTCCCGAGCCCAAGTTATTAATTTGAGGCCGGGTCCCCCCGCGCGTGGTTCTGACAATGAGCGGCGGTGCCCCGCTCAAGGAACGCGGAGTGTCACCGAGGCAGAGGGAGAGAGGGAGGGGGAGAGGTGCTTAAAAAAAAAGAAGAAGAAGAAGAAAAAAGAAGGGCAGGACTCAATTATGTGCCCGAGCGATGAACGCTTCGCCTTCCCCCTGCCCACGTCCCGCCGCCCGGCACAGGTTACGCAGCTCCCTTCCACTCGGGAGGGCTCAGCCCTCGCCCGGCCGCAGCACCCCCGTGCGAAGCCGCGGTCCCCTCCCGGGCACCCGTACGGCCGCAGCGCGCCCAGCCGCGGGGAAATCGATCTCTTTCGAACTATTTGGCAGCCCCTTTCCCGGCGCTGCGTTTTGAGCCGCCGCATCTGACGCTTTCCGATGTGAGCCCGGAGCTTTCCAATCAGCGCTATTGAACGAATCGTTCCCGGCCTCTGCCCGGCGCCCGGAACCCGAGCGGGGAGAGGCGAGGCAGCGGACAGCACCGGGCCGGGGAGGGCACCGCCGTGTTCGGTGCGAGCTGCTCTATCAGCATGCACGGCCAGGGCTTTGGTTTGGTCGTTGCTTTCTTTTTTTTTCTTTCTTTCTTTCTTTCTTTTTTTTTTTTTTTTAAAGATTTATGTTGATTTAAACATAATGTATTTATGATGTAAATATA
This sequence comes from Alectoris magna, assembly GCA_030625065.1. NCBI lineage: Eukaryota > Metazoa > Chordata > Aves > Galliformes > Phasianidae > Alectoris > Alectoris magna. Next base: position 16,708,518 of record CM060567.1, read on the forward strand.
TTCCGAAATGAAAACGTCACGGATCAATTGTGAAGGACCCGGATACATAATTTTAAAAAATCAGTTTCAGTTTATATGAGGTTCTCACCCCACTTTCGCTTCTTAGTCAGATTTGTTTATGCAGAATCGACATTTAATAGTGCTAATTGCACTCCAGTTAAATTGCCCTGATTGCAGAAAGGGAAGCAATTTTCGTGCTCTCCGTCTGGGTTTGGAAGAAATTGTTTTATATTCACCTCTTTATAAAGAAGTGGAGATAAGGCACGGAGCCTTCGCGCAAATTGCACTTAGGGGCTGACTGGCAGCATTCAGGCGCTATAATAGAGCATTATTTGGCCGTTTTGAATAATGTAAAGCGTTTGCTGAAAGCCATTCTCCTGAAAATTGCTTTAACTTTTAAAAGGGTGATGATTCACTCTGAACCGGGCCTTTGTTACGTTGTCATTATCCCCCCAAATGTTTTAACAGTCGGCTCAACACTCGAGCATAACACGCCGATCTTTGTTTAAAAACTCCATTTTTGGAGCACGGCACAAAACCCGTCGGAGCTCACTTGACCCCCGAAAGCCTTTTAGCGGCTCTCCCCGTTCCCCGTCCCTCCGTCCCGGTCGGGCGCGGAAGCGCGGGGCGTCCGCGGATGCCTTCAGTGCGGGCCGGCAGTGCCGCGCGGCTCCGCTCCCCGGGCGAGCACCTGTTGGCCGCCCCCGGGGCCGCCCCCCCGCCCGCGCCCCGCCGCGGCCCCGGGCTGAGCCCCGCCGCGGCCGGGGGCGCGCTCGGCGAGGAGAGACGGGCGGGCCCCGGGGAGCGGCCTCGGGCGCCGGGAGCAAACCGTCCCGGGGAGCCCTCGGCGCGGCGTGAGGTGCTGCAGCGGGGCTCGGCGAGGCACGGAAAGGAAACGACCGAAACCAAGTAGGGAAAAAGCGAAACGCCTCGATCGCCCGCGTTTTCCGACTCGCCCCCGGAGCACCTGCTCCGGGGCTCGGCGCTAGGGCGGAATCGAGAAGGAGGCGATTAGCGGCCGTCGCGCGGGTACTCAGCGGGACACCCGGCCACGGCCACGGCCGCGACGAAAAAAAGAAAGTTGCCCCCGTCCCTCCGGGAGCCCGCGGAGCCCGGGACGCGGTCCGCAGGACGCCCCGCAGCTCCGCCGTAACGCACAGCGCCGGGGCTGCCGGCTCCCGCGGCGGCCGAGCTCGGCGGGGCCGCGGGGCTCACAGCGGGGCCGCCCGCCGGAGCGCCGAGCCCAGAGGGCCGTGGGAACGCGGCGCCCGCACGGGGTTCGCGGGCTCTGACATAGCGGAGGGGCCTCCCTCGCTCCTCTCGCGGCGAAAGGAGCGAACGCGCAGCGCCCGCGGCCACCTCTCGCGCTCGCCAAAGCGGACAAACTGAGGCGATCCCGCGCAATGTCACCGAGCGACGTCCCGCCGCCCGCACCGACGCGGGCCCCGTCGCGCAAAGCGACGCGGCCGCGCTCCGCCGGCTCCGCTCCCGGCCCATCTCGCGCAGCCGCCGGCCGCGTCCCGGGGAGGGCAGCGCGGCGCGGCGCTAATTGCGGAGCGGCCCCGCGGCCCGGTGCGGAGCGCTCTCCGCGCGCTCTGACTGGCACGCGCCCCGCGCCCCGGCGCCGGCACCTCCGCGCGCCTGATTGGCTGCGGGGCCGCTCCGGCCCGCTCCGCCCGCGCCCTCATTGGGCGAGCGCGGCAGCCAGCGGTACTTCAAAGCGGGCGCGCCCCGCACTTAGGCAGAGTTTAGCCCCGCCGAGCCGGAGTGTCCTTGGCGCTGCCGGGGCGGCGCGGGCGCGCACCGAACCCCGTCCCCTCCCGTTCCGCCGCAGCCCGCCCAGGGACGTGCTATGGCTACGTCGATCCTCGGGGTAAGTCGGGGCCGCGCGTTTCCTCGCGGCCGCTGCCTCCGAAAAGCTCTCCGGCGCCTCGGCCGCCGTCGTGCGGGGCCGCGAGCGCGGGGCGGCCGCTGGGTACCCGTCGGGCCGCTCCGGCCGAAGCCGCGCGGGGCCGGACGGAAGGAGCGGCTCTTCCTCGCTTTACTTCTATGAATCGTAACGTCGCCGACCGAGCCGAGGCGCGTTTCGCTCCGTTTCGGACCGTTTATTTTTTTTGCCCCGCTCGACTCGGCGCCGGTCCCTCGTCCCTGCCCCGCTCCGCGCTCCCCGCGCCTTCCTGCCGCGGCGTTTCCGCCCGACGCCGGGCGCTGCCCCGCCGTGCCGCCTCCGGCCCCGTCCCGCCTCGGGGACCCCCGGCGGGTGCCCGACGTGCGCCGGCTCGGCCGGGCCGCGGCCTCCGGGAGCGCGGCGGCGAAGCGAGGCGGGGCGGGCGCCCGCCCCCCGCTCCCGGGTCGGCGGCCGGGCGCGGGGGCGAGGCTGACGGCGGCTTTGTCTCTGTCCTAGGAGGAGCCGCGGTTCGGAACGACCCCCCTGGCCATGCTGGCCGCCACCTGCAACAAGATCGGCAACACCAGCCCGCTGACCACGCTGCCCGAGTCCAGCGCCTTCGCCAAGGGGGGCTTCCACCCCTGGAAACGCTCGGCGTCCAGCTGCAACCTGGGCTCCGGCCTGTCGGGCTTCGCGGTGGCCACGAGCAGGGGCTCCGGCGGACTGGGCGGCGGCACGGGCGCGGCCAACAGCGCCTTCTGCCTGGCCTCCACCTCGCCCACCTCCTCGGCCTTCAGCAGCGACTACGGGGGGCTCTTCTCCAACTCGGCGGCGGCGGCGGGCGTGTCCCCGCAGGAGCCGGCCGGGCAGTCGGCCTTCATCTCCAAGGTGCACGGCGCGGCGGCCGACGGGCTGTACCCGCGGGTGGGCATGGCGCACCCCTACGAATCCTGGTACAAGTCGGGCTTCCACTCGACGCTGTCGGCCGGCGAGGTGGCCAACGGCGCGGCCTCGCCGTGGTGGGACGTGCACGCCAACCCGGGCTCGTGGCTGGAGGTGCAGAACCCGGCGGGGGGGCTGCAGAGCTCGCTGCACTCGGGCGCCCCCCAGGCCTCGCTGCACTCCCAGCTGGGCACCTACAACCCCGACTTCAGCTCGCTCACCCACTCCGCCTTCAGCTCCACCGGCCTGGGCTCCACGGCCGCCTCGCACCTGCTCTCCACCGGCCAGCACCTGCTCGCTCAGGAGGGCTTCAAGCCCGTGCTGCCCTCCTACACGGACTCCAGCGCGGCGGTGGCGGCGGCCAGCGCCATGATCTCGGGGGCGGCCGCGGCGGCGGCGGGGGGCGGCTCGGCGCGCTCTGCCCGCCGCTACTCGGGCCGCGCCACCTGCGACTGCCCCAACTGCCAGGAGGCCGAGCGGCTGGGGCCGGCGGGGGCCAGCCTGCGGCGCAAGGGGCTGCACAGCTGCCACATCCCGGGCTGCGGCAAGGTGTACGGCAAGACCTCGCACCTGAAGGCGCACCTGCGCTGGCACACGGGCGAGCGGCCCTTCGTCTGCAACTGGCTCTTCTGCGGGAAGCGCTTCACGCGCTCCGACGAGCTGCAGCGGCACCTGCGGACTCACACGGGCGAGAAGCGCTTCGCCTGCCCCGTCTGCAACAAGCGCTTCATGCGCAGCGACCACCTGAGCAAACACATCAAAACGCACAACGGGGGCGGCGGGGGCAAAAAGGGCAGCGACAGCGACACGGACGCCAGCAACCTGGAGACGCCGCGCTCCGAGTCCCCCGACCTCCTCCTGCACGACGGGGCGGCCGCCGCCCGCGGCCCGGGCAAGGAACCCCCGGGCGGACCCGGCGACTCCTAGGGATCGCCGCCCGCAGCGCGGCCCGGCCCGGCCCGGGAGGGACGGCGGCCACCCGACCCCCCGCCCCGAGGGACGCTTCTGCGATTTTTCGTTTCTTTTCTTCTTCTTCTTTTTTTTTTTTTTTTTTTCCTGTTTCTTTTTTTCTTCCCCCCGTTTCCTTTTTTCTCTTGTTTCTGTTGAAAGGAAAGCATCCTGAGAGGCTGAAGGTGAGAAACTATAAGGCGGCAGGCCGAGACAGTTCCTCTGTATCTCATAACCATCTGTATAAATAGGGGTCGGAGACGAAACAAAACCCAACCCGAGTGTGGTCGCTCATTCTTCCTGTAAATGTGGGTCTGATGGGGGGTCGGGGGTTTCCTTTTTATTTTATCGGTGAATTCCTGAAATTCAGGGAGGTTTTGGGGCTTCGGTTACTTTTTTTTTTTTTTAATATATATAATTATTTTATTTTAAATTTCTGATGCACTTTGTGGAAGTCAGTATATATGTAAAAGATATTTAAAACGTTGAGTTCACATTTCACTCAAACACACGTAAGTTAAGGTCGCTTAAAGAAATTAAATGCGTTTATCTGTATGGAAAAAAAAAAAAACAAAAAGAAAAAAAAACAAAAACAAATCTCGACATATTTTCATTTTGGTATTATTAAAGGACTCGGAACCATCCGCTCGCGGCTCTGTCCTTATTGGTGCCCGGGCCGGCGGTGGGGCAGGGGCCGGGGCGGCCCTGGGCTCGCTCGGGGCTGCGGGGCTGGGATGGCGGCCGGCGCTCGGGGCCCGGCTGCGGGCTGCTGGGGAGAGCCGCCGTGCGGAGCGGGGCCGCCGCTCGGGTGGTGCCTCGCGCGGCGCTGCTGCCGTTACCGCGGGGGGACCTCGGGGGAATAAAGCGCTCGAGTCAATACTCCGGAAAAGACATTTCATGCCTAAATGAAAATCTTGTTAAATGTTATTAATTTTGACTTAGAGCGCGCAGCAGCCCCCTGTGCCTTGTATTCCCTTATTAGGGATTCATGTCTTATCAAATATCTAATTAATCTCCCAGACATCATTTGTTCTGGCCAACTTTATCTCCGCCGGTCCGCGGGGAAAAGCCGGGATACGCTCGGTGACAAAGCTCCCTTGAAGCTCCTTTTAATTGTCCAAATTAACTGCGCCGAATTTGCATGTCAAACGGGAAAGGGCAACCTGAGATAAAATGTAAACGTTTTAAAAGCCCCAAACCGAGCACTCGATTTGATAACGAGGCTTTTTAATGTCCGGGAAGACAACTGCTCCTTTCCTTTTCAAAGCCGGTCGATCTATGCAAATAGCGAATTGGAAATGCTTATGTCCCCATGCAGTCAAATGGTCCTTGCGCGGTATTTGAATATCAGTGGCTCTGCTATTGAAAAGGTTCAAGGATGCTCTCTGACTTCTTTGTGATTACTCAGTGCAGCGTCTTATGCCGAAGAAAAAAAACTCGGGAATAATTAAAGGCCGGGCTAAGGCCTGGGAACACATTTGGGACAGGAATCTCATTTAGGCAGCCTCTTTCAAAATAAGGCACAGTTAAATTGACCAGAAGGCAATTATTGAAATGAAAATTATTTGCACTCCCTTTGTCTCCTGCCCACCAACCTAACAGCCACGGTATTTTTTTTTTTTAAAGGCAAATTGTTAAACGAGATAATCGCGCTATTAAAAAGGAGAGAAAGAGAGGGGAGAGCAAAAAAAAAAAAAGGGGGGGGGGGGGGGGAAGTTAATTTAGGCCGCCCGCTACGGATCGGAGGGACACCGATATTTTAACCCGCCGTAAAATAGGGAACGCTGACAACACCGGGAAACGGATTCTGCTGTCGGCCACCGACCGGAATAAAGACGTCGCCTCGAAGAGAACGCAGCGGAGCTGCCGGCCGAGCCCCGCTCCTCCGGACCGAGCGGTGCGGGAGGGCTGCGGGTCGGGGCGGTCGGACTGCCCGGGAATGCGGCGGGTGCGGGGCGGGAGGCGGTTTTGTTTTCCATTGATAATAAAACACATCAAAGGGAGCCATCCGGGTCCGGTTTCTGCCGGGCCGGGGTTACAATTCTCAGCTCAGTGATCAAGGACCTCTTCGCTTTGCCTTTTGCCCCTTCGGGTCAGAAAACGTCCATCACGGCCGGGCTGCCCCGAAACGAAAGAAGGGAGCAGCTCCGGGCCGCAGCGCCGGTTCGTTTAACCGGGAAAATAGAAAGCATGTCACCTATTTCAAAATAAACGACGCCATTCTTCCGTACATGACGGCGATAATTATATGGTCTGGGGAACTTTCACACAAAGAAAAACGAAACAAAACCAACTAAAGGTGCGAGGAGAGCGGAATAAATCTCGGTTTCCCTCTTCCAGCCGCATCTCCGAAGCGCCCCGTGACCGGAGAGAGCCGGAACGGAGGGAGGCGGCTCCACGCAGCCCATCGCTACGGGGTTGGTTGGTTTGGGGTTTGGTGGCGGAAAGCAGCGAACGCGACGAGCCCCGTTCACCGTAACTGCGCCTTTTGCCGCTCGAACGGAAAGTTTCTCCGCGCTCCGCTCGCTGCCGCCTCCCCCCGCCCCTCCGAGTGTTTATTTGAAGCGCGAATCACTTCGAGCCAAATTCCCTTAAAGGATAACGTTCTTAACACATCGGAAAGAGGGGAGAAGAAATAATAATAATAATAATAATAATAGCAACAGCAGAGGAGGGGGGGGGGGGGGGGGTGAAAACTCCCGGCTTCGCCTTCCCGACGGCGGCCGCCAGCCCCGTTGCGGCGGCTCTCGGGCGCCACCTAGCGGCGGAACTCGAGGGTTGCGGGGCGAGGTCGGGGGCCGCCTCGGGCGGCGCGGCTTCGCCCGGTGCCCGCCGGCGGGGGACCCCGCCGGCGGGCACCGGGCGAAACCGCACCGCCCTCCCGCCTCGGCTTCGTTGTCTCAGCCGGTGTGCGAGCGTTGCCGGCGAGATGGGCTAATTGCTACGTGGCTGGCGGGGCGCGGAGTCCCTGTCCGCTCGGGGAAGAGACAAAAGTAGAACATTTGAAACTGCCTTTCCGAGCCGAAAGCTGCCTTACCTGAACGTCATAATTACAGTAATTATGTACACCCAAATTACATGCTAATTCAATTAGAATCAAATCGTTCTAAATCGGAATCAAATGAGGGAGCGGGAATTAATCAATGACAACATAAATAGAGAGCTTCCTTCGGGGGGAACTCGAGGTGGCCCCGTCACCTCTGACCGCGTCCCGCGGTTTTTTTTAATAATAATAATAATAATAATAACAAAAAGATGCTCTTACCGTCATCCGTGAAGCGACAGCACCTCCTACAGGGCTCCGCCGAGCGGCCGCGCCACGAACCCGGCGCCCTGCGCGCTGCCCTCGCTGCGAGGGGTCCCGGCGGGGCTTCGCCACGAGCCTGCGCACAGCGGCCGCTCTCCCGCCGCCCGGCCCCGCTTCACCTGGCGCGGAGGGCCCCGCTACGCGCCTACCGAAGGGCGGCGGGACTGCCGCGGGCCGCCCGGACCTTCAGCTGGGTGCGTCGTTCAGCTGGTGGTCTCTGAGAGGATACATTATCCAACATGGCACTCTCCCTGTTGTAACTTTCAATCGCAGGGGCCTCGCGTTGAACCCACACCACTTCCCGGCATTCCCGTGGAAGGAGGCCAGGTGCGCTCAGCACGCACCTCAGTGTGGGCGCACACGGCCGGGCCCAGCGAGGTGCCCACAGCTGCAGGCATCGGCTGCCCCTCCCAGGTGGGCACCAGAACCTTGCCGCACACAGAACCCTCCTTTGGGAACGCGCATCCCATTGCTTGTTTGTTACCCCTTGAATTTTCCTGCTGCGTGAAGTTTGCCACAAAAAATAGGCCTTTTCCCCTATCACACTGCCCATCCCAGAGGGACAGCACATTCTTCACAAGGCAACGTTTGGATTCTTTGTATGGGCATTCTGAGCAGCCTCCTGTTCCTTCTCACTCAGAGCTCTCACACACACATTACCATAGGGCTTGACTCCACTGGATTGTGCACATCTTTAATCCTGGCCACTTCATTAAGAACACTCCGAGCAACCTCATGCAAAAGCATTCAGAAGAAGGTGACATCGCTTAATGGCTCACCCTTTCAAACTCATTCACACGTGCTTAAAAGATAAGCCAGGTCACTTCCACCATATATTACACTCTGTGCGATACTGAAAAATGGCGTGGCAGTTTTAAGAAGTAGAAGTGGACTGGTAATAAAGTGCTGTTTGCCCTGGCAGCGAGGAGGGGAAGAAAGCTGCCCGTCAGCTCAGCAGCACCTTCACCTGTCCACTGCTGTATCTCCACCTGCCGCCCTGAAACAGAAACCAAAACGCTGCCTTGTGCATTTGTAGCGACTCGGAACACACTGGAAAAGAAGGCAGTTCTCACTGCTTTTAAATAATAAGGTATTTTATTACTGGAGTTCATAACAGCGTGTGAAGGACAACAGTCACCAAGAAAAAGAAGCCTGTTCCACAAAAACAAGAGGACGGATATTTACATGAACTTCCTGCTACAAACAATGAAACACCCGGAGCAGTTGAGGCAGTAAATATTCTTTTCATGTCTTGAGAGCTTATCGAACAATAACTTGACATTGTACTGACACATACCAACAGGGGTTCAAGACGTTTAGATAGCCCTGACCAAGCTGCACGCTGCGGGAGGTCAAAAAACGTTGGCTACACACTTATGTGAACTATGTCTCTCTGTTGTTTTAACTCACGAAATTGATCTCTCCCGGGGAACTTTAGGAAAAATGGTGCAGTATAAAACAACAACAACAACGAAAAGCCCTCTGCAACATAATGTTTTGATGTTGGAAGCGGGGATTTTACCCAGAGCTATCTCAAACGTTGGTTACCATTTAACATACCCCAGGGTTCTCCTCCATCGCCTTCTGCTTCCCCCCACAGTTGTGTCAAAACAAAATCGCCACTGACGAAAATCAAGAACATCAAACGCTGCTCTGCAATACTTTAAAACTCAGGTCTGGGAATTACTGCATGTACACATATCTGCCAACAAGAATATTTACACAGTAAGAAAAATACCGTGACATTTGTCCTAATTTACAGATATTATAACATCACAGAAATGATGCTGTTGGCTTTATTTAGGAAGTGCTAGATACAAAGGTTGGAAAACGAAGACCAATGTGTAACTGAGACCTTATTAAAGGTATTCATCAAGAAGACGACATTTTTGTTTGCACCTCTCCCCCACACTATCTCTTTTTTTTCCTCTCTCGGCTTCTGCTTCTACTCCGTCTGCTCCTTTCTCTGTATTCCACTTTACTGCACTTGTCGCCATCGCTCTCTCTGTATTTTTTCTCCTTTCTGTGCCCGTCTGCGCTGGGGCTCCTGGTTTCATGTTTCCTGTGACGCTCTCCGCCGGGGCTCTGACTTGGGCTTTTTCTTGTTTGCCTTTGCCTGTGACTGCCGTGACTGCCGTGACTTGTGCAAGGGCTTCTCCCTCTCCTCTCATCCGCGCTCTGGCTTCTGCTATCCCTCTCCTTTCTTTCAGCCTCTCTCTGGTATCTGCTTTTGGACTTTCTTTCCCCCTCACAGGAGCTCCATTTGCTGTTCTCCGCAGAACTATCTTGCTTTAAAAGTCTATACTTCTCCCTATCTTTGTCCTTGTTACCGTGACTACTGGAGAGATCTTCATAAAGTTTTTCCTTCCTAGTCTTCGCTTTTCCTTCTGAATCGCTGCTGCTAGCCTCTGAAAACTTGTCTTTTTTTCTTTTCTTAGAATACATCTTCTTTTGTGCCGCTTTATCTCTGCTGTCAGTCTCACTGTCGCTGCTGCTTCCTGAAGTCTCACTGGAGGATGAGGAAGAGGAGCTCATCTTATGTTTCTTGTGTTTACTTTTGCCTTTTTTCTTTTGCTGCTTTTTCTTCTTCCTGTCTTTCTTTTTCTTTTTCTTCTCCAGACGATCCAATTTCCTTTTATTTTCAAAATAAGAGAGTAGCGCAATCAGACTTGTTAACATACTCTAAATTACAGTCATTGTCTTTTAAAGTTGACTACTTCACTCGTCCTACGCAGTAAATACACTGTTTTCCATAACAGCGTGTTGAATACCAATCCTGGTCCGGCAAAGGATTTTAAATCACGTTAAGCTTCTAACCTTGAGCTAAGCATAGTCAGAAGATGGTTTCTCAATGCCTTCATTTTTAAAAAAGAGAAGAACACTTTGGCCTTATCACCAGGAACACAGATAATTAATTGTAGTGCTTTCTTATTGTCAGTCTGCTGGAGACCGTTTGGAAAATCACGGCTGCTTTTATTTGTGCCCGCTTATAAGAGATTTTGAAAAGGAAAATAAAGCAATTAACGCTCACTGCCGACGAATGATGGAAAGCGAGATTTTTAAGCCTACGGCTCAGAGTTCTCCAGGCAAATGAGGCTGGTATTTTCAACAACGCCTTCTGTCACGAGCAGGAACGTAAACGCCCCAGCCACAACTACAGCACCTTGTCACGCACGCGCACTCGCTGCCATTTAACTGCTTTTGCAGAAGTTGCCATGACTAACTCACTGCTCGCGGTGCTCACGCGTCTCAGAAAACCAGTGACTGAATGCTGACATCACCTACAGCATATTAAAAGTATCCCTTCAGACTCTTAAAATCTAAGGGACGCAAACGTTTACCGAAGTTCAGCTTTGAAAATATGAACTCCTACAATCAGTTGTGTTGGGCCAGAAGAGGTTCAAACAAAACACTGTTTTAAACCACTCAAACTACGTAGACATTCCTTACTTAAAATAAACATAGAATATGCCCAATCTTTTCAGTGGATGGCTGGTTACATATGCAGGTACCATACGAAACTACCTACTCCTACCTGGTACCTGCTTAGCACTTCACCTTTCTCCCCTTCTGCTCTCCACGTACACAGTGTGTTGGGTGTTTTATTTTAACCCTGAAAGCTGACTGCAGTTTTAACCAGTGATACCTGTGTGGGATCCGTCTGGCAGTAGCTCTTACACACATTCACGTTATTTCAAGATAACGTTGCAAACTGACAGAGGAAAATACTGCCAGCCACCTGACAGATGAAATCAGTAGGATAGAAGCAAATAAAGAAAACCTCGTTAACTTGCTACTGGAAGTACAGAAATACGAGGAGCTCCCTCTGCTGGCTTAGCTGGAGCAGCAGCCTATAAACCCTTGACCCTAAAGCACATCAACACACCTCAACTGAGGCAACGAGGGCCGAGGTCAAGTCCACTTCAGCTGCATGGATTAAAATAACATACTTGGCCAAGTTGTAAACCAGTAAACAAACATATATAATATTTAATTCCAGAAGAAAATACTGTCAGCAATGGAGTACAAAATGATGTTTTAAAACAGGAGTTGGAAGCATCTTCAATGAGCCAGTTATTATTTCAGAATCCCAGTTAGATGAGAGATAGGGCACGACGCAAAGGCATCCCAATCAGATTAGAACAGAGCGATTAAAACAAAAAAAGCTGGACAAGGAAACAAGCTGCACAGTGCCATTTGGGGTCAAGTGTACGTTAAACAAAATTCACCTTCTTCTGTAGTGACGGTGCTAAGCCCTTCAATGACACAGAAGAGGTAGAGGAACAAAAGAGCACAAGACAACTATGGAATCAGAGCTACTGCTGCCACAGGGCCCTTCCACGTCACACTACGCTTACCTTAGAAGTTTCCGTTTCTGTTTGGTTGACAGTGATTTTAAAAATTCAACTTCCGGATCATCATCTCCTTCGCTTGCAACGAATTCCTAGAAGAATATAGTATGACGTTGAGTCCCTGGATAAAGACAACCTCCCCATTCAGACTGCTGCATGAAAAGGGATGCATCTGTGCATGCCTTATTTTTGCACAGGCACGAATGTGCTTGCATTACCAAGTCAACTGAAGACTCTTTGGGAAAAGCAATGTACTTGCTGTAGGGTAAAAAACTCCCACCCACATTCTGTCTCCAAGCTGAGTAGGTGCTGTAACGTGGGGTTATACAACAGAAGTTATTAGTAACATATGAAAAATCACTGCTAGGGAAAGAAACATTTCTGAAACAGTTAATAAAAATGAGCCAATTTTGGAGCCCACACGATTCCCTAGGATAAGTCACCTCGTTTTTATCACGCTTGGATGAATAGGTACGATGCTAGTCCTGCTCAAACCCAGAGTAATTTAAGCAAATTACTTTTCTGTCTCAGTTTTGTCATTAGGAAAATGGGTATTAACATATCTACCTTACTGTTGTGCTATTAGTGTTTAAATGCTCATACAGCATTCTAGCAATGCAAAATACGGTAATCATACAATCTGCATACAGTATTGCAATCAACAAAGCACAGCTACTTTATGACCCTTGGTTCTTCAAATTACGTACATCTGGTACACTACAGTTCTCCACCGCAATGTTCTTAATTTTAGCCACACTTAGGAGGAGGGGAAAGAAGAAATAAAGATTAAAAAGCTCTTCCAAAAAAAAAAAGAAGAAGAAAAACCAACCAAAAACCAAGAAATACCACACCTAACGTAAAGCTAAAGTACTGCTATCACTGTGCTCCATCTAACAGCACCCAGATGCTACACTTTTTCCTAGAGTACACAGCTTCTTAAAACGCAGTTACAAAGCCTGCTCCAGAAGTACTGCCTTCTATTTTATGCTGTTGGCCCACGATGTCAGAGGCAGACATGGGCGGCGTGGCAGTAGAGATTGAACCTTCCCACCAACAGTCCATTCCATGTTGCTGCTGTGTGACAGGTGGCAGCAGAGGAGCAGTCTGACAGAATGGGGTCTGACATGGAAGCGTGCATTGAGCAAAGGTGTGTCACTGAATTCCCCCATGCAGAAAAAAAATGCATCTTCTAACATTCATCGATGCTTGCTGAATGTTTATGGAGATCAAACAGCAGATGTGAGCACAGTGAGCTAGTGGGTGGTGTGTTTCAGCAGTGGTGACAGCAACATGAAAGACAAGTCACGTTCCAGATGGCCATGCACAGCTGTCACACCACCAAATGAAGAGCATCTCACTCAGTTCATCTGTGTGAATCAGCTAATGGTGGTGACCACATTGAAAAACCGTGTTTTGTAGCTGAGAATTCGCTCCTTTAAATAGTGTTACTGTGCCCTTTGTATTTGTTGTTGTTCCAATGGAAATAAATAGGAAGCATTCCTTTGGGAGTAACCTACATACATCCAATTGTGGAGACAGAAGGAATTATTGATTGACTCTGGCGTTTCACGACCAGCTGAGGGCTGTTGTCTTGTCTCTAGTTTAAACTCGGTGACGTGGCATTTTGACTATCCTCCCACAGGAACAAAGGTTATCGCATAGCATCTCACTCAAGTAATGCATGTGAATTTTTCGCTTTACATTATTACCAAATTGCCTCTATTTCAAATATACTCTGTGCAGTCTAAGTAATAATAATTAAATATTTTCTCCCTCAGAAATAACGGACATAACAATATTCAGTTAACCAAAACCACCTTCAGCTATAGCGCTCCTGGCAATACTTGGGCATGCCTCCTCAAACATTCATGAGGAGGCCACCACTGCACCACAGGTACATGCCAAAACCCATAACCACTCCTTTATGAAAAATTTAATTTCTAGTCACCTAAAGGAGGTATTTAATTTTTTACAAATAGATTAATAAAAAGAAAAAGGCAGCTTGTGATTCATCATCGTGACTAAAACAGAGCTGGAAAACACAGTAAGTTTCTGGAGATTTTCCACTGGTGCAGCTATTCAGCTTTCCTATGGATATGCATATTGGAAAACATTAAGTAGCAATTCACAAGCAATCACATTTAGATTTATAGACATTTTCAGCTTACTGGTAAAAAGATCATTACCTGTGATGGATCATTTGCGGTCAAGTTTCTCCCCAGTACATTTTGTTTCAGTGCAAACCCACTGTTTCTCATCTCCGCTATTAGCTCCGAGGGGTGCATTGATGGCCCTGTTCACAAAAATCACAGTTTGAATGTATCATTTATATCTCTCTACCTTTTTTGGACTCCACAGTAGGAATTCAGTTGAAGCTTTGTTAAGTAAAATCACAGCTAAATCAACTCAATAATCTTCTGCTGAGCAAATAATCAGATATGATTTTCTAAAACAGCAGTCTGGAGATTCAGAATAGAAAATAATTGCATTTTTCTTTAAGTACAAGGGGATTCTCTTATGTAACTTTGTCATGTTGAAAACAATATATTTAGGTAAGTGTATTTCTGCTATAGTACAAAAAGCACAGAAAACCAAAAGAAAAACCATAAAACAAGACTTTTAAGTGCCTCTTCTCCCCTACACAATGGGAAAATGTGTTGCTACTATGCCACTAATAAGGCATTTTTCATAATTTTTCACACATTTTTGAACTTAAAAATAGAAAGCAACCATCATCAGAACCGTGGTATGCAGACAAAAGATAAATACATGGAAAAATCAGTTATGTCCTTCCTCATCCTAGGGCCCCCCAGACATGCCGGGTCTCTGTGCATGTTACTCTAAGTCACCTCACAGCTTTCAGCTTCAAAAGCATGCGGTACCTCACAATACCGTGGGTGTTTGGGATTAGGCCCAGCAGCTTTGTCTGCATCACGCTGGCTTTGCTGTAACTTACATACCCCACACCTGGCTCTTTGGCTTTAACTGAACGCTATGATTATCGATATATCATTCCTTGAACGGGCATTTTCTCTTCACTCTAAACACAGCTGCTTTTGGTAGGTCCCTTTTGGTAAATCTCCACAGCACTTCATTCAAAGACTGTGTAAGGCAAACGGAGAAGGCAAGCTAAGGTAAAATTTGAAGGCATGTTATACAGAGTACAGAGCAACTAGTAGTACTTCACTAAACTATGTGTAGATCCTAAGATCAGTTTACTCTTACGGAACATATTGAACCTGCTTTGTGGTTTTAAGAGTTTCTGGGTTGTGGAGAACTCTTTTTTTTTTTTTTTTTAACATGGGAAAGTATACAAAGTGCAATTATTATGGAAAGCATGAAATAGCACCTTCTCATAAAAAAAAAACCAAACATCAGCTTTGACTGTTCCTGAGTTTTCTTGTACAACACACCGTTCACAGAAACAAACAGGCCTATACGTTAGGAAAGAATGAAGAAAACTTTGGAAATGTTTCAGGATCCCTTGCGTTTTTTCACCAGTTTCTTATTTCACCGGGCAAAACGGTTCTCTGATGAGAGATCCCTCTCAGTCTTTACTCAAGTCGACACAGTCTATTAAGTAGGGGCTTATCTTTTTCCCCACAGATGCACTTTTACCAATAGCTCATTTTCTAGAAACAAACCTTTCCATCATTGTTCACAGCAGTGCTGGAAAGAGTTAAGTGAAGTAATTTCCTCTTCCACATAAAAAGCCAATCCTGAATGCATGACGTTACTGATTTTGGTGCATTTCTGCCCAACTGACTGCAGTTGTGCTGTAAAGCACAGACTAATGCAAGCAAAGAGGTGGCCTGCCAGAGCTCCTGGTCTCACCAGGATCGGCACAGCCACACACATAATAGATACGCTTAAAAGGAACGCAAACAAGGCTAAAACAAATGTATAGAAGCCTTGCTCCCATGTTTATTAATGACATCAGGGAGACACATTCGTAGCTCCCACTGCAATGCTTCAGACACAACATGGTACTACCGTAACAAGGACAGCTGACATATCACTGTTACTCCTGTCTGGTGGACATGAGCAAGTTACACCAAACACACGACAAGACCTTGAGATTAAAGCGATTTATGAATCGTTTCTTATTTGGTCTCTCTTTAAAGCAGTATGTTGAGGACTGATGGTAAGCTTGGGCCGAGAGGCTCTCAGTTGGCTACGATCTTGGGAACAGATGCTACCTGAGTATTCCACGGGTGGCACCCATCAATTTTCAATCACTCCATCAGAAAAGAAACATACTTTGTGCTATACAAATGGACGGCCCTTACCCTGGTTTTACCAGTATTCTGTATCACAACACCACGTGGCAGGCTACTGGGTGCAGAGGCACAGTGTACCGTGCAGCACTGTTATCTTGTTATCTCTCCTTATCTCAATTGAGTGGCTTTTCTTTCCTTCTCCCCAAAAGGGATCCCATTTCCCTGCTGTGCTTCAAACCACGACATCCTCATACATGCATTCCTTAGGGACTTCTGAGACTGCCCGTGAAGAAGCTAGCTCAGTCACCTCATGCAGGTGAAAAGGACCAGAGAGGACATTATGTCACAAGTTAATAGCAACCTACATGTAGGAATTCTGTAAAAACAGCAGATTGCTAGGAATCCTAACAGAAGTCTCCCAGCGTTCCTCCATCGGCTAACTAAAAATAAGCTCAAAGTTATACTGTTTCATCATCTGTTTCTTATTCTTCCTGACACAAGTCAAACAGAGTACCTTGCTATTTTTAAACAGCATTTTTTCAATCTGCCAAGCTTATTTTCTAGAATTTACATTTTTATTTTTCACAATTTTTATCTTTTTCACAGCCTTAAGAAACAGTGTTTTCAAGCAAATAGGCTGTTATTTCTTCCTGCTTCTTACTTCTCAGAGTTTTTAATGCCTTCAACCTCTCTTATGTTTTGTTCAAGGTAGTTTTTAAGGAAGGAAAAAAATAGACGGCTTGGTTAACTCAGGGTTGGGAGATTAAACGTGAAAACAAACCATTCAATGAAGTGTGGAAAGAAGGATTTTAGTCTTCTCAAAGTACAACCCGAGCACAACCTTAGCTTGACAGCTACTGGTTCACCTCTATAATATTCATGCAATTAAATAAATAGAAGAGCTGTAAGCAGAATTTTTCTGAAGCCCACGTGAGCATCAATTATGCTGGATCTCACAAGGATATCATACGAAGACTTCTGCAACATACTGTCAATTTGTTTCCATAACAAAGAGCACTCCAATTTCTTACTGCACTTTACTGAGATCAATTTAACAGAATCAATTCTGCTTCTATTAAACAACCAGGGGGCAATATAATTCTGGATTTCAATTACTGACCGCCTAGCTTACAGCAGGCTCTCCTACCCCACATTATTACTCCCGCTCTCAGCCCAGAAACAAGAGCTACCTATAGCCAAAACTGTCATTTTCCATTCTGCCTGTACTTTTCACAAAGCCACAAACGCAAAGAGCGTGTGTAATGCTTTGTTGTTGCCAGAATGTTTCCTCTAATGAGCATGGGCAAAGGACTCCTCCTCGGGAGAACAATGCTAGCTGTAACACGCCATCCAGCAGACCTCCATTAAAACGTCTAAAGCACATTTTTCAAATTATCCAATATTAGCGAACAGGACGTTAAAACCTTTTTTCATAACAACTGTGATTAAATACCACTTTTTCTACAACAGTTTCAGTGGCAGTAAGGACAGACCATAATACTGTGATTGCCGCTATCACCAAGATAGCACTTTTCCATCTCTCTGCTTGTGCTACATACCCTCGTCAGCTCAACTCACTGATAAAAGCTTTCACTGCTGTCACCAGTACAGATAAACAAGCCCATTTATTCTTTGCAATCGATGAAGTTCCTATCTAGATTTTTATTACAGAATACATATGAAAAGCAAAGAGGTAAGAAGCAGTAACACCATAACCAATATTCCAACCTGTGGTGCTGGAAATCACCCTAGTCAGTACATAGCAGATGCAGTTACAAATTGTTACGAACTGAAGTAAGCCATTCCCTACAAAAACAAAACAAAAACCAAAAAAAACCACTGAAAAGAGCAGCATATTCTTCATGGTGCCATTTTAATTACAACTTTTTAACCTTCATTTCAACCAATGCTCATCTTTCGTGCCATCAAAACAGAACATTCAGAATGTGTTTGGGCTTTTTCTAGAGCCCTTTTTCCCCATCCCTCACCATACCATCAGCTATCTCCTCATTTGCTAACAGAGATGAAATTTATACAATGCCCAGTTCTGTTGTGTCTGCAGGTGGAGCACCGTAGACCTGCATACACCAGCAAGTTTGCAAACAGCTCTTTCACCTTAAATAAGTGTTGGAAAACCAGGCTGCTGGTTGCCTTAGCAGATGATCATAAGAAGGGTGAATACAGGCTAAAATCAGAAGGTGACTGTGCACGGTGGCAGGGCGTACCATTCAGACACAAGGCTTTTTGGGTTTTGCTTTAAAAGACAACCTAACTTCAAAATTATAAGAGACAGGTTTGTCAATAATACACCCATATACTTTTTGTGCTCTCCACACAGTTTTGTAGGTTCTTTTTCAGATGGCTTAAAAGGAAATGGAACAAAAATGGGAAAGAATTACAGGCTGAGCCTAATCACACCATATCTTCTGTGAAGTTTCACCGCAGTTGTGGCAGAGATAAGAGTAGACGCTTCTCATTTATCTAAAGGACAAAGAGCTATTATCATAATTATGTGATCGTGACCCTGGTCGTGAAGAACCCAGCAAGTTTATGCAGCCTCCACTAATTCAGAACTGATCATTTTTCACTGATAATTTTTCCGTCTCTTTCGGGGATGACTACATTCAGACCATATTTACACTTCAAAGCAACTGCTGCAGTTGGCATTGAGAGAAACCAACGAATACAAACCCTCTGGCTTTTAATTAGCTTTTCTTCAGAGCGTCTGCAGTTTAAGTGAATGTAACACATTGCCGTGCTTTTGTCGCAGGCTATTTCAGAGAATCTTGAATTTTTAACAAGTAAAAAACATTTAAATCATCAAACTGCTACAGGAATCCATATTTATTACTCAAATGCCATTCACACCAAATACAGAGGCTTCTGAAGCACAAATGGAGGATTATTCTGAAATGAGATAGTTCTTGAACTACGTGAAGGTTCTGTTAAGGCTCCTACTGCTCACAATCAAAGGTCTCAGCTGCAAACCGTAAAGGAAAGTTTCATACGCGCTGCATTTCTGCAGATGGCCATTTATACAAATGGTCGCAGTTAGCATATTCAAATACCTTTCCTTTGTTAATACAGATTCAAGAGAACACTTAAATCCACTCCTGCATTCCCAATACAATGCACTTTTTATCTGTGGGAAAACAAAATGGTACCACATCTGTTGCTGGAAAACATGCAGGGAGATTCTACTCATAATATAATACAGACATAGATCTCATTTTTCTTGTCTTGGTATGGCTGACGATTTCAATGATCTCTAAGGCAAGGGATTTCACACCCCAAAGAAGCTGAAGATCAGTGAGTGACAGACAAGCACAGTGAGTGTGGGGACACGCAGGTAACACAAAGAAGCGGCACAAGCTTTAGGAGGTGCCAATGAGCCTGTAGAAGGCTGAATTTACACTGACACACCAAGAGCTTTTTCATCTTGGTAGAACACTGGATACATGTGCATGTCACTCAGTCACATTTTGACTTTTATTTGCCTCAATTTTCCATAAATATGTAAATCATTTTGCAGAATCGTTTCTTCACCGGACAGAATATATACGGAGCCAGCTGACCGTAACACGTTGAAAGCAGTGCACAGCAGAGAATGATGCCCAGCACTATCCAGCCTAGGTTTAATAGGCCAAGGGCATCAGACTGGATTGATTTATCTGACCATGGCACTTACAGGCTACGTCAAAGAGAATTAAAAAAACTACTTCAAAAGTTTTTGCACGTAAAACCTATAAGCCTGTGTTCTAATAATGTCAACCAAACAAAAAGCATGGAAAAACACCAAAACCAACAACTGATGCTGGTTAACAATTGAAATAAAGGATTATACAGGCAAACTTTTAGATGCTAGTGACGTTTTTCTGCTCCCTACATCACATACTCTGTATGTGCATATACACACATACATGCGCAGCTGCATGTAAAGTCAGAACCACAAGAGATACTTTCATCTTGTCTGAACTTTGAAAGTTAAGATTTTACCAGTAAAAAAAAAAAAAAAAAAAGGTAAAGCAGTTTAGCCCAAAGCAGCATTTTGATTGCCTAATTTAACTTTGTAAAGGAGAAGTAAATCTTATAAGTTGGTCTCTGTACGTGTCACAGCTGGAGCATTCTAACACTACTTCGCAGTTTCCAGTGATCAAAGTAAGTTACTTTATATCTAAAACTAAGAATTTCATAATGGAAATAATGCAACATCAGGGGGTGAAGTTATCATGAAATAATTACACTCCTGGGAGATTACAGACAAGGCTGTACCCCAGGGGTGTGATTATCCCATGCTAACCACATCCACTGAAATTGCCTTATTGCAGAAATAATCTCTATTCACCGGTGAGATATTATTCAAAAGGCGCTTTTTTAATGGTAAGATTATTATTTTTTTTTCTAGTATGAATTACCTGCTAGATTAGTAAAACAGTCCCAGAAGCAAAATAACCAAGCCTAAGCTAAGGGACTGGTTGTAATTATTTTGCTGTTTGCTGGTGCACTGCAGTGTATTTTAGATCTTGAAAGACAGAGGTCTTCACTCAAACAGAACGGAGTTCTGTGCCAAGCACGCCGCAGCCCTGCATTGGTTCCACCTGAGCAAAGCAAAGTCAGCGACTGGTCTCTGCATGAGATACTCAACACCAAAACCGCTTAGAGATTGCTGTTCTGGATTACATGCAGAAAGGAAGATGACAATGCAGCCATCACATGAGATAAATGCAAAGACCAGTACCTTTCTGCTGAATTAAGAGAACCGTACCTCTCTCCTCAAAGAGACAAAGAACAGAACTTCAGATAACCCAATTAAATCCAACATCAAGTTTTGTTTTCATTCATTTTAAATTAAACATTTCCCCTGAGGCTGAAAAGCTTGAGTCCAAATATGATATTTTACTCTGCTCTCTTCCTGAAGGACAAAATTAGAACAGAACACCTACTGCACTAAGTGCTATTCAGTGTTTTCTCTGTGTGTTAGGATGCATCGTTTATAGTGTACCAAAGGAAATAATACTGGCAATTAAAAGTGAAATGTGCATTTCTCATACCTGTAGCAGAAGGTCTTCCTAAGAACAGTCCAGACTACTTTGAAAGACATCAGGCAATAAAACATCAAGAAACGCAAGAATGCTGGAATGCACCAACTGTGCTTCTTGGCAGATCACCAACCAAAGCACTAATTCACTGTTCTGTTCATGTTCCTACTGAAACTTATTGATTTGAGCATTTAAGGATGCACGTTACTCTGCTGTGCTTTTATTCAATTGAAGATGCCATTCAAAGAATACTTTTTGAAGGCATTTTAAGTTTTTGGAGGAGGAAAAGGCAAGATGGGGACAGGCTGCTTCTGCTTCATGTTGGCTCTCTGGTTCAGCCACAGGGCCTGCTGCAGGGGCTGGGATAGACCCAGAAGACCCCATTTCCTTCTTTTTGAGGGTACAGAATAGTGCTGAACAGTGTTTGATAGGCGCAGGCCAGGCCCCAGCACAGTGTGGTGAGCTCTAACTCTTTCTTATTGCCAGGATCAGGGCACACCTTTTTAAAACATTCAGTCAGCTTTTGAGGATTCTGCACTTGATAAGGGGTGTATTCCAAACCATCGTGATAGATACCTGCCCACCTCCTCCCACACACCTTGCCACCCACAGCCATCCTGCCTCAGGGTGCATCTCTGGCTGGTGTTTTGCAGCGGTTGTTTAACTACAGATAAAACCATAAAGAAGACACAGGAATAGGACTGTGCCAGTTTGAACATCCCAGCTGTATTCAAAAATTTCAAAACCTATTTTAACTTGCCTGTAGAAAGAGCTTGTTAATAGCTTTCACAGTAAGGTTCCCAAATTGCTAGGATGATGGCAGTACTGAGTACAAATACCACATTAAATTCATGGTCGATGTAATATGAGTGTGGGCTATTTACAAACTGGCAAAACCATGTGTAACCTTAGGCCAGCCCCCAGCAATGATAAACAAGAAAGGAACTAAGAAAAGTAACCATGAAAGCAAATAAAACCACACTGGGAGTGAAAGAATCAATACCGTGACCAGCAACTACTATGCTACTATAAAGGCTGTAACAATTTTACCGTGTTCTGGTCAGATTCTTCATCTCAACCCTTCAAGCCCCATGTTGGGCACTAAAAAGGACTGCTGTGGTCTAACCTGGCAGTCAGCTCAGCACCACACAGCCAGTCACTCACTCCCTCCTCACAGTGAGAACGGAAAGAGAATCAGGAAAAAAAGCCTCACGGGTTGAGAAGAAGACAATTTGCTAAGACAGAAAAAGAAAATGATGCACAATGCCACTGCTCACCACCCACCAGCCAATGCCCAGCCGGTCCCTGAGCTGTGGCCGTCCCCAGCCAACTCCCCTAGTTTTATAGTTCTGCATGATGCCACACAGTATGGAACAGCCCTTTGGCCAGTTTAGGTCATCTGTGCCAGTTCTGTCCCCTCCCAGCTCCCTGTGCCCCCCAGCCCCTCACTGCCAGGGCAGAATGAAAAGCTGAAACATCCTTGGCTCTGTGCAGCAACAACTACAACACTGGTGTGGGATCAACACTGTTTTTCTCCTAAACGGAACACAGCATCTTAGCAGACACTATACAGAAAATTAACTCTGTTCCAGCTGAAACCAGGACAATAGGCTAGATTGGATCCTTTGAAGAAAATTAGTTTCATAAGCTATTTGCAGTCTTGGAATATTAACTGTTATACTTTTTTTATTATTATTATATCTATATTTCTTAGATCATTGTACTCTTCATTTATGAGACAATACTTACATTTCAAATTTCATAACATGCGAAATAGGAACAAGCTTTTAGAGATGGAGCTCCTACAGAAGGAATTGCCTCCTAACCTTTCAAAGTACTACTTACTTAGTATGGCACAGTAGAACATATTTTCAATATACTACAAAACAATCAGGGGAAAAAAAAAAAAAACTAGGAATAAGCACCTTAGGAGTAGTAATGGATATAATTACTGATAAAGAGAAGCAGGAAGAAGCAGAGCTCAGAGAGCTGTGTTTTATAGAGGAAGACAAGAACATTCAGAGAGGTGCGCCATGGTTCAGCATTAAGGGTCATAGAAAGCATTGGGTAGATTTAATGAAAGGTAACTGCAATGAAGAGAAATGGTCAAAGCAAAATTATACTGTGTAAGTGGGGGGGGGGAGGGGCTGATCAGAACATGAAAGATTTTGGCTTTATTATTGAAGTGCCCTGTCAGGAAATGTAAAAACTCTGATCCGACAAACTGACTTTACCCTCAGCTAAGGCTAAGTTTACAGAGCTGACTGCAGATCTGCACGCAGTAACACCTGGGAAGGGCTCCCAGCAGCACAAAGACAAGGACTTAATCCCCCATCCCATACAACATAGGACTGGTTTCAGGGTTTAGTTCAAAAAATCGTATGCATATGAGATGTAAGCTTCACCTAACATATGCATAAATTATGAGTCTTAAGAGAATTACTGAATTAAATAATCTGTGTTCTCACTTAACTGTATACTTCATTTACAGCCATGGAAACTCCAGAAATCCTCAAAGGAGCATAACTTAGCTTGTTATTAAATCAGATGAAGATTTAGAAAAGCTGATGAGAGGATTGCATGCCTGAGGTTAGAAAAAGCAGACAACCTTTTTACTGCTGATCTAATTAACGACATTACCAGATCTTATAAACCTCTTATCTGTTATTAAATGAAGAACTTACATTTGTTTTAAATTTTACCACTGGTGTTTTTACATGCAGTTTTCTTGAAAGAAAGAATGAGAAGGCAGTAGTATCATTACAGCTGACTATTCAAACCCAAGATCACAGTGCCTTACAAATTATATATACAAACCCTGATCTGTCACCCGCCCCTACTTGCTGAAATCCTTCCTCTCAGCCTGCTAAAGACTGCTCAGCACAGCACACTGTCTTCCAACTTGGAAACGTGAGGTCATTTGCACAGTCTGAGTACATACAAACAGGTCTACAGCTTTTTCCTAAGCACAAAATTCATCCTGCGCATTAAATCCCTCTCTTAGGCTTAGCATGCCTGTTTGGAAAGCTGCCCGAAGAGCATCTCTCTCCACAGGAAACGTGCAGCATTCCAACTTTCCTGCATCTAGATAATTAGTTCAGTTGGGTTTGAAGCAAGCAGTTAGCCTTACACTGACGCTGCAAAGTGCCTGTATATGAAATAATGAGTCCATTTTCAAGCTGGTGCAAGCATGCACCAAATATTGTCAAATTTCCCAGCCAAACACTCCTAAAAATTACCCACATCATTTGAACTGGAAGAAAAAAAGAGTTCTGCAGCATAAAAGCACATCTGACGTGTAACAGCTGCACTGTATAATTCTACCCCCACCAAATGCTCCAAGCACAGTTTTGTCTAAGGTAGGAATGAGGTAAGGAAGTGATTTAATGTTATAACCTACTGAATATAAAGGCTGAGAATGTCAAACGCGGGATTGCTAACACAATGGTATAATCATGAGACAATGCCTAGAAGCAGAGGAGCATAAGAGGCATTGTTTCCTTCAACTTAAGTCTTCTATGCCTCATCCCAGAGAAATGAAGTATCTGCGTGGTATAATTCTGAAAGGCAAGACTGTCGGTAGGCCCAATGTGAAAGAAAAATAAGAGCCACTACATAAAATAGATATCCTGAGCAGAAACAGAAGAATAGGTGTTAACAAGTGCGCAGTCGTAGTGATATCCCTGCAAAACTGAACGATCATGATCTTGAAGTGCAGTAGCAAGTCTGCAGACTCACCCACGTTACCAGGTGTCTCTTAACAGACCGAGACTTTGAAAACATTAAAAGCATTACAAACCTGAGTCAACTTACAGCACTCAAGGCAAAAACCATTTAACTTGAATGCTTACACCCACTTCTTTATTACAACCTAATTTAAGTAAATAAATAAATAATAGTTCACAAAGCAATCAGAAGCCAGCTGAAAGGAAACCAGGCCTTGGAACGCTCGGTTTCAGTTACTCATCCATTTACAGAAGTGCAGTCATATATATTTTAAAAAGTCTCCATTTTTCCAAATGATGAACAAAAATATATTGATACACCATAGCTTTGCCTGAACCTGAACTAGGACAGTCTTCGACAATACATTACGTGAGGATTTATTTGCTAACAGGTATTCTCATTCCAATGCAAACAATTTCACTGTAGCTTCTGAATTTTTGTCACAGGAAGAATCAACAGCAACAGTCTTTACAGAGCCTTCTAAAAATGAGTTACAAACCAGAAAATTAGATCCCTAGCATTTGAAATGATATGAAACGTTGGATAGAGCATATGAAATAAGAAACCTTTTCCCCATTTCATCAACCTTGCGAAAGAAGACTTTGCAAAACCTTTGCAAAATTAAACCGGAGAAGTCTTCCCCACGTTTTTATCCAGACCCTAAGAAAGACCTTTGCTGCCTACCTGAACCATCACTGGACACCGAGCTCGCATTGATTCCAGAAAGGCCAAATAAAGGACATTCTCGATCAGTGTTTACATGGCCCCACTTGTGGCACTTAATGCATCTCACGTTTCGCACCTACAAGGTAAAAAAAAGAAGCCAAACAACACTGGCTTAAGTTAGTTAACAATACAACTTATCATTACCAGAAACGTTTGTGTTATGAGGCAGAAGAAGTGCCTTTAAACTCACTGAGATACACAACAAAATTAAGTCCGTGTGGATGCTCTGCAGTTAGACAATATCTGCAATACACTCAAGACCTCCACAGAGTGAAATGTACGTGACTTGCCTGGATGCCAAATGGCTGGTCTCTGATATTCATGTCATCCTTTGCATACCTGTTACACAAACACACCATAAATTCACTTGGTTTTTTGAAACATCACACACCAAACTACTTTGAGATCTCTCATTGTAAAGAGGACCCATTTCAGAGGTAAACCTTTGCTAACTACTCGTTTTAATAGTAAACATCAGTTTTGATATGTTTTCAAACCCGGATATAAAATTCAAACCAAAACTAAGCTGACCAAGGAAACGGTTCCAGGTTTACAGCTTTTACTAATTAACTGCATGGGCATGAATGATTACACAAATGACCTGCTAAAAAATGAAACTGAAAAGAAACAAGAAAAAGAAAAGGTTATGGAAGGTAAACTAAAGAATATATTTTCTGTGGATAAAATCCAGACATCTTACTTTTCTCGAGGGGCGACTTTTTGCCATTCAAATTTGTATTCAGTCTCTCCTTCTTGCTACAAAACACAAAACATGGCAAGTTTGAGCTTTTTCAATACACTTCCAGTAGGCAGGTAGAAAACACAACAAAACGATGTAATGAAATACCTCTTTAGCTTCCTCTTCCGATTTTCAGAAATCATGAAAAGAAAAGAGACAATATATTAATTATACACATAAAATGCAGCTGGTGCCCAATCTGGAAGCAAAACATGTTGCAGTATACACTAATGCAACAGTAACTTAATTAAAATAGAGAACACAAACAACCAGCTTATAGTATACGCAGTTGCAAATCCTTCAAAACCTGCTCATCTGTTAAAATGACATTGCTGTGATGTACAAGCACAAAAACTTGCAAATTCTAGCCAGGGAAACACTGTGCAACAGCTTGGGGTTGGGCAGCAATGCTGCAAAGTTCTCTTTGGTTTTCAGAGAGAGAAAATTTGTTTCCTAGTCAGTGTGTCTATCATAGCAATTCTAGAGGGACTCGCCCTGTCAGATGGTTATCATTAACTTATTAATATGCAAATTCAGAATTAATGGAGGAAGTCTAGTTAGATTTCTCTATTCATATTTCTCAAACTAAGTGCTTCCTAGACCACAGTACTGTTAAAATGTGCTTCTTTGCTACCTAATTCATAAAATATAAATTGCTATTTATGAAAGGTTTTCCTCTCACAAGGTTTAACGTAATTCCTAGCAGGCACTGGTTTACTGCAAAGCAAGTTCCATTTATACTAAACTTAATACTTTGGTTACCAGGATCTCAAAAATACCCTAAAAGCTACTTAATAAACATTACTGTGTCATTCACTGTCTCAGTCCCATGGGCCCATACTTATAATTTCAGTTTCGTGTTTTAAAAAGGTCACGTTTAAGGGAAAGACAGTAAAACGTGTCTGTTCTGTATTTTGCATGTGTAATAATTAAAACAAAAATTACCAAGAATAAAATTTCAATTTGGTGGAGATGGCATTTCTGGGTGTGCAAGAAGTGAACAGAGTCCGAGCCTCCTCCAGAGTGTCGGTCAGTCTGAATCAGCCCTGGTGAGCCTCCTCAGGCCCACTGGCTGGGAAGCATGCCTGGACCACACACTGGCTTTACCGAGTCCTCCTGTCTCAGCAGGTCAGCACAACAGCTACAGGACAACCTGTTTTTCACCTTTTAACCAAACTGGCAACCATACTTTCCGGTAAAATCTGAACAAAAGATATTTTAGCAAAAGTCATCGGTTTAAAATCACATCTGCTCTGAGCCTAAGGATTACTTCAAGCGTTTCTGAAGTTTAGTAACTGCAAAATCTGCTCTACAATGAGCCCATGCAAGCATTACCAAGGGTTTTCATTCAAACAGGAAAAATGCATTTTCAGGGATAAACTCTCACAGATGATGTTTTCTTACCCCTGCACTTACACCTTACATCAGTCACTAAAACTTAACAGTGCCAATGTGTCCACCAGGCTTTCAGCAACTCCTGCTCATGAATGTACTAAATACAGTCACAGCCAGATCCATCAGAGCTGGGTCATACAGCATTTATTATCCACAAGACAGCAGCTAATTAACTTCTTGCTTTGCAATCTCCCACGCCTGAGATGGATCAAGCTGAATTTCAGGCAGAAGTTTTAAGCAAAAGCTACCTTGCTATTTCTAAAAAGGAGAGCCGGCCAAAACAGTTTGCGCTGCTGGAGTCAATGTGCTGGTAAGGTCTGGTCTTCCTCGCCCAGTGCTTTATAATACCTTAAAGAAACACCTTTGGCCAAGCACAGCACCTCTGATGTTGCCGTATCTTCCCTTCACACTGAACTGTTGCTTAAGAAGTATTCCTCAGTTTGAGTGAAATTCAAGTACCGTACAATCAAAACTATTAAATATGATCCATCTCTGCATATTTCTAGTGGGAAAACAAAAAACAACACCTTCTAGCACTACCCCACTATGACCATGCTGTTGTAATATCTAAACGGCCGTATTTATTTGTTCAGAGTGACATTAGCTCTGCAGTGCTGCCTGCCCACAAGCAGACCCCCCAGTACCTTTCTTTGCTCCAGGTGGGGCCTCGTACATGAAGTTAAGGCCATTCTTCACACGCTCATCTCCCATAAGCAACCTAAAAGGAAAGGATGGAGTTTGGAGTGTTATACACAAAGTGTTCACGTAAGTTTTAGTTAATGAAGAAAGAATTTAAAAAAAAAAAAAACAGCAAAAAAAAGTGATGATAATTAGAAATTCTCCATCTGCTAATCAGCGTATCAAAAGCTGAATATCAGAAAATCCAAGGGACCAGTCAATGCTTTTGCATGTTCCACTGCGTACCAAAGATCACACGTTTCAATCACAGCTGAAATGCAAGTTCTGCATCAGAATGTTGCAGTACCAGGTCACCTACTGTCCTGTTCTTTGTAGCACCGACTGAGGGGGAATCTGATTAACGCTGATAAACCTGCTTTGGCAGGGGGGTTGGACTCGATGATCTCTAGAGGTCCCTTCCAACCTCTACAATTCTGTGATTCTGTGAAACATCTAAAGGGAAGTGGGAGGCACATGGACGAGGCCAGGCTCTTCTCAGTCACGTGTACTGACGGGACAAGGACCAATTGCCTAAAACTCGTACATAGGAAGCTCCATATAAACGTGCAGAAGAAATTCTTTATGGTAAGGGTGATGAAGCACTGGAACAGGCTGCCCACAGAGGCTGTGGAGTCTTTCTATGGAGACATTCAAGACCCATGTGGAAGCCTACCCGTGCAACCTATTGTACGGTACCTGCTTTAGCAGGGATTGGACTCGATGACCTCTTGACGTCCCTTCCAACCCCTGCAATTCTGTGGTTCTGAGATTTGAAAGCAGTTTCTCAGTTCTGCTCAATCAGACAGATGTTTTCCAGTCACTGTCCTCATCTACTGCCAGGGTCCGAGAGAAACAGTGTTCCAAGTAGCTCAGGAACAGCCAGCTCTCACCTGTTATCATAGGACTCCTGCTCTTTAAGATACTGTTGCATTAATTCTTCTTGTTTCTTCTTATCATACGATATTTTCTGTTCTGCCATCCATACCTAGTTAAAACAAGGAGGTTTCTGCTTCAAGTGGACAAGAACCTACCGTAAAACACACCCACGTGTGAACACTTCATTTGTTTAGCGCGCTGAAAATCAGCTTTCATTAAAGTATGATTTTGATAAGCTAAAACTTAAACAACATCTGAGAACAAACACGGGGAAGATGAGTAACGCAGAGGGAAAATGAAGCTCAGACAACACGCAGGGAAAGCCGCAGCGCCGCCCGCACCGACACTCGCCCACCGCGGGTGCCAGGAGCTGCGGGGAGCGCTCCGTGGGCAGGAACAGGGCAGCGACTGGCAGCATGAGGCAACACAGCGCCAGGTAGGGCTGGAACCAGGGAACGGAGACGGCCGATAGAGCCCGGGAGGTCTGGGCTACGGCGACGTACAGCACGCGGCCGGGATACGCCGGAGGGCCGCTCACCTTTTTGATGTTGGACTTGGAGGCGGGATGGAAGTCCTTCTTGCACATGAAGTTGGCGAACGACTTCCCCATGGCGGCGGCGAACTGCGACCCGCCGGCTGAGCGCACCGGCCCTACCGCTCGCTGCGGGCCTTCCGGGCCGGCGGGCGGGCCTTCCTGCGGGGCGCGGCGTCGCTCCGCTCCTCCCCGTCGGTAGCATGGCCGCCTGTATGCCGCCCTGCTCGTGCGACACCTTCGTGGCGCTGCCGCCTGCCGCCGCCGGGGGCCGGGTGGTGTTCGGGAAGAACTCGGACCGGCCGTCGGACGAGGTGCAGGAGGTGCTGTACGTCCCGGCCGCCTCGCACCCGGCCGGCGCCCAGCTGGAGGTGAGCCGCGGCGGGGGCCGCCCAGGCGGGCCGCGCTCATGGGGGCGCCCCTGAGGGATCGTCCCTCGGAGCGGCCCCAGCAGCCCGCGCGGGGCTCCGCGCAGCGAGTCGGGGGCGAGGGGGGGATGCCCTGGGAACGGTGGCGTTAAAGGCGACGTCTTTGCCGCGGCTCGTTGCAGTGCACCTACATCACGGTTGACCAAGCGGAGCAAACCTACGCCGTGGTCCTGAGCCGCCCGTCCTGGCTGTGGGGCGCAGAGATGGGCGCCAACGAGCACGGGGTGTGCATCGGGAACGAGGCCGTGTGGGGTCGCGAAGAGGTGTGCGATGCCGAGGCGCTCCTGGGCATGGATCTCGTAAGGTCTGCACAGGCTGCTTTCGTAAATGGGACTGGATTCAGAACTTAATTTCAAAACATTTGCATTGTGTTACGTGGGTAAATAGATGCCTTTGTATGCAGGAAGCACATCTGTCTCTCCTGCCGTTCTTGCCGTAGTTAAAAATAAGTATTTACTGGCACAGCAGTTAGCTCCTTCCTCTCTGCCAGGAGCTGGGGATGGAAGAGGTATCACACGCCGAAATAGAGAATGACAAGGAAGTTATCAAGCATGTTTGTTCCCTACAAAGCTGATCTGAAACAAGAGTCCGTAACAAGAGCACAGCTGCACTTCAGGACCCGGACCCTTTCCTTAGGTCCGGGCTCACTTCCTATTTCCCCCCTCTCACACATACCTAGGCACTCATCTCCATGTAAATAATGGCAACTACTTGTGCATCCCAGTTCAATCTGAATACTCATGCTGAATAGTTATGTTCAAGCTTCTATTTCCAAAGATAACATCTTCCTTCTGTTTTAGGCTTGGACTTGAGAGAGCGGACACAGCCGAAAAGGCTCTTACTGTCATAGTTGATTTGCTAGAAAAATACGGCCAGGGAGGAAACTGCATGGAGAGCCACATGGCCTTTACGTACCATAACAGCTTTCTGATAGCTGACAGAAAGGAAGCGTGGGTGCTGGAGACATCAGGAAAACATTGGGCAGCAGAAAAAGTAGAAGGTATGGATGATGCTCTCTTGAAGTATTTTGAATGTGGTGACAAGTGGCAATTTTCTTGTTTTCATTTACCACTTCATGAAGGCATGAAACTAACCTCAGGACAGCGCCTGTAGGCACTGGGAGTTGCATCTTAGGGTAGCAGGTTCTCAGAGGGCCTTTTCAGGGTCAGAGATGACCACTTTGCACTTGGAGAACAGAGGACAGCAAGCAGGTCAGGATGAGAACAGCAGTACGTACAGTCTTCAGGATGGTAGTAATCACTTCAGTTTGGTAACAGATCAGTGTGCCTGAAGTGCTGAGCTATGTCTTTCGAGGTCTGAGAACGTAAAGATGGGAACAGTCAGGACAGAGCTTGAAATGTGACGGTAGCAGTGGAATTAAATGTTAACAGTGGGACAGGAAAAAGTATTCACTGTATTCAAATGATTCTTTCTTCACCTTACAAACAGGAGGTGTGCGGAATATTTCCAACCAGCTCTCTATCACAACCAAGATTGACAGAGAACATCCGGAGATGAAGGAGTATGCCAAAAGCGAGGGCTGGTGGGATGGAGAAAAGGAATTTGATTTTGCTGCCACATATTCTTATGTAAATACTGCCAGAATGACTACATCCAGAAGCCGCTATTGTGAAGGCTACAAACTTCTAAACAAACATAAAGGTATCATTTTTTGTATTTTTTAGGACTGTATGGTGAGCTACATTAATTTAAATCATAAATGATTAAACTTGTGATGTGGGCAGTCTTTCATATGATCTGATGAACCAGAACTTCTTAGAAACATGTTTTTCCTAGAGGAGAAACACTAAACTTTGGAGGCTTTTGTCCATTTTTTGCCGATTTGGTGATGAGGAAGAAAATAAACCAAGCATCCAATATCAAATGCCCAGCTACAGTTAACAGCACTGACACCATACTGCTAAAGAATCTGTAAGGACCTCGCTCGGAATCATTCTGGTATGCTGTGTATTACTACTGTACCTGTAACTAAAAGCAGAGGCTAAAACAGACTCCCAAGGGTTGGCAGCCGTAAAGAATCCTGTGAACATCTTGAATCTGACCCCATTCACCAGCACAGTGTTCACATACATAGTCTGGTGTTTATTTTTGAGATTGTTTTTTAAATCTTTGTGATGTCACTGTAACTGCTACTCTAACCGTATGCAGCCTAATGAAACTCTGAGAGCAGAATAAAACAATTTTCTGTACTCTAAGCAGGTGCTCCAAATCACCAACTTATGTATTTTCAGACCTCTCTAGAGAGAAGCTATTACTTCAAACTGCATCCACCTGGCAGCTTTTTTGTACGTCTGCCTTTGCTTGCTCATTTGAAGTAATTAATTTGAACTCCAGTAACCCTGCACCCCAGCGTTTTTCACTTATTTGGCTGAGCTCCGGCAGACCAAGTTCAGCAGTTAGTTCATGCATCAGAATGAATTACTTTTTGCTTTCCTGCTTTAGTGATCACGTAAATCCTGCATTCATTTTGGGAATTGCAGGTTCTGAATACTGAAAGCATTTTCATAATACCTGTATTTACCTGTGTGATAACAATGCTGGGATTCTATCAGTGTTTTCATTCTAAATCCCCATTTTCAGGCATTACCTGAGCCATTTTACAATCAACAATCACACTAGGTGTTCGGGTTATCAGCTTCACACGGTTTCAGTTCTGTTTAGATTTATTTTAAATAGGTGTCCTAACTAGAAGCTATTTGGTTTAAAGCAGCAGTAAAATCACTGGTTTCTTAATCCATCCTGCCCAGCTTTTTCCTTCCATGGCATTACATCAGTTTTCTTTCCCATGCTTCCTACCACGCAAAGACCATTTTTAGATAAACGCTATTCACATTTCAAATAAGGAATGTATTTTAGGAATATAAACTAATTGTAAAAAAAAACAAAAAGAGTCTAGTGGAAAATAGACAACACCTTTTCTGCTCGACAGGTTGCCAGCTTGCAGCTCGCAAGCCGACTGCTGCTTGGTTTCTTTGATTTATCTGGCTTGCTGATTTTTATTCTCCAACTTGCCCGGGCTACTGTGGGAATACTAGGAAGAAATTATTTTCCTACAGACAATTTGTACTGCTTTTTTTTTTTTTTTTTTAAAGGCACATCTGACTTAGCAGTAGCGTATTTTAAGAGCAAACAGCAAAACAGTTTAAAAAATGTATCTTTATGCAGCCAGAATTTCACTGAGGCAACCACAAGGAGACTAAATGTGGATGGTCCTTCCCAGCAGAAAAACACAGTGAATTAACCGGTCTTACTCTGTTCTAAGCACACGCTCAAATGGTACAACAGATTTGAAAGAAGTATTGCAAGTGCTGCCTGTTGGAATATTGGATTGCTTAGGGCTACCATGCCGGGGTTTCAGCTTCTGTGTACGGTATTTATGAACAGCAGCAGCACGCGAAGACTAGATGCTGAGCATCGAGATGCTCACCCCACTGAGAAGAAAGAGCTATTGTCATAAAGACATTTGGTACCATACCTCTCAAAGGTATGTTAGCACTTCTTGAAAAATGGATTTACTATTGTGGTTTCTGTTGATTCTGTGTATAAAATAAGTAAGTTACTTTTACTTTTGAAGAAGTTCATCATTCTGGTCGGCAACTTGAAGCTTTTGTGCTTTGGAAGGTCAGATGTTAGCACAAAAAAAAAAAAAGTCAGGGCTTCCTTTCAAAGGCATAACAAGTCCTCACACACTTACTTTTTACATTTCAAAGCATCCTAATGGCATTATCATCTGTGTACAGATCGCAGCCACCAGTATGACTGTTTGTCTTCTCGGCTCCGGAACAATACTTACAAAGTTCAGCCTTTAATCCAAGCTACTCATTTTCACGTGAAAAGTTACTGTGTGGATGGCCATTTGCAAGCCATATGCACCTCACCTTTCTGGGAAACATCATCCTCCCTCCCTCCTCCTTTTTGAGGTCATAAATGTTGTAGCTCATTACCACCTAACTCTTTGAAATAAATACTTGGGTGAAAACAGCGATATTTTGAAGTATTACATATTAAAGCATGGTTTGGCTTTTTTTTTTTTTTGGCCAATACAGCCAAAGTAAGGCTGGCATTGCCTACTGACGGTAAAAGCAGCCAGTTGCAGAAAACTTACCAGTTGGCAGTATAAATAGCACTGTGTGTAAATGACTGTTTTGTATCTGAAATAGGCGCTATCACTTCTGAAACAATGATGGAAATTCTTCGTGACAAAGAGAGTGGCATTAATATGGAAGGTGGTTTTATGACAACTGGAAGCATGGTGTCCGTGTTGCCTCAGGACCCTAATCTGCCATGCATTCACTTCTTTACGGGAACTCCAGACCCTGCAAGGTGATGCAGCAGCAAGTCATGATGATAAAAAGCTGTAAATACTTAAATGGAAAGTATATCAGTTTGTCTCACTATAATCCTTTTTGTTTTGTTTTCCAAAGAACCCACAATCAAATAGCAGGGGGAATGTAATGCTTGTTATGTACATTAATACTTTCTACCAGCTTACTTAGTGAAACGTGCTGCTGTCACATTGACTTAAAAACACACTAGGAGAATTTTTCATTTTAATTTTTTAAACTTCTTCCTTGAGAGAAGGAAGTATGGGGAAAACACAGCAATCTACTGACTGCTTTTTAACACAGCTATATCAGTAAAGATCTATGTTCTATTTTCTCTTCCTAGGTCTGTGTTCAAGCCTTTCATTTTTGTGCCCGGAATTACTGAGTTATTAAAAACTAGCTCCCCTACATTTGGTCCTGATGATCCAGTCAAGAAGCAGCCACGTTTTCAGAGTAAGCCAGATCGAAGACATGAGCTCTATAAAAAACATGAAAGTGCTGCTGTAGTTATGGAAACTATGAAGGTATGTTGATTAAATTAGATTTCAGTCCAAGCAGGTGGTTTATATAAGCTTGTTGCTCACATTTTGTTAATGTGATATCATTAAATGCCCTTGGATGAATGGTAGTGCTCCAGAAGCCAGTCATGTTGGAATCTGGCAGGCATATGTTCCTAGCACTAGGAGCTGAAACTAGCTGTACCCCTATGCATAGCCCCAGAGAAGTATCTGTGCTGCTTATCTTGCAAAGAAACAGGCCATACGTATGCCTGTACTACTCAGACAACAGGGAAGTGGTTGAGCAGCTGCAGGCAAATATATAGCTGCTGAGACAAGTACTTTAAACTCTTCAGGGCCCTGGTCTCCACCACCAAGGAGGTCATGCCTTTTACCATCGCTTGGTATGGACAGACTCTATTATGCATGTCATGTCAGACAACCTTAGGAGCAGAACGTCAGTTTGAATAATCCAGCTTCAGTTTCTACTTTTTCCTCTTATTCTCCTGCTTCCCCCAAAGCTGTTTTCCCCACAAAATTAGCATCTCACTGACAATCATGGCAATACTGTTACTAGTACATCTTCTCAGGAGACTGGCAGTAACAATTTGTACCAAATGCTAAAACCAGGTAGATTTTAGCAGCATGTTTACAACACGTAAGTTATAGGTAGCTCTGGACCCAACAGTTATATGGATCCTAATTTTGCTGATCTAAATGGCAGCATGGACATAGCAAGCACTATAGAAATATCCACAATACACAAGTTATTCTGAAGCAGCCAAAATAACGTAGCGTTAAGCGGCATATATGGAAGAATTTCCCTGGACATCAGGACAGAAAACAAGATCACAAAGATAGTTGGGCACAGAGCTAAAACAGGAAGGCAGGTACTTCTAAAAGTAGTTTTTCTCCTGTTTACACAGTTAACATGATCCAAAAAACAGACATAAGCCCACTGAAGTTTTGCTGGCTTAAATTCCTGGAGCAGCTCCCCTCCCAGGCACATCAGTCAAAGGATGTAAGGGAAGTGGGGAGAGTTCTAGGTATTAGAAAAGATCTAAGAAAATTTGCTATAGTGCTAACTTCTACCAACAATTATAGGGTTAAATAAGGACAGAACAACAGCTTTTTGTGGGGGCGAACACTACATATTTTGTATGGCTTCTAGTGAAACACAGATATTTTTGCAGGGCAAAGGTAAAGAAATGCTGGAAGAGATACAGACGCTGGAGAAAAGGAAAATGAGTGAAATGGAATCAATCCTGCAAAACGGATGTCCTGATATTAACCAACTGGCTAACCTTTTTTCACAGTGTGTAGATGAAGAACTCAAAATATATGGTTAAAATTACTGTTTGAATGGATTGCTTTTATATTTGCCTCTTCTAATGGAGTGGCTCTATAGATTACCTCCTATTTTCAGTATACCAATTATTTAGTATGGAAAGTTTTACAGATGCAGATTTCTGTTCAGCCCAAACAGCTTTTCGTTGTAGGAAGCAAGGCAGAAAAGCCTCTTTAGAGCTAGACAGTACCTTTATATGTGGCAAAAAGCGGTCAGCAGAGACTGATATGCCAACAAACCGATGCAATTAGAATCCAATTGCTTGACTGAGTTGCAGAACAACCCCATACTACGCATGTATAACTCTTATAGTCAAAATAATAATTGTAGCAGAATTTCTCCTTGCCTGAATTTAAATGGCCAGGCTGGAAGACTTGCTGAAATGTAGAAAGTATTGCTTTCACTGAATAAGAAGGAAAGTGATACGCAGGTTAAGAAAGATTGATGTTCAGCTCTTTGATAAATACTCTCTAAGGTACATTTCATATATTCTACTCCTTTAACATAGGGTGAGGCTAAGAACTTAAGCTATACTGAATCCAAATCATAACTTTATCATGATTTGTTGTGAACTCTGATTACTTGAAATTCAACAAAGCAAGCATCTTGCAAGTTACCACACAATTTTCAATTCCCTATTTTTCCCACTGATACCAAAAATAATTTATTTGCATACAATATAATTGTTTTAAATTAATTCTGTAATGCATTTTATAATGTTGTGTGGAAGTTCTTTTTTAAATGCTTCCTTTACTGTAACCTTTTTGTTTGCTTGTTTTAAATAAGGCAACTGGAAATGAATAAATTGGGGTACAGATGTATATACATATACTCAAAAGGCCTCTTCAAATTTTTTCACTTCATTTTAACCATACCTTGTAACACTAAAATTGCTGGACTAAGAAGTTGATTTAATGAAGCTTTTCCTCCGAGTCCTGCTAAAAGCAGTGGTCAAGCTGTGATACTACTTTTACTAACCATAGTGAGGGATAAAGAGAGGAAAAAAAGGAAGGTTCTGACTTTGCTACGTGATCAAGCAGGATAAAAATGACAAGCTGAAGGAAAAAAATCTCAGTACTTCTGTGGACCTTCAGAAATGAACACGTAAAATGAAATGGAGCTTTGAAACTATACTGGTAGTAGGTGACAAGATGCAGTATCCCCACAGACCACAGAAAGACCATTCCTTTGACGAACACTTTATATTTCTCAGTTTCTAGAGCGATCTCAGATGTAAGAAAACTGTGTGTGTAGTTTTCTTATTTTGCAAGCCATTCTGTATTCCCATGGGAAAAAACAATCTAGGCAGATATAAGAAATACATATAAAATGAGGTTTGTAATATGCTGCAAAACAAATAAGATGAAGAAAACCTGATCAAATTTGTTCTTTTTGGTTAATGTAGTGGTAGCATATTCAGATCCACACCAAGAAATGAATGGGTCAGTAACAGTTCTTCAGCATCCTATTCTGGAGTTCATATATTGACCGAGTGGCAGTAACAAGTAAGACTGTCAAAGAAAGTAAGCTTGAGTCAACTGTGAACCTTTTGTGCATGTCTTACCATCATCATTTCTTAGAAATTCAATAGTACAGTGGATGTTTGTGAACTAGATGGTATATTTAATAAAAATATGCTGTATTTACCTGTTTTCCTCATGAATGTCTGTATCTGACAATTAATTTGCATCGGTGTCCTATTTGGGATCATCAGCTTTTCCACACTAGCTCCACGATAACTTCAAAGAAGTAATAAATGCCAGGTAAAACTGTGCAGGAAACCAAGGTAAGACCCAAGTTTACAAGCGGCATAGCAAAATGAGATATGCTACACTGCAAGTGTAGTAAAGTTACAAAATAATGGAAGTAGCGAAGGTGATTGCATAGGCCTTTAAGCAAATTTCTTGGCCACTTAGTCTCAGGACAGCAGTTAATCAGGTTTTCAAGTTAAGCACACATTGGTCAGACTGTAATATATGCAGATATAAGCCAGCTGTTATTCTAGTTTCTGTGTTGTCTTTCAGTTATTTGTCTACAGAATACACAGTAAAACCAGTATGATGTGTTCAGATGAATCAAGTCATGGCCAACAGAGTAGGAGATACTTTGACACCTTTCTTCCTGGGATTTCAGCTTCCTAGGAAACGTGGTACAAAACACAAGTTGAGAGCAGAACGAATAAATAGCACTCCCCCCTATATATATATATATATATATATATATATATATATACATACATACACACACACACATCAGAATGTCCTCTAGAGGGCAATCTCTGCAAGTATTTCCCCTAGAAATGCCTTACAGGCTTTTTTGTTTTGGTTTGTTTTTTTTAAATCTAGAACTTAATTAAGGATCATTATTTAAAAACTAATAATTAAAAAAAAATACAGCTTCCAAGTTAGGTGATATCTATCCTAAGCTAATCAACCTGCAAAAAAAAGAACTCATTGCATCACTGACCAAGTCTTAAAAGCAAAGCTATTTACCAAAAACATCAGTAGATAAACAGCTGCTGTACATTGAACTGCCAACTATTTTAAAGCCTACCGGTGCTCCCTTGTGGAATCAAATATTTGTCAGGTATAAGAGTTAAATAACTTCCTAAGGTCACTCTAAACCTGTTCTTTGCTTCCAAAAGTCTCCACAGATTTAGAAATATATTAGCATGTTCCCTATGTGTTTTACAGTTCCTTTAGCCAATCATAGACTCTCATCAGACACACTATGATATCAGAAGTCACAGTGTTGTAACAGTTTATCTAACCATACTTTTTAGTCAGTTGTTACCAAAAGATGTCCTTTTTCATTAAATTTTTAGACGGGAGACTTCTCTAAGCAAACATTTTGAGCAATTTCTTATTTAAAACAGATATGCTGTTTTCAAATCTAGGAAGTATTAGAGCCATTACTAAGAGGCCAAGGCAAGGACATCATGATGAAAATGAGAGAGCTGAGTGCAAGAATAACGACTATACTTAGGACCATCAAACTGAACTTAGTTAAGTTTGAATATTTGAAGGATTTTCTGAAATAGAAAGTATTTGGTAAGGAGATGATTTCAAAACATTCCTGAAGATCTGAATTAGCTCCTTCCTGGCATCAGCAGCAGACATGCAACGAGAAGAAAACTGATGGACATCCATTAACAACCACTCTGCATACTCCACATAGCAAATCTGAAATCCAGGAGCCACTTTAACAAATCTCTCAAAAAGACGCACTTCCTGTAAAACTCACGTGCGCGCGTAAGCCTCGCACGCCCTGCATCACACCACAACCAGAACTCTGGAATCAATATCAGATTTATTAATAAGTTACAATATTTAGAAGCCAGACATAGCTTCTGCCCTTTAGACATGTATATCTAGTCATTCCAAAATGTCTGATGTCGTCTTCAGCAGTTCTAATGGAAATAAAACTATTGTTTTCCTTTGGGGCCACTGCCCAATACAAATGTCAATTACCTTGTTGCTGGAAACATTAAAACATGTCAGTTTGTGTAGCATACGTATACAGTTATGTTTCAGAGCACACTGCAGATATGCAATAAGACTGAAATCTTTTGCAAAGTTATAGCTACCATAAAATGACTGTTTCCTGAACAATAGTTTATACTGCTAAAATCATTTTCAGTTCTTAATACAAAGTAGACACATAAGTAGCTGTAATAAAATCTGTATTTAAAAAAAAGCTAAAATTAAAGGATGCTTTTTAAAAAAGTAATTTGCTTGACTACTCCAGATGAACAAATACTTTTTAAGTATTTGTGTTCCTTTCCCCTATTATATCACATTTTATATAGACAAATAAATGCCACTCTTTCAGCATCAGAACTGCTTTTCATAGCACTGTAATGGCTATCAGATACTACAGTTTGTCTTTAACCTCTTGAAAATACTCTTGAAGTTTCTGCTTTCGGTGCACAGGAATCTGAATGACACTGAATTAACTGCTTAAAATCACAGAGGGATGCCTGAGGCCTATCTGAAAAGTCTGTTATGTGCCTGATAACATTCTAATATCTCCAGCTTTTCTAAACCTTAACCTGGATGCTCCGTTAGGGTTGTTTATAGAATAGACTTAGAAGTCAACGCATGTTATTTACAAGATCTCATGGTTTGATAAAATGTTGGGTCTTGACTTGCACAGGTGTCCTAGGCTTCCACAAGTTCTCTATCTGAGGCTGGCACTTCCGAATTATAATGGAGGCTTACTCCAGAAAGTAAAAATCCACTCTTGACAAAGCTGTTACCACCACTAAAAGGTAAAACTTCAGAACCACCTGTTTATGTAAGTTTACACCATACTGTTTCCTAATTTGAGGAGTAGGGATTATTTTTGTATGTTTCTGCAGTATCTTTGTAGAAAACCATTTTTTATTCCGCTCCTTATTTCCTCAGCTTTAATTCTATTACAGTGTAATCTCTTCACAAGAATTCTATTATTACAAATGGAGGATTTTATATTTAAAGGGGAAACAAACTGCCTGGTCTGAGGTGTTAACAACCAGAAAAAGTTTCTGGTGTTATACAAGAGTATACAGTAGTAAAAACTGAGGTAAAATGGAAGAAGTCCTATTTCTATGAAGTTAGTGGGAGCTTGACCTTAAACAAGGATCAAGATTGTGTCACACTGAAATACTATAAAACATACAGCAACATGAAATATTTCCCTCACATATGTTTGTTTGTTTTCCCATTGTGGCACCAGCCACTAAAGTTGCTGTTGTAAGTGCATGTATAATACGTCAGTGACACATACTACTTTACTATTTGTTTTGCTGAAAATGGAAGAAATCCAGAGTATCTTGTTTTGATCTAGTTGCCTTCTGGTTTAAGAATGGCTTTCATTTGCTTCAGAATGGACAGAAGTAGAACCACATTTCTTAACTTTACAAGAGAAGGTAACACGACCCTCCAGGAGACCTGAGAAAGAAACTCTTCCAGTTTCAGCAGCAAAACCAGAAAAGATGGTCACATTTACCCCTACCTGCCTGTCCTCTGTCTACATGCTCAGGTCATTGGCTCTCAGCTGCAGTTGCTCTCTTTTGAACAAAGCGGTAATATAAATATTCATCCCGAAATTCAAATTCATTTGTAATGTGCTGGATGACACCTCCTTTCATCAGTCTGTCTCCGTACATCACAGCTTCACCACGGTCAGAGGCGAGGCCAACTTGGATGAGCCAGTTCACCAGGTCACAGCCAAAGAAGATGCCAGTGGAGATCTTTGCACCACACCTGTATGTCAAAGGAATGATTCACCCACATGTTCTGTAAATCTGGTATCACCACTGCATGATGGGGAAAGGCAAGGAAAAATAGCAGGAAACAAGGAAAGACATCGTGATAGTTAAGAGCATGTTAGAGGAGAATTTGCAAGTTTTGCATATTAGGGACATGCCAATGTTCACTACCTTTTCCTACAGACACTTCAATAAAAAGCAAAATTTACATACAAAGTTATTTTAGGCCTCTGTAAATAAATATCAACAAACAGAAGCAGCAGTTTTCCTACTAGCACGCACAGTGCAAGCCTATTTAGTGAATACTTACTTCCCATGTACTCATTAGCATGACCATTTCTGCAACAAAATACGATTTGAGTGCAGCATGCCTGCAGCAGCAGGACCTCCACCTGCACTTCAAATCCATTTTATAATTTCTCTACAGCTTCAAGCAGAAAACAACTGCTTACACGTATCATAAACAAAGACCATTTAACTTGAATATCTGGTTAAATATTTATTGCAGCTGGCAGTACTAAGAACAAATGAAAGAAGACTAAACTAATTTACTAACTTATGCAACACATTTATGAAGTAATTCCACTACCATCTAGCCTAGTTGCAGTAAAATACCATTCTGAAATTTACCTGCAGCAATGAATATTTCTGCTCATCTAAAATCTGCTCTATGGAATCCAAGCACAGGGTTTCTGAAGATGATTAACAATTGTACAGGATGGCAAAAAATAAACTTCTTTTTTTCTGTTTTGTTTGTTTGTTTTTTCTCAGTTAAAAGCAGCAGTGACATATAGCACATTAATATCATAGAAGAGAAAAAAAAAAATCTAACAAATTAAAATCCATGATCAGAAGGTCTCAGTTATAGGATGTTTAAATCAATGAGGATAGGATCAAGTTACACAAACATAAATGCTTTATTTTAGTCCGCAAGGAAGAAAAAAAGACATGAAGCTTGTTCTGCATGAACATAACATGAAAGCAACTAAGCAGTTCAAGTCAGATTTTGATGTATTCTCAGAGGATACATAATAATTAAAAAAAAAATAACAAAACACTAAAACTAAACCAAACAGCCCCAAACCCAAAAACCATAATAGCAGCAGAAGTGCAAGAAACACAGAGCTTTAAAACCTGTCTTAATTCAAAATAGTTTCTGATACCTCATTTCTGTGTGGCAAGTCTTTGCCCTGCCATAGTTCATTTTTTTTTCCTAAATTAATAACGTTGTCTCTGCTTTTACTTCTTAGGGAACACAGCTGCCAAAGAAATAGTCCTGGAACGTGGTTTCAGATTATCTGACTATTGACAGAATCTCCCCTTGCAGAATTAGTCCTACTGGAGAGCTTCCATGCCAAGAGAAGTAAAAATGTCCTGTTCAAACAACTGTTCATCTCTCTGCTTTACACAGTAGATATATAAATGCAGGCAAGTATCTTTTTCTTATTCCTGATGCTTCTGTCCGCATTTCTTTTCTCATCCACCTGAACATGACCGAATACATAACCTTTGATCTAGGTATCATAATTGGGGTCTGCAAGCTTTGGAGATCTCACAATTTGGCATTTAGGCTTCATGAGAGGAATCAGCGAAAGAAATTGTATGAACTCAAAAGGTGTTAAGTCCTAAAGATGTTCTACTCTCACACAGCAAGTGGCTCTGTTGCAATAGTTTTGCCTCCTGCAATTGCTATTAGTAACATTTTCTACCATAAATACCAACACCTTATTAATTAGAAGACAAAAATGAAGCATCACACATGCTATTACAGGTATTGACACATACACTTCTTCAGAAAGATTTTGTATCTAAACTCCTGCTAAACGTAAGAACTGGGGACAGGTCTTAATGAGCTGTTACCTAGCATCAAACCTCGATGAGATGACACGATAATTTGTACCTCAG
This sequence comes from Alectoris magna, assembly GCA_030625065.1. NCBI lineage: Eukaryota > Metazoa > Chordata > Aves > Galliformes > Phasianidae > Alectoris > Alectoris magna. The sequence continues at coordinate 16,751,661 of CM060567.1, forward strand.
CGTTTCAGTCTTAGACAAGAAATATTTTCTACATGTTACTGCAAAATTCTTAATCTTCCCTTGAAGGTTTGAGTAAATACATCAGAACAGAAATCACCCACAGAATGACCATACTGCATTTCATTATCTCCAAAAAGTGAGCTATGAGCTTTGTTAACAGGTTAAATGTGAAGGGGGAAAACCTTACCTTCTGCCTTTGGCGATGCTTTTGACACAGTGATCTCTGTGATAATGAACGAACTGTTGACAGGTCATCCTGATTTCCTCAGGTAGAGTGGGATCTGCATGCCCTTCTGCTTCTCTGCCTCCCCAGAGAAATTCAAGCCTGGGATGGAGGGATGGGAACAACAATAAAAAAATCAAATCAAGCAAAGGCACTTTTAAGGAAACTGGAAATAAGAATAGAAATTACAGGAATTTTTTTTTTTTTTCCACAGCTTTTTACTGTTTTTCTGCAAATGCCTTTAATATAATCTTCCTAGTATACTTGTATGCCCTTTGAACACTATGAAGTTTTACTCTGGGCTCAGGCAGAAGGAAGGACAGAGAGTAGATAGGAGCCAGTCCTAGCTGTTGGATTCACAGCTAGCTCTAATTTCAAGATGGCTTTGTACAACTTACTTCTCCAAAGTGAGATACCAATGAAAGTCTCCATCCACACAATGAACTTGTATGAGCTAATTAATAGTGGCCTTTAAAACAGTGCTGAAAGAATCTGGACCAGCATTCACAAATAAATTTTTTTCTTCAGCTGAAATGATTTCTGAAGATCCACTATTACGCGCTATACCATCGTTAGACAAGGACAAAGACATCGTTGTCCATAGGGAGTTCGTGAGATTTTTGTCAGCGCGAGTGCATCAGGGCAGCAGTAAAAACTCCTGTATAATGAACTGCAATTAGCTCTCCATAGTCGGGAGAGAAAAGAAATTTTAAAAATAAAACAAATAGGGAATTGAATGCCATGGCACAGAACACTCAAAACCCTTTTAAAATTATTGTTGTTAATAATTAAGCTTATACATACAAATGTAAACATTCTACATACCTTCGCTTGAATGGCAGAATGATTAAATGCTTATCTAAGCCAAAAATACCAAAGGAAATGAAGCCCTAAAGGAAAAACACAGAGAAAATAGAACATTAGGCAAAAATTTTTGACTTCTGAAGAAACAAAGTGTTACCAACTAACTGCCAAAACACAAATTAAGAGTATCTCTCCTTCCTAGACACTACTTAGAATTGATTTTTTTTCTGCTTTGTTTTTTCACTTAGTCCTTAAAGAGACAGATTAATAATTAACAATCTGTCAAAGAAATTCTCAAAGCAGCAGTTCAGTAAGCAAGCTGTCCAACGAACAAAATGTCAGTATCTTCACATAGCCAGTTATTTAAATCTGGTTTTGTTAAAATCAAGAAAAGAACTGACTACAATTTATATGCTGTAATGTTCTCCTACTATTCTTCCATGCTGCTTTTATATCAGAGTATCATTACTTGATATGGCGCTGCATCTCAGAGGTGCACTTGTCCACAGACCTAAGAAATACTCCTCTAGTAAGTACTAACACTGTTTTGCTTTCACTTTCATAAACCACAAATCTAACGCGTCAGTTTGCATTGAAATAAGCTATGTGCAACTGTAACATTTGCACATCTAATTGTGTCAGTTACTACTTAATAGTGAAAGAACTGAAACTGCAGAGGTAGTAACTTAAAGCCCTATAGGCAAAGTATCTATGTAGCTATCCCGTACCTATGCATTTATGCTGAAATTTTCTGCTAAAAATAAAGCTAAAATCCTATTCTGTCTCAATGGGCATTTGGCACTTAGCTGCCATTTATACCTTTTAAAGTACTCATACTCAAAGCAATCGCATTATGATAAGACAACTATCAAAAGAAGAGAAAAAATTTGGGGGGAAAATAGCCAAAACAGCTTAAGGAACCGGTGTCTTCAGTAGTATTTGAGGACTCCACCTTACAGCACTTGTAACAGCATGAGCTGCAACATCTACCAACAAAGCTATTTTCAAAATAAACATCAGTAAGTACCTGACCAAAATTAAACACAGCACAAAAGAACTGCAATTCCACATACAGTCTTCCAGGTTCTTGGTTGAACAGCCACCATAAACAACTGGAAAGATTCTGTTCAAAAACACAAAACAAACAAGAAAAATAAAATACAACAAACCCGAGGTTAAAATCAAAAGCGCTTTCTTACTCTTCACCTGTCTTTATTCAACAAATAATTCACATAAAGACAGTAGGAGAGAATAAACACTTCAAAACATCATTTTAATTAGGCTTAATAGCTGGGAGTAAACAAATGAACTTGTTTGTTTTTAAAGAAAGTAATGGAAAGCATATCAGTGTAGAGGTCCTGCCTGTTCACATGTTTATACAAGGAACTTGCTTTAAGCATTCTCAGGTATTCGAGCTAACACAGACAGTATCAGCCCAGACACACTTGCAGTACTTGTCTTGAGCCCTGTTGAGCTGACACCATTGCATTCCACATATTTTCTACATAGTTAAGATTGCTTTAAGCTGAAGCATGTCACACTTCAGCTATCTCAGATACCTGATTAAAGAAAATAAAATGTCCAAAGTTAACCCCTTTGGGTGAAAAGGATAATGAACTAATGTAATCGGTCTAATTTCATCGTATCTGAACATTCATTTGGATTCAGTTGAAAATAAAGGATCAAATTTAGGACACCACTGTAACACAGAAAATGTATCAAATATTCTGTTCTAATATATATTTTTACTGCAGGTTTCAGAATTCACTTCCTTTTTTAATTTCATAGGCAACACCAAGTTAATTGTCTTGTCCCCAAATCAGCATGAAAAGCAAAGAAAACACATTCTTCCATTTCAAATAATGTCTTACACTATCTTATTTACTAAAACACCTCTATGAAGTCCAAATTCCAAACTAAAGCATGATCAAATGGAACAATTTTGGTACAGTCTCTTTCAGAAGTAGAATTCACTTCATACTTTTAACTGATATCTAGAGAAGGCAGCTAGCTCTTGAGAAAAAATAGGACAAGGAGTGGTAGTGATGAATTAATTACCCAATGATGTGATTCCAATTTTTTCCTGTCCCTTTGGGGTTCTCCAGTGAAGCTTGCTCACTGACACTGTTGGCCTTAACTTGCCTTTAATTTTTCTGTGCCACACAATAAATTAATCTTATGATACACCTCCTACAATAGGAGAAAAAAATAAAGCCTCTGATTTACTTAGTATATAGCTATAAAAAGTAGGAATTGGAAGATTTTTTCTTACTGGGCTGTCTACATAGCCTTCCTAAAAATGGTCCCACCTCAATGAGAGAAGCAACAGGGAGAAAAAAGTATTTACAGCAAAAAGGCCAACAACAAGAAGCAAGCACAGCAGCACATGTCTGGCCAGCTGTTTGTCTCCAGTCTGTAGAAGCTGTTCTTCCTGAGCCAGTACGCAGGTCTGAGCACTACATTGATTCACACACTGATCAGCTGAAAAACAAACCAGAAGTTTTCATTAGACTAACTTACTATCTCTAAACTGATAAGTAAGCTTGCTAGCATAACTTGTTGAGTTAAATCACTTTGTGTTTGTACTGAAGTCCTACACACAGCATTAGCTTTGACAACAACCAGTTTAGACATCTATCCTCAAATGGAACAGTTTGTGTGTGTTCCTAAAATGAAGAAACTTCACAACAGAATTCTTCTTTCAAAGGTTTAATAGAAATTGTGATTAAGAATTAGCGATAATGAAATATTAGCAATTAAATTAAATTAAATTCATCAAATCAAATTTTAAACCTAGAGTTAATATATGGAATAAATATTCTAAGTATACTGCAGCTGCAATATCTGTACTCCATATATCAGTGCTGCCACATCAGAAAAGCAACCATATTTATTTCTGTTCTGCTACCCTATTTCTAACACAGTATAACAAATAATTGCCATAATTCTATTAATCAAAAGAACCAAATACACAGAGAATTGATGCTTTTCTTTCACCTAGAGTTCTCAGCAATTCTGAGCATATTCCTCTAGATGGCAGTGAAAAACTTACAGTGAAGGACATAAGACAATACCAAATACCTTTCGTAGTTCAACAGGGTAACAGAAGGATTAGTAATGACCGCAGTCAGTTACACAAGTGTATCCATTACAATTTGCTTTTAGGGATTTATAGTTTTTGAACTGCTCACTCCATAGGCAGAAAAAAAAAACCCCACTTAATCATAAGATTCACAATATCCTATCCCTTATGATAAGGAAATTAAATTGCCCTTTCCCTATCACTGGAAGACCTTGTTATGATGTTTGTCTGAACTATTTCATAGAAAAAATAGATGGCAATAAGTAGAAAGCTACGTACTGTGAAAGGAGATAAAACAAGGTACATTTCAGCATGAAATATTTAGTTTTGTTTGAAGTTATGCTGCATTCAGATAAAGCGTATGGATATGGACTTTCTTGTTAAAGATAGAAAAAAAACAGGAAAAAAAAAAAGGCTGCCCTGTAGATAGCTTTCATTGTTGAAAGTGATGTATGACAAGAATGGGCTGAGCATGCAATTTTCCAACAGGTGCTGAACAGCCACTTTGATCCATTTCTCTATTTCAGTGAGTGGGCCTAAGGCCCCCCCTCAGTCAATTTTCTCCATGTCTCTCCCCAAGATTTGGATAATACAGCAGCATAGACATTTGATCTAGTCTGCAGTAAGTACTTGCTCTTCTAGACCTAAAGTTTCTTATTCAAAACTTGTGCATGACTACAATAAAAGCTTTAAAGACTTTTTGGGGTGGAACTAAGATTTGAATATTAGCATATAATAAGTGTGCTTTAGTCCTACTTTGTCTCAATTTTAGCAGCTTAACATTTAGCAATCCCACTCCTCCCAAAAAAACAAATCTACCAAACATATGTAAAACTGTCACTCTTTAGCAATTCAAGATTTCTAATGAACACCACAAACAGAATACATACCAATGCACATATCAACACTTGAATTTAATATGAAATATAAATTACTGAAGTAAAGGTGAGAGAACAACTGTTTTCAACATGACCTGAGTGAACAAATAGTTTCACTGTGTGTACAACATACACAAATGCTGTGGAAGAGAGTCAACCATGTAATCACAGAATGGTTTGGGTTGGAAGGGACCTTAAAGACCATCTCGTTTCAATCCCCTGTATTGGGTCTGACTGATATGGAGTTTACTTCCCCACAACAGCCTACACAGTGCTGTGCTCTGCACTTGTAGCTGGAACAGCCTTGATACCATCTCAGTGTTTGCCTATGGCTAAGCAACACAGGCACAGCACTGAGGCTCTCTCCATGATCCCAAACCCAGCAGGCTGGGGTTGGGCAGGAGTTGGGGAGAGGTCATGGCCAGGGCTGCTCTTGTTATGAAAATGCCTGTTGTTCTGAACAACTGCCACACATATTGAGGTTCTGATTCCCAAGGTGTGACTTAACATCACTTGATAATGGGAAGTAGAAAATAATTGGGTTTTTTTCCTCTCTGTGCTTATTTTTTTTCCTTCTCATCTTTCTTTTCCCTTTAGTTAGTTATCCTTATCTAATACTTTGAGACTTTTGTCCCCCTCTTACATCATATTTTATCTCCCTCATCTTCTTTGGAGGAAGGGGAGTGAGAGAGTGTTGTGGCAGAGTTCAGGTGAGGGAGTGTTGTGGTAGAGTTCAGTTGGCCATTGGTGAGAAACCATCACATCCTCCTGCCACTGACAGAGAAATCTTTTAGATCAGGTTACCCAAAGCCTCATCCAACCAGGCCTTGAACACTGCCGGGTAACGGGGTATCCAAAAGTTCTCTGGGCAACCCATTCCAGTTTATAATATTAGAACAAGGATACGCTACTCTTTTACCTGTCTCAATTGAGGGAACCTTGTTTTCAACAGCAGTTGGCACTGCTTTGCCCTCCTTAGCACAGGATATTTCCCCATTTGTTGTTTGACAAGAACAGCAACCTATTAAGCATAATAGGATAGTTAGTTTCCTTCACCACCATAATTTATTTTCCATGTATAACACTGTATGCTATACTCCAGGATGTTCACAAATAATCTAAAAGTGGAAAGCAGACAGCTGTTCCAGTTTGCTGAGAGAGCATATGCATTATATTACAAATACATAGAAATATCTAACATAGCACTACCACCACAGACACAACACGGGTGCTTTTAGCTAGAAGAAAAACACAAGGGAAGTGAGTAAGAAAGCCAAAGTCAAACAAGGAGTAGCAATGTTGTAGGCCTATAACTCATTCTCAGAGAGACAGTTTATTGGGTAAATAACCTATGACACCTACTGGACTGCATTTATCATATGCTTATGAAGACACTATCACTTTCCGAAAACCCACATACATAGTCTTATTTTTTTTTTTCCCCTGTCTACTTCCCCCACTTTACAATAATAATAATCAAACCTTCCCTAGAAATATAAACCTAAATCCTTGGACAACTACATCTAGATTTTCCTTTCTCACTAACTTCACATTTGAAGTTGTAAACAACAATCCCTCCCAGGTCAGAATTAAATTTGGAACAGTTTTGTTTGTTTTTGTATCCCAAGCTGTTTATTTGTTTTTACAAAGCTACTTTCTATACCTCTTTCTGCAGACAGCTGTGCAGAACAACCTGCAGAAGGTTGTGCAGGAGAAGGTTGTGCAGAAGACCCTGCAGAAGGTTGAGGCACAGTGGCTGAAACTTGATTCCCCTCATTCCCTTCCACTTGGCCATGAGGTGAATATGGGTTCAGTACCTCATAGTTCGACTCTTGTCTATTTCTGTTCATGCACATAAGTGAGATGCCTGACATCAATATGCTGATGAACAGGACCACTGCTGTGGTGATTATCTGTTAAGTAAAAAGAGAGAAAAGGAAGTATATACCTAAATACAAACTAAAGGAAAACTGTTGCACATATCTTTCTAATATCTGCAGCTTCCTAAATACACTGAGAAATGCATCTGCAGAGACAGCCTTCTGCTCTTCCATCTTGTGGCATTAAAGGTGAGGGAGCGCTTAGTACATGAAATAAGTTTTATTTTTCATGAGTAAGACAGCTACTTTTATTTTCCTCCCCTTTCCTCCTTTTTCTCTTACCCCTCCTTTTCTTTTTCTTTTTCCAATTTCTTTTTTTTTTTTCCTCACTTGTTTTTCATGGGAACTCCTATTTCCCATGAGATCCAAAAGCTCCGCTTGTCATTATGTTCATTCCCTCACGACCATTACTGTTGCATTTTAAGTTCTGTTTAGGCACCTTTTAATTCCCGAAGAGGAATGCACTTGTCGCCCACCCTCCAGCACAGCTCAGATTTCCTTGCTTTCTCCAACGGGGAACATCCCATTCATTAACCTTTCATTCTAATCATCTGCCACCAATACCCACTGTGAAGCTGTTTTGTTACTTGTGAAAGCACCACATGAATAATCCTGAGCAAATCATAATCTCTCTATCCATAAGAAAGGAAGAGGGAAAACAAAACAACTAGCTACCCTAGTACAGATCACATCCTCCAGTAAAGACAAACTACTTATTGGTAAAAACACTATTTCAGCCTTAGGGACTTTCAAATCCTGACTGCACAGAAACTCTCCCACAGTGCAAGCAGTCACTGCTACCAATGTAATGCAGATCCTATCTACTACAGCTTAAAAAACATTAATTAGCTATTGGACGGTGTCCATTTTAGATAATTATCAAGCTGAACTACAAATTAATCACCAAGAAGAGAGTCTGCAATTCATTACTACTCCTAAGACTTTTCTTTTGGAAGCCTACTCCCCCTTTTCCTTAGTCATAGCTGTCTAAACTTGAAGGTCATTGCTCAAACAAGTTTTTCTAATGTTTCATTATATAAATATTTTTATAGCAATCTGTAAGCATTGTATAATGATACTGTTACAGTAGCCTGCACTTTGACTGAAAGCTTCTTACATAACAATCAAATAGAGATCACTATTTCTTAACGATATATTGGATATGGCAAAAGTCAGAAGAGACAAGGACAGAACATACTCATACCTGATGCTTTCCATAGAAAAAGGCAGAGTCAATGCTAGTGTTGTTACGTTCACCAACTATTAACAAGATTCCCACCAGAAGCGTTGGGACTCTGAAAGTGCAAAATGCGAACAAAGTAACACGTTTAGCTAGTGCTCACAAATCCTAGTGGTAAAACTCTGTGCTAACTTACCCCCATCCAGCTATGATTATAAACCCAATGGGAATCTTTACTGTTTCTCTCTTCCTCAACAGAAACAAAGAGAAAGATAAAAAACCTACAAAGAACAAAAGAAATGCCTTGTTTATTATTCAAAAGAGAACTGAAAATTACAGACTCTAGACACTCTAGTGTGCGACCTGCTTAGTAACCAAAGTGTGCCTCTCAGACCTCAAATATTCCAAAATAGTCTTTTTCTAGTTATATTCTGAGAAAGTAAAAGAGAAACACCTACTTCAGAAATAAATCATAGAATTTCATCAAAGTTCATTATTCATATCACAATTTGCTTCCACCTATAAATGCTTAGGAAGGCTTACAAGTATTTAAAAGGTATTCCAAAAAGTATTTATAAGAATACTTAAGACACAAGTGACTATTTCATTAAGCTTTAAAAAAAAGATGAGTCCTTCATAAATTCAATGCTAAATTTCACAAAAATGCTGAATGCGTTTTTACAGACCTAACTATACATCAGAGTAACTTCTGCAAATGTCTATTCCATTCCCAAGCCCAATAATACTTTTCATGTTGAAGCAAAGCTAGTGTTTACATGAGGCTATACTAATCATATGCTATCTTCTATCTCAGACAAACAGATACTGCACAAAAACATCACACAAAATAAACCTTTCCACTTCTGGACTCAAGAACGGTATAGGAAGTCTGTTTTAACCACACCCAAATAGTTCCCCAGGTTCCTTCATGTATCTTTCAAATCTGCCTACTACAACTAATCTCTTCATTAATCATCCACACCTGCAGAACACATATTGTTTTTGGAAATTGCAATTGCCACATGAAAGAAATGCTAAAGCTCCTTTGGTATCTCCATTCTGTTTTTCCTGGTTTTTGAGGCATAAGGTTTAAAGATCTCCTTCATGCTGAATAAACTGAAGTCTTACATTCTGCATTAATTAAAAACTGGCAGTGAGCTTTTGAGTAGCTGAGGGGCAACCCATCCCCATTTACTCTATTTGTAATTGCTTCTGCTTTGAGAGCAGGTTCTTGACTTTTTTTTTTTTTTTTTTTTTTTTTTTACTAAGCCAGCAAGGCTTGTACTGCAACTGGCAAAGAGAAATCAGACGTGTCTATATATGAGTTTTGAACAGCAGAAGCAGCACCTGACACTTAGCCCTGCATTGCTAGGGCTTCAGCTTAGCACAGCTTTTCAGTGTTTGTTTGTGGAATTATATACAAGTGAATGGAACGATTACTCTGAAGAATACAGTCAAATTATGTTAGTACATCAACCTTTTATACCATACCTAGTTCTGCCCAGAAAAATCATACCTGTCCACAGGTAGGTGCTATAAAGTGAACTGTAGAGAAATATAAATACTAGGATCTGCACAGTTACATCTTTCTGTTTAACAGTGAAATTCCATATCACCATTCCAATGCAAGCAATAAGCTGAAAAGAAAGGGAAGATGACATCATTTAAATTCGGAAAGCAGGATGACAAAAACACACACAAAAAACCCCTCAAACCTGAGCACAGCGTAATATAGCTACAATCGGTTTCTAAACACGATTGCAATATAATTTTATGAATTAGATAGTTAGCACAGCAATAAACTCAATATTATGGTTAACAGGATCACTGACTAGGGCATTCTCCCCCCACTTTATTTATTTATTTTTTTTGACAGCAGTTATAATGCTCAGATAAACATGGAGTAAGAAAAGTCAGGAAATAAAGTATATATAATTATTGCAAGACACGTAAATATTAAGTCAAGATGCAAAGCTTTTGTTAGGTACAAGCCATTCATCTGAAATAATCTGAACATGAAGCTGAGAGCTGAGGTCAGCAGATCAGCCAGGAATTATATGAGTTTTCAGCGTCGTGCAAGAGTTTTAGTACTGAAGTAATCTGAATAAATTGGCTGAAATACTAAGGAAATACTAATAGAAGGGCTCAAAAATTTTCTTAGAACTTTATGTTGTTATAGACAAAAACCACTTGCAACTCTCATGCGTGATTTTTTTCTCTGAAATGTGACTGCAATCAGATCTCAGAGCTCACTTTATTATTAAAAAACAAAAACAACACTTCAGAAAGCATCTACCACACAGGTGTATTACAATCACTAATTCTAATAGCCATGCAGTTGTCTTCAAGGAAAGAAGCAGCATGTACTCTATAGTTTTCTCTCAGCTTAAATAACAATTACAATTAATCCAAGTCAGAGCTATTTGGCTTTGCTGTTCCCTAGCCACCAGCCATGCATTCCCACGCCCCTTCCTTGCATCAGCACTGGGACCTGTCTGATCCCTCAGTGAGCCACTTCAGGCAGCTAAACCAGCTAGTTTCCTACTTCGCTCCCTGAATCAGGTCACTAAGAGTCAGACGCACATTGCTGCCTATCACGGCATTACTGACTTTGGATTGGTATAAACTGAACTGGAAGTGCACTCAGCACTGCCATTTGGCAACAGTTTATAACACTAAAAATACATTGCAGAAGCCATTTGCCATCCTATTTGTGATGCTGTATGATCAAAACAAACTGTCACCTTGCTGTTTTCTTCAAGGCTATACCTCCTAAGTCACAGAAAGTGTTCAGACAAGTCACACATTAGATTACTCTGCTCACTTTATATGGCTACAAAGATATGCTGTAGGAACCAAATTGCAAAAGTGTTAAAAATAAGACACACACACAAAAGAAAGAAAGAAAATATTTTTTTTTACTACTGACCTGAGCAACGAGTAGATTTGTTGTAATCATATGAGGAAGCTGTTTGTATTTCTTACTCAGAAGAACAACAATAAGAGACCAAATCTGTAACAGATGAGATAAAATTGAATGTGAGACCAACATGCATGCACAAAACATTGACAATAATATCGAAAGAGCAAGATGAATCCTCTGGCAAACTGGTACAATTAAATATAGAACAAACCTTCTTGAGAATTTTCTTCACAACATGACTACCACAGTCAGCTTGACACCATCTGCTGCCAATCTGTATGCCTTAGAAAAAGCAATGTGGAGTTGTGTTCTCATGATGGTGAAATATTTCAAGGGAGCACCAAGGGTTTGCCTACCACGTGCAAAAGCCTGGTTGTTTCCCAAGACATAAACAGATCTAGACTAGCCCGGAAGTTTGGAATTTAACAGTCTTTTCACCCTGTCCTTTCTAAATCACCCGACGTGATTAGTGATGGCAAGAGGCAGCTTTTACTTGCTGCTTCCCTTGAGGGATAGTTTTCTGACAAAAGGTTCAGTGTGATACCAACTTCAGATATCAGCTTCCTCCAACATGGAAGCTTTTATTTAAAGTTAAAAGACTAAGCACACTATCTATAAAGCCTGTGAAATCAGAACACAATTCACATCAGGCTTTTGAGATTTCAGTACACTTTTTCAGGATTAGACACCCAGAACTGCTAGGAAAGGAATTTGATAAAGCTAAATTAAAACTTCCAAGTTAAATGTTCTCATTGCTACTTCATTAATTAAATATTCATTAACATTTCAGGAGTTTAAATTCAATTCCAGCAGAAGTTTTTACATCGCTTGCATTACTGTGATAACCAAGCACTTCAGGCTATTTTTCCCCACAGTGCAGCTTTTCAGATTTTTTTTTTTTAAAACCAGCTCCTCCCTCGTCCTTCTACAACAGGATCCAATGATGAAATGTCAATCTCATCTTAAAACATGACTCAATTTGCTGCTTATGTACTAAAGTTTCCCTGATATTACAGTGTGCAATGGTAGTTCACTTTGCCAACACCTACCAGAGAAACAAGGCTGACAATACTTATGTCAAAGCTAACATTCTGGAGCGCAGATGCCAGTGGATTGGGATCCATAGAGGGAATGGTCAAAAGCCATGCAGAAACGTACATGATAGGTGCAGACACAAAAGTGCTTATCACCATGCCTGAGGTAATCTGCAAAGAGTCAAACAGAACATGGACAGAGTTAAGCAAATCTCAAGTCAAATAATAGTCTTTTTTTTTTTTTTTTTTTTTAAATACAACCACCAGCAAAACCATAACTTCATCTTAAGCACAGAGCTTTAAACAAATAATTGAGTTGTTTCCACGACAAATTAGTTAGCATTTGAGAGAGGAAGTATCCATTTTGTACATACACATGTTTCATGAAACTTCTGAGGTAGTGGGAATGCAGAGTTCCCGATTGCAAATGCTTATAGAGCTTTTTCATAGGTGCTGGAGATACTAACGATTCCAACCTAGACGCGAATTTACAGTGTTACAATATACTTTGAGTGCAAAGATTCACGCCATAAAAAATAAGTAAACTTAATTATGTTAACAGCAATATGTATAAATTCATGAGAAGAAATCATATTTTCACATTTCAGTTCTTTCTATTTTGGCTTCTCATCATCCTTCTGCCTTCTAGAATTCTATGATTTGCAGTGATGGAAGCATCAGATTCTACTCACTCTTCACATTAGTAAAGAGATTTCCTGAGTTGGTTGGGCACAAATTTCTACCTTATAATGTTTTACTTTCAGAATCTTCAAGTGAAAAAAAAAAAAAAAGTTATAAACTTCATATTTGAAGTTGAACAGATATTTGATACTCTCATTTTAAAATGTGTTTCTGCCACAAGATTTAATTAGAGCGCTACACAAAATAATCAGTTAAAGCACAGGTTCTTCTATAAGCTCTCAGCATGAAGCTAATTCATCTCACTTTGTCAATGAAATCAGTGACAACATTCCTGTTCTATTTCTGACTAAAACAATAAACCAAAAGTAAGACCTTTGAAAAAAAGAAAACAAAACAAAGATGCAAATTACTTTTTATTTAAAATTATCCTAGTTCTTCCTACTATTGTCATGAATAAGAAAAGTGTAAGGACTTGCTTTAAAATGTGCCTTATCAAGAAACTTGAGACAGCAGGAAACAGTATTTTGGTTAATTATTAACTTACAGTACAGCTCAGACTTGAAATCTAAGCAGTCTGTTCTTCAGAAAAGTATTTATTAAATACTCTACCATAAGTACTTATGTAATACAAGTAGTTAATCAACAAATTCAAGCCCAAAGTTAGCACAAGTTTGAAAAAATTGACTACATACAATTCCTACTTCCATATTAAATTGAGTTGCAAATATTGCAACACCAGGTGCTGCTGGGAAAACTCCATAAAGAAATGCATAGTTCGATAAACTGGTGTGGTTGACGGGGCTGCTGCTCTTGTCCAGGAGTTCCACCATTTCTCTACAAAGAAATGGCATCATAAGTCTGAAAAGAGAAGGGGAAAGAAGTCATTCATTTAAGTCAGAGCAATAGACTCTTCTTTACTCAGAAAGGGAATCATGACATCTATAAGCTCCTTCAAATTTTCTCGTCAAAAGTTAAACAAAACATACACAAAAGTGTTAGAAATTCCACTGATCCCTGGATTATCAACACATTTTACTACATACTTGTGCAGAAACATTCTTTCAATAACTTCATATTTAGAAAAGCAAAATATAAAAGCAAAACTTAATTTCCAACTGTTAAAGAAACAGCAGCCATACAGAAGTCAGCAATCTTGAAAATCAGATCAACTTATGTGAACTGTCTGACATAGAATAAGGGTGCAAGCCCAAGGATGCCATGTTATCCTACAGAAAAAACCTTCCATTCATTCTCCTCGGTCCGCCTCTAGCAACATCCCAGCTGTTACATGGAATTACTACCTAAGCCTTACACAGGCTTCCATAAGCAACAGTCATTTATTTTTCTCACGCTCTTACAAAACTTATAATTGAGATGGTTTACAATGTAGGCCTTGTAGTAAGTTTCCTAGTTAGCTGTACTGACAATATTCAAGCGTGTCTCCAAATTTTAGTCTAAATACAATGACAAAATATTTCTATTATGCTAACTGTAGAACTGCAGCAAATAAAATATTTAGATGAAATACTGGAGAGAAAAGTCATATGACCAATATACTCAGAGCTTAAAACATCCGGCAGCACTTTACAAAGCAAAATTATGAAAGTACATAAATTGAACTTACAGTTTTGCTGTGATGAGAAGGATCAGTGCAACAAACATACCCTTTGTCAGTTTTTTTGTTTGTCCTACCATAGTTAGTCCAAGGTAAAAAAGTGCAGAGCCAGAAAATGAACTGCCCAGTCCATCAAGGAAATTTTCAAGGTAATCGGGAATTTTCTGGCCAAGAATGAAGTTTGAGGCAATTCCTATGAAGACCATGAATACAATTGGGTTCTGCAGAACTCGAAGGAGTGCTAGGCCCACTATTTTGATCTTGCTGTGGGACACAGTGCGATTGTCTCTCCACTTCTGGATTTCACAGAAGATAAACCCCAGGGGGTTTAGCATCATAAGAGATATAGGAGCCACTAGGTAAATGTACTGGAGGTACTCTGGGTAAGTGGTTTGGTACAGAGCTTCAACTAGAAGACAGGAAATGAAGAGTGATGAGTGATTATATTTCAGTATAAAAATTCATTAATACTGAAATAATTTTTACTGCCTTGAAACTAGAGAAAAGTTGTTTCACTATCCTTTAAAAGTAACAGAACTCACAATCGATATAAGGGGACATCGCCATTATGCCACAGATGCGTACCGAACACGTGAACTTACCCAACATTATCTAATGACTCTACAAATACTCAACATTTACATCAAAAAACACAACAAAAATAACTCCATGTGTTCTTTGATTCACCCCAAATGCTGAATGACACTTCTTTGCTGCATTGCCTTTTTGGACCAGTCTTTTCTGTAAACGATGTTCTTCCAAGTATTTGTCACTATTCTTAACTTTCACAAAGCAGTAACTGTGTGAACGCAAAGAGATTCCTGGCAGTTTTATAGACAGGAGTTGTGATACACATATTGCAGATCTAAAAAGTAATAGCTCTGCTTCTATTTTGCTAATCTATATATTGACAGCACTGCCAGAAAGAGGTTCCATAAGAGGTAAGGTTGGTGGTGGAACACTGGAACTTCTTAGTGCTGGGAAAAAATTTACAAGCTGAATACTTCTATTTCAACTCTCTGATTTCACTGGTTCTAGGCAGTTAGCTTGGATAATCTGCATAGACACACAAAAAAGCTTTATATAAAAAATCTTGGAAAAGGGACTTCAGTTTCCCACCAATCACAATGATAGTAAGTTCCCCCCCCCTTCTCCACATCCTAGCTGCTCAAAAACATGTCTGTAACAGCTGTTAATGCTTACTGCACTTAGCACCATTACAGCTGCTATAACGGAGCCATCATCCACACAAGCTTCTGCTACATCTGTTCTTTAAGGACACAGCACCTGAGATAGTAGATCTATCTGTTCTCCCGGAGTTGTCCCACCTCACCCAGTAGGACAAACCAAACAGACAGAACTTTGTCTCTCAGGAATTGCGTTTACATCAGGGGATGCTAACAAACTGCTGTACCAGTTCTTTTTCACTCCAAACCAACATTATTTTGTAATGGAGAACTGTTGTAACGGGGATTAGGGAAAAGCAAGGTGGTGAGCTCTGCAAATTTAATCTTCATTTTTATTTTCCTATACATTTGTGTTTTTTTCCATGCACAAATTTTTTCAACAGCAAGAATTACTGCAGAAAAAAAAAAATCACATCGGATATAAAGTCTGAATTCTGTGGTTTTTTAACCATTCAAATTGTCTTTAAAATTATGTTACTGCAATATGCAGAATTGCCATTACTAAATTCTTTTTCTATGCAATTTTAAAATGAAGCATATGACTTTTAAAGGCATAATTAAAAAGAGCTATCTATTAGAAGATGAAGTTTTGCTCAAAACACTACTTAACACACAAGTAAAAGGAAACAAACAAAGCACTCTGCGTGCTCAGCCCTGCACACACTTCAGAAGTGACACGCTAATGGTGAATAGCTTATGTATGCAACAGAATGCTGAGAACTGGTAAAAGTTTGGGGTGGGAGAACTGAAAGAGGGAGAAAGGAAATAAATGGCTCTATTAAACAAAGAACCCTCAAGTGCCTACGGTGCCACTGTTGTGTTAGGTATGGCAGCAGAGCTCCTAATGAACCAGACGTGAATTTGGATAGATTGCACATAGAACAGGCATGAGTCATATGCTATAAATCGAGGAATATTTCAAGAAAATGTAATCTGACAAGAAAGTCATTCAAAGTAGAAAGAATGTTTTAAGTGGAGGGAGGCAGTGTTCAGAGTGCCTCAGAGAAACGCTAGCTGGCATTTTAATCCAGTGCCAAGAAACAAAGAGGTAATCCTCAGAGCCCTATTTGGGACATACTTCACATTTCCCACAAGAGGAATAAGTCTCAGGAGATGTAACTGAGGGAAAATGTATTTTCATCCAGGGAGGAAAAAGGTTGCAATTGCATTTGTCTGTATTTTATACATATCCAGCAAGTTTAAAAAGAAGATTCACGATTCTTTACAGCATGCTGCCTGAAACTGGGTGAACAAAACTGATAGCTCTTCATGTTCCCTAAAACATGGAGCTACTTGTTGTCACTTTCAATTTGGAATGTTTGAGCTTTTCTTCTTTATCTCTATTTTCCACTCTGTAATCAAGAGAACTTAAGTAGCACAGATCACCCCCTCTTCAGGAAGGAGCAACAAATACCACTGAACCCAGCCATCCTCCCCACACACCATGCACTCAGTGCATATTTGGAAACTCCTGCTAACTGCAGCATGCTTTCCGCACCAGCTACAAAGGTCAGAATGGGGAAAGGCAGCACTGGCACACAGAATCTTCCCAAGGCAGGTAAAATGCACTGCAAGTCAGACAGCAGCAGGTGGGAGAAGCCCGTGACAACTCCAGAGCGGTTCTCAAGAATCATAGTATATATGGCTAAAAAGCATATAAAGGTGCCCTGAAGAAAACCTATAATGGGAAAATGATATCCTATAAAGGGAAAATGATATCTTGCTTACCAAAAGAGGAAAAAGTAAGTCTTGCAGATTTGGATAAAAATCAAGTTTAATAACTGATATAGCTTAGAATTCCAAATGCAGGCTTACAAGAATAAAAGTACACAGCTCTACAAGCTATTCTCTGAATGCTTCTTCGTATTCCACCCCCTCCCTTTCTTTTTCCCCCCATTTAAGTCCACTGGACTGGTGCTTAGTTGCACTTACTGAAAAAGATGCATAAAATTCCTATCTGAGATAAACAAATCACCACAAATCACACAGTAATCTTCCTTTTAAGAAAACTGAATTCTTTCAAGATCATATCCCAAGAAACACCCATTGGTTGTGAGAAAACAAAGATTAAGGGATAGAACTTGATTGGCCACATAAAATAACTAACACAAAAGCTTGCTCTAAAGAGATTGTGAAGCACACTCCACAACCAGTAGACATCAACATTCTCGCTGTCTCCTCTGAGATAAACCAAGAGTTAATGCCAAATTAGTACCAAACCACACTGCAGCTATTTCGGATGCTACAGGTAGACTCCTACTTTGCAATGAAATTAATTTTGTTCTGGAGGGTAACTGACAATTATCCACTAGGGTACCAACCTACACAATATATAGGGTAATTTACACCAATTTTGAAATATTTTAATATATTTTTTTAAATTCACATAATGCTAGACAACAGGACTTGGATTGTTTTAAATTGTTTCGTTCACACTAGCTGACAGCTTTGCCCCACCCAGCCCAACACACACACCCGTACACGGCCTGAGGATTAGTTTTTCATTTTTAAAATGAGCTCCATAAAGAAATGTAAATTGAGAGAAAGTTTAGGTAGCTCCTAACTTCCGATCTAAAGTTAACTTCAAATAATGGAAAATAAAAGAAAAGCAAAAACATCTACAGCACTAAAAATACTTTTGAAAAGGAAAGCATAAGGAACTACTTACCTATTGGGTATCCCAGTGCAAAGTCATTGCTTTGTGTAGCAAAAATAGGGAACAAACCCGCTTTGCTAAATCGATTCTCAGGACTGGCTACCAATAATGTTAGAACGCAAACTAAGAAAAACACGGCAGCTTTGGCAACTAAGATACTGTACAGGAA
This sequence comes from Alectoris magna, assembly GCA_030625065.1. Lineage (NCBI taxonomy): Eukaryota > Metazoa > Chordata > Aves > Galliformes > Phasianidae > Alectoris > Alectoris magna. The sequence continues at coordinate 16,769,934 of CM060567.1, forward strand.
GGACCAATTTACATCGGAGAAGTTAAGTACCACCATGTTTTTGAACAGTAAAGCTGGGAGTGCAAAACGGGAGACAAAATTTCCTAGTCCTTTAGCCTGAGTTGATGTGATAATGTTGGCTCTTCCGGCTATATAGCCGCAAAGAATTATCCCAAAGCATTCTAATAGGGCTGGAAAAAGCCTGCTTATTGACATAGAAGGAGGACCACCGGTGGCATTGAGTCCAACTTGTTCCCACAAAGAAATAGACATATTAGCTGATGACGAGAGGTTCTTTGCACTGAAGTCTGAATAGCTATCCATTTCCTTTGACCACCTCTTGCAAAAGAAGAGCACTCAATGATCTCATCTGCAAAACAAAGAAAGATATTTATTAACTTCTGAAAGCATGTTGGTGAAAGTTTATGGTATCTAGCTTGCTGACAGAAGAGTTTATGCTTACAAGTGTAACAATGAGACTAACAAGTGGATATACAGCAATAAAAGCAAGAAATAAGAAAGCTGAGAAATCATTCTGTCCTCACATTTTCTTGCAAGTTAACACAACCCAATGAGACAAATGATAGAGGCTAAAAATTTCACAAGAACTCAGCTTGAAATTTAAGGGTAATACTGAAATATTAAAACTAAATGTAGTTTGGGAATTCAAAAAGAAAAACATCTGTTGGAAGGAGAGGAGCTCTAACTGAAGGCCTTTTTTATTCTTATTTTAAGAGCTAAACAACATTTAGATGAAATCATAGTCCTTCAGCCCTCTCCAGTCAGAAAACAGCAATGGCCTCAGTGTATATTCCTTATCTTGACAGACCAAAATTAGAAGTCTAGTCAAATCTCTATCAGGACAGCACACAACTCTTCACGTGTTCATTAGCCTACTTATAACTTGTAACCTTACTTACCTCCTCAACTCAGTTCCCAAATACAGTCTCACATTCTTTTTGCTTCCAATTACCAAATTATTAATTTTCCTTTCTAATTCCCTGTGCCTGCCCTATGACATCTTATGTCCTCTGTGAATCAAGTCTCATTTGGTTCTTTTTCCTTTGAAATAAAAATACACATTACACTTCAAATATTAAAACCCTACCCTTGATTTCCCTTTACCTAATAATGCTATTTCATCTTTGCCTCCATATGCACAGCTCCAAGCATGGTCAGGAGTCCTCCTTTGCCTCCCTCTTTAGATCTCATTTAACCCAGGTTCTCCCCCTTAAACAGTTCTTACCAAAAGCTTAGGTGCCCAAAATCTTAAACTTTCAGAACTGCTGCTTGAAGTTCATCCTTTGTGACCATTGTACACTCTAATCATCCTCTTCTTGATCTTGCCCTTCCCATACCTTTTGCAATTAGAGCTCCTCCTAATTCTCCTCCCATCTCCACTTGTTCTTATAGCATATACATGGGAGGATCCCTCAAAGTCCTGTGGTGCTGATAGGGCTCCTTCCTCATTCCTCTTTTGTTCACTACATCCTCTGCCTCCGTACTTTCATAAGCATTTATTCAATTATAAACAGATGACTCAAAGAGCTCTTGCTCTAATCCAGACCTATCATTGCAGTCTGTCTCCAAGACTTCTTTTGTGAATACTCTGCTGTAAATTTAAAACCAATGAGCCCAAAACAGATTTCCTACTCCCCCAAAAAGATGCCTCCCCCCAGTTACTCAGGGCTGTATATCTGTTTCCTAGGGATGAGAGACAAAAGTTACAAAATCCTTTGCATCAGGGTAAACGCAAACTTACCAAGCTCATATTTTTCTATCATGCTGTTGCAGGGAAAATTCTTCAAAGTCTATAAGTATCAATTCTTCCTTTGTACATCCTTCTACAGACTCATTCTTCGCACATCAAAAACACTAAACCACCAAACAACAACTTGTTTCCATATTCTTTTACAGCCTAAGCTGTATGCACTCAATCTATCATGAAATAACAAGAGCTCTTTTCCCATTACTGATCAGCGCAGAAAGAACATGGCACTGACTTTCAATTACTTTTGTGTTTCTCCCCCATGCAGATGCTAATGTTTAAAAACAGCTCATCAAAGAACTCAGTAAAACTGCCCTACTTATTTCTAACCAATACTAGAATCCTTTTTGGTTTTGATACCCATAAAAGGAATAGCATTTACTGGGCTAACGATACGCTGCCTGTAAGGGCAACCCCTACAGCCCCATTATGCGTGCCAGCTGATTTACATATAGCTTCTCTCAAAAAGAAGCCCGGTGTTCATACCCAAAGTTAGCCCTGGCGTACAGGGGTCCCAACACAGACTGGGTAAGGACCTCACTCTGGGTGCAGCCACAGAGACATTACTCCTGTAATTTGTTTCAGTGTAAAATTATCACTCACCTCCAAACAATGTCCAGAGCAGTTACATGGATGCAAGAAGTCTTCCAATTTACTCCAGGCTTCCCCGCTAACATATCTGGGCTTGCATCAACATAAGACACACTCTAGAGATAAGAATTTTGTCTCTGGAAAGTGGTTTTACATCTTCTCCTAACACTGCTGGGAAGCAGTCAGTATTTCTCACCGTTCCTGTTCTTCCTTATAGCAGAAATAGAAGGAATAGTCCTCACAAGAACTACGTATTTGGCAAAGCAGACAAATTTGACCCAGGACTGTAGCTTCTCCACACCTGTACAAGATAATTTGCAAGGTGCTCCCTACCCTCAAGAAAGATATATAGGAAATAAGCCATCTTAGCACCCTTCAGGCTTGCATCTTGCCTTGTGCAACTTCGGCCTCTCCCAGTTTTTCTGCATCATATGCCAATGATGCACTTTCCAGTTAATGAGGGATCCAGGTGAGACAGTGACCAACGATCCAATTCATCACACTAGTGTTAACTCTACATATTAATTTTTGACAAGACTAAGTCCTAAAGTACTCTTGAAAGGAAGTCAAGGTGTTTTCTCCTGTTTTGTAGAGACAGCAGCTAAAGGAAAGGCAAACTGACTTGCCTGCTGTAAATAATCTGACAGCTCAGTGACAAAGCTGAGGTTCCCCATTCACAAACCAGTGTCTCACACGGTACTATGGCTGGATCTGTGCACACCACCAATGGGTTTAGGAGCCTCCCCAGCCTCCATCTTTCTGTTCACAGGGAGCAGAGAGAATACAACAGCCAGCTACAAAAGCAAATCTATTAGCTTAGAGCAAAGGTGAGATCTTGTATGCCCTACTTCACACCCTTGCATCCAGCACACACACATTCATGTGTAGCAGAAACCCTTTGATTCATGACATTTATTTACACCCAAAGCTTTTAGTAAACAACACTGTGATGCTGTTGTAATTCACCCAGCCTGAGCAGCTGCAGCATCCCATTCTGTCCAGCAGCCTTGGCTCTCTTCTTCCCAGGAAAAATGGCTGTCACTCCAAGTAGGGCTTGCTTTAAATGTTGTATGTTTCAAAAAAACATAATAGAAGATACATTCACCTAGATTTATTTAGGACGTCAACTCAAAGAATTATCTACTAGAGAACAATTAAAAGACAGCAATAAGTAAAACAGACGACAAACCACTTCTACTAGCAAAATTTAAGACAGTATTTAGGACTTGCAAATTGTTCAAAAGAGAACCAAACTTTGCTTTGGCACATCAGAAGATTTCCAGGGCTGAATTCCTGAAAGAAGCCGGCCACATTCTACCCTAGCTGCAGGGTGAAAAGCGATTGTTTTGGCACAGCCCTACCTCAGATTCCCCCAGCTTGCAGCACTGCACAGTAGTGAGACACTCTGCAACGCAATGTGTTCAACATGCTCCCTACAGGAGCCATAGCTTCACACAGCTATCAAGTATCTAGTTACGGTTAGAACTTCTTCCCCTATCTCCCTTCTGAGGAGCGGTTTAAGCCACACAGGCTGTTTCCTTACACAACCGGGCCTTCGAAGGCAAGTCTACCAATACATAAGCAAATACTTTCGAACAAAAACTGTGCCAGAATTGTTTAAATACCTCTGTTCCCTCCCTGTTGGAATTATTTATGAGGTTGCTCCTGTTTCATAACCCAGGACTCACTCAAATGAGCATGCAGCAGGCTGACTCCGGTTGTACCAGTCAGCAGCACGTGCTCGATCCCTATCTCCAACACTAGATCAAAACTAACATGGATATACACCCACACAGCCTACAACCATCTTTTATAGAGTGCCACAAACATTCCTGTGCTTCCCTCCAGGCTATCCTCGCCTAGAAATTCATCCCAGGGGCCCCTGTAAAAGTCAGCCAGGCACAATTTTTGGTGAACCACGTGAGTTTCAAAGAGAGAAATAGCACACTGTGCCAAAGCTGCTACTGATGCTCCTCAGAGGGCTGAGATGTGAATCACCCCTTCAGCTCCAGAGCTGTGCACAGCCCAGAACACTCACGTGTACCACAGGTTATCTAAAACAGAGCAATGGGTATTTTCCAGAAATGCAGGCTCTCGCATGGCGGGCTGCATATCACAGTGAATATTTCCCTCAGTCCCATCTGCAGTGAGATGCATGCACTACATAACTGCAGTGGGATTACCTAACCAATCACAGATTTGGCATACAGCCTTATCACACCTAGGGCTGAATTCAGGCTGGCCTCTCACGTAAGCAGAAATGCCTTGATTTCACAGCTTTTAATGCAATCCACAATGCTGAGCAGATGCAAAACCAAACCCTTGTATAGTCTACACAGAATTCTATTCTCTCAATACACATAAGAAATTACCTAGTCAAACAACACTAAAATGAGTACATGCATCTGAAAGGCAAGAGCTTGGCTTTGACTGCATATGATATATCATTTTCTGTTCAAGGACAGAAGATTAAGATTTGTATCCTTGAAAGCTCAGTCAGCTGCATTGCTGGGAACTGCAAGCCAATAAGCATGGAGCTTTTAAGAACAGTGCTGCCTCATCTGCTATTAGCTGTGCCAGGAGGAGCTGCCTGCAGCCCACCACCAGCCTGCATTCATAAGGAGAGACAGTTCCAGCATCACCAGTGGAAATCTGGCACAAGGACTGACAACAGACAGAGATCAAGGAACTTGGACAGCTTCTAAGTCCCTTGAAATAAACTGGAGCACTGATGTTTGCCTATGTCTCCTGTAGGTTGTCAATATTTGTAAAGCGTTAAAATTCACCAGACCAGAAACTCAGTTCTGCAGTAGCTGTGAGTTGAGCAACATCATCAAGCTCCTCTTGGAATACCAAAGCAGAGAAACTCCTTTTCCAGCAAGAAAATCCCTTTTAATTATTTTATTAATTATTATTATTTAAATTAAAGGCCATGCAAGACACTGTAGGAGACACCTCAATGTACATCATCTCGCAGGGTCTCACTTAGCACCACTTTCAGGTAATCCTGGTGACGCTGGCAAGTCTGCACAGACTGCTCATAAATTATACCCCTCACCGTGATCTTACTACCTGAGTGTGATGAAGGAATGTCCCGAGGGTGACAACTTATTCAGGAGGCTGAAAGTCAGACTGGGGCAGGAAAAATGACCATTCATCTCCCCCTTAACTGGGATAAGTGTTTTTGAATAACATATTTTACTGTAAGGCAAAGAGGAAGCAACTTCAGAGAGTTACAATGATAAAAAGAAGTAGAAAGAAGCGATTACTACAGTTTCTATTCTTGCAAGTTAACCACAAGTTGATTTTCTCTTCATCAAGCCAAGAAAGCAGACAGAGAATAACCCCAATAGCAATTAACCCAAGAAATGGCCTTCCACTGCCACACAACCCGAGTGCTGCCACAAGAGGTCTGTGGCTGCAAGCATCTCTGGGCACCTGAGCAAGACCTTGCTTCTTTCCCAGTGCTCTCCTCTACTGCGGTTACACGGTAGTGCTGGGGCACTTGAAGCTCTGAGGAACCGTGGCTGCCAAGGGGCGTACAGCGCCTATCGCTGCCCCGGGTTCTGCTTAGGCAGCTGGTCAGGCTCATCAGAATGAAGCAACAGATGCCTATAGCACAAAATACCATGCCTACCCTCCATTTCCAATCAGGCTTAGCTTAGGGCTTGTTACCAGAAGCATGTTTGTGAAACAAACAGCAAAACGTTTCCCAGAACGCAGACTACACGTTGCTATCAGCAGCCCTAAAGAAGCACCTCGCTGCCACACTGCCCTGCAGGGATGCAGCATCCCCTGTCCTCCCGCGAAAAGCCGCAGCGACGGAACCTCCCCGTCGCCCTCTTTCCTCAGCCACCGCAGGCACCAGCACGCAGCGTTGCCACGGAGAAACGCGAGACGCAACAAAGTAGCAGCACTATCCGTCGTGACAGCTGTCCCGAGGGAAAACAAACAAACAAACAGGGAAGCTGGAGGGTGGGAACGCGCGGGCCGCTTACCTACTTGGCGCGTGGTAGGCACCAGTGCGCGGACAGAGGGCCGAGCGGAGAACCTCTCCGAGGCGCGGTACAGAGGCCCGGGAGGGGAGGGGAGAGCAGCGCTGACCCGGCCCAGCCCGGCCCGCCCCACCCCAAGGCCCCGGGCCCCCGCCCGCCGCAGGGGAGGCCCGGCACGGCCGCCTTTCGAGGCAGCGACGCGGCGGATGGGAGGGATCGGCCCGTCAGCCGCGGGGGGAGCGCGGCCCGCAAAATGGCGGCGGCCGGGCGAAGCCCTCCGCAGCGGCAGGAGGCGGCCAGAGCTCTCCTCGACCGCTCCCGAGAGCGCCTCTGCCCTCGGGCCTGGGCCTAACACTCTCCCGCCGTCTACAGCTTCGCTCCGGAGCACAGCTTCTCTCCGCCGCAGGCCTCCTGCTCCTAGGGCCGCGGGCTCCTCAGCCGCCGGGGCGATGGCTTCTGCGGCCCTGAGCAGGCTGGCCGACTTTATCTGCCCTCGCAGAGCCATCACCCCGGGCTCGGCCTTGCCGGATAGCGGGGCCGGCTCCCCGCCCCGGGGGTGCATTAGGGGCTGCCGCCTCTAGATACCACGCACCACCTGGTGCTGGGCCTCGGCGCTGTGCACGGGGAGAGGCGGAGAGCCATACCTCTGCAGGCACCTGTAGCAGTTAGGTTATTTTTTTTTTTGTTTCTAGGTACATTGTAATGAGGCAGAACAAAAACCTACACAAGTAGGTCTGCCATACATCAACATGGAAACCAGTCATAACTGACTTCCCCTTTGGTACTCTCAGAAGTTTGTGTCAATGTGCTGAGTTTCCTGCTGTAATTTCAACTTTTTTTTTTTTTTTTTCTTTTTAAAGCAGTTGTATAACTCAGAAACAAAAGCTGCCTCATTTTCCACATGGCAGCAGTTGCCAAAGGCTGCTCAGACTGTTTACTGCTTCCTCAGTAAATCCTAGATGCTGGCAATAGCCAGGGGTCTTCATGATGAAAAAGAGGATGCAGCTTTCTCATGGTTTCCCATTTTTGATGTGGTTGAGGAGACAGCACTTGGAGCTGCCCATTTTCTAGGAATTCAGCCAGATACTGTTATCACTAAGATGGCAAATGCGCAGTTCTGCACCTCTTCTACCTTTGTCCATAGTTTATTTGGCCCAAACCAGCTTGTCTTGTTACATGTAGCAGATGGCTGTCAACAGGTGTCCAAACTGGAAGAAGTCGACTTGGCCAGCAGCTGCAATGCCCATAGACAGCAGACTGGATAGCTTCCCCCGCACACTAGAAACTTCAAGCAAAAAAAGAACCACTCTTCTTCCCCTTTCAATTAACATTCAGAGGAGACAAAACAAGGGGGAAGGGACAACTACCTTATAAACCAAAAGTACTGACAACTGATGAGTGATGTGTTGGATATGCTTAATAAATTTACACATAATGGGTTCAATTTACAAGATCTACTGTAAAAATACTTACAGGAAACTTAACAGAAACAAATCAGTATATATAAGCAATATCAGTAGCAACAACAACTATTTATACAGTAGTATTAAAGGAAAACAAAAATACCAGAAAAGGGTTAAAAAATCCCACATACAATGCAGACAGGTATTTAAGTATGTAGAGGTTTCTCTTTCCCTTTAAAAAAAAAAATTAAATGCACCAATGCTGAATGAGATGATTTTTGTGTTACTGGATTATAAACACACAGTTAGTGTGGACCCCAACCAACATTCAGCAGCAGTGCTGATTCAGAAGTCAGCACCTACCTCCTCCTACCACCTCTTGTTCCTGTTCCCATCTGATCCCCCCTGTCTGGCCAACAAAAACTGACCCAAAGACCAGGCAGGATGTGCAAAAGCTTGGCCAACAAACACACATTTACCACTGCATCATGGTAAAACCATTTGAGTAACACCTACCTCCATAAATTCAGGTTAAGAATTCTGGGGGCAAACCTTGTTCAGGGAGACAGTTATGTTAATTTATTTGTTGTTAAGTTTTCTCTGCTTGTCACCATACAAAGACCACTCAAATGGATTCGGGTTAGTTCTTGGAAGTACAAAGTATAATGGGATCTTTCAGATTTTTTGGCTTTCTGCCTAGCACTCTTCCCTGTAGAAACAACATGCCTTGGAGGGACGAGCTCTGGGAAGAAGCAGAGCAGGCTTGCCAGACTGCAGTAAAGAGTCCTGATAAGAAATTATGCTTTCCATTCTCCTCCTTTTGAAAGATCACTAACAATTCAGCATTTAATAAAGTATTTAAAATATGATCACACTTCAGTACTTTTTGTTTGGCTGAATAGGCTGCTCACTGGTTGCAGATAATATCCATCAGCAAGCAAGCACGATTCTTCTCTAGGGCATGAACAGTTACGGGAAGCTGGGCTGTTTCCATCTCAGTGGTCATACACACACTGCAGATCAGGAAAGTGCATTTCACCTGAGTCTGGCAGCATTCTCTGGGGAACACTGAGGATACAGCTGTACTGAAATACCCAAGGTACGTGATGAGGCAAAAAACAAAAAGCAACTGCAGAACAGCAGAGGACATTATCTTGTTTGTTCAACACCCTCTCCCCATTCCTATAATGCTTAATCAAAGCCTACTAAACTTTGTATTTGAGCCATCTAGTCCAACCATCCACTTACCACCAATATTGCCCACTAAACAACGTCCCTAAGTACTACATCTATCCTTTCCTTAAGCACCTCCAGAGACAGTGACTCCATCACAGCCCCTGGGCTGCCCGTTCTCACTGCTCTTTCTGAGAAGAAATTTTTCCCAATACCCAACCTGAACCTCTCACAGGAGCAGCTGCTGTGTGCATCTCCCTGCTGACCTGAAGCCTTCATCACAGGCATTGCCCTCAGACAATAACACGTCTGGCCCCACACTGGCTCTGCAGGAAGCTCAGCCCTCTCAGAGAGAGCAGGCTTAAGGTAGTCTAGTTTTAAGGCCTAGCAGTGACCACATGCAGACATACTTTTGAAGACATACAACTAAGCCAATTTAGGCAGATTTTCAGGGGACCACAAATGTATCTTTGTACTTGATGCAAAGGCTACTTGGGTAAATCCCAAGCACTTGTTTCAAAGCTGAAAAGACAGCTGGAGTATTTTAAAGAAAAGCCCTAAGAATTTATGGTAAGCAATTGCATTTTGCCAGTTTCTTTCTAGAAAGGAGGAAAAAAAAAAAAAGACTTCAGTGCTTTCAGAAATAGAGTGCGCACACACAACTTGGACCCTAATTGCTAGGGGGTGGTGGTAAGTAAAAGAAAAGCCCATCTTATGTGAGGAAGTGTCATGTGAGCTTCAAAGCAGCACTCTCAATAGAAAATTTAGCACTAGCATCCCTAAATAACTGCTAAGAAAGTACTGCTCAAAAAGTGACTTTACTAAGAGTAGATACAATTATGGAAGGTGGAAGACAGCAAGAATGCTGGTAAATGCAAATTAATCAGGATACATTGTATCTACAAATCTACAATTTCAATCTGTGTCATTTCCAGACAGCTGTGCACCTAGCTTTCAACAGCACAGAAACATCTGAGCATCTTAATAACAAAAGCAATTACAACAACAGGCGGAGAGGCAAGCACTTCTTATGTAATCTTCCTGTATTGAATTACAGGAAAAATACTTACCCAATGCTCTTTGGATATTGAGGACAAGCCAAATTTTATGTGAAAATTGACAGTAAGCCCACAGATGGTACACTAGTTTGGGGCTCCAAGTTTGTTGTTTTCAAGCACCTGTCCTCTTGCTGTTGTGCTTAAGGCATTCAGGAATAACTCAAAGCACTTATCTGTATCTAGATTGTCTGATCACTTACGCTGGTTACTGCAAAATAAACCATAGCTTACAACATACATGCATTAGGAGGGATAGTTAAGCAGCAAAGGAAACCTGAGAAAAATGTATTCATAGAAAGACAACAGGACCTCAGAATTCCTCTCTGCGGAGGGAGTCAGGGAAACTTGTGAACAGCCTTCTGGAGGAGAATTTCCCCAGCTTTTAAGGCTTGACAATTCCAGTCTCTGTTGTCCTGGGAACATTCTGATGCCAAGGCCTGGAGAGCACTGTGCTGAGCACTGCCGCTTGTAGGCCTGAAGCTGGTCACCACAGAAGAGAGGAGGAGGATGGGACGCTGACAGTCATTTGGATACCCTGGAATCCTTTCATAAAATTCTTCCTCCTTCAGAAACTTATTTATTCACTCACCTATGGCTGTGCATCAGTACCCTTCCTTATCTGCACTGGTTAAGAGAATTTATATAATCGGTATTTTTGACACTGTACCTTTCGTGTGGCAATGTGTGCACTGGACTGGTGTTGCAAAGCCCACCTCTGCTGCACCTTGCCCACATCTGAGACATGGGCACCTGTTACCGGTACTTTAAGTACCTATAGGTACAACTGTACCCTTCCCAACACTGCATGTGACAGAAGACAATAAACAAAACTAACGCAGACAGCTTGTAGAATATCAAACCAAAGCTTCAGCATTGTTTATGTATGTTCAATCCTGGCGAAAGGAACTGACCTTGTCAGCAAGCAAAATAAATGCTGCAAACAGTGAAATCCTCCCTATTAAAGCAAAAAGTGGGAAATAAAAGTTCGAATTATATTGCATTTAATTCAGTGGAATTCAGAATAACTCTAGGTGATTTCTTCTGAAACAGCAGCATTGCTGCGTTTCCTCTGAAAGCAGGGAGATTCTACATGCATACGCTTGGTCTCTGGTATATCAGCTTGGGTATTGACTCAGTCACAGAGGAACTTACAAGTTAACCACCCAGGCTGAAGAAAAATAACAATGAGAATATCACACAGCAAATAAACAAATCACTGTTTTAACACAGTGTTTTTGGTTTTTGATTGCTTTACCTGAAAGATAATTATCAAGTCTTGTTCATTTGTCTCATATACTAGTTAGAAGTGTTCCTGCCATACACAGAATCTTATGATATATTTTATATTTCCATATATTCACAATGTTAACAGTAGATGGTGAGATAATTTAAAATAGGATATAAGAGCCATGGTCCTATTTGACCTGAGAATACTCACACACTCCTTTGGACCTACACAGCCTGTTATACATTCTCAGTCACTGTAACACCATACAGATTCATTGTGTGGTTCCTGCAAAGAACAAAAAAAAACAACTGAACAAACAAACCAACCCAAACAGTTCTCCACATGCACACAAACAAACGTAAATGCTACTTTGCTCAGAAAACTGCTAAAGCAGGCTGCCCTGAATAAATAAGCTCTTTCTGAGATGCAATCTGCTGCACCTGTTGGTTATTCAGTGCATAATTGGTTTCGCAGGTGAGGGGAATGCAAAACTGATTGCTGCTCTGGAGATACGTTGTGAATGTGTCCTAAGTTTTTGTAAAATGTTCTGCACTTACTGAGTTCCTGTTTGTGATCACACCATATCCCACCTGTACGAGTATCTGTACAAACATGGTTTAAACATTATCCAAAAATATGTATTGAATGTGGTGCATTATCTCCCTTGGTAGAAACCCAACGGTTTATTTGTTCTTTTATTTTTTCTCTATTTCATCTCTGCCATAACATTTTCCCTTTCCTGGTCCCCTGTCACAGACTGTGATGGGTAAGCCCACTCCTTACTGAGCTCTTCAGCTACTGCAGATATTCTTCTCCCTGCTCTGTTTTCATACTTTTCTCTCTGTAATTTGTAGATTTTCCCCTATATCTTTTTCCAGATTGCATTCAGAAATTTGTCATTTCTTTTAGCTTTGTGGCCAGCATTTCATTCCTATGCTTGTGGGGATCTCGGTCTGACTGTGTTTTCTATTTCTCTGGCTCACAACAAGAAGGAATTTCTTCTCCTTAATGTTTGAACAAATTCTTACTTTAAGACTGGAGTATTGTCAGGGTGGTTTCCGTACAACTATGTGCTATTGCCATTAGACTTTATTAACAAACAAAAGGTATTTGGTGCTAATTCTTAACTCCTCCAGCTGCAGGTGAAGACTTAGTTTGGCCCTAATAGCGTGCCATTTTCAGGTTGAACTGAAACAGGGCAGAGTCACACATGTTGTTCTCTTGCATCATTTTTATGCCAATACTGGCATTTTACTTGCCTAAGAGTTGTGTAACCATGTGGGGGAATGAGGCTGTATATGTCCCGAGTAAACAAGCTCCTGCCCAGCAGTCACAAAGCGCACAGTGCTCCTGAAGTGATGGACCACAGCACTGAGCACGCAATCGCATTCCCAACAGCAAAACAGGAGCTGGGAACTGCTCATCCTCCCGGCAGCGTGGCGGAGGCAAAACAACTCTCACTGACACAAAACTCGTGTTCTGGCATTGATGTTAAAGCCTCTCTGCAAAGAGCGAAATTTCGGCCAAGCGCAAAGTGCCACCTAGCGCCGGCCTGGCCACCGGCTGGGAGGCACAGGGAAGGGAGAAGCTGTTGGAAAGAAAAGACGGTGAAACGTCCTGTTAAGGATGACAGGGTACATCTTTGCTGTCACCTTGCTGTGCAGCATGCCCTTCCGTAAGGCACATAGCCCGGTCTGCCTGGGGCACAGCACTCAGCTGGCAGCATGGCTCCTGCACTGAGCTGACAGTGCTCACTATGGAGAAACTGCTCGCCTGGCCCACCTGTCTGGTGCCAAACCAAACACTCATGGAGAAGGTTGCTCATTGTATCGCGTGCTTGCACTTGCATCAACAGTCTTTTGCAGCTTGGAAGAAACACGTCTGCAGTTTTCACCACTGCTATGCCAGTGCCCAGCAGTGTGTGGGGAGAATGAGATTGCAGACAGGTGTGTGGGCATCTCCTCACAGCACACACCTTGACTTCTACCTGTAAAATCAATGATAACACAACAAAAAACAAGAACCCATTTGGAAAGTACATAGATGAAGGCGCAGCAGCAACTCTGCAGCACAGCTGAGGAGAATACACTGTGTATCCAAAGGACACCAGCAGCAGGAGCTCTGAACGTGCTCACACGAAGGTCCCCAGCTTTCAGAAGGAGCCCAAGCTACTGGCAAGGACGGGAAGTGAAAGCTGCTATTTTAAATGGGGAGAATGATAAAAGTGAACACTCGTCCTCATGTGACCACAACGCCCCATCAGGAGGTCCGCGGTCCCACAAACAGAATACTTTTGCTTCACAGTGATAAGCTGCAGCCCGGCTGCAGGGAGCAGCAGTGGTTCCTGTTGCAGAGAGGGGACCAGCAGCAAGGAGCCCTGTAACCACAGCCTCTGCCTCTGCCCTGATCTCAGGGGCTGCTGGCAGACAATTCTTTGCTAATCTGCTGCACTCTTTGATGAAAAAGAAAAGAAGAAAAAAAAGAACAGTTCCGTATTCCAAATGAGGAAGGTATTTAGGCAGCTTATAACTCAGCAAGCCTGAAAAATAACAGTTATTTGAGGAAGAAAAATTAAAGAGAAGAAAACATATGAAAACTAAGAAGTGACATGTTGTAATGGAGTAGAAGGTGTGACTGTTGCATAGACAGCATTTGTGATAGGCTTTTGATTTAGATTTGTTACATAGCTTCTGTAGAAGCTGTATCTTAAGCCATAGATGTGTTTTAAGATTGAAGTAGAAGTCTACTACTGCTGCTTCTACTTATCTTATGCCTACTGCTTATGTGAAGTACCACTGTCTGTCCCTCTGCTGTGACGTTTTTGTTCAGTAGGCACTGATACTGGATATGGACAGCATTGGCAGCAGCCACAGAACGTGTTTGGTGATCTAATCCAGCTGTCTTCATGGCAGTCATCCTTTCCTCAAGATCACCTCTGCACCCGGGCTGCTTCTGAAATGTGGTATGTTACGAGCCTCGCTGTGAATACAGGAACATTACAGGACCATAACTGTTTCAAACAAGTGTACTGTAGCTCTGTTGAAATAAATAGCCTTAGGCATAAAAAAATTAACATTTAAATATGTTATCATCAGCTATGAAAGAACAGAACAAACTTATAGCTTTTTTTCTTTTCTTTTTTTTTTTTAATTTGAAAAATTCAGATCAATTTCTCCATTAGGAAGGAACTCATGCTGTGTCAGAGCTGAAGGATTCACACAGCTGTCACATTTCCTACCCCATCAAGCCGCTGCCTCATGGGCTGTAAGGCAGACAAGAAGCATTTGGCCGCACTGGGGGAAGTCATGACAGGGTTGCATAGCATAGGGCTGCTGGAGGAGGGAGTGAGCAACAGCATGGCCGAGCTGCTGCTGACTGGACTGAGGAAGGTTGTGCTAGAGGGCTTCCTGAACACCAGGCAGGTGATGGGAGGGCAATACTGAATAAACACCTCCTGAGACATAGGGCAGCATTACTGATTTCTTTCAGGGGCTACAGAAAGACAAGGTGCACCTGATGGAGTTAAGCGCCAACGAACTGCTCCATCCTCCTACCGCATGCACTGCCCCAAGGTGTCTTTTAGATCTGTACATGAGTTGGTGGGTACAATCTCTGCGCTGAGAGGTTTTTGCTGGTTCACATCAGTGACAGAAATTATTTGTATAACTGCAGAACCTACAGCCTGGAGACAGTGCCATTGTGTTGCTTTTATGTTTCACCAAAGTTTAAGATCAGCAGTCTGTATGTGTAGAGATGCTCACAGAACAAGCTGCACAGATACCACAAAGGCGTAATAAGCAACAAGTTACAGAAAAGGTTTCCAAGGCCCATATTTGCTCTGCAAAATGTTTCTTGTGACATCACTGCAAGAGGGAGTGGAGCACAGGCACAGCTGTTTGCAGACAGCAGATAATGCCCTGGGAGAAACAGCTTGGTTTATAACAAAATAACTTCTTTGGCTTTAAAGCAGGCAAGGATGTGTATGCACCAGCCTTTCTCATCTTGGTAGAGCAAGCAGAACTTCTCCAGAGGCTTACAGCGTCCTATCTGACAAATTAAAAGGTAAGCTCACTGAAGAGTGTAAAACACAATTTCATTAGATATGAGATAACATTTATAGGGGCTATAAGAGTGCAACTGAAAATGAAACATCTTGGTATGAAGCTCACATCATGTTACATACTAAGTTGCTTTTCAGAGAGCTGTACTATAGCTGAAGCAGCTGTTAGAAATCACTCATTATAATTGCTATCAGAGAGAGAAAACCCTACCCTGAAGGGTTCTGTTTCATTAGCTAACCTAAAAAATACATAATTGTTGTATGGGCATGTATGGAACAACATTTAGCACCTAAACTGATAATGGATTGGCCAGGACCATTTGCTAATAGCAATGCACAGTGCAGCCAGACTGTAGCAGGGCAGGATGGCTGCGGGAGCTGCTGAGCTGCCTGGTGCTGGACCCTTCCTGCAACTGGAGAGCATTTACAAGTGTTACAAAGTATTCTGGTTTTTGTTTTGTTTTCTTTTTAAAGCAACAGGATTATTTTATTTATTTATTTATTTATTTATTTCTGAGTTAAATGGAGGAAGGACTATGTTGCAGTTACGACTGAGTTCAGTTCCTTTTTTCCAGAGTTAAGCAAAACCCAGAAAGAGGCATGTTTCCTTTGACTGAACCCAGAAGAGGTGGTCCTGCTAGCTGACCCTTGGATTCATTCCTCTGGATCCTGGTTCAAGGCTGCTGCAGCGAAGCTCAGCCTGCAAAACTGGCTCCTCCACAGCCCACGTGCCCACAGCCTACAACCCCTTCATGGTCCTGCTACCCACAGAGCCCAGGCACTGGTGGGACTCCAAATACAGATGAGCCAGGGCTGTCTGTGGCCTCTGCAGAATGCAGAAACCTCTGTCCCAGCCAGTCTGTAAATTGGAACACCAACAAGTGGTCCTCATGGCTGCCAAAGTATCCACAGCTTGTGTAAGAATGAACCTGTGGCTTACACCTGACAAGGTCAATGAGTTTCTGCATGGAGCTTTTCAGATCATTTAAAAATGACCTTTCTAATTTTGGAGGAGATACCAGAACTGTGGCTTGAATTGGAGCCTTCTTTGGACTTCTACCAAAGAATCTTCCTGGGTTGAACCTGGTTCAAATCTCCTGAAAAGTCTGAAGTCCAAAACCAAGAACAGGGCTCTAAAATCAAAAGAAAGGTTTAACTTGTTTGTAAATACATGATATACTCTGGAAGCCTCTTGCCAAGAGAGTGGAGATAACAAAACTGTGGTTAACACCAAGCCCTACATTTTCCATATCATCTCCTCATGGCAAGTGTTAGACTTGCCTAGCTGAGAACCAGCACCTAGAGATTTTGCCCAGCAAACAACGACTATACAAGGACAGCATCAGTGGCCACACTTAGTTTCTAATATTATTTATGCTAAACTAAATTCAGGCTTCTCTTTCTTTGGAAGCACCCAACCTTCACCATTTAGAAGCCCAAAGCCCCAAGGCGAGGTGCAGGCAGGTGAGGAGCTGTGCTGCTGCTGCACACCCAGCCGGGCTCACACCATGTTCTCAATGCAACAGGCGGCACCAGCAAGTAAATAAAAGTAAAATTTATTTGGCATAGGATAGAAAAATAAGGAGAAAAAAAAAATCACATACAAGATAAATGTTAAGCAGAAAAACATTCACAGAATTCAATTAATATTTTATAAAAGTTCCAACTGTAAGTGCCTGAAAAAACCGTGCTACTTTCTGCTCAGCCTGTGTTGGAAGTTATGTTTCTCTTTCATAGTCCTGTGTGCCTTTGAATCCAAACTTAGAGTGCCTTCTTATCACGTACAAGTTTATGCTACAGAACCTGTATCGCAAATGACAAAACGTCAGCATGCCAACACGCCGCTCCCTTGCCCAGGACGTGCAGCCCTCCCAGTTTCCCTCAGCACTTCCTGCACTGCCAGTGCCCTGTTCATAACCGGTAGCAGTGCCACCAGGCAGGCTGAGCAACCCCACACTCCCTTAGAGACATACAGAGCTTTCCATGAGCCACTCTTTCTGTGTTACTGAGCACCTACGGTAATAGATTCTCCTTATTTTCTGGTGAGCACAATCTGAAAGGTTAAAGTTCATCCGAGATGAACTGTACAGACTCAAAGTACCGCACTAACAGGCTGTGTGCCCTGACAGACAGCGTTCACAACCTCACACTCGCACAGCTTACACCTGGCTCTGTGCTTTCATACGAGTGCCCACATTCAGCCCATTGGGTTATCCTCCATGGGCGCAGTTCTCCTCAGCTCCCCCAATCCTGGCAGCCAACATTCTGCTTGAAACAACCCCACTGCGATCATCCAGGTCCACTTTTTGCATCCAAGGGTAAATGTACCCTTCCTATTTTCATATTTCTGCACAGAAAAGTGTCTTGCAAACTACGTGAACCATGACAGCAGGTCTGTTCTCCAGCAGAGACCTACATGTACAAATGACATGTAAACAGTCACTGCTGCAAGGATAAACTGCTGCAGTCTTTTTAAAATGGCAACAGAAACAACCACTCTAATAGCTCAGTCTTGCAGAAAAGAACAATTTTTATGACTCTTATAGTGTTGGGAAATGGTGGCTTCTCAACGAGAACCTTGCAACCTTATTCAAGAAGTGGTTCAATTACATAAATACATGCTTCCTGCACCGCAAGCTGAGCTTCCTTCAACAACTCTGAACACAAATCAGTGGGACCTTTTCTCCATGCAGCTTCTGCACAAAGCCAGAGCAGACAGCATGTGTTTCCTTACAGAAATACTGAGCTGAAATTACTACAAAAGTTATTCCCATTTTATTTACTTTGTCAAATTAAACAAAAATGAACATTCACGGCCATCGTCACACAATGCACATCTCAGTGATGACATAAAAAAGCTTTGAGGTGTGAATGTTATTAAGACAACGCCATTAAAACAAAATCATTAACTGTCAGATGCAAACAGTGAACCCAACTTAGTCCTTTAATACTCTGTGCATGCATGCTGAAGGCAGCTGGGCTGTCTGGAGAAGGGGAGGCTTCCAGAGCAATGCCAGCAATGGCACCAGTGCCACCACATCTCAACTGGAGGCTGACCCACACCTCTCCTCACATTCAGCTCACTCGAGTTAGCAGACTGAGCATACGACAGCAGCAGGACTTGGCGCAGCACTGTGTAACGCTGCTATCAGTGCCATTTACATTGGGACGTGCAAGAACGATGACAACATTTGTCTTGTGAAACACAGAAAAGTTGACTAAAAAAGTCATAAGGCACCACTGGATCAACCTGTTCTGTATCCTTCTTTTTCTTTTTAAGACTTCTTAGTGAAATAAATACCTTAATACTGACCATACTGTAAAAAGCTACTGATAAATGAAGCGATATATAGAAGATAAAATGCTGCACTGTTCTGGATTATACTAGGGAATTTTATCACAAAAGATATAAATAGTGAAGTTGTTGCTAGGTGAAAAAATATCTCTTTCTGCATTTTTAAGGTACTTTACATATATGCCAAACAGCCGTTCTGAGGAGGTTTCTACAGGACAAGGAAGTGCTGAAACCAACAGGCAGCTTGGATTCCTCAGCTTGAGGAAAAGAGCCTTTTACACAGCACATTTTAAGTGAGACTGAAGCTGACTTGCCAAGTCACTGGTTAAGGTCCAGACTTTCTGGTCAGCAAACCTTACCAAAAAGATCAAATAGGGGATATTCTGAATGATGCAGAGGGGTGGCAGAACAATATGCAGCATTTTACTTGAAGTAAAACAGTCATACTGGAAGCAGGTAAGGTACAAGACACAGTACAGCTCTTGGATTTTATTTTTTCTAGGTTTTTTGGCTGCATAGCTGTTTGGATATTAAGGATTTGGAAGGTCAATGTATCGAAAATATTGTATTCTTAAATTCAGAATGTTGTTCCTCAAAAGTTGTAAGTGCTTCAGCTTAATAACACGAATACAATAATTTATCCTTTAAGTTATTATCCTAAAAATCTTATTTGGACTTCTATTCACATAACAATATGCCAAAGAGACAGGCACTTTGCATAGTGCATACGTTTAAGTGACATCCATAAAATACATAGAAATTCAGTACTGAGCTAGGCTTGATCCCAAGGTGCACCTGTCACATGGAGGTCCCATTAATATTTCTTTAAGAAACTCTTACAGTCACGACCCTGCAACTTGATGTAGATACATCCCTGCGCCTGCGCACTCAATTGCAGGTTCAAGACCATAGATAGTAACTGAAAATAAGTCATTAGATACAAAAATGTAAAAACCTGTATGTAATCAAATGCTATCACAGCTAAAAAGATTTTGTAAACAAATACCAAAAAGGCCAAGAAGCTACATTGATGTGGCCACACCCAGCTCTGCCTTGTGCTCCTCATGGTGACTGCCCCAGTGGTGGGACAGAGGCTGTCTGCCCCTCCAAGCCCACTGATGGGCAAGAAGTCCCACACGCAGACATTGCAGTGGGATTCAAACTCTCTTCAGCTACATTCCCTGGATTTTCTAGGGCTAACCTCATTCTAGCCTCAGCTTAGAATCACATCTCTCACACTAGAGAAACACTTTCTTAACCAACGTGACCTATTTTTCTTTTTTTTTTTTAGCCCAGTGAAACATGGCTGCTGGTACAGGCTTTGTAGGGGTCCCAAGAAGCATGCTGTAGAAATGCTGTGGAGGAGACAGAGGAGAAATTTTTCAGGGTTAAACTTCAAGTCCAATTAACAAAGAGCTATTATTTGGCAATATTCAAAATTTCAGAATTAAAACCTTCCTCTAATTTTCAAAGGCATTTTACATGCATTTGGATCCTTTTACAAAACACACTAATTCAATGAACTCTTTTCTCAAACACAAAATTCAAAAGCCATTAAACATATAAACCAATTGTCACAACATCAGAATACTTTTATCTTTCTTCGATTAGCATAAGCCTCGCACTCTCTGCTGAGGCTCCCTTCAGTGGAGGCTGAAAGAACAGGCTTCATGGTAAACTCAGAAGGCCAAATCTTCCCATCCTCTTGAAACAGTGCAGATAGCAAATTTTGGAGCCTGTGTTCCCACTTGAACACACAAACCCCAGACCTCCTTTACGACATCAAAGAGCTTCCACCTATGCACATTTTTGACCCCAGCTGCTCTGCTGTTACGAGTCAACTACAATCTCTCTGAGACTGTCACCTAAGCCTCAGGAAGCTTTTTAAATTAAAAACCCATCATTTAATTGTACCAAAGAAACTAATGGAAAGCAGTCTGTGGAGCACTGTGGTGTTAGAAATGTTTCACAGAAAGAAAAATGACAATAACTGCTGCATTTCCACTAAGACTACTTTCGGAGAACACTTTGCAAGTAGTCTCACGAAGAGTGCATTGCAATAGTCCAGGACACAGATGACTGTAGGATGGTCCACATCAAAGCAGAAAAGCATTAAGTGATTAAAACTGTAATGTTATTACACAAACAAGGAAAAAAGTTGTAAAAAAAGATATTTTTATGCTGCCAAATTCTTCGCTTGTGCTCTTCTTTGGAAGATTCTCCGCAGATAAAAATAAGGCCAGACACACTCCATCCTCAGGACATGATGTGCTATCTACAGTATAAAACGAAATTACATGGCTAAGCTGAGGTGAAAAGATTTAAGATAAACTTTCGGTCCCCATGTAGTAGGACTATAGCTCGCAGAAGCAGATGGACCAGGTCAGGCAAGCAAAGAAGGCTCCAGGGGATTCTCAGCTATACAGTATTCCCTGGCAGTTGGTTTATAAACAGCAAACAGATTGTACTTGATTGTTCAAATAATACAGCCACTGTACCCCACGTGAATGAAATAGCTTTGTTCCAGCTCTCGTTAAATTCAAAGCCAGGCCTCTGTGGAACTCTTAAGAGGACAGGGCTGGACCTGGTAAGCATGATGCATGGATGTCGGGCATGGTCCATAAAATGCCTTTCAGGACAGCCTGCAGTATAAGCAAACAAAATTTATAGCTTTGAGCGACTATAGTTTATAAGCTTTGTCTATTACTTTTGTAATAGACCGAAGTTTATTCCAGCTGACAAGCCAAAAGTGGAAATAGAGCAAAACAGACAACTTTCCAACGATGTGGGCAGGAGAGCTGATTCGAAGGAAACCTTGTAAAACAGATGTTGCCCCAAAACGGGCCAGAACCCACTTCACCTTGGTATAGGTGGAAGGGGGGGGACACCTCTTTCTTTCCGAGCAGAGCCTCCTGAAAAAAGAAGAAAGTTTTCCATTACTCCTGGGTTCTTTTTATAGTGGGAGTTTACATCCAAGCCAGAAGATCTACTCATTTCCTTGTCTAACCATTTAGAAAAAATCTTTCTAGAGTTTCTGGTTAGTTTACTAAACAATGCAAGAAGTTCAAACAATGTAAAATCAAGTTTGTAACTACTGTTATCTCCAAATGCCTAGGAACTATTAGCATTTCAGTCCTTTGCTCCCTTTTCAAAGCAGATCAGTCACTCTTACTATATAAACACATATGGTCTCAGTGCTACTTGCAACACGTGTTCATTTCAATGAAAGCAGCAAGCTGTAGTAAGAATGTTTCAAAGCTTTTCATATATTTCTCAAAATGAAGATTTTCATTCAAAACCAATTTCTTTGACTCTCTTTGTGGGGTAATAGGAACGGGAAAAAAGGTAAGAGCCAAAGAAAAGGGTCAGAGACTAACAGGAATTTCTGCTCCACACCAGAACCTCATAATTTGGAAACAGGACAGACAGAGAAACATGTGAGTGTACAGATGATTACAGGATAACTGTGAGGACTGATGTGACCTATTGTGAAAGAACTGAATTAATCCTTGGGTGTACCAGGCCAAATGGCGCTAACTAATGGAATGCCTGAGACCTCAAATGGAACAGCATGTAACACTGATCAGAAAAGATGAAATCAAGCTGAAACGTATACAGCAGCAACATCAATGATCAGAGAAACAGAATTTAGCTTGGAAGAAGAGTGTAATACTTCCTGGTTTAATGAGCTCAGCAAACTAAAAGCTGAGAGGAGAGTATGACTTGTCTTAAAAAAACTATAGCAGGGGCTTAACACACCAACAAGGAAGAAAACTAAAACTCAAGGATGATTTTGGCACACAAATAAATGAGTCATGCATAGATTTAGATGGGGAATGAGAAAGAAGTCCTAGAAGAGTGTTCCAAGAGGAATAACAGGGACAAAACCAGACAAACAAAAATCAAAGATGAAGCTGGGATTTTGCAGCTCTGGCTGCCTGTAGCAGAAAGGGGGCTGAATATTATGGCCAAAGCGGTATCTTACAATACAGGTTACAACTTAGGAACAACACAATCCTCCTCCCATCCCACTCTGTAGTACAAGTTTGAAAGGGCTTGTGCCTGCGAACCTGTGTTTAGCATTTTCTATCTGACGGAGAGGAGAAAAGCACTTGGAGAAGTTCTGAAACCTCAGGAGCCAATCTCTTCCTTATCCACACTGTTTCTAGGAAGATATGCTGAAATTCCAGCACCAGAGCTGGAACAAACTTACCTCGGTTTTCATTTCTTGCTAGTTTACTGGGGTAACTTCTATTCACAGGTACATATGGCTCTGGAGGTGGCAAATCAGATATAGGATGGAAAGAAAATCTGCTTTCCCACTCATCTGAAAGAACAACAAAAACACACAAAACAAAACAGAACAAGATGTGTCTTACTGGTTGGTTGTGTGATACAGCTTCAGAAGAATCAACTGATACTAATATCAAATTTCTTACATGTTTTCTATTGCAAAATGCTTTGATAGCTGAATACTGAACCAGCATCCTATTAGGTTATTTGTTGGGATCCAGTTTTAATATGTTTATTCCCAGTGGTTACAATTAGAAACCAGCATGTAAAGGTGCTGAAGGTTCTGAACCTGCAAGCCATTTAGGGAAAAAAAATACATTTGAAACCCGTCTGCCTTATCTGAAGTGCAAAGATGATTCTAAAGCGTGAGTTACAGTTTAATTTTCTGCTTGCTTTTTCTAACTTCATTAATGTCAGAAACACCAACTTCAGTCGTCCATAATTAGCCAAAAGATTTATCTATCCTTTGCAAATGGACAAAAACTGAAAAGAAAAGCATAATGAATCTTTAAAACTAAGCTATCTCAAATCTCACCTTTTCAATAACACCAGCAAGAAGAGAAGCTTGACATCTTCAGCAGCGTTCTGACAATTTCTTCCCTCCTCTGTCTTTCAGCTTACAGTTTTTGAGTTATCTAACTTGTTCTGACTTACAAAGATTCTTAGTGTAGCTATGGCTTGCATTCACATTGCAGCCAGAACAATCACCTTAGGATTTCTTCATGCACTGTAGCAAACCTAAGTATGGAGAAGTGCTTCTTTTTTCTTTTTTTTTTTTTTGTTTTCTTCCTTTTCAGGCTATATTTCAAAGGGTTATTTTAAAGCCTATATTGACAGTTTTGCAGTCCTGTTCTATACTCTACCCCACCTTTTTGCCACATTAAGGCCAAAAGCAGCTACACAATCTCTACGAGGACAAGTAGCTGGGAGCACAGCTTACCATCGCCTGAGTCCTGGAAGCCGTTCCGGAGCGCTGATGAAGGTGGTGGTGGCGGCGGCGGTGCGCCTGTTCCCGGCCGGTCTGGGGGAAGTGGTGGTCGGGGCCCACCCCTCTGGTTCTCCAGCCCGGCCCGGGAAGGCAGCTGGGGTGCAGCAGGTAAAGCCCTTGAGGTGCTTCCATTCCTGCTGATGGGAGGTGGTGGTGGCAGGGGGCCTGGAGAGAGAATAGAAGCAAGCACAAAAATGCTGTTTGCCCCAAATTGTTCTGTGGTGGTACACTGCTGCCCGTGTCCCACAACCTCCCACTAATAGAGCGCGGACCAATTTGGGCCCTGGGAAGAGCAGACCCCAGTTCCACCTCCCTGCTCCCAGGGCTTGATGGGGAGGCTACAACCTGCAGAGGTCAGAGGAGCGGGAATATCCAAACACAAACACACCTCAGCACCCATATTCCTGCCTCCCTCAGCTGCAGTAGCTCTGTAGAAGTGCTGGCCCTTGAAGCCAATTTCAAATCACATTGGCCTCAATGAGCAGTTACAGCAGGAACTTTGTGGACTGGGGATCCAGGCCGTACCCCACCAACTCCCCATGCATCTTCACAGTGAAGCAGAAAAGCTCTGTAGGGCAACGTGAAGGCAGAGCCCACACAGGCTGGGAAAGTGGCGCTCCCTGAGCAGCAGTAAATTAGGATAGGAGAGAAATCCACAGCTTGGACAGGAGAAGGCCATGCAGAGGGTGTGGAGGGCTGCACACGGCCAAAGGTCCCAGCACCTCTGCTTGGTGCAGTTGGGCAATTGACAATTATGTTCATTTTCTTAAATGCTTCCTTGTTCTGATGAAATCTAGTTACAGACACATACTGGAAAGCTTCCAGAATGGTTTCTCTCCCTAAACCTTACTAAAACCCATCATCTACCTCAAACCATTGCAGAACAGTATTTACATTTATAATTTATATCTCTGGCTTCCTTCTGCTCATTGAGTCAGCAGAAAGGTAGTGTACATCTACTAAAATCTGTGTCAGAAAAGAGCTGACCAGGAACCTCCTGCGGGAGCAGTGGCTGTCACAGAAGCTCCTGCAGTGTCCAAACAGTCTCAGCAGTACTCTGCAGCGCTGCTCTGTGCTCCCCAACAAACATGAGATGATTCCTGCAGCCAGGCAGCCATGTGCCAGCCTCTGAGTGCACTGAGGTGCAACTTGCTTGTGTTATGAGGCCCATTTGTGTCCCAGCTCCTCTAGCCCCACAAGGAAAGCCATCAGGCACTGAGAGTCATGAGGCACAACTCTTAAAAGTTACAAACAGTGATTGTCAGAGGACAAAACATGTGATGAAATAACCTGATGGAGACAACGCTATTTTCAGTCTCATTTGGAATCTGTGTCTAGCAGGTAATGATGGTTAGTCACGCTGCAGCAACTGCCTCCTGTATAATAACTGTCAGATCAGCCTTCTATTAAAGTAATTAGTATTTTGCTGTGTTTGTGCCTTCCAACACGTAGAAGGCCAGGCTTTCCACTCATGACAACACTGCCATTAACTCACACTTGCTGACTCAGGAAGGTGAATGTTGTCACCTCACGGGAGCTGGGTAAAACAGGTCCCTGTCAGTACAGAACCTGGTGGGCAGCCCCGTTTTTGTTACAGCAACTACACAAAACCTGCCCAGATCTGTGAGTTAGTCGGGAATGCAAGTAAAGTTCCTAGAGTCACAGTGGTGCCCACAAGCCCTCATTTTTCAACCGCAGGATCCCTTGTGCCCAACAGCTCCATGCCCCAGCCCCTACCTGCTCGGCTGGGGGGATCCCTGATGGGCGGTGGGGGCCTCTCGCTGGGTGGTGGTGGCAGGGGGCCGGAGCGGCCAACCCCAGAGCTGGGTGCAGCAGGGGGCACCAGGGACAGGTTCCTCTGGGGCAGTCGTGGCATTTCATCACTGCTGGCAGGACCAGGGGGCACAGGGGGTGGCCCAGGCCTGCTGGGGGGTGGTGGGGGTGCAGGGACACCAAGGGGTGGCCGCGGAGAAGCAGGCACAGGCGGCTTGTTGTTCTGTGGTGGTGGCGGTGGCAGGGCCATGTCCCGGCTGGCAGGTGGTCGGTGCCCGGAGGGAGGTGGTGGCGGTGGTGGTTTCTCATCCACTGGTGAACGGCCAGGTGTGGGTGGCAGTGGTGGTCTGCCTGAGTAGGGGGCTGCTGGGCCTGGGCCAGACTGCCTCAGGGAGCCAGCTGACCCTGTGCCCCGGCTGCCCGGGAACGGCGGTGGCGTTGGCCCAAGGCTGGGCTGGCGGTTGAGAACTGGCACTGGTGCTGAACCCCGGCCGTGCAGACTGGAGGTGATGGGCCGGGGTGTGCTGGGCACTGGTGGCGGTGTGGCCTCAGGCTTAGAACCCACATCAGGCCTGGGTGGAGGCAGGCGGCTCCTCTGAGGGTCAGCAGCTGGGCTCCGCTGCCCCAGTGGTGGCCCTGGGAAGCGAGGTGGGCCGCTCGGTGCTGAGAATGGCTTGGCAGCAGCAGAGCGGGCTCCAGGCGGCAGTGCAGGTGGACGGGCTGCCCCAGCATCTGTGCAGGAAGAAGAGAGACAGGGAGAGGGCATCAGCACCCATGGAGAGGGCCTTCCGCACATAGTAACACTGTGCTGGGACACAGATGCCCAAGTGTTCAGGGATGCTCCACAGGAACAGCCAGCAGCAATCTCAGTGTTATCTGTGATCTGCATCACAGCAGTTAGGTCTTTCCAGCTCATGAGGAATGGCCTGTGGGGGACCCAAGTGACTGCAAGGCAACATGAGAATACAGACCTCATGGAGCAAGCAGTAACGTCGGGAGGGAAGAGAAGAACTGGTGAAGAACAAGTACCAAATTACCAGCAGCTCAAAAGCAAAAGGAGCTGTAGCTTTGAAATGGTATTTAACAACTTAACAACAGCTGTCCAGCAAAAGGGCTTTGCAGCCCTTTCTAGTATCTGTGAGCTACTTGTGTACTTGTGTATGTCAGCAAGAAGGCAGTCAGCCTTGCAGTTGAAGAAACACTGTCCTATTGTGCCAGGAACTTTTGCATTAATACAAGTTCCCAAAATAGACCATGACACAATAGAAAATACCAGTTCCGAGAGACTGTTTTGTACAAATGTGCTGAAAAATTACGTTAGTCGATAAAATATGCAGGATTCATAATATTTTATGACCCTTGTTGTCCAGTCCTTCTTCAACAAGCATGAAATGCTACATCCTTAGCTTTAGGAAACTCATGAGTTTCAGATCTCCCTTGTCTGAAGGGGCACGGGGCTCTGGGCAGCTGTTTGGCCAGCTAGAAGAATGCAGCATGTGCCTTCCAACTGCAGCACGCGCAGCAGCCAGCTGGGATGCCTCATGCACTCCCTAAGTGGTAAATCACACTCTTGAGGAGCTGACGCAGATGTACTTTCCAAATGGAAAGTTGATCTTTTTTCCTGGTACAGAAGGGAGAAATAATCCAGAATCCTCTTGAGCTCCCCTCTGGTCCTGCACACCCACAGCTAAGGCAGGACTTCATCCTACTTTGCAGGCAGCCACTCAACACTGCCAAGATCTTTAGTTTTCATCAATAATTAGGAGGAGTGGAAAGAGGGGTCTCACTTCTGCTTCATAAAACCTAGTATTAAGAATAAAACGAGATTCAAGATGAAAATTTCATTTCTTGATAGCCTAAGATATCTGAAGACGTTCTCAATCCCAGCAGGTAATTTACTGCTGTGGTATGTAATTAATGTAAGTAATGTGTCATTTACTCGTTTGCACTGAAATTGCAAGATCTTTCTTACCAGCATCTCGACTTGCAGCAGATCTGAGCTTTGGCATTCCTGCTTGAAAAAGGCCTCCGAGGCCAGGTGGTCCACCACCACCGCTGCCGGCGCCAAAACCGCCACCACTGCCACTGCCACCTCCTCCAAAGCCACCGCCACCTCCACTGCTTCCTTTGGGTTCTGTTGGGGAAGAAAAGTCCCATGTTATGCAGAGAAGTGAGGCTGATCCTACAGAGTATTCTCTTTCATTATAGCAACTCTTGTAAGTGGGGAAAAAAAGGACAAGCTTTCAAAACACGTAAGCAAGCCTTTGTTCAGGATGGATTGTCACAGCCACCACTACCACTATTGTGCCATGGA
The DNA here is from genome assembly GCA_030625065.1 of Alectoris magna. Taxonomy (NCBI): domain Eukaryota; kingdom Metazoa; phylum Chordata; class Aves; order Galliformes; family Phasianidae; genus Alectoris; species Alectoris magna. The sequence continues at coordinate 16,797,852 of CM060567.1, forward strand.
AGAGGTGGAGCAATAAACATAGCTATTGAGTTTTATTAAGCCATCACTTTCCTTTTGGCTGCTCTGGACTGGAAAGCAGAGAAGCAGTTACTCTGGAGAATTTGGAACTGAAAAAATGGATGGAACCTCTGAGAATATCATGTTGTCTTTGTTAACATCTGTGCCAGGTGAAGGACAGTAAACGAGGAAAATGAGGAATGAGGGAGGAAGATAGAGGTGTTCTTCCCCTTGGGGGCACCTCTGGTGAATGCATGGAAGAGATTTTATTTCTGACGACTTTCCTCTACGCCCAGAAATGCAGTAAGATGATCATTAGCTGCCATTTTATTTCAACATAAAGGAACAATTTTTTATCAGTCTCCATCTCCTCTCCTGTTTTTCTCTAACATTTCCCACCATTGGTGCCTCTCCTCAACATTTCTGCTGTGACAGCGTAAAGGCACTAGAAGTACAATGAAAGCATTTTCAGTGATAAATACAGGGAAGAATCCTACTTATAACATCACTGCAAAATGAGCAGGCCCACAGGTTGGGATATCTGTGAAGATCAGTTCGCCGATGACAGGCTACATGTCTGAGGACCAATTGCTTAATTTCTTGGCCTCTTGATTTCCACAACTTTGGGTGGGTAAAAGTTTCATTGACTGTAAAGTAATTAAAACCTGTAGATGAAAAGCACTTCTAATAATCCCACCCAGAAAAGAGGAGGAAGAATGTCTTCATGGGGGAATGTTTCACATCATCCCTCTGTTCTTAAGCATGTTAGCTCAGTTCAGCTCTGACTCACACAGGGTGTGAACCTCTGGAGAAATGCTTCTAACTATGTTTTAGTCTTTCTTCATGATTTGTTAATTCACGTAAACAAGATAATAAACCATATCATTTGAATCTTACTGTTCAGCCTTCCTTTAAACCCCTTAACTACTTTTCTCCAGCTCATTAGAATAGCTAGAACATGTAACTTCGCATTCAGAGATGATACTCAAGTGTTTAAAGCTAGGCTGATGATGGACTGTACCTATTTTTTTTTGCTAAATTCCTATTTGGTCACATGTCTATTGGTGTTTCCTTCTTTCCTCATCACCTTCCCATCACAGTTCAGCCTTTAATTGCATGGCCAGATCCAGACGGAGTTGTATCACATTTGTTAATCTGTCTGTAGAAATCTCTCCCTAGGCAATATATGCTATGCCACCACCACAGCAGGCCTTTGTTCCTTGCCTACCTCCCGTTTGTGTTCTCTCTCCCTGATTTTTGCAATGGGGGCTTTTCCAGCTTTCCCTCAGCATGTGCCACGGTGTGTAGCGAGAGCCAGCAGTAGATGGAGACCCTTCCTCTTCACGGGCAAGCTAAGCTGCTGTGCTGTGCCAGAGCACTGCCTGGCAGGCTGAGCAATGAGGCTCAGCCAAAAAGATAACACCCCTGAGTGGCTCTGGCAGCGGCCAGGCCACGTGCAGTGCAGCAGCACCCGGCTGGGGCTGTGGCTCCAACTGCTTCCAGCACTATGGGTCCATTAATAAGCCAATGGTGCCATGCCACGGCTGCCCTTATTTTTGTGCTCTTTATTCTCCCCGCTGTCCTCAGTACCGAAGGGAGTTTCTCTGCCTGAGCCACTGCAGCTTCTCAGCAGGTCTCCTAGTAGGTTTCCATGGTGTTCTGGTTTAAGCAAATGAGAAAATGAATTGCTTTATGAAAGTATGCAAGCAAACTGATGCCCACGTTTCATAAACAGTACCTGATTTCTCAGCTTACTTAATCCACAAAGAACAGATTTTTTTTTTTTAATATACCAGCTCCGGGCATTTTGTTTTACCTGCATTTCTCATACGATGAGAGAGAAATAATTTTCTGCATTCAGATATATAGAACCATTCAAGTACACAAGCTCAGCCATGCAGAATCATACTTACTGTCTAGAATTGGAGCACTTCTGTCATTAGTAACAGTCTTCTTTAGCTTTTTTCCTTTGGTGATATCAGATAATAGAGCATTTCGCCCTGCCTGTTCTGACCTGCTTAGAGTCGGTTTTTCAGTATTTGCCTGCAAAATAAATAAATAAATAAATAAAATTAAAAATGAGGAGGTAAAATAAACCTCAAATTTTAGATACACAGTTCTCATTTTAGCTACCCAAGATCAGTTACCTTAGACCTTAATTTCTATTCTAACAACCCACTACGGTAACATGCCATATCTGGTTTTGTGAATTATGCTAGAAGCAGCTTTCCTTGTTACTGACTCCAGGCCCCAGACACTGCTGCTACTTGCAGTTTACTGGAAACAGAACACTTTTGTTTGAATTCATCCTTTTTTTTTTTTTTTTTTTTTTAAATTCAAGAGTCTCTGATTTTTTAAAGCCAAAGCACATCTGTGGAAAATTACCATTTTGGAGACTGAGCCTGCAGAGACTAACACAATGTGATCACAGAAAAAGATGGACATTTCTGAAAGTTGTAGTGAAACTGGAAATACACAAATTCTGGATAAGTCAGAAGAAAGATGGAGTTCTGGCTACACACATCTATATATGGTTACTTCTTCTACGAAATGGTGGTTCCTGAAAAGATTTCTAACCTATCAGATCAGTGTTACAGAAGTTTCATGTATGTTGGTGAGAGCTGCCATGGAGGGTCCAAGCACGGAGCCTGTATTTTGCTTGTGGTGGGCAGTGAGGGAAGGATAATGCCATGCTGTCAATCTGGGTAACCAGCTAGGCCTTTGGTATAAAAACATTTAAGTACTCTACAACAGCACTTCCAGAAACTTTTTCTTTCTTGTCTGCCTGATGGAGAGCAAACACAGCCCAGGACAGGCCCTGTTCCAGCTTAGGCTGATTGAAACCAGGTCCAGTGCAGTTTCACCCACTATGTTGTGCCAGCAGTGATTCTCATACCTTCATACCACAGACTGGCTGAGGGAGCTAAGCTGGCTAAGAACTATTCTTATGAAAGGTAAAAAATGAAATTGATTTTTGCCTCAGGTGCTCTGAATCAGTTCACTGTCACATCATGTGTTTTAGAGAGGGACAAAGGAGAAAGTGAGAGTGCGTGGCTGGGGAAAGGCAAGGAGAGAGAAAGACTTCAGTTCCTCCAAGTTAGACGAGCTGTGCCTCCCCACCCAGGATCCTTGCTCCAAGGCAAACAACCAGTATGGGAGGAAGAGGAAGTGAATGTGGCTAGTGACATTCACACGGGCACTGAAAGGGAATGGAAGCAATGGACCCTCTTGCAGGAATCAGTCTACCATAAACAAAATGCAGGAAAAAAAGCAGATACCAACACACCATCATCCATCAATATGTACCTGTATTTCCCTTTCAACATGACAAGCAGCAAGACAGGACAGCATATGCAGTGCATCCACCTCTTAGAAGACTTACCAAGGCCAGTGTTGGGGGTGGCGGGGGCGCAGGAGGGGGAGGTACAGGCATGGTGAAAGGCTGAGCTCCAGCTGATCTTGCTAAGAAATCTGCACAACAAAACACAAAATGCAAAGAACCAGAGACTAATAAATCTGTCACTTTTGGGAGGTACTGTCTTCAAACCAATCCTGCATCTAGCAGGCTTATCTATTAATTTCTTAAGATTAAGTGGTACGTTAAAAGCACTTCATGGTTAATTGTATGGATAACAGCTGCGTCCTTAAATAGGTGCTCCCTGCATGACCTCCGTAGCCATGCAAACTCTCAGACACACATATCTAGTCGTGTGCACGCACACATAACCCTTGCATACTCTTTGCTATGGCAATGCACAAAAACGTAACGTGGTCACATGCAACAATAAATTACAAAACTGAACTCTGTTTAATCCAACAATCTTGTTCAATCATCAACCCCTATTTCAACAAGGCACCGTCCCTTTAGGATCATACTCAAGAAGAGATGTTGACCTTTTGAAATCCTCCAGCTGCTGGAAGACAACACCGCTTCACTGTTCTGGGTAGGGTGCAAAGGCAGACCTCTAGGAAAGACTCATGCACCTCCTCCTCCTCCTTGCTCTGAAGAAGCCAGGCTCCACCACCACCTCTGAATATACCCTCCACCTTCTCAGAAGTAGCAAATGCAGCCATGCTCTGTGCATGTTCCGTAAGGAGGAAGAACAAGCAAGCTGCTGTGCAAGGGAAGGCCTGGCAGCCAGAAACCACTTCTTCAGCTCCTCTGCCTGAGACCAGGCTCCTGCTTTTTCCCCATGCATAACTCCAGTAATTCCAGGACAGGCACACGCAGGATGTAGAAATTCACTGAAACTGAAAAGCACTGTGGATTTCTTTTTTTTCCAAGTCACAAGGGCTTTTAGTGACATTTTAGCACACTGCCAGCGGCAATTGTGCCTATTGGAAGCTCAGGGGTTTTCCTGATGGTGCTGTGACATTTCAGTAGTTTGCTGTGCTGCCTGTCCCTAAAAATACTTTTGCTTTGAGGGACCTGCTGACAGGCTCAGCCCTGAGCTTGTGCAGATGTGCAGAGCATCCCATGTCAAACACAAGGAGCCTGATGCAGTCAGCCATTATGCATCTTGTATTTGTGCATGACAGGTCAACATGAGGTGAATACAGGTTATTCTCCAGAAAGCCTTGCGCTGATGTCCCTAGTGCAGTTACTTACAAAAATACGCATCTCTCACTTTCTGAAGTCAACTGGTTTTGATAAAACCAGGGAGAACTGCAATAACACATTCCCTGCCAAATCAGCTTCGTGCTAGTTACAGCACACTTAAGAACTAGAATGAACATAAGAAAAATGTTCTGAATGAAACACAATGGCATCTGCAGCTCTCGTTTGAGGTGTGTCACCACCTGCAAGGTCTGCAGTGCCTCTGACATGTTCCATGATACAAGAAAATGAAAGGTTTGAAGGACAGCTGTATCCCATCAAATGCTCATGCTTTGACAGAATTAGAATACCGACATAAACCCATACAAAAAAAAATGGCTGAGCTGCCTTCCTAGGAAAGAGCTTGTCTAAAAGGAGACATTGATGGATTTTGCCTGAAATCTTCAGGGAGAAAGGGGCTTGGAAAGGAAATGAGCACATCACCTCTAACTCTAGCTGACAAGGAGTTCAGAGCAGCGTGGTGTGGGGCAGGCACAAGGCATTACCACTCTCTCTGGTGTGGGGAGGTTTTATTTTCCCCTGCTGCAGATGCTGTTGCTCTTTCCTGTTACTGAGAAAGCGTAAGCAGAGCAGAGGGGAAGCTGATGGACGGACAGACTGACAAAGAGGAAACTGCGAAGCCAAGTCTGTGCAGCATTGTGCAAACACCACAGTCACAAACCCTGCAAACTGACACAAGTTTCCCACCCACTCACCCTGCAGGAGTTACCTCTCCTATGGAAGCGTCACCAGAGAGGCACAGCTTTCAGGTTCCCAGGATCTACCTGAATCTGCTTGTATTTCAGACTTCCGTGTTCCCAGCAATCAGTCCCTACATGAAACTCTGCTGAGCCCTATCCTTTACTCATCTTATAATCCTAAATTCAGTACTTAAAATCTGAACTCTATTAAAAGAGCTAAGACTAATGCTGCTTTGTTCAACTTCCTGTTTAAAAAAATAGTCAACAGGAAAATTATTTCTTGCAGCAGACCACAACCATCCTGTTTCTTAACACAGCCTTTTCACAGCTGCAGTTGTCTCTAGCGTAACTGTGCCAGTAAGCTACTTCACCAAGCTTTTAACTCCTTCAACTGATCAAAACAAGAAGCTGCTCTCTGCACTGCTGTGGTAAGAGGCTGAAGCAGTCCAGAAAACGCCCCCTGAATCTTCTTGGTGCTCCCACGTGCCAAGGAAAAGCTCCTTGAGAAGGGAGGATAAAGTTTATTTTTTATCAGACTTTTAAATTAATTTCTTAAGGCAGATCAAACCTGCATGCAGCAAGCCAGCTAGCTTGTCTACATAGTGTCCTCTCCAAAAAACAGCATTTTTGTAAATGTATAACTTGCTTACCTCCCTGTCTGTTAAATTATTTCTTTCTGCATGCTTGTGCTGTTCTTTTCTCCTTCCTTTACTTCAATGGGTTGTTTTGGGTCAGTTTCTAAAGAAATTGGAGAGGGGGGGGGGGGAGGGGGGGATAGAGGGTGAGTAGGGTAGCACTCAAAGCCTTAGCTTTGTAAGGAGAAGCGTCTGCCCATGGAAGCATCCTACCACTCCAAGACCCTCCCTGACACATTGCTTACAAGGAGGTAAGGGGGAGAAAAGCACTGGTGCCTCCTGCTTGCCTATCCCATCCTCCAGGGAAATATCATTATCTATCTAGTAAAGACATATGTATCTCTTTCTATATATAGTTGTATAGATATGTATGTGTATAGATACACATACATACATTCACATGCAGTCAGTCGGAAAGTAATGACTCCTGTTTATATCCATGGAAACTACAACAAAGAGCACAATAACACTCTTTGATAGAGCAAACTCTCTGCTGCAAAATACTATTTTTCAACACAGTCACCACCATCAACTATGCATTTTTGCCAGTAATGAACAAGAGCCTGCATGCTGTGCTCGTAAAAATGTGCATGGCACATTCAGAACATGGCTCATCTTTCACACTGCTGTCACCACTACTGAAACACACCACCCACTGCCTTACTGTGCTCACATCCTCTGGTTGGTCACCATAAGCGTTCAGCAAGCATCAATGAATGTCAGTGGGTGCCATTTTTTTCTGCATGGAGGAATTCAGTTCCACACCTTTGTTCCATATGCACTTCCATGTCAGACACCATTCTGTCAGACTGCCCTTCCACTGCCATCTGTCACATGGCAACAACACGTAATGGGATACTGGTGGGAAGGTTCAAACTCTACAGCCGTACCATTGACATTTGCCTCTGACATCATGGGCCAACATAATAAAATAGGAGGCATTACTTTCAGAGCAGCCCTCGTATCTATAGATCTACCCTAATGTGTATCTAGTTTCTAATCCTGTCCTGCTAAGAAGGATGCCTCTCACTGTGCCTGCAGTGCCAGCTGCCCACCAGCTAGCGCTTCTGGTACCAAAGGGTTTTATCAGCAGCATGGGTGGAAGCCAGACATGCAGCTGCACACTGGCCAGCTTATCGTCCAGCTGCTGCTGAACAAACGCTATAGCCCATGATGCAGCTTCTAGTAGGGCTGGCTAAAAGCATTTTGTAGGCAGAAGGCAAGTTTCTGAGACAGGTCAAACTTCGGCAGCACTGGCCTCAAACTGTTTACACACAGTGCTCTTGCTTTGAAGCTGTGATATTTTCTGTGATATTTTCTTGGAAAATGTGACAGGGGTTGCTGGAATGGATGTGACAATTTACAGTAATTTACAGTGGACAAATCAAACTAAAAGCGGTAATTAAAAGTAAGGTATTAATTATACAGTCCTGGAATATGCCTTTTAGATGACTCCACTGGGTACACATGATATTCCTACCTGCTTGTTTAGAAATGCAGTGTGTACCATGGAGATACTGGGCTTTGTTAGAAACATTCCCAAGTCTACTGAAAGGACAGCTTTCCTGTACCCAAGTAGGAAACATGATTCATAGGCTTCTGTTACATCCTAGAGCATATACTTCCCTTAGGAGCCACCAGAGCACCAGATAACAAGGCATTAGTCAGAAACCCGCATGCTCATGCTCAAGTGTAACGCATCTATTACACAGTCAGTAAGACACACCAGCCTGACAAATTTTAGTTTAAACCTTGATGATCCTCATAGGTCCCTTCCAACTTGGGATATTCTGTGGCTCTACATACACTGAATACAACACCGCCTCCGTCCTACTTTTGCCCCTCCCCAATTCTGCTCCTGCTGCTAAGAAAAAAAAAAACAACAAACCAAGAGCATCAGAAACTCAAAATGCAGCAAAAAATTGCACCTGCTGCTTTTGAAGCTCTAAATCATCTGTGCATAGCACAGCACTGGACACAAGTCCTGCTGCTGCTTCATTCACCACTGCTTTGCACAAAGCACAGAGGAGTCCCAGGATGCTAAGTGCAACTCTGCAGCTAGAGGGAAGCTTTGGCTTCTGTCTTATGTGTCAGCAATGGACTCAGGGTTCATTAGTTGCACTCAGTAAGTGGGAAAGAGCCTATTCGAAGGAACAGACATTAACTCCAATTGCTAACAGCTGACACCATAAAATACATGCAATAGGAGCTGATAAATTTTACCTACTGAGTCTGCTAACAACAGAGCCATTTGTAACAACCAGTGTCACAGGGCATTGAAAAAGAACTCACTTCAAAAGAAAGTTGGTAGGAGAGTCAGAACTTTGAAACCTAGTATGCACGTTCTTGTGCATTTTCTAGTCAGTAGTGTCCATTATCATCGCTGTATGTAAATGTTAGGCTTAAATCCTGGTACTGTGGCTGCAAGAATTAAGGTAGCTATCACCAAAATACCAGCCTCTGGACTCCAAAGATGGAGCATGTTATAATATGCAACATATCTTGATAAGAACTAACTGCATCCAAAAAAGAAAACAACACAAAGCTCAGGAGAGAAACAGAGTGTGTCACATTTGGCAAAGAGCACTTGCCCTACCAAGCAACCCACATGTAAAAGAGGCACTACACCGAAACACAAGTTCTGGGCATTTCATGTTCAATTTAGTCCCTCAGAGATCCCCTCAGGAGCGTGACAAGTGCCAAAGAGGGACATTTTACGTGGGATGCACAGCGTGAACAACTGGGCTGCAGCTGCAGGGCTTGCCTGCAGTCAGCCATTTCAAGGCCGTCCAGGCACCCCTCACACGCACTGAGTCACAGGCAGACAGACAGCTCGCTGTGGTTAATCGCTTCCTGCATGATTAATTTCCAAGCAGAAAAAGAGGAAGGAACAAACAACTGCAGAAATAAAACAGAAACGATAGAACTCAAGGGGGAAAAATATGCAGTCACCAATTAAATTCTCATTGTCCCCCTGTGCAAAAGGGTTCAAAATCCAAAACAGTATTGATGTGGTTCTTTCAAAATGTATTGCTTCCACATATGGAAGAAAAAAAATTAAATGTGAATTTGAGAAAATCAGGCTTGATCACCAAGCATTTTGCTAAGGTAGCTCTCAGCACAAGAACAGCAAACTTATCCACATGACAAAACAGTTGGGAAATGGAATAAAAACAACTGTTTTTCCATGGGGGAAAAACAAATCAGTTCCACACAGACAAAAATATTTTGTCATGAACCATTGTCTAACAGAATACACGACTATTGAATTGTTTTGATTCACCCACATCCCTTGCTGCTCACCTTGCCCTCGGTGGGCCTGACACTGGGAGCACACACATCCCATGCTGCAGTCCTGTGCAGCAGGAGTGCAAGAGAGGGGATGGATGTAAGGAGAGCTAAAGGGGATGCCAAAGGTACCCACCCTGTACAACACCGTGCCAGTAACTGCCACCTGAAAAACATGGCATGATCTTCTCTCCTTTTTATTAAAGCAAGAGCTTGGGTTCCATACAAATAGAAACTTGTAGGTACATATAAATAGATAGATGGTTTTAACCCCCCTAAAGGGTTCAGCACAGACAACAAACGCATTGCAGTGTGAAGCTACCTGACCACAGAGGAATTCCCCTAGATGCTGAAGGAAGAGTATTTAGAGCCTCCCTGACCTGTCACTCACATCCAAAGTAATTTGGCAAAGCCTCTGACGGGCTTTGTGACCCCATATAGATGCAACTGAGACACTGCTGGGATGCTTCGTACCCACCCCCCAACTCAGCTCTAGAAGAACTGGGTCTTCCTCCTCTTAACCGGGATAAAGGAGGCAAGCGACACTTGAAATTCTCCTCTCAGTGTTTCTGCTCTTTTAGGGGTGGTTTCCACTGAAACTGCACTGCTTTTGGTGCAGGGGTTACAGGCCCGCAGGGTGTGAGTCGGTTTTCTCACCCTGCCCAGAGGAAGCTGAGGTAGGAGAGGAGGCACCAACATTTCACCCTTACAACCACTTGCAGAGAACTGGACGGTCCAAAGAGAAGCTGACAGAAGAAATTACTCTAGATGCACGAGGCCCAGGGAAATTCTGTAGAGATTCCATCTCCAGAAAGTCCATTTTATCAGGGACAAATGTCAGTGCACATCTATAGGATGCCAAGAGCAGCCCCATGTGCTTGTTGCCCATGGCAAGTTGTACGCAGCAGGCCTCCTCTGTCACCCAGGAGTTCTGCTGCAAAGAGCCAGCAGGGCTGCATCCATGGAAAATTACAGCTAAGAACTAGGCCACTGTGGTGTCAGAATGTTGTTTTAATCCAAGTATTTAAAGAAGTTTTTTTTCTTCTCAGTGACATATTTTTCAAGATATGTGGAAGATCGCTGGCAGTGGTGAGCTGTGGAGGACTGCCCCAGTCACCACTACAGTTGCTACTTGGAAAAAAAAAAAAAAAGCAAAGCTTTTGATCATTCCAAGTGTTCAGATGTTGACTTGAGAAAAGACTTGAGAAAATTTGAAAGCAAATACACTATAGCAGAAAATACCTCTCTCAAAATAGCAGTCACTTCCATCTAGCCCATGCTGCTGGAACTTCTTTCAGACAGTACTTACAGAAATATTTCTGCCTGCTGGGACTCTGGGAGGTGGTTTCTACCATCAACTCATGGCTCATCCACAATGAGCACACATGCCCAGGTGCCATCCCCAGCAGGAGGTGGGGACGATGCAGCCAGGGCGTTTCCAGTTATGGGAGATATCCCAGCCCTGGTGCCTGTGGGACACCACCTGTGACCCTGCAGCTCACTCCCTCCCAATAAAAGAGAAGCCTTTTCCCCCAGACCCTCGAAGAAATGCGCAGCAGCAAACAACTTCTCTCCTGGGCAAAAGTGACGCTTAAGGACCAAGCTACTGGTATCTGAGCTCTTACTTCAGCTGTGCAGAGCACAGTTGTCCACAGAATTCAAGTGTCTATCATCCAAAACTGCTTTTGGCCAGCACAAATGTTTGAAACAATGCAAAAGACTGTATTATCCTAGGCATGCTGCCCAACACAGCAAATGTGGGATTCACCCAGGCTTGAGGTAAATAAGGCTCAGCACAGAGTCCTAAAGAAAGAGATGCTTGTTTTGGTGCTCTACAGAGGCTATAGGGATACACAGTCCACCTGGGCACAACATAACGGAGGGGAACAAGGATTTGATGTCCTTCTCCATCCTACTTCCTCATCTGTTCCTTCTTGTGCATGCTGTGTTCATAAAACGCTGTTCCCTAATACATAGTCTAAGAACTTCTCTCTGCTGGGGCTGCTTTTTCCAATGCCTCGTTACTACAGAAGTGATCACTCGGTGTCAGAGGATTCTCAGCAGCACGCACTGTGGCACACAGCTTTCTCCCAGAAATATTAGTGGCTTTAGGCACAAGGAGCTCTTGGTAGGGTGAACAGTCTGGTTCAGAAGTTAAGGCTTTTCAGAATTGCCTCCAACTTTAATTAGCTCTAACTTGTAAAAAAGAGCACGATGCTAAGTAATCCACTTGGAGAATAGGATGACTTCTGCCAGCACCAAACTTGTGGACATATCCTCACCACACAGTGTTGCTCAGCTTTCCAACCTTATTAACCTAGGGAAAATAACATCTTTTTACACTGGCTTCCTTGCATTTTGACTTTCAGTCCAAATATATACAACATACAGAGCAAACCCAAGCACATACAACACATAGAACTATTTCTCTGGTTTTTTAGGATGCTGCACATCTGACCACTTGTTTGCTTTGTGAACTAAGAAGGAAATTCTGCCATTTGAGTCAAAATGACAGAAGCCTGGAAAACTTCCTTTTCCCCCCTTCTCTCCACTGTTTTGTGGTATAACAGGCCAAAAATTATCAGGAATTAGGAGTTAGACTGAACTGTTGAAACTTTCAGCCAGCACAGAAATAAGTGAGAGAAACCAAATTTGGTGAGTGAGATCTGGGATGCTGCCGGAGGACTTCTGCTGACTGTGGTTGCACATGAGGTGCCACAGGTCCACTTTGCAGTGGTGCCTGCAAGGTGAGGGGCTTCTCCACCTGTCAGCCCCAAGGCTGGGTTAAAAGGCTCCTATCTGGAGGCGTAGATTATGCGGCAGGAGCTCCAGGACCTCTGCTGCATTCTTTGCCATGCCCAGGGCACAGTAGCAATAGGGCTGTTCCCAAGCTGTCCTCAGTCACTGTCTTCTTCTGACCAACAGGAGGACAGGCAGCAATGGTAAAAAGGATTTTACTATAATGAAGGCACACAGGAAAAGATCAAGGATCTCGCACTGTCAAATTACATTGTTACTCCTCCATAGGCCTAAGTCTAGAATTGAATTGGCTTTAGTTTTCCAAAAGGGTTTTTAATATGAAGTGTTTTCTTTATCACGATCAGCTAATTCTTACTAAACCTGCAGTGAACTGTGACTGGTCTACTAAAGCCAGCATCTATAAAATAATATTAAAGCGGTGACTCCCACTAAAGGGGAAATATCTGAGGCACGTAAGGGCCAGACACATGGAATGAATTTAAAACACTGTTTTCCAAACCCACTCTACTGTAAATACTGCAACATTCCTATAAGAATGCTGAAAAACTACAGTGTGATTTAGTTCAGATTTCACATCAAAAGCCCAAACAAAACACTAAGTGGCCAGGACAGTCAGCAGGGAAAGACAACCACACAAGCCAGGCTGCATTAGAGTTTTTACAATCCAGGTGTCGACATGAATTAGAAGGTAACTCGAATACCTGTCCTTAGAGGAGCAATCAAAGACTGATCTGTCCAGAGTGTGGGAAAGACAAAACAAAACACAGCCCCAGATCTGCATAATGTAAGGCAGCCCACTCAGCCACAGACAGCTCAGAAAAACGAGTACCACCTCAGAGCCAGATTACCGTCAGTAAAAGCCTCTGTTCAGCGTAGCCAGCCCCATAAATCAGTTTTGTGAGAAACAGGCGACTAGGTCTGCTAGAGATTTTAATTAAAAAGAAAAAAAATATTTTCCATTCCGAGAGTTAATTTTGGATGATTTGAAGCTGCAAAGCCCTGAGTCTTCAAATCTTCTCTAAAGTGGGTGGAGATGGAGAGTCTGATTTTAGTCTCGTGAGTTAATGGAAAGGCTCAGGCCAGTTTTCAGAGGGGGCTGGATGAAGCCTATTGCGCCTTACAACTTTGCTGAAAGTGTTTGAACTGTTTGGGACGATCAGACTTAATAATTAAGAGTATACCCCAAGAAACCTCCTGGCTTTCTCTGTCATACAAGGCTTTGCACTGTAGCTTGGGATCACCTGTGAGGTCATGAATCATATCTGCATATAAGGAATGCACTTAAGGAATGCTGTACTCAGCAGTCAAGGTTGGTGGCTTCCACAACACCATCTTGTGGATGCATAAGGCTAAGGGGAAAGGACCACAGCCACAACCTACACAGAAACGCCATCACTTGTGTTCAGCATTGCTGACCTCCTGCTTCATGAATCTACAGAGAGCAAACTGCAAGGCACACTTGTCATCTGCCTCAATGGACCAAGACCTACCAAAAAACAGACCACAAACCAAAAAGAAAATCAAATCAGACCTTACTGACTGACTTGACACTAAATGAGGACTCATTCTGAATACGATTTGCAAACCTTCTCTGACCTGCAAAAAGCTGCAAAATAGCATCTGATCTGCCATTAAAATGCTTATTTTAATAATACGACTGTGAAAAGTTGAGCTTTCTTTTTTTGTAGACCCTTGTTACAAAGCAATTCTTCCCTAATTCCCAAAGGGACTGATGAAAGTGTCAAAACAAAACAAAGTAAAAAACAGAGTTTTTCAGCTTATTAAGGAATAAATGAATATATACAAAATAATACCATTTCTTTGAATACTTAAGTGTTTTAAGTACTTACCACGATCGCTATTTTATTATAGATCCTCCTCTGAGAATAGCTATGAAAGGAAACTTTTTTCGTATATGATATATGTAATAACTAACATCCAGTTATTAAAAGCAAATATCACTTTTAAAGCCTGAAGCATTCTGAGGCTGTGCAATGTACACTGGGTATGTGCACATGCAGGGAGTTGGATGACAAAGTGTCCATTTGCACAAGCCATCAAAGCAGCTCTCAGCATCCGTTCTCGCTGGCTTGGAAGAGGGCCTCTGCCCTCTGAGGTTTGGCCTGCTGCGTATTTTGTGTTAAGTCTCAGAAAGCTTTCAGATGGGCTGCTATGGTTTCAGTAATTTAAAAGGTTCTCGGCAATATAAAAACAAATCTGTGGAAGGGATTTTAAAATCAGAATGGAAATACTAAGACAAGGGAAAAGTAGAAGCAAAAAGTAATTTGAAACAAACAGAGTCTGCTTTAGCAAGCAGCCCCCCGTGCCCCTCCCAGTCACCTCTTCTGCATGCTGGAGCCAGCCATAGCTCAGCCCAACCTACCCAGATACCGCAGCCAAAAGGTGATCATCTTTCCAGAAGGATCTACAGAGCTTTAAAAGCTCTGCCCAACAAAAACAAAACAAAACAAACCCCAAAGTCCAAGGTGAATTGAGGATAAGAGACTCATTTGAGTTCTTAATATCCTACCCTACCTGGTTTTTGTTTGAAATGGATACATTTAAAAAACAAAACAAAAAGAAAAGCAACAGTGTTACTGAAAACATACTATTTCAGGTATAAATTTACGTAAACATCTAATATCTAGCCAGTACCAGCAAATGGTGTCTCATTTTAACCCATTTAAAAGCAAGTTCAAAATGTTATGTCTCTGCACTATCCGATTATTTGCCTGGTTGGAAGCCAGCAAGAAACTTCTCCTGCGACTAGAGGAATATCCTATCCTGCAGATAGAGGAAGCAATAAATTATTGCTATTAAAATATTGTACAGTAAGAAAACTCAAAAACTACATTTATATGGCCTGTACAAAATGAATAGACCGGATAACCACTAAATAAAGTAGATTTAAGGTTGCCATTATCTCTATATTGCTTGATTCTTTGTATTACGTATAAATGCTAATAAATCAGACCATCTTTTTCTCTATTAAAAAGCAGCAGATTTTATAACATACCCATATTAACTGTGTTAATCCACTGCTTTCATTGCTACACAAGAAATGATTGATTTTAAAAATCTAACTTTTCATAAAGATCTATCAGCTCTCCTCAGCTGATGGGAACTGCTGTGGTTTCACTGCAGACTTACAGAGTCTTTTTCCAGAGAAAGGTAGGGTCCAAAAGGAGTAAAGTCAATATGTATGATAAATTACACGGACTTCTGGCTCAAGCTCCAAGAATAAAGCAGCCTACTGGCAGGGAAGATGAAGAACTCTCTTCCCCTGCAACGCTGAGCCCATCACATGGCTTGCTCTGAGCTGGCCAGCACTTCCCTGCCTCCCAGACTGGTTACAGGACAAAATGAACTGCTACCAAATGGAAATACATGCAGAATGCCTGCAAAGGATTTCCCGCTCTATGTAGGCTTCTTGCGAAGAGCAACTCCAAAGAGAATTTGGGGTTTGGTGACCACCCTGAAGGTCACCACCAGCGCATGGGCCATCCTGGATGGAGGAGCAAAGGCAAGAGGTGCGTGAGAAATGCTGGCTGCTTGGCCAGTACAGGGGTGAGCTCCAGATCAGCATTGTGGACTGAAACCACATGAGGGAGCTGGAATGGGAGGAGTAGTGCTAATGGAGATCACCAGGCAAGGAGCCTGCAGCCCTGGGCTGCTCTTTCAGATTCCCATTTAGGGAAGGACTGGTGGAAGGGCAGATGTCTGGTTTTGGTTTGGGTCTGTGTGAAGCAATAAAAACCAACCCACAGTGCACTGAATGCCTTTACATGTGTCATGAGAGACTCTAGCCTTCAGTATCTAAGCCTGTATGAATGCTACACACTTAAGTAGGCGTGGTACTCCTGTTCCTATCACCAACAATTTCCATTTGGTCAAATCTGGAAAACATCCTAAGTAATACAAGGATGAATTTTTCTGTTGAATATTTCCAATGCTGCCTTTTGGCAAAAAAAAAACAAAACAAAACAAAAAACATTGAGAGTCACTTGGAAAAGGAAGGCACAGCAATGAGATGTTTCAGTTATTTTACAAACAAGCTGCCAAAATGCAAAGAGCAAAATGCAAGCAATACAAGTAATTCTTCGCATTTAACCACCATAAACTAAGCAAAGATTGGAGCACTGACCAACCACAACTACCTTTTAATTCACTTTCTAGAGTAAAGCTATAACAAAATTCAACTCAAAACAGCCTTGTAAAGCTGTTTTTACTCACATCTTGGAGCCTGGTCTATTCTTGCAGCAGGACTTAACTGCATGAAATTAAGCCCCATGAGGTGCGATAACACTCAAACAGCAGATTCAGTGTTTACCCCTGGCACTTCAACTGAAGACTCAGCCTTGATGTCGGGGTTATGAAATTTGCACATATGCACCTGGGTACTCACAGGACACATCTGCAGCAGATCATGCCAATTTAAACACCCACAGCCAGGGCGCATAGTTAGGCTGTCCATAGTTACTCAAACATTTTCATTGTCCAGTTAAAAGCTCCATAATTAAGTATGGTTTCTGAAGACTTTATTTATGACATATGGTTCTTTACTTATTTTGGCAATTATCTTATAGACGACAAAGTGTAAGTTCTGTTTTGTATCAGTCTGTGGTTCTTTTAAGCTCAGAGTAATTCTAACATCATATTAAAGACTTCTCAGCCTATGAATTTAGGTTCCCTGTTCTACCTAGAGAGGGATTCAATCCTCTATTTTTGTGTTGGTATACTGCAGTATTCAATAATGTGTTCTTGGAAAATGGAAGTAATAGAGACAAATGGGAAGTTACCACACTGTTCCCAGCACAAAGCTCTCCCACTGACTGCCCAAATTTATCACTGCCCAGTACTGGGAGGGACTTTATATGAGCTAGTGCCACTAGAGCTGGCAGCGGGAGGACACAGACGGGGACAAGTAAGGGGTCCCAATGTCCTTTAGAGGGGACTTGTTTAAAGTCTGGCACAAGTCAAACCCAAGCCAAGCAAGGACAGCAAAGTAAAAAACACCCTTCTGCTTTCTTCCATGTCTCTGATTATAGAAGTCCTTGCTCCAATTTATTTCATTTTGGAAACAACTTTTTACAGCTGCAGATGGCAAGTACTTACTCAGCTAGTGAGCAAAGAGAAGTTGGAAAGAGTGAATATTAATGGAATGGGTTCTGATGCCTGATGAAAAAAAAAAAAAAAAAAAAAGAAGGCAGCGCCATGTCTTCCATGGATTAACAGCAACCACTAACCAACCTTCCCCTAAACAAAAAGGGAGCACGTTCTACAGTGTCCTTCTCAGAAGGAAACCGTGCAACCAGACCATATGCTGTAGCGACCCTGGCTGTCCTGCACCCAGTGCCATAGCTCAAGCCACACTCCAAAGCTGGTAGATCCCACACATTAAAGCAGAGTCTCTGCCCAAGTCACTGACAGTTAAACAAAAGCAACTTCATTCTGCTATCTGCATTGTGTTTTACTTATTTATACTCCGTAAATTTTCCAGGACTTTCAACAACCAAGTGTTTTCATACAGCAAGGTGTTCCAAGGCAATGAGTCACACTACCAGGAACATCACTGTCTGGGTCACATCTAGCTGACTGCGCATATATCCTCCTCATGCAGGATGCCCGAGGAGCATCTGATTTTTGAGATAATTTGCCTCCACATAAGGGAGCAGCTCTAGCTCCTGATGGTATTCAGAATGCAGGGTGTTTTTTTTTTTTTATAAAAAGTAGTAGTTTGATGCGAGAAAAGGTATATATGGCTTATCACCCCTGTGAAAAAAAACATCCCCACAAAACCAAGAGCAGCCACATACTATCCATTCAATACTTGCATTTCCTTTTTAGCACATACTTAATTGGCAGGTCCTCTTACTCCATGTGACTGTTCAAATTCATCTTCATTTATGCCAATCCACCCAAGGCTCAGAGGAAAAAGCTTCAAGCTGGTCTGTGCAGGGCAGCTGCCCTGACACAGCAGGTATTTGGGGCTGGCAGCCAATTTCCCCTTTAATTTCTTTTAACAAGAGTGGCTGTCCCAGTTGTTAAACCCTAGCTAAAGTCAGAATCACACTTGCTGAATCCTTTAAAACGTAGCTGAAACTCTGTCCAATCTGTCTGAATGGTTTGGTCGGCTACGTGGGGCAAAATCAAACCAGCCTTAAGTAAGTTTGGAGACTAAGTTTAGCACACGGCAGACTGAAATAATACTCCTAACATCTCTTGTTTCCAATACCAGAATTAGCAATTAAATGTAGAGTTAGGAATCACTGCAAATCTGAGGCTGTAAGCTTCTAGCAAAAATAATGCTTTTTGACAACTCAGATGTAGAAACTCTGCGAGCTTTTGTATCTGGATCAAATCCACAGCTGGAAGGAAGCTTTATGTTGGTTTTATCAGGTCATAAGACATTATTACTCTCATAAAGTCTACATTCTCTCTTCAACTACTGTCCTGATGACTGGCAATCCTCAAACAAGCGATTTTGCATCAATCACCATTTTTTTTCCTTATCTGTCAAGGTGCCTGTTAGCAGGCAGCCAAGTGCTGTTTCAGGTGAGCCCTAATCCATCAAAACTTGCCACTAGGAAATTTTGATCAACACAAACCAAACTGGTTTTACACTGCCAGTGCGAAAGTGAAGTTCACCTTTAGTACTAGAGTTTTGAGATCCATGATAAAAACAAGCTGTTCTCTGCCTTTCACTCAAGAAAGCAGCACAGCCTAGCTTTCCAGGTCTCCCTTTCACACCAGGAGCAGACCTTGTCAGCTGCTAGTGATAACTCTATACTCTCTCATGGTACACACTAAACTCACTTTAGCTAGTGTTGCTACAATGAAAAGAGCAAAATCTCAAGATCTTAACTCAGGAGCAGCATGACACCTGCCTTCCCTGGAAAGTGAAGCATGGGATATATTGCATCATGAATATGATTCAATGTTCATTGTCTTTAAAACAGCTAACCAGCTTTCATCAGTAACCAGCGAAATATGAAGTTAGCCAATGAGGAGACAAATACAGGCTGGAAGAGGGCACATATATCATTCCTCTTCCTCTGAGCCTCTCCTGGCAGTACTTCTCCTTAAGAATCTCCAGTGATAGAAATTCTGCAATATCCTTCAGTCATCTATTCTAGCACTCTGTTAGCTGTGGGGCTAGTGAAATTTTTCCCAGTATCCCATCCTGGCCTTTACTGTGCAGACTTCAAATGTAATGCTATTTTCTCTAGATGAGGACAACTACAGATTCATGGTGCCTGATCAAACCATATCACCCATCAGCAGTCCCACCTGTGAAGCCTTAAAACCTTCTGCTGTTAACCCTGTGTAACTGAATGAATAAAAAGCACCAGATGTGTTAAAAGCTTGTGGATTTGGTGGAAAATTGGAATAACCTAAGGCACTTAAATCTGACATTAGGAAAGGTGTGCCACATGGGATCACATCAGTAAACTGGCACTGCCATTAATTCTACCATGCAAAAAAAAATGACTTTTGCAAAGAATGAAATTTTGCAACTAACACAATATAAACAGACACTTCTAACAGTGCTGATGAGATGGTTCTATGCCTTCTGACTGTGATAGGCATTTCACAGCCTGGAGATTACAGATGCTGGAGACCTGTTTCCCACACCGCTGTTCACGGAGCAACACTTCCCCGCTCCTCCCCATGCAGACCCCAGGGCTCTGTACCTCCTCGGCAGCTGGAGAGATGCTTGGGCAGAACACGAGGCCTGAAAAATTCACTCCAGAATGCACCTGCTGAAGCTAATTAGATCACAGGAACATTTCCCAGGCTGTACATTCCTGCAAGGAAGAAAAAAAAACACCCATAACATTATTAATTGCAAATGACAGGGACCATGAAGCCTGGGTACATTTCTGCCGGGCGTTTCTCTGTGTAGGTATGAACTCTGCGTGAGAGCTGGCAGTGCCTAGAGTGGAAGCTGACTCCATCTAAAGAGGAAAATAAAAGGAAAATACACTGACTGTGCTCTCAGTATCAGTTCCCGAGGCAAAAAGGCCCTATTTGTTTTCAAACAAATTTGAGATAATTGTCTTGACTTCAACAGAGCATTGTAAAAGCCGCTATAAATGGTGGAATGAAAGCAGAAAAGCCTAAAAACATATGTGGATGGATATGGTAGGAAGACTGGAGTTATCTAATGCTCCTCTTAAAATAGCCACGGTTTGTCAACCAACATTGTAAGGAAGAGGTTTCTACAGTTTAAGCTAGAAAAAAAAAATGGATGCAAATCTGAAACAAATCAGCAAAATAAAAGTAAAAGCAACCTCCTTCAACCTCAGAATGGTTTTAACAGCTAACTACAGAAATGATTTGCAGAACTTCCATGCAAGTGAGGGGGAGGGAGGAGGGGATGGCCAGCAAGATGTCCGTGGAATGCACTGCAAACTGTGTTGTAGCAAAAGAAACTTGTCCATCTAAGGTACTTAATAATAAACAGCAAAACATCTTCAACAACCCCAGTCAACTTAAAGGAAAGTATAAGAACAGTAACTGCTCAGCATTTTATGGATTTACTTACATTTAGAGATCAAAGTGTCCAGACTCCAATTCCTCACTGGTATGAAACTCATGCCTACACTGTGTGGTGAAATAAAACCCACACGGGAAGCCTGCTAAAAGCTGCCATTACAGTTTGGGTTTGCATGAGCTGGCGTTGCACACCTTAACTCATACTTTCCCTTCTGCAGAAAAGGACAACACAGTGCTGCGGGCCCACGTGCGCCATGGACGGGAAGCCAACAGTGCACTGCAGCCCAGCAGCTGAAGGGGAGCAAAGCTGGCTGATGATTAAAGTGGCATCGTGAGTGCTGTTTATTCTGTTAATTTGCAGATCTAAGGGAACTTTAAAGCTTCAGTTAGATGGAATCAACTATCTCAGAACTACCAAGTTTTACATTAATACTGCCCAAGGGAAAGAAACCAAAATAAATCATAAAAAAAAAAAAAAACAACATACAGAAAAAGGAATATTTCTTCCATAGATGTTATGAACACGTGCACACACATGCATTCCCATTCCCTCTTCCTTCTGAACTTCAATGAAAGAACGGTTTTATTTTCCCAAGCACAGAACATGTCCCCATCTGGTTCCATTTTTTTACTACTTTCTTCTTTTGGTTTCCTTCTCTCCCATTCCAACCCAAATTTACTTCCTTTTGTTTAGTCTGTACTCCTTATTCCCTCTTCTCTTTTCGCAGATTTCCTTTTTAATTTGTTTGGGAAAGAAACATTCTTGCCCCTACTTTTCTAACACAAGCTGGTGCAGGGGGCCCATCAGGAGCCCCCTCTCCTACGCCCTCTCCTTCTTGTAGTCCTGGCTGGGCTTGCTCTTGGTACAAGGGGAGAAGCTGGGGGCTTTCTTTATTTAGAAAAGTATACCAGTCTACTTTTGAATTCAGTATCAAATACCTAGTATGAACCACTGTGTGGAAGGTCAAATACATTATTTACAAGCCATTGTATGTAGTTTAAAACAACTCCTAATCTGTACGAGATGAACCACTATAAAGCAGGATTAGGTTGAAATTAAAACGTCTGCAGTGGGATTTTATTAAATTGGTTTTAAATTACATTCTTAGTAATACAGAGCTAAAGATTAGAAATCTTAATAGAGCAGAAAGACTGCTCTGGGACAGAACTGTGGCACTCCTTACAAATCATGCTAGATTCACAGAAGCAGAGGGGCCCAGCAAAGGCCAGAGACTGCTGGTTGCAAAACTATAAAGTTCAAAACTTAACAGCAAGCTCCACAAGGCTGCCCAGACACCAGGCCCTGCAATTTCCAAGTAAGAGCATCTTTGTCCCTGATGTGGGCTACATGCACATCCTGTGCCACTTCCTCTGCCCCCATACTCTGCCAGGAGCATGTGCACCTGCACTGGCCTGGGAGGGGGTTCTCACCTCTGGGATTCATCCCCACGGGGCTCATCTCACATTATGATCACTGCTACAGGACCCATGAAAGCCAGGCACCAGCCAGTTCAACCAGCCTCGTGGGATGAAGAACCATGTTTTTGCTGAAGTTCATACGCACAAGAGAAAAGATTTCCTTCTTTCTTTCATGTCCAGGGATCTCTCCCATTAGAACGACAGAGATGGAGAGCTGCATAGTAAACTTAGCTAAACCTCCACCACGAGGTTTATTTCAGACTCTGTAAAGTACTACTAAAATACTCCATATTTTGTCATCCTGAAGTTGATCTTCTTTTAACTTTCACTTCAACTTCGCGTTCAGCAATTTCAATTAATCACAATTTTTTAGTAACATTTAACAATAATGAACGTGTTTTTGCATAGGCATACAAAACGTACATCCCTCCGAACGTGCTCGCCACGAAAGCTCTGAGTGCTGCAGCACCAAACCAGGGCATTTCCTGCCCAACACATGAGGCTCCCAGGCCAAAAAGCCTCCTGCACAGCAGGGCTGAGATAGAACTCCTCAACAGATATCACAGATAATGAGAAAAAGCTTTAAAGAGACTACATCAGTAAAATCAAATAGAACAGCTATAAACTCAGGTACCAGCCAAAATGAACAAAGTTCCTGCTATAATGAAAAGTATCAACCTGTTAAAAAAATAAAAGAAACAACCAGTCATCTGCCAATTATATCAATATCTTTGAAAAGTCAGAGATATTCTTTGTGTTTTTACCAGGACTCAGCTCCACGCTGCCATCAAATAGCAAGGCAGGCTCCCAGCTTCTCACAAACTCACAGAAAATCTTCCTATTTTTGCCTCTGTAAGGCCCTGCTGTGAAGCTCACCTTGCCTGCTAGCTGCTAACACAAGTGCCATGCTTATGGCTTCTTAGCTCCCCACTCCACCAAAACAGTGAAAATCCACACACGGACCTCCCCCCTGCCGGATTAGGGTGGTTAAAAGGCATTTTAAAAAGACTAACCTGTGCTATTTTAATTTGGTGGAGGCCACGGAGCTCTGAACTTCCCCAGTCGCTTCGATCTCGTTTCCTGTAGAGCAGCACATGACCCTACGCTTCCTCACCGCACCTTGCTACACTTGCTTCATTTACTTTTTAAAACCCAATGAAGAAGCTGTCTCCTACAGCATGTTTAAGAGACTTCTGCTCCCATGACATGTCAGTGTTGAACCACTGATATTTCTGCATACACAGAAAGAGCCCTCCTCCATTTCCTTCTGAGTCACTACATGATTCAATGGCCCTTTTTGTACTACTTTTGTGTATTAATACCAAATCCTAAATGCGATTCTATTACAGTAAGTTCAACTCCTACCTCCCTCTTTTTAAAGAGGAAAAAACCACAACAGCGGAGAATGTAATTACACTGCACGCATGGGAAACTGTAGTCCAAGGCATTCATTCACCAGGCTGTCAAAGGGGTAAAGTTTTGATGTATCTACTTTGAATAGTCGTAGTTAGTGTCAATTTTTAGAAATATTTTTCATTAGAATGTGGCAAACAATTTTCACGGGAGTTTCAGTCCTAAGGGAAAGGGCTTATGGCAAAGATTCTCTTCTCAGTAGTATGTATCCACATGCTGTCATTTAAGGAGGGGACAAATGGGCCTGAACATAGATCATGAAAGGATGGATGGTAAAGTCACGGATCAGATGAGTACGTTTACAGAGTTAGTCAATAGCTGGTATTTTAGCAGATGAAGCAGATCAAGGAACTGGCCTAGACTTCAGAAATTGATTAAGACTTTCCGATTTTTCCTTTTTTAATCCCTTGTATCGTCACTGTCAGTCAGCAGGGAACAACTGCTTGCACAAACCTGGCCGCAATGCCACCAGGTTGCAACGCAAACCCACAGCTTACACAGAGAAGCACAGAGCAAACCAGCACAGGATACTTCTGTGCACGTTGTTTGATGCATTTTACACAATTTCTAAGTACATTACGAGATCTCCACTACAAATGTCATCTTCTAAATTGAACTGTGCCAGATGAAGACCTGGTTGTTGTGAACAGCCTCCGGTTACCACCACCCAGGGGTCACCTCCCAGCCTGCTCCCCACAGGCTTCTTGCTTCAACCAAACAAGTCAGATGAACTCCAATTCCTTCTATGTGTGGTTAATCTGACTAGTTCTGATGGAAAACAAGAGGGAATGGCTTGCAGGAATCCTCCTCCCCACAGAGAGGTGGAAGGAGTGAGCTGTGGCAAAGAGGCAGCAGCAAGCAGTGGGACTTCACAGGCTGCCAAGTTCTGCACTTGTGCTACAACAACCACACAAGGACAATTCCAACTTCCCTGCAAGCTGGCAGAAACCATAGAAGAAACAGATGAATGTGGAGGGATGAGCTCCAGAAAGGAAAAAAATCTGTCTAACATAACAAGATAAGACCAGTACAAGCCTCTCAAATGTAAGGAACTACTGCAGCTACATATTGCACAAAACACATCTGCCTAATAAATGACATATGTACTTTAAATGCAGGGGAGACCCACACAAAAGGAAATACAGGAGTGAAAGAAGGATACTCCATGAGATGGCTGCTCCCAAGTGAGACTTTTTGGGCACACAGAAGCCTACATGTGCATGCACCTCTGAGCTCCTGTGGTTGCAGTCTGAGTGCATGTATAAATGTGTCCACAGTTGCACCTGCTCTGCCCCGATTTACAACTTCGGGCCAACTGGCCAAAGAGAGATCAGGGCATTATTTACACTGGAAGACACTTGAGAGTACTGCGAGATGCATGCAGCTTAAGCACTTTCTGGCACTGAGCATGCAGAGCCATTATATGCTGGACCCTAGGCTTCAGAGGCACAGAAGGGAAGTTGAAGAGTTCAGGAAGTCACTGTGTTTGTTCACAACACACTGCTTCATTGTACTTGTCTTCAGCTGCTCGCCCAGCAGCTCCTGAGCTAACAGTTGTCACTGACAAGAGACAGTTTATTGCTCCTTCTTTCAAGAGGCTATGTCTACAAAACCATGTTTAACATGTTAACGCTGCATGAGGATCATGACATACACTGCACCATGCCAGAGCAGTGTTTGGAGCCTCTGATGGGGCAAATGTAGTTCTATACTCCCAAGTACCCCTCTCCACATTGTTTAGGGTGCAGGGAATGCATTTGCTCAGCGAGCAACTCCTAGCCATCTCCTTTTCAAGCCATACCCAAGCAAAGTGTCCTCTGAGGGTTTCACCCCAGCCAGAGCACCTCAGTGTGGCTCCATGGTCTTCACTGGGGCCGCACATGGCAGGTCTGTGATACCTGGGGGATTCACTGAGCCCACACAGCACCCACAAGACCTGTTCTGGTAAGCTTCTCTGTGCCTGGGCCACCAGGAACACCAAGGGATCTGTCAGCTCTGACCACAGAAAACTGCAACAGGAAGGGAGGCATCTGAAGTCCTCCGTTCATCAGCCATTTACTTCCCTGTCCTTGTCACAGATGAGGAATCTGTTGACTGGCACCTTTTGGAGGACTGTAGCCCCTCTGGGATTTTCGGTAGCTGTATTAGATAGTAAGCCAACTGCTTGTAACTGATGCTGCATCACACTTCGTGTTCACACGAGACAAAACTACTTAATCTTCTGAGTGGAAAGCCACCTGAACCTCTTCCTTTTGCACACCTGGGTGACTAATGAAGATGTGCCCATAACACAGTGTATGGGAAACTGTTAATCACAGCCTGAACCTCTGATTAACCATCTGAGGCAAGTGACAGGTCAGCTGTGGGAGCACAGGTGAAGGTAATTCAGCTGTGCTCCCGGAAGGGGTGGAGCTTGACTCCACCTCTCCTAGATCCCATTTAAGGGCTGACCACCACTAAGGCAGCATCTCTTTTAGAGATTGCTCCTGTGTGGAGTTCCTTGTGGCGAGCATCCATCCTAGCTGTGAGCCGCAGAGTGGGTGAGTTGTTCCCCTATAACCTCTGGAAATTCATCTGTTACAATCTCGTATAATAACAACTATAGACACTGTAAATGGCAAAAGTTGTTTTTAAGACTCCAAATTGACTCCTCGTGACTTGTGACTGAATCTAACTGATTGATTTACCAAAGAGGACCACCCCAGCAGCAGTAGTAAGTCGCACAGTGACCTGACAGATTAACTACACCAGGATGTTAACGGTTGTGGCTATAGGGCCTTTTACACAGGTAATTTGCCGTCCTGTGCCAGCTATGGAGTTTAGAAAGCAACCATGGGCTCTGAGGTTTAGGGGTTAGATCAGAAACATGCATTGCTACATCTCAACACATTTGATGATTCTTGTCCAGGTGATACAGGCTAATGGGGTATGCTGAATGCCACGATTCAAACCCATGCACATCACGGGCCTTACAAAAATGGGCAATATCTGCTATATGGAATCTCACTTCCCTTGCTGATACGGCCATATCTGTACACACACACAACAGTGGATACTGTGAAGGATGTTTTCCATCTGGTACCTGTCACCAACAAATACAAGCTATTAACATCCCAGTGACTGGGCAATACAATCCGTACTACTCCTGACCTCGAGCGGGCATAACACCTGTGAGCACAACAGTACATAGTCATATGGAGCTGCTAAAACAACTACAAAATTCCCAAATCCGCTTGCCAAATCACAAGAGCTCAGCAGTAACACAGAGGTGTTCAAACTTCAAAGCAGGAGCACAGTCAGCAAGAGTTTGTTGAAAGAATTACAGCGAGGCTTGGAAACTGGGACTTCTCAGTAGCATGTAATCCCTGCTGTTTCCATTTCCTCTTCCTCATTATCAGCACAGACGGGGGCTGAAGATTAGTAAACAGTGGGTGTTTAGGGTGAATTAGAGCATGTGTGATATAGAGCTCGCTATCCTGGTGGCATCAGCGTGACTTCGCAAAGAGACATAAATATTTAATGGTGCCCACTACGTCTCTTCAGAACCATGGAATATTAGAGTGTTCCTTCGAGGTAACGATGATGGAGGAATCTCATCAGATTTAAGAAAAAAAAAAAAAAAAAAGACTCTACCTTGACCTTCCCCTAGGACATGAACAAAATCTTATGGCCAAAACTTCCCTCTCCATAGCCATCTGTGGGGAAGATGAAGGCTTCCCACACTGCTCCCATCCTGTCTATAACCAGAAACAACGAACTCTGGGACAAAACCCCTAATGCAAAGAAAATCCCTTCTTCTGAATACAGGAAAAAATACTCCCTACCAGCTAGGGTATTGGGTTTTTATGATCATTACATATAGATGACAAACGCAAGGGCAAGAAAACTAGTAGCACAATTAGAAATTATTCTACTTTTCTTTAAGCATTTACTTTTGAAGTGGATTCTCTTCTCTTCTTTGCCCACTGCTATAAGGAACAGCCTTAGAAAAGATTTTGTCTCTTCTCACACCCCAAATCTGATTCCAGCTGTCATTTTAGGTAATAAAATGCCATTACCACATGACTAACTAACAAAGAACAATACTTCCCTATGTTGATATATTAGCAATTTTGAAGGGGAATCTGAGAATGTAGGAAAATTCAAAATTATTTTCTTTTTTTGCTCTTGTTCTCAAGTCTAACTAACAAAAACTAACAGCTGTGTGTGAGAGATGTTACATATTCAGCTATTGCCCCTGTTTGTCACAGGTAGAATGGATGTCACTTTCAGAAGACATCCATGTAAATAAGAGCCATTACTAAGAAAACACAATATGCCTAGAAATGCCTACTAATTTCTTGGCTTGAGTGGGAACTACTGAATTGACAAACTGCACTCTCAAGGTGATTTGCTTGTCTGGCCCCCACTGCCCCTGGCAGTACTGATATTAACAGACTCCTGAGGAAGAGTCCTATGCTGCTTCCTTAATTAGGATAAAGAAACCACGAGATACATTTGTAAGAAGATAACTATTTTGTAGAAGTTTCTTCATATCACTACAGAGAATTCAAATAACTAGTTTGTTCAGAGGAACAAAAACAAACAAGCAAACTTTCATTAAAAGGAACGTTACTGCTGGCTGCTTATAATACTCGATTTCACCTAATACCTCGTTTCTCAGTTTGTGGCCTTTTCACACAATAACCTTGAGACGTGGTTTCCCTTGGACTGGATCAAAGAATATGAGATTACACAACAGATGCACAAGCAGAAAACATTTGCTGTCTTTCCAAAGAGTATTTTCAACAATTTTTGCCCAGCAAAAGCTGCCTAGCCATTTTTCCAGAACAATATATTACACCTCAGCAGAGGCATGCCTACTGTCTAATTATCTTTCTCAATATACGAGCACCATCTATGATGGTGATATTATATTTATTATTGAGCAATTTGTCTTCAGCTATTAGAATGAATGTCAAAGTTTATGAAGCTTCAGGTATGAACCATATGATGAAGAGTTTTTATATACTTTGTTATTTCAGTAGAAAATACTGTTTTAAAAACCACAGTTAAATTGAGTAATACTTTATACTTAATTTCCCACCAGCATTTGTGTGTGTACACACACACACACACAGAGGAACAAAGCAAAATAAATCTGCACCTTAGAAATCATGATCTGCTACAACAGCCACACATTTTAAAGCCACAGAAACAGCATTTTTTTATGAGACCAAGTTTCCATCTGACATGGCCATACAGTATGAAAGTGTAGGCTTGGTACAGAAGTGACATTTTCTCTTAAAGTAGGGAACCTCTCTATGGAAAGCACCTAATGTCTGTAGCTAAAGGTGCCTGCATGAATTGGAGCTTAAACTATAAATTCCAGATTATTAAAATGCATGACAAACCATTATTTTGCAACAAACAAACAAACAAACAAACAAAAACAACAACAAAAAAACAACCCTGCTATTAAATTCTGAATTCCTATCATTTGATTTCTTAGGGGAATTTAGCCTAATATTTTTAATTGTAAGTCAAGACTCTTTTTTCTCTCCATCATCTGTTCAACACGTGCAGTTATGAAATCTGAGCAACTAGTTTCATTTTTTAAAGAGGTCTACCACTTACATCTAATTTATTTCCTCCTTTACATTCTGAATGCTCATAATACAAGCACTGAAAATTTGTGACTATCTACAAAATAGAAAGGGAGCTAACAAGTAGCAGGCTAATACAGGAGTATTGACTGGCATTATTTCAGTGGAGTAAAGACCTGCACACAATGTTACAGGAGCAGCATCCTTCCCGAAGCTCCTGTCTGTTTCTTTGTTTTGCTGTTTGTTTTTTTAAATAAGCCCTCATGAGCAGGAACTTCAGTCCATTTTTTACATTTTTCCCATGGGCGGTATTTTCCACATCAGGAGCCTCTAGATGCCAAATATAGACGCAGATCAGAGTCTGTACATACTTGCTGGGTGATTATAAAACAGTACCAGCTCCTCTGCTGGGTAGTGGATGAGACTCGTTACGCTTTGCACAGATCCAAGTGCCAGCAGCTCCATACTGACCTGAGCTGTGCCCAAGTAAGGAGAAAAAGATCACATCATATACAAGATGGGATCATGGATTTTTCTTCCATTAATATTTATCAAAAAAGAATATTCACCCAAGAATTAACAGGAGAAAGGTAGGCTCAATTTATGAATATGTATACCCACTGCTTGCCATACTCTCATTTAACTATCTGTGCTATACCTAGAAATTAGTGGAGTTTATCGCTATGAATGAGGAGAGCACTAGCCAAGCTAACAGGGAATTTCAGGCTCTATGAGAGGCACACAGATGAGCCTTGAGTCTGAAGCTCCCTGCTTGCTCAGGAAGGCCAGCGCTGCCGCTGCCCCTCACTTACATGCAATGAGCAGTTGCTGGGGCCGCATTCAGGAGAGCTCACTGTGCCCAGTGATCCTGAAGCCATCAGAGTGCAGTATCAACCCACATCCATCACCTGGCTGCTCTACAGTGCCTTCCAGCCTGAAGTTGCTCAATGCCATTTTGGGCAGGAACCATTGTAGCCCTAGGACTATCAACTTACTGCAATTACACTACACAAAACCTGGTAGAAAACAGTGATGTTTATTTCCAACTCACCAGGCTTAGGGATAAATTGCTGATCTAGAAATCAGTCTCCCTGTACTGCTGCAGCCCAGCTGCTGTCAGGAGGCTGCACTGACCAGACACAAAGTAGTCCCTCTGCCTTACATGAAGGTCAGGATAGGCTCCCAGGTTCACTAGCTGAGAGTAAAAGCGAGGGCAGCAGTTTAGTGCTCTGGCTTCAAACAGCAGAAGTCCAACAGAAGGCTATATAGAAGGCTATAACTGCACTTTTAATCACTTCTAATCATTTTGGTAAAGCCACCTGCCTGTGGGCCATGTCCCAGCAGAGCCAGCCTGTCACAGAGCAGGAACATCAGGCAGTGCAGGGAGGTGATGCTGTGCACCACAGCACGCTGCGTGAACCTGAAGGTGCTGCTGCAGCCACCTCCCGTGCTGCCAGCAGGAGCTTGGCTATGACAGCTGTTATACAGGCTGTTTGTTCCTGCTTCAGGTTCCACTGTTAGCAGTTTGGAGCTAGGTAAACTTTGTGACATATTTAACTTCAGGCCTTTTGCTGCTAACTGGGACAGTTCTTCAGACTTTTAATGGGAAAGTTAGTGCACTGCGGTGCTCTTGGGAACGCTGGTTTTGGAGACCTTTGAACACTTATCAGATCAACTACTTCCATAATTATATTCTTAAGAATAATTTTATAAAGTCCCTTATTTTACATCAGGCATTATTCCCTAGTGACAAGGTCAGAGATCTTGCACTGGTGTGCATCACAGAAGACTCCAGCACTACCAGGATCTGTTGAGAAACAAAGGAACCAGGACACACCAGAACTCCATACAGAGAAGAGAGACTATAAATGGTGAGATTTTTCTGGATAGAGCTGAGGAGCGTTGCATCAGATGTGCCGGTAGACAGTAGTTCTTCCCCCCCCCCCCCCCCCAAACAGTCACACACCACAGTGATAGCCCAAGCCCTTATAAGAAAGATGTTGAGGCTGTGGGAGCTTTGCAACAAGAAGAAAGTTATCCTGATTTCCAGAAATAAGCAGCCACCCCTGCCTGAGGGAGCAACGCCACACACATGCCAAAGGGAAAACAGCCTGCGGACCCAGGGAAGAGGTGCCCTGATGCTGCCCAGGGCAGTCCTGTCCCAGCACTGCCATCCTGCAGTGACCTTGCATCATACCAAGGGCACGATGGGACCAAGGAGTGCCACTGCCTGCCATTTCACAAGTTCACTGGTGGGGTTTTTTGGTCTCTCTTCACTTCCTAAGGCATGGAGTCATGCTTAGCTATGAAATGGCAGTGGGACACTTCCTTATCTCTAGATAAAAAGAAGAAGGTAAAAATACACTTTGTTCTTTTTACTTACCCTTCTTGCAGGGTTTTTCCATTATGTTTTTATCTGCTTCTCTGCATAGCTGATTGTGGAAGGCCTTGGGAGCTGTTAAAACACCATGGTATACAGCATCACAACCACGAGTTCCTTAATGCCTAATCAGTCTCACTGATTAGCAAACAGACAGTGCGCAAACACGCTTGCAAGAGGAATAAAAGCCCCCAGCCTAAGCAAAGAGCGGTGTTATACCACTTTTATTGTAAGCAACTGTAAACTCTGTTATTGCTCCTAAGAGGAAACTTTCCTGGCAAACTTTTGAAGTAACAAAAAGCAGAAGACAACAATGACAGTTCTTTCCCCTGGAAGCACAATGTCCCTCAGTGTTCTCATTTAAGCACTGTGCATGATGACATCCAACTGGCTTTTACCCTGCAATTCACTTGCATTACCAGGGGTGTTCTGCTAAACAACTGGCACATTTTAGAAGAATAAAGGAGGAACTTGACCAGTTTGTCGGTTATGGAATATCCCATTTTCTAGTTCCCTATTGCAGCTAACGTCTTCCTCCAACTCCAATCAGCATGCACAAACGTGCACAAATGGAAAAGAGAAAGCTAAAGTAAGGCTTGGGGATACCAAGCCTGTAAACATCTGCTAGGAAAAGGAAAAACAAAAGATGAGGAATTAAGTATTGCTCTGGATTCTCTTAAGGGGGCAAGTAAGAGTAAGTATGAAGTAACTTTTCAGAATAAGATTCTTCACTTTGAAGAGCATTTAGAGAATTGAAATTTAAATTCCAAAATCAGAACAAAATCACAAAAGCAGAACTTGTACCTGAAAAATCCAGTAGGAAAGTCCACAGGAGGATTATTTCCTTGTAGTTTGCTGCTCTACAATATTAAAGAAAGCTTTAGGACCGTCTCTGTTTCAGAGTTTCTGGTTCCAATACACTACCACAGCTGTGCAAAGTTGTAAGCTTAATGAATACCTCACTCTCAGTTTCAAAGTAGCAACAGTCTGGGATGGTTTGAAAGTGTAACCTGCAGACAGCACAGGTGATATTCTGGTAGGTGCTGCCCCTGCGGCCTCAGATGGATTATAGTCTCTGACACTGACATACTTGAACATAATCCTTCCCAGTATATCGTTATCATTTAAATTCCATTTCATCCTACTGGAATAGTAAACACATTTTACAGAACATTAAGAAAATGCATCCCTATCTCAGAAGTCCTGAATCTAAGGCAAGATGTATGACTATAAAAACCAACAAACCAACAAGGAGCACGTAACTGAATGAAGATGCAGATAAAAAGGTCAATACATTGAGTCATGTAAACTCACTATGTGCATGACCAAGGGCTTTGTTTACTTACAACATACACAGAACACCCCTTATGGTTTACATTTGATACTTCCTTTAAAAACGACCTCAAGTAACTTCAAATGTGAAAGTAAGGAAGAAAATCCTCTATTTCTGTTTTTCCCTGCATGGAAATAGAAAACAAACAAACGTTTGGAAATATCCTGGGCCTCTTGCTTTGTCCAGAGGAGGCTCTCAGACAGCAGCAAAGTGCTTTGTAAAAACAATCTGCCCCTGTCTGGAACACTTACGATGAGAACAGGCTGACATGAAGTTCAGCTTGTATCCAGCATGCTTGATGTTCTGCAGGGAGTGTGCAGGAACTCCCCTGCTCTTGCAGGGACTGCTGGAGATGTGGGACATCCCAGAACAGAACAGGAGACACTCCACTGCAAAAGGCCAAAGCTAGGATGTGGCACAAGTTAGAGAGAGCCAGGTAAGAGCCCAGGAGGTAAAGCTAACAGCAAGCCACAGGCCATGCAAACTGAAGGCAGCTGCAAGGGGAGGATGAGCTTTAGGAAATGCCACAGCCAAGGCTGTTCATGTGCTAGGCAAATCATGACCTGAGGAGAGCAGTGACTAAATCAACTGCTGTGGGAGGATCAATGAGATGGGGAAACAGAGGACTGCAGAGCTTAGTACTGCATCGCTGATGCAAAAGGGTTTCCATACAGTAAGTGAAGAATGCTAACTGTTTTCTAAGAAGCATTTCCCAGGTAGGAGACAGAGGAAGAGAGTAACCAATACGTGCCCTTACTCCAAGAAAATCCTTCCCTTTAATCACCTATAGTGATAAAAAGTGACCTAGCTGAAGCTAGTTACAAGCCAGGCACCATTCTGCACAGGCTGCTTGTACAAGGACAATCCCAGTTGGCACACCAGTGTCCTTGGGCTCTACAGTGCTGCCCCAACACCTCCCAGCACTCACCTGTCCCCAGGCTGCTGGGGGACCTGAGGGCTGTGCAGAGCACCCAGTGTATCTCAGAGGCCACCAGACAGTGAGCTAGCGAGGCCCCATCCACTGTTCTCACACCAGAGGTGGGGAGAGATCACCGATTTAGGGCAGCAAATCTCAGACTTCACTGTTCACATTGCTGCTTTAAAAAAATAAAATAAAATAAATAAAAGAAAGAAGAGACCGGAAGCTCAGGCAAACTCTTCTTTTGCCTTCTTGTGTCAGGGAACAGATCCTAGCCACTAACAGAGACCATGGTCTGGAGGGACACCCTATTTCCTGGAACTCATTTTACCATTTTAATTCCAGAGAATAAGTATGTTGCAGATAGCATATTTTGCAGATATGATAACACTGCACCATTTTATGGATTCTTGCCTACAGAGGTCTTTCAAGCAGCAAAGCAGAGAACAAGATGAGAGCAATCTGAAAACAAAAATCAAAGCCTGGATCAGAGAGCTCATTACACAGTCTGTGACTTAATACCCAGAACTGCAGGAGATTAAGTCTTCTGTATTCCCTGAAGGTTCTGCGGGAAGGAACTCGTGCTGCTAACCAAATCCCACTGCGTGCTGACAGCATTACATACCCAGAGGCAGAACCCAGCTCTGCCAGCCTCGGGCTGCCCGCACCAGCACACTCTCCTTCACAGAGACAGTTCCATGGCCAAGAAACCTCAAATTCCCAGCTGTGCACTCTCCAGATTTGAAGAAGCCACCTCTAACACAGAGGACCGTTTGCTGTATACAGCCACGTCAGAGAGCGTGGCTAACCTGCAACATGCCCCAAAGTCCCCACACCTGCTCTGCTCCTACTGCCCATCTCTGGGCCCAGACAATCCCTCTCTGTGTGGCTGGCAGCTCAGCTGTCAGGGATCAGCCTGACACAGCCCTCCTCACAGCCTGCCAACAACACACGTGCTGGCTGCGCAGCACGCTGCTGTGACAACACAACAGCACATTATTGTGCCTCATTTCTATGACTTAAAGGAGTTCCCGACCTCCAGTGCCTGCCATCGTCTCTTGAATAGTTTGATACCCCTATCAAGCAAGTTACAAAACCTATCTGTTATTGCAGTGAACGAGCAATGGACAGATCTGCAGAATGATGCAAGGCTCTGCTGACTGCTAGCTATACTTACGTAACTCAATAGCTTCACAGCTGCTAATAATTAACAGATGACCTGTGTAAGTGCTAGACAAATACAGGGAGATGGAAAAGGAGAACCCTGCTCCATCTCTTCGAAAAAACGAGCTAGCAAAACAGGAATAGGGATTTTTAACAGATCTCCTATGATTCTCTTTTTCTTCTCCCAACAGAATTCAAACCCAGCATAATGAATTCAGCATAAATCTTATAACTGAAGATCTGAATGGAGCCTTGTTCGTAGCATTTGGATTTGGAACACAGATGCAGTTAACTCACTGCTTAACATCTTCTATCATACTCACTAAAGTGCCGATCTGTTTCCTCAGCTTCCACGTTAGAAAAACAAAACCAACAGCCTTTCTTCAAGCAATTTTTTTTAAACAATGAGAAATTCAAACTTGAATTCGGCATACAGCTTTCTCTGCTCTCGTCCTCTCTTAAAAAATAAGACATTAATTGTTATGCAGCAAACTGGGAATAACATCACTTGCAAAAAATTTCCTTTGCAGCTCTTGTCTTTATTTCACAAATTCTTTTCCAGATCTGATGTTCTCAGTCTTGCCTGAGAAAATGTAATTAGCTGTTAGTATAAAAATTCCCTCTAAGTGACAGATTAAATATATGTGTACACACACACACAATGTTTTGGGGGGTTTCTATTCTGTTGTTCAGTGATCTGAAAGCAGCTGCATAGGGCAAGAAGTTTTTCTGTTTAAAGATAACATCTTTTAGCTGCAATGGCACCAGCCCACTAGTCAGGAGATTTATGGTCCTTTCCCAGCACTATTACTGACCTGCTGCTATGAGACTTCAGGCAAAGCCATTTCCCCACACTGTGCTTCTCTACTTACTCTGCTTTTAGAAGCCTTCGTTCACACTTTAAAGCCGTTTTCAGAAATTCAGAAAAATATAGTCCCATATATTCTAGAGGACAGCAGTCTGCTCCACTCCGCCTGTTCCTCACAGCAACAGATCTCAGTATTCAAGAACAGCATTCACCAAAAACACTAAGGAGGAGTAGGAAGAGGGAATCACCCCACTTCCTGATATTATCGCAAGGGAAACGGGCACAAGCTATTTGGGGCTTGCTGAACCTCTGTATTACTTCCCATTAAAGAGTTCCCTTTAGTTTCCGTAGCAGAAGAGATGCTACAGTTCAGAGGAGGTCCCTCTGGGAACACATGCGCAGAAGCCAGGAGTGCTGCTCACCCAGCCTCAGCCCCAGGAGGAAAGTGGAAGGAGCTACACATGCAGGGAGTGAACAAAGACCATGGGTGCCACAGAAGCAGTTTAAACGTTGGGAACTTCACTTCTGCAACAGCAGTAGTTTAAGATGGTACCAAGTGAAACATTTTAACTTCGAACCATACTTATGCGTGATTGGATCCAAACGTAGATGATTCCTAAAGGGGTTACAGCAGAGTTTAGAGTTACAAAACAGATTCTCAAAGTGCTCCTTGTGCTTCCCGTCCATCTCCTTCCAGGAACAAGGAAGCTTTCTATTCTGAACTCCTTTGATCTCAGATTTCGATGAAACTGCTCCCCCACTGCCCACGTCCCAGCTTACCGGCACTGCACTGCAGTGACCTGTGCTGGAGGGGACCCAAGCACAGCTGCTCTGTGAGGCCTGCATGGCTGAGCAGCAACAGCATGTCAGAGCCCTCATCTCCGGGGTTAATTCCGCTGGAAAAAATGTCATCTTTTCCCCATTCAGACTTCACCCACAACACAGCAGCAGCTGCACACTACTCACAAGGAGTCACAATAGAAAGCTAACAGTTTATTAATTTCCTAGATAGAACTACACACAGAGCTGATACTACACAAAAGCACACCACCACCGCACTGATCACTGACAGCATTCAAAATATTTTAAACAAATCCTGATAAAACATTTGTGTGTGGTTTTGTTTTTATTTTGTTAATTACAGTTAGTTTTTAATAATCCCTTTTTGGGGGGCATTTGCTGACCAACAGTTCTGCAGTCATTACTCAGCAACAGATGGATTTCCATATATACCCATGAGGCCAGAAGCTAACTGGCATGCAGGCAGTTACACAGTCAGCAGCACCCAAAGCAAACAGCTCTCTTAAAGATTTGTGGCCACCTCCAACATCCTCACCTTTCTTCCCATATAAGGAATGCTGTCTCCACCCCCCCCCCTCCCCCTCCCCCAGTTCAAACGCAGTTGCAGCCATGGGTTCCAAACCAGGAGACCTGCCCATCCCTCATGGTGGTGGATGCCATCAGCCAAATGTCAGAGTGCACCATATGAAGAAGAAACATTTACATTAGAGCCAAGAATAAAAGAAGTCTGTAAAAAGAACACAGAAGTGTTTCACTAGATTTGAACTTTCACAGGGTTTCATACTGTTGTGAACTTGCCACAATTAAGACATTCATGTTGGCGAGAGCATAAACTGTAAAGAAATACCCCCTACCCTTGCCACTGTTTCCTAATTTCTCATAATTCTTAAGCATAAGTCAATTATCCAGATGGAGATGCCATGTAGTAAGAGCACAGAACATTTCTAAAGGCTATGCAGGGTCAATTTACCAACATGTATGCCTATATACACACATACATCCCAAGAACATCAAGTGTGCTGTGAAAGGAAACCTATGAATTTCTGCCCTAATGCCCTCATTTATCAGACAACACCAACATGCCCTCTCTTCCTCCTTCAAGAAAAGCCTTGTGTTCATACAAGTGAAGCAGAAAGCAAATGGCTGTCAGAACTTATTGCACTGTTAGTAATAGAGAGCAATATTGAAAAGCATTTCCTCCACAAAGCTATCAGCATTGCAACTCAGCAACCTTCACTGACAAGGCTGGAGGGCACCTGGTATGAAGGCTGTAGGTAGGAAACTGTTCTTTTCACTCCTCTAAAGGAACACTTTCATTTCTGCCTCAGCTGCATGAGACAAAGCATTAATATCCTGATGCAACGTTGTAACAACTCTGGGTTTCTCAAAAATATAAGAAAACACAAGCAACAGCTACAGCACTCTTGTAGCAGCACTACCCCACAGACAGCATCTTGCTGCCTGACGCCACTCAGAGAGCAGTGCAATGCTGTAAGTAAGTGCAATTTCAGTAGAGATAGAAGGCAGCAGCATCAGCCAGAGACACAAGTACTGTCAGACCAAGAGGCAGCTCAGGCTAGGAGAGCCACTCCTCTTCCCCTCTCCTTTCTGAGCAGCGCTACCCTGGACTGCTGAACCTATCAGCACACCCTACAGATAACTGTGGCACAGAACAAGGGCAGGTAGAGCAGCAGAAGGAGATAAGGGAGGGCAGGAACAGCAGTCACTCAGCTCTACTGTGAGCTGCCTATGTACACCCAGTCACATCCAAAGACCAGCTATGGACAACACACCCCTCATCATTCCCAAGGAAGCAGCTGTGGGAACACTGGTCTCCATGTGAGGGGCTGCAGGGCCATCCCATGCACAGGAATGGGCTAAGGGCAATGTCCTGCTGGAGGTCACAGGGCACTGAGGAGCCCAGGACACACACAGTGCCAGAGGAGCTAAAAGCAGCATTTCTGGAGGAGCAGTAACAAGGACTCAGAGACATAACTTCCCATTCTTATGCTTGTTGCTGTCACCCTTGCTAAACAACCCTTACACGATCTGCATGTAAGCGCGTTCTCTCCACTCACTGCCTTCTTGCACTCTTCCTGGACCGCCCTGTCCCTCCCTCCCCTCACGTGCTCCGGCAGCACAGCAGGCAGAAGTGCTCTGCAGCAGTTGCATTTCCTTCTCACGCACTCCAGGCCCTGCTCTGGCAGAGGGGAGCACACAGCAGAGGGTCCTCTGAGCTCCACCAGGAGCAGCACCACCATCCACCCCTTCGCCCAGCGCATGAGATGGGGACAGCTTTCCCCACAGCCACACTGCCAGCACAGCCACCTCTCACGCCCTTCCTTAGGCCAGGGCTGCTCAGCTGGGTGCCTGCAGGTGGTGAGGGCAGGATACCTCCACAAAAACTCCAAGCCTTGCCCATGGACAGGGAGAGATGGAGGTGAAAGAGGGCAGCGCGCAGGATGCGAGGGAGGGGCAGAGCATGCTGCTCACCCTCCGGAGGCCAGGAAGGCTGAGAACAGCCCCCGATAACAGCCCTTTCTTTAAGGACACACCACAGAAATAAAAAAAAATAATTTGAAGCTACCACGCTGCGGATTCCTGGATAGATACTGAGCTCTGTGCCATTTCTCAGAGCCGAGGCCCAGGGAGAGCATGTGGTAGCAACGAGGAGCACATGCAGAGGAGGGACAGCCCTGCCCTGCAGGAGGGGCTTTCCTGAAGAGCCAGGAACCACAGGGCAGCAGGGCCATACAGCCTGGAAGAATGCAAACCTAACACCTTAGGACTGCTTACGTGAGGTCTGCAAGCCAGGCTCCTCTACAACGCCCGCTCAGAGGGCAGGACCCTCGGGCACTGCCCCCATCGCCACCCCGAACTCCGAACTCTCGCTGCACCCGCCGGGCGGCGGCCGCGACGTAACCCTGTGGGTGCCGCAGCTCGGGGGCACGTGCTGGGAGCAGTCCCCAGCCGTCCCGCCGCCACCCCCCGGGCTGTGCGGAGCCACGGCCCGCAGGGACCGGGGTGCTCCCGGAGGCTGGGCCTCGTCCCACGCCATCCTCCAACCCGGGGAGCACAGGACAGCCAGAGGAAAGTGGGGAGGGATGCCAGCCGGGCGCGCAGAGGAAGAGCAGGAACAGCTTCAGAAGGCAGAGCGCGTCCCAGCCCGAGACAGAGCAGTCTGGAAGAAAAGAGAGAGACAGAGAGGGAGAGAGCAGGCACGAAGAGAGCTTCAGCTCCCGGCTCGCCGCGCCTTGTTTACCCCAGGGCGCAACGGGGCCGCTGCCAGAGAGCCGCTGCCAGAGAGCTCCTGCCCAGCCCCTGCCCAGCCCGCTCCGCTCCCCGCGCCCCTTACCGCGCTCCGTCGGGCGAGGCGACGGCAGCCAGCGGCACTCCAGCCGCGGCGCGGCCGGGGCATGTTGGGCCGGGCGCTATTTATAGCGGCAGGAAGCGCCGCGCTGCGGCTCTGGGGCGCCGCTCCCCGCAGCCCCGCGAGCTGCACATGGCCCTGGACCCGGCCGCGGCCAGAGAGCGGGAGGGCGGGGGGCAGCGGGCAGGCCGGAGCCGGATGCGTGGGGACGGGGAAAGGGCTGCGGGACAGCTGGCGCTGACCGGCCGAGCACCGGTCCCAGCTGCCCCGACACCTCCCTCGGTGCCCTGCCGCCCCGATGGCAACCGGCGGGGCTGGGGAGCGGCCGTGACACGGCAGGGATGCAGGCGGAGGAGTGCGGGCGTCATTAAACGGTGGGAACAGAGGTACTTGCTGCATCCCTATTAAGACCTGAAGTACGCAGAGGTGTGGGAAGGTCAATTACCTCTCTCCACATGATGCCCCCAAAGGGATGTGCGCTTCTTATCTCAATTAACTTGCACTGAAATGGCTTTGCCAGGCAAGTGATAGGGGCTGCTTCCTATTCCTTCTAAGTGTGACTGAACTAGAAAGAAAACTTCTGTTAAATGTCTTCGGGTGCAGTGCTGAACTCTGGAATGGAAAAATGCCTGAATCTTAAGCCATGGAGCAGCTTGGGGATAGGGGTGCATTCTGCGGGGCAGCAGGGCTGTAGCTGTGTAACTGTGGGTGCCTGTTGGAGCCGGTACTCATCCTGCATGCCTTTCACATCTTGGAGGCATTTCATTGTTTTTGTTTAGCCCGTGCATGACCATGGTTCAGCTCAACAGCTGCGTAACACCACTATCTAAAACATGGATGCTACGGACAGGTGTCCTGAAGAACTGGAGTTTGCTCTTCACTCCTCTGTTGCAGTATGTCCCAGCAAGGTCAAAGCCTGAGCGATCTGCGTGCTGAGCCAACCTCTTACAATTTGCTTTTTGTTTTTGACCAAGAGATTACAAGGTGCAAAGACGGCATTAAGGTGAGATGTGCTCACCAGATCATTGCTGATTTGCTTTGGGTGTAAGGCTTCAAACATTGCCAGCCTTTTATGTAGGTCACGTCTTAGTTTTTGTGTCATCGTATGCTTGGGGCACTACAAGACAGAAAAACAGGTGCCATGGTTTTATCTTTTGCCTCTACCCCTCTTCTGCCCTAGGTACGTGACCTAGATTAGTTTGAGAGCAAAAATTATGGAGCTCACAAATGGGAAAGCTGCAGGTACTCTATGCTTACTGCCTTTATGGATCCACAGACCTAAAGCTCTCTAAAGGGGCTCACAAATTCACATGGGGTTCCTAAATGCTGCATCCTGCATGTGGGTCATTGGTTAGCTGAAAACAGTTCTGAAGTCACGTACAGGCAAACAGCTTCCTTTGGCTAAGTAGTAGAGAAATAGCATTGATGTGTTTATTCCAAGCTTTGTATGGGATATAGAAGAAGAGCTCACCCAGATGTGTTTGTTTGCTAGAAGCCAGCTGTGGAGGAGATCTGCACAGGAGTGAGGGACGTAGTAACAGCCCTTACAAGGACAGCGTCCTCCCTTTCTGTGGAGTCCACCAAGCGATCTGTCGTCACAGTGCTGCCATAACCAACGAGCTCCTCTGCAGCCTTGATTCCTGGTCAGCCTGGTGTGCGCTGTGGTAACATGTGAACCTGCCCCATCCTTGCTCAGATCCATCACACGCACTGCAGGTAGCCCCTGTGTGGCCCTGAGTGAGCTGGGGAATGATTCCATGCAGGTTGGTTGTTCTCCATAGCCCTGCCTGCCCTTTATTCTTTAGCAGGAACCGAAGGGCAATTGTTTTAGAGAGACTTCTGCAAAGCAGGGTGTGATTGTCTGTAGCTGAGATTTGATTTCCAGAACGGGAAAGGTGCTCCAGAGCTCCGTTACAAGCCCGTATCTACACCTCATTCACAAGAGAAGCCTGGGAGACTTTGCTCCAATTTCACAAGGGCAAAACCCACAGCTACCGTTTTTCAGGAAGGGAACAAAATAAAGTGGGGAGGAATTTACAGCCCAGGAGCCTGGATTTTGTGCTAGAATTTATCCAGCCCTAGTTAGCATACAAAAACACAAAGTATTGTGACTGAGACCGTGTTCAGCAACCTTTTAAAAGTGGCTGCTGTTACAAACATTTCTGATGTGCCAAACTACCGGTGACTTCGAAGGCAACATCTCACATGCCACCATGCAAGAAAGCAGACTTTCTAGAGGTGTAGGATATGTCCTTCACCCAACAGCAGCACAATGTTCTGCATTCTGCAGGCCTGCATTACACTCTCACCCTGCTGTCCTCTGCCCCTGTGGTTTGCTTCAGCTGTGGAAACAGGAACTGCTGAGTCAGCAGGCTGGTGAAATTCACACTGCTCTCATGGGGAGAGGGCTGCAGCGAGGGGGCTGGCAGCAGCTCACAGCCTGCAGGAAAACAAGTACTTACATTCTCTTACAGTGGCCTGAAAAAATAAATAATCTCTTTGCTTAAAAACCCTCAGACTGCAAAGAGGTAGCAGAACCCGAAGTGTAAGTGTGAGGGGAATGATCAGATCTGGCAGATGCGTGCTCACGATCAAGCATTTGGAGTTTGGCGAATGTCATTTTTCTGTTTGCTCTGTTAACAGCTCAGTTATGCTTTAAGAAGCCAAGCTGCAGCTGGCTGAACAGACAGAACAAGGCCATCACATTTGGCTCATCTGCCTGGTGCCGATAGAGAGCAGCAGCCTGTTCTGATTACGGACTCATGCAGAGGTGAAATTGCTCCCTTGGAACTGGTACAAGGTAATGGACTTTTAAAAATTCAAGTAACCCCCTCAGAAGAGTCAGGTCTCCTGTGCTGTGCAAGTACAAAAGGGGAAAGAAATTTGGGATGACTGCATCTCAGAGGGCAAATTGTCCATGGTACAGTAGAGAGTAGCTGAAGGTCAGCTGAAGGGATGCGAAGGGGAAAGTTAATTGCCAAATTGTTAAAAAATTGGAAAGAGAATCAGAGTTAAGATGGAGACGTTCCAGAGAGCCATTATATTAAGGCTATAAATAGGGTGTTATCCACAAGATCAAAGTGAACAAAACCACCTCCAGCAGCAGGAAGCTGGCAGCTAAAAGGAGAAGGGAACTGCTGGGAGCACTGTCGCTGTCAGGATGACACCTCACCCAGCACAGCAGCCTTCAGCTAAACTGGGGCTGCTCAGTGCAGTGCCACAGTGCTTGGATGGCATTACTTCTTGCACTTACTAGAGAAATGTCTGCGTATCAGCAGAATTGCTAGTTGAAGCTCAGATCTGAAATTTGCTTGTCGTGCCACGGAGCAGCAGAGAAGCATGTGTGATTGCCCAGGTGGTGCCCAGGGCCCCCTCCCTGGAGCTCTGGTGAGACACAAGTGGGAGAGCCCACAGCTCGGGGCTACAGGGGCGGGGAGAGGCTACAGTGCTGCAAATGAGATGTTGTCAGGCAACATGTACTTACACATAAATGGCAAATTAGCTTTGACAGCAGCTGAGACAGCCCATCTACAAGCTCCAAAGGAACTATTCTAACAGCTACGTAGACATGCTGACACTTTACAAGGACAGTAGCAGATAAGACAGACTGGATGCGGGTAAGAGTGTTCTGTTTCTGTAGATGGATATTACTAACAGGGGCTATCAGTAATACCTAAGAGAAAAGTTATCATAAAGGTGAAATAGAACAGAAATGAAAGGTGGCCTGCACAGTCTGAGTATTCAAAGTGAAAAAAAAAAAGAGGCGCACGTAAACTTCCCCCCGAGATCTCCTATTGATGTTTGGAGGACCAGCTGCCCAGAGAGTCAGGGGACAGATTCTGCAGCCCAGGAAGAGAAAGTGTTTGCTGTTTCCCTCCGGTGCCACACCTTTGAGACATGCTCAGTTCATCGAGACTGCGCGATAGGAAGGCAGGAGGTTTACTGTGCCTGTAAGACAGAACAAACTATCACTAAGAAAAAATCTCAAATAAGTAATTTCTGAGGAAGGGAAAGAAAATGACTACAACATGGCAGCTAGCTGTGCATGGAGGGAGCCGGAGCTGGAGAGGTGAGCACACACACAGAGACAGAATTTGGAGACAATTACCCAGAGGGGTGCCTCAAGGAAGCTGAACAGAGGTAATGCAGCTGCTTACCCACGAACCTCGTTACCTGTTTGCTTCTAACTCCAAGATTCAACTACAGGTTCCCCTAAAAGGATTGTCCTGCCACTTCAGTGCCAATCACCATCTCCCAACACAAGCATCGCAGGCGCTGCTACACTGCAGCTCAGCTCCAGACAAGCTGCTGAGCTGCATGGCTCCACCCAAGGGCTGGAAGCTTCCCTGTAGTTAAGCAGAGCTGCAGCAAGCACTCCGTCTTTCAGCAGGGGTTTACCTCAGCATACATCTCCAGCCATTGTTTACAAGGTTAATGATCATCCAGGCAGGCAAAGATTACCAACGTCAAAACTCAAAGAGCCGAGCAGAGTGCTACAAGCGAGCAGAGAGCTACAAGTGGTTGACCAACCTGAACAAAGTGTTTTGGTGAGGACTGCAGCTCATCAAAACATTCCCAAGCAGCCCTATGCACGAACAGGAGTATTACACAATTGCCTGATTTCCCCCACAGAGTGCTTCAAATGCCTGTCCTCTGCAGACACGACACATTCTTGTAGAACACAAACATAAAACATGTTATTTTATTAAACTCACAGCAATTATTTTTTTACCGATGTTGGCAAAGTAGTCCTGTTGGTTTGGACAGCCAGCTTGGAAAGATGGATGATTTGTATCATTTGCTTCACTTTTGCTTATCTGCTTTTGAGAATAATAGGCATAACTACTCGAACACCATACTACTGAAACAAACACAGGCTTGTTCCTTGGGTTGAATATGTATTAAAAATATCCAACCACCGTTGCGGTATCAGTTTTCGGACGAAAGCAACTACCCGCTTTTGTCACTAGAGTGGGCTGCTGCTCAACGTTTGAAGGAAGCTCGGTTGAATCTGCCGATGCGAGGGGGGAGGTCCGATCTTTTCGTCATGCACG
Organism: Alectoris magna; assembly: GCA_030625065.1. Classification (NCBI taxonomy): domain Eukaryota; kingdom Metazoa; phylum Chordata; class Aves; order Galliformes; family Phasianidae; genus Alectoris; species Alectoris magna. Next base: position 16,842,575 of record CM060567.1, read on the forward strand.
CTGCTATCGGACCAGTCGTTGCTGCGCTGTGCCCGCCTGCTGCTCGTGATGCATTCCAGCAGGGCAGGAGGTGCTTTCCAGGGAACAGAAATGCGGTTAAGATATAGTACCGAGCACCCCCAAAGGAGAAGCTGCACTCGCGTTACTCATCGCTCAGTGCGAAGGGGGCACCGAGGTATGCTTGCTCTCTGTCTGCACAACGTTAGTTGTGTGGCCGCAGAGCGGAGCTCAGGGATAAAAATGGGTGAAAAATCTTCAACGTGTCCTTTACCTTGGGCCTGCATAGCAAGAAACAACAGTGGATCCATTTCACAACGAGGAACATTCCCTCTTGGCTGGACCAAGAGTTGTACAGGTAGAGTCACACACGAGAGTCCATCACTTCTGGTTTGTACACAGAAATCAGATGCTTTACCAAAGAGACACTTCTGCTGATTACAGCCGGTGTTACAAGAAAAGGCATTTGTGGTGCTGCCAATACAAAAACCACAGAGCAGATATTGAAACCAGCTTGAAAGCTGCTCTGAAGTTGAATACGGATTTACAGCTCAGATAGAACTTATTACTGCTATTGATGTCACTAGAATCATATTTGTGGACAACAAAGTCAGACAGTCTTATTGACATGTGAACATTTCTAATAAATGGAAAAATGGACCCAAATCTGGCCAGCAGCCATTCAGCCTAGCAGTAGAGCAACCGTGTTGTTTTAGCAGTGAAATGGCACCAAGCAGCAGCTCTGAAGTGCTAAGCACATTTTAGTATCCCTGCTCGGTCCCAGGGGAACTTCCATGGCTGGCCAGGTTTTAGCAGTTAAGATGCTTTCCAGTCCCGGCCTAGGCAGTGAATAGTTTCCATTTGATGTTCATCCTTGCTGATTTAATTCAATAAGGCGACCAGCAAATACAGCTAATGTTCCAATAATACAGACTAGCATAAATATTACAAGGAGAAGATGATCGAGCACCATCGCAACAAACTTCCACTCATCAGCCGCCTGCAGAAGAAAGAAAGGAGACAGTAAGATTTCTGCAGAGCTGAGTTTGTAACGAGTACAATTGAGCCTGAGCATATTTCAGCCCTGTAACTCTGCCCTAAGGACCAACACATTCCATCCCTAATCTCCCCCTCCTTTTGCCTTAGGTGCACCACAAGTGGAAGAAGCTGCTGGAATCCATCTAGAGAACACCGCTAATCGGGACTGCTTTGAGGTGGCTTGTAAGCAAAGGCAATGATGTGACAGCCTTCAGAAGCCATGGCCTTCGGTGCATTTTGGGAATGCGACTTTTGAAATTCTCTGGAAGTGACATCAGTGGAGTTTAGATGACACAAACAGCTGGCTCCACTTCCGAAGGGAGCACTTGCCAGTAACTGAAGACCCTCCTTGTATGCGCAGAAGGAAGCAGAGCCCAGAGGCACCGAAACCATGCCAGCCCTGCTGAAGGTAGTACTTGATCTGCAGAGGAGCCACTGGGAACATGAGACTCCAACCGGAGCCATTTCACACGCTGCTGGAACGTGGCCACAGGAACAAACACCGTGGTGTAAATTCTGCCCAGGTGAAGGAGAGGCCAGATTATTGTCCCACAGAGGCCCCTCCCCACCTGCAGGCTGTCACCACTGGGCATCCACTGCTAAACAGCAATAAGAGAGGTAAAGGACTGATCCTGAATTATCCATTTAAAAGCTGTGTGAGCTGCAAAAATCGAAATGAAAGAGGGGGTTAATTGCACTGAACGAGCTCGGAGGAGGCAGAGCTAGGTCTTCCTGTGGAAAACTGCCATATGTGACTCTGCACGCATTTATCCTTCCTTTGGCTTGTAATGTGGAAAAAGTCAGTAATCACAGCAGCTCGTGATGTGTCTCACTTGCAGGGGCTGCTTGTAGCATATATGGATTGACACACATCCTTATCAAAACTGGGATTATCATCTGCAAGTCACACTTCAGGCTTCTCAAATAAAACGACTTCTGAATTCTGCAGCTGCGCTACCTTCTGGCTTTTCAAAAGCAAGGAAGGCCATTTATCCCCGTAGGAAGATGCCCAGGCAAGGGACAGGAGGAATGTGTTATGGAATTGCTTACAGTTCTGGAAAATGCTTTGCTGCTCATGCGCCATCTCTGTGGCTTCACACACCCTGTTAAGAAAACCTTAACACTGCCACTTTTCTCTCTCCTCTTTTTCAAACTGAGATTCATTTACCACCTGCGGCAATTATCTGTTCTTCCTTAATAACCACACCACAGGCAGGAGGCTGTCCCCAGCTAAAGCCAAAACAGGGTTTGGAGTGTTTTTGTGAGGCCTGCGTAACTGAAGAAAAAAAATAGAAAGATGTAGCAGTATGAAGGCAAGAAATGAATCATGCACAAAGAATGCCTTACATTACTGGATTCTTGGTCTGACTTCATCGTTTCCGCAATGTATTTGATTCCCTCTATAGCGTTTTTCACATCTGGATTTTTGGTAAGCGGGGAGTAGAAATTGACAGGCACGGGACCTTGCTTCCCGGAAATTTCAGAAATATCGATATCTTCTGCAAAAATTTTCTTATCTGGTTTATCCCTGGATGGTCGTTTCATTGTAGAGAAAAACATGATGTTTGGGATCGTGTCAATAAAGATCTGGAAAAAAAAAAAGAGGCAGAAGAGAAATGCTCCTGTTTGGAGGGGCTGCTGTGCAGATGCAGCTCCGCAATAAACAGGGGAGCTGCGCCAGTCGCAGATAACTTCCTCTCCTGGACTAGCTAGAAATTCCTATTTGGGGTATGTCATGCCACATGCCGCATTCACACCGTGCTTCTTGTCTGCCTCGTGTCCTGGGGCAGGCAGGTTCACCCCCATGGCCTGCCACATGCTCTCTCAAAGCAGCTTTGCCTATCCGTGTGTCCTATACATACAAATGAGGGCTGTGCCACCACTGGTCAGGCTCACACTGCTGCCACATGGCTGACCCCATCCAGCTTGGGACACACAGCCCGGGGGCCTGGTTTGGGGAATGCACTCTGATGGGTGCTGGCTACCTGCGCTTGACTTTGCTATTACAATAAACTTTGCATGACCTGAAGGGCCTGTCCACTGGCAGGCAGAAGTGTTCTGCAGTCATAGAGATAATCAGACCAGTAAGATCACTTTAGCCCAACTGACCTGCTTTTCTCTCCCTATACCATCAGCTGTTCCTGTTTTGCCACATCCATTCCGTGCAGGGCTCTACTCAGTGGGCAGTTTTGTCACATAAAGGAGCAGCCAGGCTGTGGATGTCCCAGTCCCTGGTGTGTTCTAGGCCAGGTTGGATGGGGCCCTGGGCAGCCTGATCTGGTGAGCGGCAGCCCTGCCCATGGCAGGGGATTAGAGCTCAATGATCTTTAAAGTCCCGTCCCACCTACGCCATTCTATGATAGAATTATGATTCCTCAATTCTTGCTGACTTTTAGGAGAAAATCCACCAACAAAACATACGCTGCTCTATGGAAAAGAGGAAACACACAAAGCCCCGGAGCTCACCTTCCTGACCCAGGGTGGCATAGTGTGAGTGCTGGGGGAGCGGTGGTGGGTGTTGATGACGATGACTGTGATGATGATGGAAGCAATGACAAACACCATGGTAAACAACATGTATTTGCCTATGAGAGGCACTGCACTGGAGGTGGAGGGAATCAGCTCCACGATGACTAGCAGGAACACAGTCAGTGACAGCAAGACAGAGATGCTGAGGGTCATTTTCTCACCTGCAGTGCAAAAAGAAGACAGTACCACTGGGTATGTTGATATAATTCAGTGCTTATTCAGTTCGATAAGCTTGCAGGTGGAGGATGGCTCTTCACACACATATTTTTCATGAATCCGGAGTGCTACTGTCTCTCTAACTCCCAAAACAGTAGTGAACCTGGCCAGACCAGAGCCCCTCACAAAGCACCAACACCAGCACTGGGGTGGAAATCACCAGGTATGACTGGACTGAGGTACAGGTGGTGTGTGCAGAAAGCATCTTTGCCAAGAGCGTCCCATGGACTGTGGGATTTGATTGATGAGGTGCAAGCACCTGGTTAATGGCTCCATAGCCTCTCAGGGCTGGCTGCCTCAGCACAGCATGAGCTGACAAAAAGTGCATCTGGCACCAGGGATCAGCTTTCGGTAGGTAGGATGTCAGAACCAAACCACAAGGCATGACTCGCACAGCCTTTTTCTATCCATTTCAACTTCGTGTAAAGTTCTCCACCAAAAGGCTGTGCATCAGAGGTCTTCCACAGATGGGTCTCAATGCAGTTAAGCAGGGTGAAAAGCTGATGCCAAGTAAAATGAATAAAGCATGGGAAATGGTCACAGGGAGCACCAGCTTTCTGCAACAGAACTGCTCAGCAGAGATGAGACAGGACAGAGGAGGCCAGAATTACTCTTTCAATGAGCCCACAAGCGTGCTCAGACCACAAGGTCTCTGCTCCAACACAGTGTGCTCAGGTACTGTCTGCCATACGAACATTTTGGCCTGAGGGACAAAATCTGAAGATCAGCTAGCCAAATCTTGTCTTTGCAGAAGTCAACTGGATAGCTAAGCAGTGTTTTCCATGGGAAATCCACCCAATTTGTCCATATGAACAGTTTCAGCTTAATTTGCAGAATGTTTAGAGCCGTTGTTTTGAGCTGAAGCACCAGTTTAGTACATGCCACCCTTAGAGTTGGCTGCCAACTTCAAGCTCTCAGAATTTCTCCAGAACTTGTTAGAAGAGCAATTTCTATGGCAGGAGAATGGCTAAACTCACATACCTGAATCTGTGGGTAGATAAAAAACAAACCCAGTCAGAAAGGAGAAGAGCAGGCAGGGGATGATGACGTTGACGATGAAGTAGAGCGGCAGGCGCTGCATGAGGAAGTGGTACGTGATGTCCAGGTAGGGGGTGTCAGGGCAGCAGGCGTAGTAAACCCAGTGCTTCCAGCCACGGTAGTCCTTCATCACCCACTCACCACTCTCCATGAAGTTACTCAGGTCGGGGCGATCGCTCTCCTGACAGCAAATAAATCCACAACACCACAGACCGACATATTATTAATACTAGACATTCTAAACAAACTCACGTGATGTGGTGTCTCAGGAACAGAATTTCCAATAACTCAGGTGCTTCATGCATTTTTGTCACACCAACATCCATTCTTATTATGTGATTTTGCCTTACTACATCATCCTTTGTACAGTGTTCAACTAAATATTTTACAGAAGGAGTTAGGGATAGTCTGCTAACGGGAAAGACCACTTAAGTATTTACAGATAGGAGACATACCTGAGGAGTCAGAATGTAAATAAAATCATGAGCAGAGAAAAATTGCCCCCACAGAATGAGGAAAACAAAAGCAGAATGGGCAGCACCAGAAACGGTGGCATGCGGCTGTAAAGAGGATAGGCAGGCAGAAGGTTTGGGGAAGCAGGAGCACAGGAAGTAAGTGTATGAGGAATTTCACAAGTCAAATTGGGCAATTTTGTACATCTACAAATGGGGCTTTTATATTATACTGGTAGTGCCTTGTTTTTCAGTCAGGCCAAGGTTATATTCCTTTCTAAACCAGAGGAGTCCCTAAAAACATACCCAAGTCTCTGCTGCTTTTCCCAATTACCAAACGATTGCTTACCGGGTTGATAACCACCATTGTACCGTCATATGTCCACGTTCCCAGCTTCATGCTACAGTTCTGCTGATCGAATGGGAAGTACGTGACTATAATTTCACAGTAACTTTTAAAGATAGCAGGAGGTGTCCAGGTGATCTTTCCTGTGTGTTCCAGAAGGACCTTGGTGTATTTAACAATGGCAAAATCGCCATCCGCACTGTGGAAGGAAGAAGGATGGTTGCAGCTGCCCAGCGGCCTGAGGGCAGCCAGGCTGAGCAGGCAAAGCAGCCACTGCCCAGGCTCTGGTCCCACCAGCTCCGCTCCCTGTTGCTTACTTGTTGTAAAGGACAAGATCTGGGCGCCAGATGTCATCTGATGGGATGCGGATTTGTTTCACGCCACCATAGTCATCTGGGTTCCACTTCAGGTTGATGTCTGTCCATTGCTGCAAAGGGAGGACTGCAGCTGGTGAGAACTTCTTTCAGTGCTACTTGACGCTGCCTAGGGACACTTGCCTCCTTGCTTTGGGCAGGGAAGTATCAACACATCCTATTTGGCCCTCTAGGTCATTTTTGTTTTTACACAAAATTAAATATCAGTCTAAGACACTCAATCCAAAGTTAATATAAACAAAGCCTGCTGTTTCAAATGCTATCAGAGAAGGAACAATCAGCTGCAAAGTGCTTTTTTGTCCTTGAGGCCGCAGAACAAAGAAATACCCTAATAGCTAACCCGTTGGCCCAGGGTGCACCAAAAGTAGCTCACGCCTGGCTGTCTCTGGTGTATTTATTTGAGTGGGAAGGAATGGTTAGCAATATTTAGGGTTACCTGCTTCAGGCGTACGTTGGTTGTTACAATCTGATTTACTTCATCCTTGAAAGGAAAAAAAAAAAAAAGAGAAAGGAGACACAAACAGCAGGCATTGGGATTAAAGGAGAGCGAAGCCATTTGGCGATAGCACACAAAGTGGCGGTTCTGCCTGCCCACTGCCTACCACATTGATGAGCTGAATGAGCTGCAGCCCAACGGTCACAACGACGACATCGCGGTGATTCTCCACAGGGCGCACCACCTTGTTGTAGTCCCGGAACAGGTCGTCCACCAGGCGTGTCTCGTGCTCGTAGCACAGGGCCAGCCCGGCTGTGAGCAGCAAAATGGCATCAGTGGGAAGGGTGGGATGCACCGCGGGGCTGTCCCAAGGATATGCTGCCCACTGGCAGACCTGCAGCCAGCCAGACCGCGCTCTCTGCACAGCCCCCCTCTAATTCATGCTTCCCTCCCCACGCCGAGAGCTCAGAGTGGCGGCCGGGTCAGGTGTTGTGCTGTACTTCATTACCCCAACCAAAGGCCCCCACTGTGCTGCTTTCTGATGGAGTTCAGTTCACTTCTGGGATTTAGTGAAAGGTGTTTAGCATCACAAAGTCATTATTCTTTTAAAGGACAATTTACAGATAATCATCCTGGTACAACACAACCAGCTGCAAAACAATCCTGCATCCTTGGCAACAGTCCCGCAGCTGATGAAATTTTGCACATCAAACCACGTTTGCTAGAGCCTCTCACATGCCTTGAAATAAATTTTGTGCAAGCGTAAATGGGAGCATGGCAGAAAGATGGCAGACAAAGATGAAGACAAACTCCTCACTGCAAAGTATCTGCTGGCTGAAATTAGGAGCATCGTAGCTGCTCCCAGATCACACCTTCATACTAACACGCATGCAAAGCCATAGCCCCACACCCGCAGGGAGGACCCAGCATGCCCAAGGCGGTTGCCAAAACGCGCCATTTACCTGTGGAGAAGATCAGGAGCAGCACACGGCAGAGCTCCATCACCTGAGCCCGCTCCTCTCAGCACCGCAGAGCGGGGGCACACACAGCGCCTTTAAGGTTGGCCTGGGGGGGGCGGGGAGCACGGCTGCCCAGGGATTGCCTTACACCACCTGTTCCAGGCATGACAGCTGAGGGCCGCCGCACCGGCTGTGGAATGGGAGCACAATGCATTGCACCGCTTGGATGGCTCCTAATGTTCACCAAGGGCCATTTTTTTCTGAGCGGCACTGTGAGTTGTGGTTAAAAAAAGCCCCACACAACAGATATCCCAAGCTGGGAACAACGCTACACAACCCTGTGATCTCCTTTGGAATCTCCTTTTTCCCAGGGCAAACAGATCAGCTGCTTTTCCTGCTGCACCCTGACCACATACTGGCTGTGCACGGGCATCGAGACGCTGTTCCCTTTGCTCCACAGGTGGAACTCTGGAGCAGTGAATAAATACATTCAAGAGATAGCCATCACCTTGAATCTCCTGGGGTGTTCATGAGGCATGGGGTAGCGTCCCTGCCTTGAGAGCTGCAAGCTAACCTGAATAACTGCAGTGAGAGGGAGAACCTTTCCATAGATGCCTCTGCACTTATTGAGCTGTGTAAAGTCAAAGGGTAGGGAGATGCGACTGTCTTCCATGGCAGGGCAGGTGCACAAATCCATGATGTCCTGAGTGCTGCTTGTAGTTCTGGTCAAAGGGAGGTATGGAAAAGACACAGGAGAAAACAACAACAACCACGCGAGGTGCGAGTACAGCCCTTAAACCTGGAAGAGAAGCCAGAGAAGGGGCTTTGGTGGCATCTGTAAAATAGACTGGAGAAGGGCAGAAGACAGTTGGGTGAATGAGTCTCACTCTGTTACATACAGCACAGAGCTCTGCCACAGAAGCCCCATAGCCACGAGCCGCGGGGGCTGGGATCATGTCCTGGGGAGCACTGCACAGCCCATCCTTCTGCACTTCCCTCATACCTTCTCTGGAGACAGGCTGCGCCCTGGCTGCCTGGCCATACCCACCACACACGGTGCCCTGAGCATCCCTTTCCAGAAAGCATTCCCACATAAAGCTTTCCCAGCTTCGCCTCTGGGTGACACCAGCTGTATTTGTATTTCTCAGGGCTGTCCTCTGTGCTGCCTGCCAGCTGCTCCATGATGGATGCCTTAATTTTATTTTTTTATGTGTATGTTGCTCTTAAATCCCTCCCTCTCGCACACTCTCTCCCACTAACCCAACACCCAGCCTCTGCACTTACATTTACCCTCACGTCAAACCTCCTCATGGCTGCAGCCTTGCGTTCTGCCGGCGGCTCCCATTGTCCCCGATCCCATTGCAGAGGGCAGCGTGCAGCTGCTGCAGGCACGGCAGAACCGCCAGCAATGTGCCGGCCCACGGGCACCCTGCCACAGCCCTGCAGGCTGCACGGGGGATGTGAGGTAGAGATTAACCCCTAAGAATACCAATCACCTCCTATAACGCCATCAGAACCAGTGGCCCAGCTTCGGGTATCACCTTACCCACATCCCACATCATACAGCAGTTTTCCCAAATGGGACCGCAGGCAGCACTTACCCTGAAGGACATCTCCAGGTGTTCACGCTTACAGGTTTAAATACACTATTTTAAAGAATGGTTTGGCTCTCCGCTAGAGTAACTGCAGTGCAGACTGTTACTTCCAGCTCTACACAAAGCAAGCTGCTTGCCCATCTCCTGTGAGGGGCGTTGCGTTTTGGCCATGTGCTGGACTTCAGAGCTCTCCTTCAGACGTTTTGGGGAAGCCCCACCACACAGCCAGGAGAAAGGGGAGCTGGCGGTGTGCGCTGCGTGTTGCGCTGGCTACATTCACCCACCCAGTCCAGAAGGAATAGTCATATCCCTCAGCTCTGTTAGGACATGAGCTCTCCGGAGTGCTGGCCCACGAGGAGACCACTGGCACAGCCTTTGCACACTGTCACCGCTGGCATGCCCCACAAACACTCCCCACGCAGTCAGGATAAGATCGGCCACTTGCAAATGCCTCCAAGACCCCATGGGACCCCCATGGCACGTAGCATGGCAGGGAGTCTTCCACGGCCAGCGTTAACTGAGCAAACACACAGAGGTGAGCTTGTTTTTCTTCTAGCTCTGAAACTACAGAGTGGTAAAGCATGCACAGCAGTGCTCTGCAAAGCATCCATCTCACCTCGGGAAGCACTGCTGACTGCCCAGAGGCCTCGGTGAGCTCAGCTCAGTCCCACAGCCCCGCTGCCCTGTCAGTGTGCCCCAGCAGCTGCTGAGTGCATGCCAGAACGTGCACTTCTATTGCCCGCCTTGCAAGCTCTGCCAGTGCATGCACTGTGTTTTCTTGGTAATTAATGGAAAATACTGACTTCTGCGGCCCCTGCTGTGCGCCTCTCACCTGCCACACTCCAGGTTGATTTTGCCCCCTTGCAGTCTGGAAGTTCTCTGCCACATTTGTCTGCTGCACTGGCCAACAGCGAGCTTACGAACTCATGCTTGTAACCGAGGAAGCAGGCAAACCAACACCATGCCCTCAACTGAGGAAACACTCTCAAAGCCACAAATAAAGCATTAAAATAACAACAGCGAGGTGCTGGAATACAGCTGCAGCCAGTGCAGCTCTGCGGCCCAGCAGCCCATCCAGGCGGAATTGAGTGCCAGGCTGCACGGGCTGTGATGTGGCGCTTGGGAACATGGGATAGTGGGCATGGTGGGCATGCTGGTGGTTGGACTAGATGATCTTAGTGGTCTTTTCCAACCGTCACAATTCTGTGATTCTACAAGCAACTCAGAAGCAAATGCAGCACAAGAAAAACTGGAATTGAAATAAAGAGCTCCAGCTGAACCAGTCCAAACAACAGCTATTTCTCAAATTAGCCTCATTATGAAGTTCATCTCCCTGGCAGACCACAGCCACATCCATGCAGAGGTGTCACGGAGCACCGTGCTTTAAAGGCCACAGCCTGTGCTCACACCCACCAGCACAGAGCCTGGGCAATGCCTGCAGCACCTACAGAGCCTGACAGCCCACACTGCCCTCACCGAGACAGGGGAGCACCCTGCAGGGCCGCCTGCTGCGGTTTGCTGGAAGGGCAGCAGGCCTCGCTCAGCCGGGCCAAAGCTGGCTGTTGAAGTCACTCAGGACTGAAGGAGACTCAGGTGCAGGTATCACAGCAGAACACCTTTGTTCTTAATTAACACTGTTAGCAAACCAATGTGACAGCTTAGGAGCAAGGCCAGATCCACTGCCAGCGCTGCAGATGGAATGAGGGACAGTGTGGGGGGATTCCCTCCTACCAGAAGGGGAGCATGAGGCCCCAGCACCCTGCAGGCCCATGGTTGCTTCCGGCGGCTGCGCTAAGCCCGGTGCTCAGTGAGCAATCCTTCCAGTAGGCCTCGCAGTACGCCACCAAATGCATATTCATCCTAAGAATGCATCATGTTAATAGTTCAGGCAGTTTTGCATTACTGACACAGTTAGCAGTAAAGCATGGAAAGAGAGGCAAAAGCTCTACGTTCTAATTGTAAAATTCATAGCAAGGAGGGAAAAAAAAAAAATCGCAGACAACACAGAGCTTGGAAATGAATCCTGCTGGCTGCCAAGCTCTTTTTTTTTTTTCCAAGCAATGCCTAATTGCCTCAGGAAATACATTAATCAAAGGGTCCCAGAAGCCCAAGAATCATTTTCCACAATCCACTGGGGCGGAGCGATACAGACCCGGGCAATACAAGGAGCTGCGTGCGTCCTTGAGACACAACGCCTACAGGAGGAGTAGGAAAGGATACCAACCAAAAGCTCTTAAACTCCTTGAGCAGCTTATTGACATCACACTTGGGAGAGCTCCAATAAGAACAAACGGCACTCTGACCACAGGGACAGCAAGAGGAATTAGAGCAGCTCATGGATCCTGCTGTCAAACTGAAGCACAGAAGGTGGCACGAGGAGTGCTGTGCAGGGAGCAGGCCAGGTCAGCACGAGGATTGCCGTCAGCACCAGAGCTCTGCAGCGGGTACCAGCACTCCTGGCCCCAGCTGGAGCAGCCAGGAGCCTGATGTCCACACAGGAGCTGCTGCTGGCACATCCCTGCCTGGCCGCCCACGTCCCCTTGCTGGCACTTCTTGGCCAACCACTGCCGCTCACAGCACTGGCGAGAGTATAAGGAGCTCTTTCCTCACATGGCTTGCTCAGCAACCATTTTTACCCACAACGCATTTCCTAAATCTCCATTTCCATACATTACATAAGCTTTCCAGGTCTGATCTGCAGTTGCTAAGCAGTAATTTTGCATGACTAAAAAAGCAATCCACGATTGCTAGGTTCACTTAATGTTTTGGTTTTTTTTCCCCTTGTTACAATGTAATTGTAGCTATAATACAAACATTGCAGAATGCCCATCTGCAGAGAAAACCAGGCTGAGAACAGAGCGAGTACACCAGAGCTGCTTTCTAGGAGCCTTTACTTCCCCCTTTGCCACTGCGGGAAGCAGAAGCTTGGTACAGCACAAACCCATATGCAGTATGTTTTCCATCCTGCTAGGCAATGTGACAAAGCCAAGCTTCCACCCCAGTGCCACAGGCATGAACAAACTCCGTGCAGACAGATCTCTAACCAACAGAAGATTTTCCCCCAAAGCTCCCAGCCACACCCCACACACTGGCCTAAGTACATTTCCCCAACAGTTCCAGTGTTTAAGTTATTTTTCTAAGACAGTAATTCCCTGCTTCAATCACTTTGTAAGAATTAACTTTACCTTGCTTTATCTTCTCTGAAAGATTTGCTTTCCCCCAGACACCACTCAGGTTCCCTGACCACCCGTTCTCCATCACAAGGCCCAGGACGGACCGTCTCCCTCGGCTCACTGCTGCTCCCAGCTGTGCCCTCTTCCCCGCTCAGTGCCACTGGGGCAGCTCCAACACAGCCAAACAGATGTCAGCCATAGACACGTCCTGCAGCAGTGGGAACCCTCAGGTCAACTCACCAGCAACAGAGAACACTGTAGGAGCCACTGTCGATCCTCTCCACCAGCACTCCCCACGTGCTTACCTGCGTGCACACCAGCTTCACCTTCTTCCTTCCAGAAGAGCTGCTTTCTGCCCTGCCCTGCCCTCCCTTTCTTCCTGGGCACAGGAAGTAAGTATGTGATGCAGGGAGGCAGCTGACTGCTCACAGAAGTGAGCAGCTGGTTGAAGTCCCAAGTAGCCTCACCTGGCTGCTCTCCTTTGGAGCAGGTAGTAGAGGTACCCAAGCAAAGCACCCTAGCTTCAGCATCTCATTATGTCTTTCTTCCCCACGGGTCCATGTCTATGTAACCCCAAAGACTGATCCCTTCCTCCTCCTGCCCTTTTACTGCCAGCCCTTCAAGCTGGGGCTTGTGCCATTTTCTTGGGAGCTGCCATTTCACAATACCTTCAGTGTGAAATGTGTGCTCTGGGATGTATTTGCATTCAACCTTCAGTAGTGTTCATCCATGCACTCAGGGTATCTACAACTGTACAGCAGCAAACCACAATGCCAACTTGTGTACAGGCCATTACAGCAGTATATGTAATCTATAAAGTAGGAGATGCCTTGTTCCTGAGAAGTATCCTAGACAACGCAGATGATAGAAGTTTTCAAATAAAACATAAAGAGAAACTCATGGGAACCTGAGCAAAGCACCAGGCTGCAAAGCATTTAGAGCAGCGGTCTCATCAGAAACAGCAATGCTCTGTCCTGCCGCTTTGAATTCACAGGCTGTTCAGAGGAATAGTCGATAAGAATGAAACAGCCAGCATTTCTGAAACACGCTCACAAAGTAAAAAGAAATAACTTGACGTTAGAGTTCTAAAGGCAAAATTTAATAAATTAATATATGCATGCCAGATAAAAATACAAAATTACAATTGAAATAGCAATAATAATAATAAAGGAACACTGCTCAGCATTGCAGATTTCGCTGCAACCACCATAAACATCATGGAGAATTACTTAAAAAAGTACACGTTTTGTTTCTGTTAAAAACAAATTACTATATGATGAAAAAACCTGAAAGAAACCCAAGAAGAAATCAGCCAAAACAGTGGCAGAGAACGATATGAAATGCCAATAAACTGCCAGAGGCTCCATTTCACGTAAGCCGGCCTTCTTTTTAGTATCAGAAACCAATTACATAGAACATAAAAGCAAATTCACAACAGGTTTACACTGAGAAACATGCTGAATTACAACCACAAACTATCCAGAACAAAGATGCCGCACCAGGTCCGTTGTTTTCTTCATGGAATGATTCTCACCAGAGCAGGGAGAACAGGGAGCAGATCATGCAATAGCTGTAGGCTTCTCGTTTATTTTCACATGATAAACACCCAGGAGTACTAGTACTGGAAAGTATGTGTTAACCTTTTTCAACATCAGCTGAATGGCACTACAGAAACGACAAAGAGTTCCTTCATTTTTATCCTGAATACATCGAAAGCTCTAGCAAATATGGAATTCAGCGACAAGAGCCATTAAATTACTTTAAAATATTCCTTCATCCATAGAACACCGTTGCTTCCTATTTTTTTTTATTTTTTTATTACAAAACCCCCAAAATATTCAAAATAAAATGTCTTCATTTTTTATAAGCATCTCCACCACAAGTCTCTGATAACGGATGTCATTCAACGCAGCCATCGCATCCAGTTCTGGCGCTCTCATAAGGGTTGGTCCAAACACGATGCCCAGGTTTTCTGCACTCATGAGGTTTTCCTTTTCATGAAGCGTTACTCTGCAAGAAAGGACAGGGTTTTTCACTCACTGTGAGATGCTTCCAGTGCAAATAATGATCACATAGCCTTAAAAAGCACCGGGAACGGCTTTTTGGATCCGATGGATTAAGTGCAAGTTTAAAAATGAGTGCATTTCGTCACCCTGCTACTTCATCATTCACCTATACCACAAATACAACGTGCAACGTCAACTTGCTAACTGGAGCAGCAACTGCAACTCCTGAGCCAGGTAAGGAAAAATCATCTTCTCTTGTCACAAGCAGTCAGGTGGGGTCTTTTTTTTCTGGTTCATGCCTCTGTTCTAAAACTTCCACTTGAAATGTTACTGGAATAAATGAATAAATGGGCAAGTCAGGCAGAAGCCCTGTAGCTGAATTCTGCCTGAGGTCCTCTGCAGAGTCAATGTATTCCTACTGGTGCAAGAACTAGAAAATGAAAACAAAAGAGCTTAAAATCAAGTTGTTTTTTTCCTAAAGAAAGGGAATAATTCCTATACATTGACAAAGTTTGTGTTACTAAAGAAACTGAAGTGCCACATTCAGCTTTTTCCCCTACTTTCCAGAAACAAACAGGACCTGTGCTGTTGTACTGCATCTCCATTTGTCAGCCTCTCTCAAGCAATTCTGAAGCCTACTGACCAGATTCCACTTGAGGGCTGTGCAAGAACCTCACACAGAACTGATGTTCCCATAGTTTTGAGCAGGTGGCACCTGGTATGAGGGGATCCACTCTGGCAAACCTCACCAGGTCAAGTAACTCTGTGCCTAATGGGTGTTGGCTCAAGCCCAGTACATGCCTCTTTTTTAGTGTGTTGGGGATGATAAGGATAGATGAAACTTTGCAGAAAAAGACTCCAATCCATAAGCACTAAACTGTATGAGTTTCTTGCCCTGGCAATAACTTACTACTTCCAGAGATACTAAAGGCTTTTTTTCAACCATAAATATTCCCTGCAACTTTAAAAATTGCACAAATTTGTCAGGCAGGTGACTTTCCTGCTTCAAAGCAACAGCCTTTTTTTTTTACTTACATCCTTCAAATACTTTGTGACTGCTTTAAGCGGGGGTAAAAACCAGTGCTTGGGGGATAGACTGCACAGCAGTGAATACTCTCCACCACAGCCAGCCTCAAGGAGCAACTTCAAATTTGCAGAACTTGGTGTGCCTTGCCCAGACTTTCCTAGAGGTCCTGGTGTGGACTTTGCTTTGCAGACAGTCTACCTACCTCTTCAAATGTGCCATGAGATACCTCAGCGTTTCACAGTGTGCAGGCGGCAGCAGTTTCAGCGCCTCGTGGAGAATTTCCAGTTGTTCATCTGGATCGGTGGTTTCTGAAACACAGATGTTCACGGTCACCACACGCACAACCAGAACTCGCACACGGCAGGATAGGAATGGCGGCTGGCAGGAGAGCAGGACCTCACAACTCTCTTGGTCTATTCATTTACAGGACCTACCCAACCTTCATCGTGGAAGATTTGCTCATCCGAAGCTCAGAGCACAGTCAGGATGTGATTGTTTTGGACAAAGACAGCTGCCCCCAAACTGCGCTCCACTAAAGGATTCCATGCAGCCTACTAAAAAGAATTCCCCTTGCAGACCTTGCTGACTGGACTAGTTTTTTGCAAATAAACCACAGGTGCGGGCCTGGAACAGCAGAAGCTACTGGGAACTTTGCCATCAGCTTCCCTGGCTGTCTCCGTTCTGCTTGGAAAGCGCCTTCTCCAGGGCGGCGGCAAGCCCAGCATCCGGCCCTTCCCTTCTTCCCACAGCAACCTCACGCCTCTCCAGGTGGGCCTGCTAAATACCAGAGATGGCTCATGCAGCTGGGATGCTCGGCAGAGATGCTCCAGCTGGGCTTAGCACCCTGCCTGCAGACTCATCACCTGTGAGACTAGCCTTGATGGTGGCCTTATGGTGAGCACTTATCAGCCTGTAGAAACAAATGGCTTCTTATTTTTAAGCATTCTCATAAATCGCTTTCTTGCTAGCAAGACAAAAGAAGACTTTAAATATCCCTGTCAAGCACTAGATGCTCACGTAGCACATGCAAAGTGATGGAATCCATGATGTGTGAGGGAAAGGAAGCATCGCTGGTAAGAAAGGGGAAGACAAATGCGCCCACAATCATGTAACGCCACACGATTGTGTTGTAATGTGCAGCACACATGTACTTCCGCAATCCTTCCTAAATAGGGCACGCAGAGGAAGTTTAACAGGGACAACCATTAAATCAATGGGCAAGTCATGCACAGAAAGGAGAAGAAAAGGAGGAAAATGCATTATACATACTTGCGGACTCTATAAACTTTGGGTAGGCATCATACGTGATGAGTGGAATTGGCAAATCCCTGAAGTACAGTTTAAGTGCACCAGTGATAATATTGATATCTTCATACATATTCACAGAAATATCAGCCTTCTCCCCATCTGCATGGAGAAGGCAAAGACATTAAACCTCAGAAATATAAACAGATGTAAAACAGCATACAAAAGGAAAACAGCATCTTGCTTAAGTAAACATTATTAAACTGGACAAAACTACAGCATTTGGGTTTATAAGCAAAACCTCATTTTACTGGGCTGTGAAGTTCATCATTTCACAGTCGAGACTTTTACACAGAAACTTATCGTTTCTTCACTTAAAATGACAAAAAAAAAAAAAGCCACTTGGAGCACTATGTTGTAGAAACGTGTGGAAGTTGAGCTATTTCTGTACACACTGCACTGCCAAACAACGCGTTTGTCAGCACTGCATGAGAAAGCAGGGAAAGTCTGAGAAAAAAAAAAAGAAGCAAAATGAAGCCATCTTCATCCACAGTCTCCCTGTTTCCTAAGAAAAACATATGTTCGCCATTTAGCTACAGCACACTACCTACTCCTGACCGCAGAGGACATGGATCCAAAACTTGGCTTCTGCAGCACATCCCCACCCTGCTATGGCTGCAGAGGAGGCAGATGCTGTGTGAATAGGTCCAGCTCTCCCCTGAAGCAAGAGGGAGAGTTTACAGAATGGATTTCGGCCTTGATTTCTAATGGGATAGAGGGACTACAGCTGGAAAGCCTTTCATTGTCCTACTGCCTTTTGTCAGAGAGAAGAGTTTGCTCTCGCTGACTTCCTTTAGAGTGTAACTTTGTTTGCATGATTGTATTTATCTTATTATTTTGGAGCTTTCATCCAGAAAGATGCATTTAAATTGCACAGCCCTCTTAAGGCACTTCACCACATGCCTTGTCCCTCCCCCACCCTGCTGAGCACAGTTTTACTTGCAAACCAGGGCGCTAGTTTAGAAAGCTTTATTGTTTCTTATATAGGTGGTCAGTGAAGCGCAGATACTGATGGAAGGAGAAGGGCAGATTCAGTAATAAAGACCGAAGAGAATCTGATATGTTTTTCTGACTGAGCAGATCCTGCTGCCCTTCTGCCAACATAGCCCCTCACTCCCTCTGACTGCTGGCACAGCAGAGCATGAGGAAGGAGAGGGCTGCACAGAAAGGCTGTGTTTATTTAATACGGCAGCACAAGGGAAGAACATACCTCTGTCAAATGCCATTTTGACATCTTCAATAAGATCACTAAATCCTGAAACTCTGTACAGTCCTTCGGAATTAAGACCTGCAGGGAACATTTCAACAGATTAAAATCAGTATTAATTTTACAGCTTCCTTCCACGCAGTCCTTTCTTTGCCAGGTCCTTCATTTAAGAGAAGAAAAGCAGACCAGTTAACGGCCTGATCAGGCTTTTCTTTCAGAATGAAATCGTAGCCTGCCCTTTTAACCCTGACCCTTGCATTAACTGCTTCCTTATATCAGCACTAAATTATGTTTATGCAAACGGTTTCAGAGCTGAAGAAACATATTAAGCCAATTACAGCAGATTTAAAAGTAACTGAAATTAGCATGAGATGTTCTGTCATCATTTCAGAGTGAAAATAAATATTCTAATTCTAGAAAAGGATATCTGTGGACTATGGGAACTAGCAAGAGGAAACACGTCCTCACTAACTGGCTTTGATTCTGGCACATTCACTTGATTTTTAAATAAAAATATTACTGGAAAGACAGGTGCCAATATGTAACAATCAAGTAGTAATTGTCCATTAAGCAGGTTCTAGCAAAATCTATGAAATTATAAATGTGTATGAACCATGAAATAATACGAAGTATAACATTAACAGTGTAGGGTAAGTGGCAGTCATAAAACGTCTTGTGCGAATCTGTTTTGAGCAATCATACGCTCAGCAGAAACCTAGATGACCCAGATCAATCTAAACGGATTATCAGCAAAGCAACGAGAGCCCATTAACTACGCCTTACCTCGGGATTCAATCTCCCTAATGCACATGTCTACCACCATGGGTCTTTTAGTGAAGTGCGCTTTGACTAGCGTGGTAAGGTCACAGCTGTACACTTTTTTGACGTGCTTCAGGTCTGGCTTGCAGTCATTTGGGACCATCTTGGAACACTGCTTGTGCACATTTAAACCACAATCTGAGGGAAAAACCGAAGGACAATTAGGCTGGTGTTTGGTGAAGATGGATCCTGAGGTCAGGGCTGCCGAGCATGCGAGGATCCTGACCTGATCCTGCAGCTACAGCTTCTGCAAAGACACAGGCTGGGTGTGCAGCCGTGATGGCAGTCACCAGAACAGTTCCATTCACTTTAGAAGTGACTTTGGGAGCACGTTCCATTTACCTACTTATTCATTTGTTCATTCATTCCTTTATTTTTAAGCATAAACAAACGGTTCCACAGCAAAAGGAAAATGAGACTTAGCCTAAGTGAAGCTCAGCTGAAATCAGATGATGGAAAAATGTTCGTTCTGTTCAAAACCACACAGATCATACCAACCAGGGTTTGAGAAAAAACCACAATCATACAGGAAACCAACACTGATTAAACAGCACAGTCCCTTTTCAGCTAAGCACAGGCCGCTATCTCTGCCAGCAGCGGTGCCCAGCCAGCAGCCAGTGCCCTGAGTTCACCGCAAGTTCTCCAGTTCTGCAAAGGAGACTTGCAGGCATTTGGGAGGGAGCAGCAGCCAGCAAGAAATGTGGTACGGTGCAGTCAGGGCCACATGCAAGCTGCAGCCAGCATTCAGTGAGCCCCCAGCCCTGCCCACGTCTCCGCGCGGCTCTGCTGTCAGGCCCAGCTCACTGTGCTTCCACAGCAGTGGAATGAAGGGATGTGGACACCTGAAGCATCAACAGCTTTCTGCAGAGACTCCCCTTGGATTCTGCCAGCAGTTTATTCACTTTACTGCAAGGAACCTTGGAGCACATCAACCAGTGGGGTGAGGGCGGCTCTGCCGGGGCTTTAAATACCACCAACACTCCATTCCAACGGAGCTCTGACAAATCAGGTCCCTCAGGGCTATAAATAGGGAGCCCGAACTCTTTGGAAACATGTGACCTGAATCCTGCAGCATAATCCTCAGTGCTTCAGCTCTAAAATGGAAAGGAGATGTTCTGGCTTTCTCTGGCATTGACATTCACTGGCTGTTTGTGGGAATGCAGACAAGTTCCTCACCTTTTGGAGCAGAGTTTGAATGCCGTGCTGTAAGGGTGAGCAATGGCTCCACTTTCAACAGCAAGGAGAAAACAAAATTCTGAGTAGTGCTAGCAAGCCAGAACCACCTGCTCTGCTTCCAGAGCAAGGATTAGCAGTGGAGGCAAAACGACATGGAGCCAAAGAATGATGGGCAATGCCTTAATGCACACATGGAAGGGAAATGTCCTGACATCCCACAGGAAATCTTAATTCTTGATTTCTCTTGTTTTGAAACCCTAAATTTGCAGTAGAAATAGTATTTATGACTGCAAATATCATGATTGTACACAAATTCCTAAGGCTGCCACAAGGAGCACCTGCTCCATCGGGTTGAAAAGGTTGGAATATTAAAACATTTCTCAGAAATGTTATCAATGTCTGTCAAAACTGCTGTCTACAAGACTGGAATGCTTCCATCTTACTCACGAGGACTCACCAGTTATTTCCTGAGTGCAAATTAGCCACTTCACATAAACAGCAATATAGCTTAGAGTTATGTTTCTGGGAATCCAAGGCTAATTAAGACTAAAATATATAAAAATAGAAAAACATGCTTCCAAGCGTCTTATGCTTGACTTAAAGCAATTATCACATTCACTGAGCTCATCCTGATTGTATTTACATACAAGAAAGTTTTATTTCATTAAAACATCTGATTTACAGAGATGTTTCCTATGTGAAAACCTCGCTTCTGAAAATAATTGTGTTATTGCTAATCCCACAGACTCAAATAGGCTTTGGATCTGACCTAATTAATACCAGAATTACAACAGAAAAAGTCAACTTTCCTTCTCTGTCTTTTGTTCTTCCTTTACACTTGACTGGATTTTACATACTGACCCACTGCTTAAGGGCTCACAAACACTCCTGAGAAACATTTAAACCTAGAAATACTTCAGATACTGAATGCTTACAAAGCACACAAGCACTGCTTTCAATAACATCGTTGGGCTGTTCAGTATCTTCCCAACAGTCAAGGCTCTTTAATGCTTACATGAATGTAGGGGACTCACTCACTTTAGCAACTTGACAGCAATATCTACTTGGAAGAGACTTCAGTGTATTTGCAACAGAAAAATGCTACTTGTTTCAACAGATGAGCTGCAACTCCCTTGTGCTGTGGTTTCTATCGGGTGGATCCCTCTCCTGAGCCAATGGTCATGTCTCAGTCACTGGTCTCTGACCAAGCTGACAGCCAGAGTCATGCACGGCTGAAGGATGACTGTCTGTCTCGCTAACTCAGACAAGGTAGAAAGCACACAGCCAGAAGGTCAACCCTCCGCTCCACAGAGCTGTGTGCAACGTGCCAACCTTCTGCTCTAATGACATCCAGCTTACTTGTTAGTACTAAAAGACAGCACTTACACTGCAAATTGTGTATTATTAAATACATCGGCCCTCTGCTCTCATTGCAGATGCTTCACCAAGGCTTTGAAACCCATTATTTGAGAATCAGCTAGAAAGAAACAGGAAAGTCTAGACCTGATTCTCTCTGTGTGCTTCTGCATGGTGAAACCTCAGGTGTGCCCGCCTTGCCTTCATGTATCTGTATCATCTGGCTGGGTGTGTTGAGTAAGACCAAGATTCTATTGATTTCACTCTTAAGGTCTATTTACTTCTACTTACATCAAAATAAATCCAAAGTAGCTAAATTGGCATTAGCAGCTTTACTCCTGATCTGCTGCAAAGTAACAAAGAACCTTATCTGTTTCTTAAAAAGTTCCCACCTGCTGACCAGCAGCATGAATTGGAGAGAAAGAAAAACCCCCATAAGCATAATAAATGCCAATAAATCCTATAATAACACATGGCAGATTTAAAATATGCACTCATGACCCCTGGCAGGTCAACGGGGAAACTTCCGCTGTCTTCAGTTAATCAGAATTCCACCTTTACAGAGATCATTTCTCCCGACCCAAACCGTAAGTCATGCGTGCCATTCCTTTTTATACTGCTAGCAAACTGTGGCCACCTTTCAAATATACAGAATGCGACCAAAAAAAATGCTGTCATAAATTCAAAAGCACATAAGAAGTAGGGAAACTTAGGAAAAAAAAAAAAAAAAAAAGGAGTCAGCTTTGGAAGTCAGCAATAAGCTACCCTGACTTTAATAGCATATTGATCTAGAAGCTCAGGTGGGTTGTGACATTGCTTCTGTGAGAGCTATTAAATCTAAAACCAGCCTGACAATACTTTCCCATGATGCCCAGAAAAAGGTTTTGTAATGTTTAAGAAACAGCTTATACTGATGTTAGTTCACTGGGCTGAAAGGACAAATAAGGTGTTCAGATTAACGCATGAGCACAACCAAAAGATATACGTACTCTAATATTGCCCCATGAGCACACATCACACATATTTGCAGAGACTAAAATATACCGAGCTGTCACTTTTTGTTATTGGGCTGATTTGATTTTAGTCAGTTTTAGATTTCCTTTGGTTTGATATACTGGGTGACATGGCTGCTGATCGTGCTCCTCTGGAATTATACCATATGCTACATACATCATTCTAATTAGATTTTTGAATTATCCCGAAGAAAAATTCATGCATTTGGTCACTCTGACAAGCAGCTTTACGAGCCCAAAGGTAGATGTATCTTACCTGCAAAAAGCCTGCAAGATTCACCAGAGATGGGCGATAAGGGTGGGAGCGGTGGCACAGCACGATGCCTCGTGCAGGTCCACTCACTGCAGTACCCGATGGCCATGGCCGTGCCACCAGCTGCAGGAAGCTACCTGAGTGCAGGTGATGGGTTCTACTCATGCACAAATCATTGGTGTTGTTACTCTTGCAAGGGTGAAAAGGCTGGAAAGGAATTTGCTCTCATCAATCAGTCATGAGCTAGTAGCTTTCCTTTAATAATTTAGAGCTCTTTTCTGGAGTAAGGAAAGCAATGTTTTCTATTCCCTCAGACCCAGTGTGTGTGAACAAGCATGTAAGAGGCCCTGAGGCACTACGAGCTGCACTTTGTGCTTCCAAGCACAGGGCAAACGGCACAGGGCTCTGCTATGACAGTCTGCCCTCTGCGGCAGGGCTGCCTCAAGCAGCAGACAACCTGCCCGCTGTGCTGCCCTGCCTCACACATGCCATTTGTCAACCTGCAACACACATCTGGGGACAGCCTTTCTCCCACCAGAGTCTGAAGCAATGTCCCTGCAAAACTACTTTCAGACATACACGTCAGACCCCTGAAACCTGCTAGCAGTCATACCACTATATGGTGCACGAGAGGGTACATTATTCTTTAGGAAACAAGTTCAAGAGGGCAGCTGGTTACCTGGCAACACATTTTCCTAATACTACAGAAAAATCTGGGCTTATGAAATAGAACAAGAGAAAAAGCCTCTTGAACTAAGCCAATATCTCCCCTCACCCCAATCAAAAGAACACGCATGCCTGCGCTGCAAAAACTGATCGCAAAACAGAGGTGAGATGTTCTTTCTGGAGAATACATTTGGTGGAGGAGGTTGGATTTTTATGGAAGTTTTGAAAGATCACAGGCAACTTGGTCAGAAACTTCCCTGGCTGCGGGCCACGACACCTGCCTACCTCCTCGACAGCTTCCCTGCTGGGCCGCTGGCTTGCTCAAGGCTCCCGGGTCTGCGTGGGCTTGGAGATAAAGCTGTTTTTAGGACTTAGAGTTTCAGCTTCCCCATGGGAACAGCTTCCCCATGGGAACAGCTATGAGGCTAGGCTCTGCTGCCTGATTAGCATTTCAAAACGTTACAGCTCATTCCTCAAAGGAACACCACCAGATCCTGTGCATCTCCTCCAACAGCATCACCACCTGCATGAGCTGGGCAGAGGCTGCACTCCAAAGAGTCCCCTTCCCACAGCCCCTGGCCCTGAACTCTGCCTCTTGCAGCTCCACTTCGCTCTTGTTCTGGCTTTGGCCCCTGCACAGTCAAGGAACCCAGCAGAACCTGGATGCACATCTCAACTCTGGATGTGCTGTCAAGGAACAAGTGTGGGCAGAGTGGGAGTTCATCATGCCCAAGGCATGCCAGCTACCCTGAGAGCAGGCAATATGACGGACATAACAGGGCAGCTTCCCTGCCCTTCCCTTTGCTGATTTACATCGCGAGTGTATCAGCCGTTGTTCTAGCCACAAAAAGCATGAGCACTGTGCCTGCTCACCTGCTGCCTGAGGATGGGCAGCCTCCTTTGGAGTCTCCTTCATCCCCCACACCAGAGGGGCAAAGGAGGGTTGTCCACCAAAAGGGATTTAGCAGCAAGGCATAACAATTGCTCAGCCAGAATCAGCTGCTTGTCCCTGCAGTGATAGGCCGGTTGCAAGTTTACCTCAATCGGCTCTTCAGAAAGAGATCACCTACTCCAAGGAAAGCGGAAGACAGGTAGGTGCTCCATGGGTGGCAGGCTAAGACAGCCCAGAGAAAGCCTAGCTAATTGATGATCTTATACCAGCCTGTTTTAAAAAACCTGCTGATTAAACCACTTACTAAGAACAACAAGCAAAAGGGTATGGAAGAAGGAGCTGATCACACAGCGCCTTGAATGCTTCTGATGGGACAGTACACATGCAGCCCTTGACAAGTCTCCTGGTCTACAAATGTGCTTGGAAGTACACCAACACAGCAGTAATGCCTTTCTTTAGGCTCTGATAACACACCACACTTCTCTGGTGTGGAAACTTCCACAATGTTTCTGGGTCTTACATGTTTATACCATTCACAAAACAAACTCCCTACTGCTTATCCGAAATTTTTCTTTGGATATTGTTCCAGGTTCTCTTTTGAATGCATTCCGGGCAACACGATGAGCACAAGAACAACAAGGAGACTTACATAGCAGAAATATAATTAAGAACACATTTTTTAAGTTTTTGCATCAGATTGGGAGCTGAAGATACTCTTAAGTCTTCATTAGCTTCTGCTGAGCTTCGATGTTTACACAAGCTGCTGGCATTATAATTTCAAACACTTCTTCGGTTATTTCTACTTATTGCAAAAGCCCAAAGGAAAGCACGCTGGAGATGGAGCGCGTCATCAGAAAACGCAGACTCCTTGCATACAAATGAGCCCTCAGCTCAATAGAATTTTAAGGGCCTGTGGCTAGGATGCAAAAATCAGAATCATGACCCTCTGAGACAGTAGGGTTGATGCCTGTGGTAAGGATTCACTCTAAACAAGCAAACCTTTCTTTCAAGCTGAGGAAATAAAGATAACATTTCAGAGAATAAAGTGTAAGAAAAAAGAAATTATTCCTCTTATGCTCAGGATATGTTTGCAGCAGAAGTAAGACTAAGTCCACTAATCCATCTTCTACAGGATCCAAAACCTGGACATGACCCTGACTCTTTAATTTTGGAACATAAAATCTTGCTGTGTTTTGTTACATGCATTAATCCCCAAACCTTCGTAGTCAAGACAGGATCCAGCACCTTACTTCAGCTGATAACCACAGCTCAGGTGGCAGGGATGGTGGCTACAGTTACCTCTGCTCTTATCGGAAGGGAAAAGAGATACTCCTCCATCTGCAATAAAATACGACCTTGGATGAGCCATGGAGAGCCACCTCCCAGAGGCTAAGTATACCAAGCAGTGCCAGAAAAGGCACAGAATGCACTCAAGGTTGTATTTTGGCTGAGAAGGACACATTCAGTCATGCTGGCCTGAAACAAAGCCTGAGCCAGGGCAGTTCAGGTTGCTAAGGCATCCTCACTGGTTGCTATGGCACGTGTACAGTTGCGAGTGTTTGGTTCTGGTTTATTATTTTTCAAAGGATCGGCTTGTTTGTGTAACAAAAGCTAATCCATCAGCCATTACAAATAAGCTCCGCTTTTTCCTCCGGCTCCTCCTCTTCTGTTCTCAAATGGATGACATTTATCTCTGTCGTCAGGTCTTGGACTGTCCCACATGCCTACTGCAGCATGTTTTTGTGCAGGAATGGTTGACGGTAGCCCATGCAGTAATCCCTTTATATTTGTTAAACTTATCACTTCTGTACAGCCAACAGATTCCTCTTGAGATGCGCAACTGTCTGCTATAAAAAGCAAATGCTTTAAAAATATAAAATTACATATGATCAATGCAGTTTCGCTCATAGGTATTTTCAATAAAATGATTACATACACCACAAAACAGATTTTGTGAATTTCCCTGGAGTGGCATCGAAACCCATCCGAATGCAAGTGGGCTGCCTCCTGCTATAAGCTGTAATTTTTCTCTGAAGCCTGAACTTACTCTGGAAAGCAAAGGCCTTGTGTAGTTCCCTGTGTATGTGCCTCACTGTTTCCACATTAAAACGGCTCAGTTCAGAAGCAAAACGATTTCTTTGTTGTTGTTGTTGTTTTTTTTAACTGATACTCATGCACACACTGCCAAAGTGGTGGCACTCGGGCCTGGGCTATGCTGGCCAGTGGTGGCTCTCCAGGCCATTTGAATGGGAATTCAAAGGCATCTCCACACAGGAGATTCAGCCTCTGCTCAAAGGGTGTTTGCCCCTCAGTGGCTGTAGGGCTGGCTGAGCAGTACTGGGACCACCTCTCCCACATCAGCCACCCCAGCCAGAGAGCTGGTGGTTGTACAACGTGAGATTTTAAACTATGGAAAAGATCATCAAAGGTGCTGGAAGCTACCGACACCAGCATGAAATCTTACACAAGACAGAAAGCCCTAATTATAGTTTCTGAAACTATGAAATCATCTAATACACATATGTTCCTCTAGAATGTCAAGGAGGAAAAAAGAAGGCAGGCAGTACTTATTACCATCCCCATAAGGAGGAAAGAACACCGCTCCTCAGAAGTTTTTAGAGAGATCTGTGTAAAACCAGAGAATCAGCTCCATCGTACTTACATTTTAAAAAGCATCACAAACACTTCAGGTTTAATTTTAACAATCATACTGTTAATTTCACACTGCCATGGAGCATCGTGAGCCTTCAGCCCTAGTGTGTTTCTCCTCCAAACCAAAACTTTACACTCTACCTTGGGTGCGAAAGGAAGATGGCACATTGACAGGCTCATACGAGGGCAAAAAATAAATGCCTTATTCAGAAAATGACTCAAGAACAAAATCATGTTCCCTCTTTCTCTTCTAGCACTGCACATACATCCTGTGCGACATCAGAAGCAGTGAGAAGTACTAAGAGTCTTAATGCAACAGTGAAGGATGTGGCTGCAAATGAATACCCAGTAGGGGAGAATACCAAGAAAGGAAAAAACATTTTTGCCCAAGCACTTCTTAAGTCAGCACTGTTTTCTGGACAGTGCAGATCTGCTGATAACGACAGAACATTGGGTTTCAAATAATTCTGGGGGAAAGATTCTAAAATATTTCAATCCCATTTGTCCATTAATTAATTTTGATTTTATTTTGGAGTTCTGTGATAAAGAGCTCTGTTACTTGCTTTAGACAGGATTTCAGAAAGCTTTAAAAAAAGCAGATTTCTTAAATTAGCTTGAAAATTCAGTTTCCAGGGCAACAAATGCAGGACTTTATACATCAACATTTCTTTGCACCACTTATATAAACGTGGCTGCTAGAATGTCATAAGACACTTTTAAATTCAGTAAACTATTCTGATCACTTTGATCCTTTTTTGCCTTTGAAAAAAGCTGACTGTCCTTCCTTTTCAGAAGAATCACATCCATAAAATTGCTAAAGTGTTTTACTTTGGAGAGGCTTAGGCGCAGAAACGCCTGCAGTGATAGCCACGTGTGTAACACATTTATATCAGCACCTGCACGCTTATGCAACATTTTTGTTCGCATCCCTTATTCATCATCCTCTTTCTTTCTATTGCATTCAGTTTGCAGGCCCAGGAGATGACTTAGGGCCCTCTGGGAGTCCACTGCACTAGACAGAAAACGAACCCAAATGTCCATTTCACAACTGGAATGTGAAATTCGCTGCTTGCCCACCCTGCATACGAAGATTCTCGGAGAGTCTCGGACACCTATCAGTAAATGTAACGCATTATAAAGGAGATAAGGTAAAGAACACGTCTGCCTATTTTCTCTCCATTCTGAAAGGAAAATTAAAAAAAAAACACAATAACTGCTGTGGTTTCCCCCACAAGCACTTAAGAGGTGCTCTGCTGTTACCAACACAAGGACTCCAACATTGGGGGCGCGTCTCCTTGGATTTCAGCAGGGGTCAGATCACACCCTTGCCGCACGGGTGTATGGTGAAGCATGCTGCAAATAAAACAGTAACAGCAATGGGGGTGACTCAGGTAAAGGAGAGGGAATGAGCATTACCTGCACACTTGACTCCCTGAGCAATGAGGCCCCACATAAAGTTGGCGCAGTACTCACACCAGTGCGGGCCCCTGAACGTGTGCACCTGGAAGACAGCAGCAGAAAGGAAAATTACAGAGAATAACTCACCTCTTTCACAGACATCAAAAGCAATGTCTCTCAACAAGGCATAACTCCTCTTCTTAGAAAACACTGCTTGCATTTGCTAGAAGTTTCTCTTTACCATTGCAGGAGAGGAAGAAAGAAACATCCGAACGAGTGAACAGCCGAGGGGCCTGCAGTGCTGTGGGAAGATGTTGCCCATTCTGCACCACCTGGAGCAGCACGACCAGGGTTGGGGTCTGTTCTCACTCTGTGCTGCTGCAGGACAAGCAGTGGTGGTGCTCCTATCCCGCCTGCTGGCACCCCTTGGTCTGTGCAGAATGGCATGGAGTGCACGTCCATGAGGGACGCACACGGTGATGAGTGCTGGAGCAGCCCTGGGTAGAAAGCGTCCTGCCTAGCAAAGCACCAGTGCTGCACAGACATCCCGAGAACATCCTGAGGGCCTTCCAGTTCAGAACAGCTCCAAAAGGAAATTAATTCTCTCCAGACTACTGCCACATACTGGAAATCTCAGTGAGTCTACTAAGTGAAAACAAGTCCCAGGAAGAAACAGCCAATGCTGCTTCCAGTCCTGGCTCACGCGTGAGCTGCAAATCCTGCAGACACCACAAATTGCATTGGGTTTTATTCTGATAAAGCGCCATGGGAGACCATGGGATGCTTCGCAGAGATAATCATGGCTTCCTTAGCCAGTGCGCAAGAGTTTGCGAATCTTGCAAGAAAACAGTAATCATAAAGTAATGAAATTTGCAGTGAAATACAACAAACATTCTTGAGGCTTAACTCAGTTGATTCTCCAGAGTCACTTGGCAGAGAGCAGCCCCTGCACCAGGTGCACCCAGCAGCTGGACCCCAGGTAACACTCACCTCCAACAAGCACCTAGCGGTCCAGGCAGGGTCCTACTTTGGCTGCAGACCTTCCTGCACTTGCTGCCTGCCAAGCAGCGGCAGCAGGCAGGTTGGTACACTGCTCTGGAGAGCTGCTCTCCAATTCCCCAAGGCACACGGTGGCTCCCAGCCCTGCTCGCCCTGAGCATCTCCAGAAGCAGTGCAGGGTGTGGGGTGCTGGGTGCCCAGCAGCTCCAGCAGGGCAGTGCCACCCCCACCAACTCTGGAGGTGCAACTGTTCCCTTCTCACAGCTCCAGCTGACTCCTGTGAAGCAGATGATGACAAGACTGTCAGCAGCTGCAATCTTTATTTTCTTGTTCCCTCTCCACACAAAGAGATTTTTCACACCTTCTTCCCCGTGAGACACCTGCGCTACCCACACCCTCTTGGCCTTCTTCCTCAGCCCCCTGCTTTTTTGCAGGTCTTTGGCAGCCTTCCTTTCTCAGAATAAGCGCATTCTAATCTCAAGTAAAATGCTGTACTTTAATGCCTGCGGGACTCACATAACTTCTGCAGGAAACAAAACCTGCCTTGCGGTCACCAGCAGGGGCTGGGCTCAGGCTGCTCGTCCCTGTGACGGCAGCTGCCGCGATGCAGAAGCAACTCAAAACAGTAGGGACAAGGCAGGCTCCCCTGCTCCCCTCTTTCCCACCAGCACAGCGTACCATCATTCCCTTCATGGGTTTGGATGGAGACTGGCCTTTGCCCTTCAGGATCATTGTCTTGGGATCACTGTTCTCATCCCACACAGCCGGGCTCCACCCAAACACTGCAATGCCTTGCTGTAACATTTCCTTAGGAAATTGCCTTCTCAGGTGAACATTCGTCCCAAGACTGCTTAGCTTCACCTTGTCCCATTCAAATTACTTCCTTACTCATTACTCTGAATGCAAAATTAAAACAAATTAAAAGCCGCTGGTGGGTTTTTCTATTTTCTGTAATGCTTTCTCTTGCCTTGACCTTTCTCTGACATGCCAGGGGAGGTTCCCTGGCAACATTAACTAGGGGCCTGTGGCCCATGATGCCCTTTCACCCCGGTGCATGCGACCCTGCAGGACCAGGCCTGACGCCTCTTCTGGGGTCTGGAAGCACTACTGCCTTTGCACAGAGCCCAGTGGTGCCAGAATGTTCACCTCCCACTGCCACAGAGCTGAACTGGAGGTCCAGCCCTGCACAGGCTGAATGCACAGACCACTGGAAATGAAATCAGAGGCAGTAAACCATGCCAGAAAACAATGAGAAGTGGTCTTCTGAGGCCAGAACGGCCCTCTGACTGCTTCACACTGCAGAGCAGGGCCAGGCAGCACACTAGAGGGGAACGTTTGCATCCCATTACTAGCAAGAGGGCCAGCACCTGCAAACAATATTGAGTCTATTGCATGACCCTTTAATATAGCATTCTGACTTTTACATTCAATTCCCCATTCTAAAAACCTGCCAAGTGACTTGCTTATTTCAAAACTAAAGCATTCCTTTCCAGAAAACTTCGTGACAACACACCCAGCAGAATTCCAGAGATCCTGACTTAAATTATAAGGTGCGTCTTTCCCCTTATAAAAAGAGCACGTGCCATACGCAGATGTTTTATAAAATGTGAAAGTACAAAACTGTCAACTCAGGCTTTGTACCTCCAAAATCTTTCATTCTCACTCCTGTCCCAAAAATCCTCCTCTCTCCCTCTTTCCACAAGATTTCAAGCGTGAGTATAAAAAAAAAAATCAAATTCTTGATCATTTTAAAGGAAAATACCTACTTCTAAACTGAGCTAAACTCCAATTATTAGGCTGCCCTACAAATCTAAGGATAACAGGGGAACTGCACATTGACGTTTCTATTTTGAACTCTCCCACAACAGCAGCAAGGTATAATAAAAAGGACTGTGATCCGATACAGAAGGAGAATGTTTTTTTTGGGTTTGAGAGTCATTTTCTTACATGCTGTGAAAAACATCTTACCTCTGGTGATTAGTGACTGTGTATCTTATAGAATATCATTTGGGGTTTTATTGGCATTTAATTAAAACATTGTTTATAAAAAGAGGCAAACTTAAGCAAATAAAAAAAAATGATCTGACGACTGACAACAGCCTATACCACAAGCTGGGAGCTCCTCAAGCAGATCTCTGATAATTCTCAGGCTTTAAAAAAGTCACTGCTGAAGTTACCTACATACTGCATAAACCCACTTACTTCTAATGCTTTTTGCTTTTACTGGGCAGTTCTTTGGCTGTTATCTGAAAAGCAGGAATGAGCCAGCAGATAATTAGCATTCAAAACTGGGGGACTTGCATTATATAACTTGTCAAGGCAGCGAGAGAATATCACCAAAGTGCTTTGGAAATGTGACGTGCAAGAACATCACGGATCTGACAAATTATGTATACATAAAATAAACACTGAACTCAGAAAACAGTCTCTCCAACAGCACGCAACAATGCCATCCCTGTTACAGGCTGCCACGGCCTCCCTGGGCAGCAGCTCCATCAGGACCCATGCTCCAAACAGAGCAGCATAGCCTCTTCCATAGCCCTCCATGCTGAGCTGCTGGCAAGAAGAATGGGATTTGGAAAATCCAGGCAACATCATCTGTGTTGGGATGAAAGATATTGACTAGAGAAAGGATGGAAAAAGTGTTGCATCTTTGCCTTCTTTGAGAGCCGTCTGCTTTGGATAGCCCTATTGGTTCTTGGAGGAGACCAAGCTGGCTGGGGGCTGAGTAATGGCACACACTAGGGACCTGTGCTGCACGGTGCTCCCAAGGTGCGGTTCTGCTGGCTATTGCAGCATCTTTCAGACCAACACCTAAGGATGATGGGACGCTGCTGATGAAGCCTGTCAGCTCAGTGGTCCTCACTGATTTACAATTCCATCAACTGAATTCTGCCTGTTGGGAGTCTACCAAGCTTTTAATTGGATACAGGAGATGTTGTAAGCCTCAATTAAAACGATAACTCAGCCTGTATTATTAATGTCTGTCTCCTCAGTCACAGCTGATTTCATCAGGCACTGGGCATACCCACGCTGGCACCCAGTAGGCATGCCCTCTGTATGCACCACAGGTACAGACAGAGAATGCCTGGACATGAAGGGCATAGAAGAGAGATCAGTGAGAAAACAAACTGCCTCAACTATTGGTTTGGCCAATGCTTCAACTCAGTGTTTGCATACATTAACAACTGGCAGACCCTCTAAAATAAGGGTCTCAAGCATTCCAAATATTACAGAACACAACTTTCCTACTGCGAGGCAAACGTTGCTGCTGCTGAGTAATCTCAGAAACAAGAAGACTGCCATGACAACACACAGATTGCAGCTGTAAGATAATTCACTATCATGTGAAGGTATAGCAGAAATGAGCGTAATGAGAATATTGCAACAAACCACCAAAAGCAGAGCTGACTGCCTAACCCCGCTGTGGTGCTATACACGTGGACCCGGCTGGGATCAGGCCAACAACTTCATCCAGAAGCTCCAGAGAAGGGGGCCGTGGTCCAGAGCATCAAGTATAAACAGCATGGCTATAGGCAGCAGGCACAGACATGAACGCTGAGCAGGCAGCCCTTCCTCCCAGTCCTCGCTCACCCAGAGCCCCGAAGCGCTGTCACGTCGTGTTGACTTCCTGGTTTGTGCAGATCATGTCAGCAGAAATAAGAACAACTGGAAAATGGGGTTAGGTTCTGCTCTAAGAGAGACAAGGCAACAAATAGCAGAGAGAGTGGCAGGTTGTGTGCTTTTTGCCTTGTAAATGCAATGAAACTGATCACCTTTCTTTCAGAATGGAAGAGCACATTATTTTTTTTTTTTAAATCAATATCTAGAGACTGGAACACTATCCATTTCATTCCAGGCCTAAGTTACTTAACACCTGCGTCTACATACAAGATTCAGAAGCCACAGGTGAAAACTGAATAAAATCTTCGCAGTTGAAACAGGAAGTATATATACATGCCATATACACTCCACATAATGACATAAACGTAATACAAAACCTCAACAGACCCCTAAAGAAGGGATTTTGCACAGATGCTACGTTTAATTTAGAGGCAAAAGCGTTGATGAGAGCAGAAGCGGCGCTCCCTGCCCTGGAGGCCCCAGTCCCTGAAGAGTGTTTCTGAGCCTTGCCACTTGTGGGCTGCTTTGCTCCTGTGGCCGTGTGTATGGGAGACCCAAAAGAGCCACAGCTAATGACTTAGAAAGCTACCAGTAAGGTGGGATGGAACTACAGCTGAAATACAGATTTAGAAAAAGAAAAAAAAATCCAACTCAAAACAGAGGCAGATCTTGAATTCAGGGATTAGCATTCAGAAAGCAGAGAGGGTTAAATAATAATGCACTATTGGGAATCTGCTTTAGAAAAGCCAGGGCTTTAAAGAAAAAAAAAAAAAGTTAAAAAGAATCATTAAATAAATACCATAAGAGGAAAAAACTAAATCCATCCATGCCTAAAAGCTTTTCTGGCTTGAACTGCCGTATAACGCACCACAAGTTTCAGAAGCAGCTGCACACAACTGACAAGATCTTCTCAGAAGTTCTGCGGAGGATTTTCTCGTTTTGCTCTCCAGATATTGTCACTGCCTTTGAACATGTTTTCCCCAAGTACCAGGAGCCCAAAAGCAACCTCCCATTTCCCGAGGCTTTCTTATCTCTGAGTATGCTCAGAGGCTCTCTCCGGGGACTGTGCTATAGCGGCGCCCATCTCTCCTTCTGAATATTCATTCGAGCACAGTGACTCATTTAAAGATGTTTTGAAAAAATCTTCTCATTGCCAGGGCTGGACTTCATCAAAAGCAGTGCTCTCTTTTCGGTGGAGACCGACCAACGCACCCCAAATCGGCACCTGCCCCACTTTTTGGAAGATCAGAAATAGAAATCAGTTCATGTCAGAAGTCACACAAAAATGGCTCTGCTCAATGCAGTTAAGGTTTGTTACGGTTTCAGGTCTTCCTGCAGCATTTCTTCTGCACTTTTCACCTGTTGGCTCCCAGTGTTTAGGCACGGCTCTCAGGAGCAGCTCATTAGAACAATGGGATTTGGCATGGAAGCGATTTGTTATGGCTTTTTACACCAGCAAACACCTAGCACAGATGCAATTACACAGGTAAAATCTGGGCCAGGGCCAGGTTGGCGTATTTGTTTCAAACAAATGACTCTTGTTAGTACCAGCAGTCTGTCTATTAAAGCGATGTTTGAGTCCCTCCATATTGGCGAGGTCTCTCCAGCAGACACCAGTCCTCACTGAGCCCACTTCTCACCTGTGTATGGGCTGCTCTGCCTCCCTTCCAAAGGGGTCACCTCAGGAGGCTGCTTCAGCATGGAGAGATGAACTGTAACAAGTAAGACTAACCTAACAGCATGGCTTAAGCAACAGTGGAAAAACACCTCCGCTCTCTGGAAGAAGCATTGGTTTAAAAAGGGAGTTGTGTTCTGAACGCTCACTGATCTGCCAGGCAGCCTTACAAGTGTTATTTATTGTAATCAATTAGAGTGTGGTGCCTTGGGCATTAGTGAGATGGTGACTAAGGAACAGCATGGCAATATCAATACTGCACAGAAAGACAGTGAAAAACAGTCTTCTGGAGACATACATGATTTAATGAAGAGCAAAAAACAACGAAGGCAACATGCTAGGGAACGTGACGCATGGAAACTTGGTGCTTGGCCCATCTCTGATGGGCACAGATGCCTTCTGGCTTCTGCAGAGCATAAAGCATCTGAGACTGGGGCTGTCAGCAGCTACAAAACTCCTGCAAGTACCATCACAGCCAGAGGTGACCCACAGGTGGCCAAAGGAGCACAACACCCTAACCCCAGACCTGCTCCTGAGTGCCTGCTGCCATCTCCTCTGTTCTATGAAACCAGCACTAGCTGCTGTGCATTAACCATTCTCTATTCCTCCTCCCTCCACTGAGATGCCATAGCACCTCCAGTGTAAGAGGATCTCTAAGAGTTTGTCATTTCTTTGATTGATCAACATGACTGGTCCAAGCAGCAGCTGGGCAAAGGGTCAGGTCCTGTACTGCCAAGAGAATGTGGGCTGCAGGGATGCAGAGCAAGGTCCTCCTTGATGCAGGGCCCTGGGGACAGCAGTTGCTTCTGGTCAGCTGAGCCCTACGCCTTCATTTTGTTTCTTGTTTCAAATGTCTACCACCAAGGAGAGGCCCAGAATTGGCTGATATTTTCCTTGCTTCCTACATGGGTGGCACATTTTCTGCTTGACATTTAACCTAGGGCGCTCACTGAGGCACTATAAAGGGTGACATCTTTACACACAGGAAGAAAATTTGGACAGATGTGAAGAACAATAAAGCAAAGAAGCACACAAGCCATTCATTTGAAATCCATCACACAATCATCCTGAAGGGTTTGCAGTTATTCCTTACAGAAAAGAGAGAAGCCACACTTAGCAGCACACCCTCAATGCGTTGCTGCACAGCCCTCCAGGTGAGCGCATTTTGTTCTGTTCTTCTATAGCAAAGTTACCTGTGCAAGCTGACTGCATCTCACTGACCTGAGAAACCAGCTGCTGTTAAAGGTAAATTCTCCAACCAGTTGTACGTGTAAAAGGAACTACAGCATGACTATTACGAAGAAAGCAACCTGAGTGGGAAGCTTGTGCTGTGCCTATGACACTGGATCACACATGCAGCTTGTTTCGGAACAAGAGCTGGAAAATTCACAGCTATACAACCATTCAGAAACAGCTTCAGGGTAAAAACAAACAAACAAAAAACCACACAACAACTAAACCCAAATGAATGAAAAATCAAATTATCAGGTAATTTTCAAAGCAGCTCTGTTTCAGACCGTTAAAGGAATGCAGCTGAGGAACAGAGATGTCTGCAAAACTAAATACGTATTACCCTACACAGCTGTGGTACGTGGGAAACCACTGCCTCCTGGCATCTGCAGGAACCATCTTTAGACTCTAAGGAACAAATGAAAGTTGCAAGATGCCTCAGATCTCTGGGACAACTCAGGGTCTTGCTGGAAAAAAAGGAATAAAAGGCTCTGCATTTAAGTGACAGGCAGCAGGGTTAGACCATTAGACCATACCGAGAGCACATATTAAATGCTGTTTTCATATAGCATTTTGTTTTCAAATTTGTGCTTCAGTGAAGAAGTCCAACAAAACATCCTGATTGTACACAGCTTCCAATTCTTGTCATCATCTGAACTGAAAAGCCAGAAGGAAGTAGATAAAATCCAATGGCCTGGAGGTAAGTATGCATACATGCACATGTGCACATTCACACATGCACACGTGTGTGACAGGAATTAAGATTGAGAATCTGAGATAATGAAAAGATTCATAATTAATTAAATCATCAGACACTTATGTGACATTAATGGCTTCCCCTTCTCCTAAAGTTGATAAAAGCAAAAGTTACACAGGGTAAAAATTTATCAAAACGACAATATGGGCTTCATGTCCTGCCTGTAAGTTCATACTGACTGCTGCGGGAATTTGGGATGACACCAATTCACTCAGCCTTACAAACAAGGACTGCACATGATCTGACTGCCAAAGGTTGAGAAACTGAATCTTTACCAGACACTTATTACAGGCAGACACGAAACATGCATGTGCTGCATTAACACGTCTTAATAAAGTGCATAAGGCATTTGTTGTTTGCTTTTTGAAATCAGCACAATAGTGAGAAGCGACATCGAAGGCCAGGCAGATCTGGTTACGCCACAAGGTAGTTGCCCATGTCAGCAGCTCCAGCAGCCCCTTGTAAGCCATGCTACTCTTGTCATGCTCAGTCCATTAACACGAAGGGAAACGCAGACCATCTGCTCTGTCCAGATGCGGCAGAACATGCTTCTTACCTCCAAAGCTATTTACCAGCAACAAACTGAGATCTGATTAATCCTCTAATCAGATGTAAATGACTTTTTAGCATCACATC
Source organism: Alectoris magna (assembly GCA_030625065.1). Classification (NCBI taxonomy): domain Eukaryota; kingdom Metazoa; phylum Chordata; class Aves; order Galliformes; family Phasianidae; genus Alectoris; species Alectoris magna. Next base: position 16,879,419 of record CM060567.1, read on the forward strand.
ACCATAAGTAAAACTGAACTACAGTGACTTGAATGGAAAGAAAAGTTGGCAGGTTTCAACACTGCTGGCATCACCCAGTACTGAACAGTCGTAAATGGAACAGATAACCTGGATGTGACACACGGCATCAAGCACACACACACACACACACACACGCACGCTGCAACACTGCAGCAATTCCAAGTGAAACGCAACCCCCACGCTACCTGTAAAAGGAATAAGCAGCGGAATTTCTTACCTTGAAGTTATGAATCTTCTCGTATTTGGGAACATGCTCGTTTTCTTTCAGCGTTGCTCTTCTGACAAGCGATGTCAGCTGCGAATAAGCAAAGAGTTTCAGAGGTTGCCAGATCGTCACTGAGGACTTCTGCGCGCCCAGCTTCATCCCCAGGGCTGCTATCAGCAGATCGGGCTGGCGGCCCTCTCGCTTGGAGTTGCGCACCGCCGACCTATTAGCTCTGTGCCCCGGCCACGACTCTTTGGACGGCATTTTGGAACTGACGGGAGGAGAGCCGGCCGCACCGCCGCCTGTCAGGCTCGCTCTGACGGCGCCGGGAGGGGCATGGCAGCGGCGGCCCGCTGTGGGCACGGCTAGCTCTGCGGGACGCGGCGCTGCGGGAGGCTCCGCGCCGGCATGGCGGCACCGGCCCGCAGCTCTCCCTCCGCCGGCGGCCGCGGGGCGCTCCCGCCGCTCCGCGTAGGGCAGAGCCGTGCGGCCGGCACCGCCCCGCGCCCCCGCCCCGCAGCCAATGGGGCCCGGCGGGGCGCGGCTGTACCGGCGGGAGCCCGGCAGCGGGACGGGGCTGAGCCGGCACCGCCGCGTGGGCGCTGGGGGCACGAGAGCTGCCGAGTCGGCCGGTGGTGTTCGGCCCTATTCTTCTAAAGTCACTTTTGTCAGTTATACCGACGTAAACGGGTGCTCGTCAAACTCGCGTCAGGCAACGACCTCTGCTTCCAGCGAGCCGTAAGCATAGCTTCCACCTGAGGCTCAGCCCGTGCCCCCTCCCACCACAGGCCTACGACCCCAGCCGCACTCCTGCAGGGCTCCCAGAACACCAACGGAGTCCCACCACACTGGCACCCACAGCTGGACCTGCTGTGCATTCCCAAACAGTTCTCATCCAGGCAGCAGAACCACACTGCTGGTCTTACGGCAGCAACCCACACCACAGGGTGACCGCCCTGTCCCCTACCCATGTTGGCACCACATAGACCTTTCCCCGTGACAGCCTGCCTGGGAAAGTCAGCCCTCACAGCTCGGCGCGGGCTGCAGCACTGCAGCCGCTCTCCCTTCTGCAGCAGAGGTATTTTTATCTCTCATGACTCAGTAACAACCAAAGACAAGCGCAGTTTGTCGCAGGCTTCTGGATGGAAATGGTGTGTTGCAGCTGGATCGCTGTGTCACTGCACAGCTCTGTTCTGCAGGTATCGCTGGCCATGGGCCCTCAGCATTCCCCTGCACAGCCACCGCTACCCTGCCCCTGGGCTTTAATTACCTGCAGAGGGGCAAGATGCAGACACCAAAGTTCAACATACCATAGAATCACTTGATCTTTAAGGATCCCTTCCCATCTAATCCAACTCCCCTGCAATGAACAGGGACACCTGCACCTCGATCAGGCTGCTCAGAGCCTGGTCCTTACCTGCTTCACCAACCACTGATCTGTATTGCAAGTAAGCTGCTAATAATCCAGATCCTGGCCAAACACAGAACAAAACTGCTCATACACAGCGCCTCAGGAGCGTCTCAATATGTGCAGGAGGCAAGTGACAATCTTCCAGCAGCTACCTCAGTCTGCATGGGTTGCTTTTAACCACTCATGTCCGCTGCAGGTGGATAGATGTGCTTCTCTCACATTCTTCTGCACATCCTTCTGCTATGTGTCACATAGCAGTAGGAGATGAAGAAAAATGAAGAGAGCATTCAGAGATGCCAAAAACTGACCACCTCATCTTCACACACGGGTGAGAACAGCAGGGTCACAGGAGGAGGAAGCGGACCTTTGAGCTCCTTCAGTCCTTTCTCCCAGCTCGAGTCACTCCAAGGTTTCATTCCCAAAGACCACATTAGGTGAAAGTCCACATGGAACAAGGTGGGTCTAAACCTGGCCCAGAGGAGCCACCTGCTCCAAACCCCAAATTCCTCTGCTTTTATTTTGAAAAGGGAAAGAAACACTTCACACTAGGTGATAAACCCCTTGAAAATTGAATTTGTTGGAATAACCCAGCTGTTTTGTTCCAGAGCACATTTGCTATCAGAACAGACCCATACTAATACTTGCATCATTGCACTTAAGAAGCAAGATAAAGCATTCTGAATTTTCCTTCCAGTCAGTGGTAGATGGCATGTTTGTGGAGGTTTTCTTGTTTGTTTGACATACTTATTCCTTAATTACCAGCTTTCTTCTTTCTAAAGCTGAGGAACTGATTTATTTTCAATTGCACTTTAGAGTCACGTTAGTAGAAACCGATCTCTGGATCCTGGAAAATTAAATCTTAAGATTGCCAATAAAAGGGTAAGCACAACTACCCAACAGGGAAAGGTCGTATCTCATGGCTCTAATTATGAAAACACATTATAATCTGAAAAGTAGTTATAAGATTATGAATTTTAATTCTAACATTGCTTTGTGTTACAATAATCTAACTAAGACTGCTGATTGGTTTTACATAAATCTGTTTCCTACTGTTCAGTGCATTTTCTGCTGCTTCCAGATACAGGAATGCTGCACACATGTACAGCAAACAGCCTCTTACATGCGCTGCTTGCACTGTATCTGTGCATACCAAAAACCTAGACTGAAATAAAGAGAAAATCATAAAGCTAGCCACTTAAGAAAATATTGTTTTTCATATTATCAATTTCTTACATGTATTTCCCTAACAGAAACCAGTGCTGCAGTTAGAATTCACCTCCAGAAAACTGCTTTCAGGTGATATCATCATACAGCATCATTCTTCTGCCATTCCCTAACTCTGGAGGTTTGCCATTGCAAGACAGCATTCTTGGCACAGCCCTTTTCCTTTGCTTCAGAAACTGAACTGCAACACAGAATTTCTGTTGTACACACCTAACTGTTCACCCTGTGGGCCCCTGGGCAGGTCCAGATCCATGGCTTACCTGTACGTGAGCTAATACAGCGCAGGGAGCAGCTCCTGCACTCCTGCTGCCCCAGCCCCTACAGGTGAGCCACCACCACTGAGCGCACAGGCACAGCTCAGCTCAAGTCACGCAGGATGTGATTTCTCTCCTGACGCTCTCTTCTGCTCCGGTCAGCCCGTGCTGCTCCACCTACACCCTTGGCCTGTTCTTGACTCAAGACCTGCTCCACTGTGGCTCCTGCATGCCCACCCACAACCCTCCCACAACGCTTCCATTGTCCAGAGATAAAAATGTGAGGAGCAAAATCTTCCCCATTCAGCTTCTCAAAGTCAAGTCCCACTGCTACCTTATTTTTTATTAGTTTGTGGCAGCGTAATTGTTGTGTGCTTAGGGAGCAATACGCTGGGCACACCGCAGGAGGAAGGAGACTGGAGGACTTTTGAAGTGAAGGATGTGACTTCACATGTTTGAGGTGAACTGAAAACAGAATGACTGGGAATAATAGGCAAGCCAATCTCAGCAGAGCAGCCTCTCAGCCCTCATCATTTTAGCAACTAAAACAAGCACCCCTCCCCCCCCCCCAAAAAAAAAGAAATAAAGCCCAGAAACAATGACCATTAAACAAGACATCTGTTCAGAGGTTGTACATTGTACACATGGACCAAAGGGAAAAAAAAAAAGAAAACCAAAGACCATAACCTGCTATTTCAAGCATTCTCACTTGTCCTAAAGCCTCAGCCATAACAGGGCTTCAGTCTGGGGGTCCTACCAAGACACCGCATTCCTTACTTCTCCCTGAAGCATTCCTTCACAGTGTGGTGGAAGCAGCTATTTTCTTGAGCACTATTTGTTCTCCCTGTTATTTGGATAATATATGCATATCTTCTGGTGCTAATCTCACAATTAGTAAGTCTTATTATGAAGACTCTACAGAATTGATTTTAAAGTCATCCATGGCTTGCAGTAAATTCCAATTAGTCACTCTCTGAAAGTCACATTATGCAAGTTTAATCCAGTCATACAATTCACTCAACATCAGACAAATTATCTTTCTAGAAAGGCAAATCAATGCCTGTCCCATTTGTTGAGGAATAAACTGAAATCACTCCAGGGAAAAAAAAAATACAAAAACAAAACAGAAACAGAAGATGAAAACATCAGGTTAATCTCACAAGCCCTAAAAAAGGCTAGGCTTACTCAGACATCCCGAACCCCACACGCATTTCCAGCACAAAAGCGTTTCTTTTCATGACCACCTGGCTCCTCTCTCAAGCAGAGCATCACGTTTTCTTCAGTCTTGGGAATGTGCGTGCAGCACACAGCAGGTTTTTTGTTCTCATATGGTATTTTCATGTTGCAATGACTAAATATGCCTTTATTGTTTCAGACTTTATATGTAATACAATCTCTTCCCTCTAAGGAATGCAATTTAATAATATTGACCAGCAGTTATACTGCATGCATTTTTTTTGAGAATCACAGCCTATTGCACACAAATTTGAAAACCAAACCTTCAACCGAACTTGTGGACAAGTAACGCCAGCCAAAGCCTCCATCCCCAGCTAAACCGTGTGAGCAGAGGGTACGAATGCTATTGAAGAGTTCAGCCCAGCGCTGATATTTCAGAAAGGCGATGGGAAGGACCAGCGTGCCCCTTGGCCACCAGACACACACACAAGGCCTGCAGCCGGCATCGGGCTCACACAACAACCAAAGCAGCAGAGATCCCTGTGCAGTAAGCAACCCACACACCAGGCAGACGTACCCACGGCTGAGTTTGGGTTGAAGATGTAGGGGAATGATGAAATCCTATCGCTGAGAAAAATTGTGGTTTTCATAACAAAATTCTCCAAGTGGACCGGCTCCTAATGAAACAGCATCTTTTCCTCCTGTATACCATTTTTGAAGCTAAAGAAATGGCTACTTTTGAAATTTTTATGGTTTCACAAATTATTTTTGATGACAATGCCATATACTATTCCCACAGAAGGTAACGTTAAACATTTGTATATCCAGAAATTAAAACAAGTTTTAAATGAAATTGTTTTAACTGACGTTACATCTGTTTTTATTAAAAAAATGAAATGTTTTTTTAGTTAAAACCTCAACAAAGTTTAGCCTGCATGAATCTCTGGCTTGTTTTAAAGTATGATAGTTTAAAAAACAGAATTTGTTTCTCTGGATCATGATAGAGAAGCAAGGCACTTTTCAGTGGCAAACAATTTCTCTTCCAGTGGACGGGGCTATTTTGGTACATGACCATGGCTCCAACAATGCAATAAATTAAATGAAACACTCCAAGTTCCACCAGAGACAAGTTCAGGGCTATTTTTTTTGTGTGTTTTGTGGAGGATGTTGTAAACATCAAAACATGTCAAGATGATGAGGAGGACTACTCACAGGGTTTCAGCCCACCATTACACCAACAGGCACTGCTAGATCAGGGCTGCAGAGTGACACATATCGCTGCTGGGACCTGCAGGATGAGCAGCTGGTGGTGCAAGGAGGCTGCCTGTAGGCCCTGCTGGCCCTGAGAGAGCTGTGCCTTCCTGATCGTGGCATGACTGTTGCTTGCAGCAGCGAGGCATTGCTCCAGCAAAAAATCTCTTGACTTGTGACACTTCAAGGCAAATCTTACTCCAAAAATAAATTCAAAGCAATTTAAAAATACCCCAAGACAATGTGCTGTATAGGAGCAATAATAGTAAAAATGTAATGCAAAACAGCAGTTGCATGAGAATTACTGTAATGGCAAATGCTTTTTGTTACTAACGTGCTATACATAAGTATCACAAGACAAAACAAACCATCAGGCTAATAGTTTTAAACTACAGGTAACTGATGATAATTTATTTCTTATCTGATCCACACTGTTAGAAGGTTTTCCTAACAGAGAGAAGGCAAATAAGAACCTTAATCATACTCACTGATGTGGGACCTGACCTGTGTCCTAGCAAGGGAATGTTGATGGTGGCTAAAAACTTCTTTATCGCACCCGTGTAAGAATCATAGTGTTAAAAGCAGATCTATAATAAACTCCTGCAACTTTATGTAACTGAAAATTCATAGACTTGGGAATAATGGTACTCACGTAATCCACATGGTCTTTCTATTATTACATTTACTAGGTTTTTTTGATTTATTCCTTGTGGAACGAGAGCCTCGGATACTGCTATAGCATAGGCAAGCAGTATGGAAATCTCTTTTTATGTCTCATTAGCGTTCTCTTACCTGATGTATAATATTCATCTCATATTAGTCTTCTCTTGCAGTCTGATGCTTCTCATATTACTTTTTTTTTTTTGTTGTTCTACATAGTAATTCAATTTAGAATGATTCAATATATGTTATAATTGAAAACCACAGCTCATTAATTTCTAAACACTCTCTGCATTTCAGACCACACCTGTTCCTTTGGTACATCCTCTATTTTGAATCCATCCACTTCTTCCTGAACAGGCTACGTTGCTATGATACACGTGCTGTCAGAGTTTCTTTCTTCAACGTACTTCCAGACCATAATCATACTTATTTAGCAAAAATAAGGAAGTGCAGCGCCTTCTAAGCTTGCTTTAAATAACACTTAATTCAACTCCACAAAACAAGGTGAAAACATTTTTCACTCTGAAAGAATACTAGAGTTGCGACATAGATAGAAAACATTCACGCATGATTTACAATGGTAAAAATCTGCTTATGGACCACCTCCCTGCAGAAAAATGGCAAAATGTGGTAACCCCATGTGTCCATCAGCACATCTGGCAGACCCTGACTAACAATGGTCTAGGTTCAGCTGTGTCTGTAGGCAGAGCTGCACCGCTGCAGTGGGTCAAGGTCTATGTTCATTTTACACAGTGTAATTAGGCAGACTGAGAAAATGAGGAAGGCTGATCATCCTTCAGATGAGCCTCTCGTGTTGGCCCCTTGTTTCCTTGCTATTTCCATCTCTATTTAAATCAGGATTGATTTGAAACTTGCAATGAAGGAAACCACAGCGGAATTACATTCCGAAAAGTCCCAAAGTCAAATTATCAGTTTATTGCCACCCATAAAATCTAATCCCTGATTAGAGACTCAGAAAAAAACAACAAACACTGTTTTACATTCTATTGAACAATTTCCAATTGTTCCGATTTTCTCGTTCTCCTTTCTCACATATGGTTCATCTTTCCTATTTATTCCCTCTAAGTTTCCTAATTAACATTTTTAAATGCTTCTGTCATGAAAATTCTTGTGTAAAGGCAGGAAGCATTCAATTTCCCTAGAGGAAGCTACAGCTATTAGAATTTCTTACTTGCGACAAGCACTCAAGTCACCATTGTATCAAATGGCCAAAATCAGCATATCGGAAGCAAACTTAACACCTTGATTTGAAAACTGGATCATTTTGAATGATTCAAAGTGGGGAGTGTGAGTCTCCATCATAAGTGTAGACTATTTATCTCTTGGGAGAGAAGCAGAGATCAGCATGTGTACAGGTGGTACAACTTCTGTTACAGATGAGGACCTTTGCTTTAGTTTAGTTTATTTTCTTCACACAGCAAGCCTGTAGTTTTTTGCTACTCAGTTTTCAGGTGATGCCTACTTTCAGCTGCAATACACTAGTCTCAGGTCCTGCTCAAAGTCAAAGACCTGATAATTGGGATATTAAAGGCATATGATCTTTGAACAGAAGCTCTTGTCTTGAGCACAGGGCATGTTAAACAAGAAAAACTACGCCTGGGGTATAGCTTTTTTTCTTAAATTCAGTTATTGACAATGGCAATTAAACATTTATCCAGCATCACTGATTTCTTCTGACTTTGTCACATTTTTTATCCTAAGCAGCAGTTTTTTATTTATACCTCAACTAGTACAGAACTAGTGGTACTGCTTGGAAGATTTCTAACGTTGTTTGAATTTTCAGCAAGAGCAGCCCAAGAGAAGGCCCACAAAGTTTCCCAGTGAGCTCCCAGCCCTGTCGGCCTGCTGAGCAGTGAGCCTGCCTTACAACCAGCCGATGATGAAAGTGATTGTTTCCAAGCACAAGCTGCAGCTTTGTTTGGAGGCTGGAGTGAAAGGGAAGCCGTCACTCCAAGAGACCAAAGACTTTAAGACTCAGTGAAAGATAAAAACACCTGATACTTTTCTAAGGTTTTGTGCATTTGTTTTAAACACATTGTTACTCCAATCATCGGGCAATTCCCAGAAATGCCTGAATGCAAACCCAATCCGTTAACATACCAAGTCAGTGCTGCAAGGCTTTTCCAGCAATGCAATATCACCAGAAACCTTTAAACAATATGTCATGTATCCAAGAGCTTAATGCATAGAGCTTTTCAAGTATTTCACCACTACATGCAAAACTGGGAATATGGCCTTCCATAACTGCACAGTATTCATCCTCCATTCTCTCAGTTAGGAAGGGGGAAAAACCACTTGCCTTAATCAGCACTACTAATCCAATTCACAAATTGGAAGCTGTAAGAAAATGAACTAATTCAGATACATGTATGAATAAAGTTCACTATATGACGTTATGCTTTGTGACACTAGGTCTAACATCCGTCATGCAAACTATTCAACTGCTTTAGCTCTATACAAAGCCAATAATAATCTCCACTAGAAAGAATATAGCTTACGTGCACTGTAATATGTTCTTCACTGTAAGAAACATCATCCTATAGTTATCTTTGAAGTTGTATTTGGGTGAGGAATACTAGCGCTAAGATAACAAAGGACAGAGCAACATCCATTCATCAACAGGCAGATTTTTCAGCTTGATGGTTCTCATGCTGCTTAAACATTAGGACTGTAGTAACAGTGAATGCCAGAAACAAAACTATTCCTAACTGCTGATGCCATGCACAAAAAACGTTAAATATGGAAAAGTTGAACATTCTCAAAGTTAATGATATAAGGAAGACTTTACAAGACTGTCAAAAGTTGCTGTCTTCGCCGCTAACTAGTATGACAGGTTTGAAGCAATAAGAGCAAGTAGTTTTTTGAGCTTAGCAACAAAACCGCTCTCCCTACTTTGTTAAAATTCTGAAGAGAAAAACATTCAGCTAGAGGCTAAAACTAAGCATGAGAAATTTACATGAAAATGTATCTCCTGCTTGCGAAAGATCAGAAGGAGAGAAGCAAAGGTTTGAACAGACCTACTTTTGCAGCATTAACCACAAGATAAAGGATTGATCTTTTTTTTTCTTTCATAGTCCAATGCTTCCAAATACTTCATTTAGGCACCCTAGCTACTTCTCTTTCTGCCAGGACTTACGCATTTCACTCTTCAGGGGTCTCATGCACTTGGTAACCACTTATGAATGGGCAATTATTAGTGCAGCAGATGTGCCTGCCTGTCATGGGACTATCCAAGTGAATGGGTAATGACAGACCAGACCCTCACAGGTCCTCACCTTTCCATCTTTGTACAGAAGCCAACTGATAACTATTTGTACTTGCGAGCATGTAAATAGTGGCCAATATAAAGTGCTTTGCCCCGCTCCCATCTACATAAAAATCAACAGCGCACTACAAACATTAAGCTTAAATGAGTAGAGGTAGAGGTAAGTAGAGAAAATCCCCGGTTATCTGACTCACAGTGCTAAGTTATGCAGGGTACACGGAGTCTTGGAGGGTATAAAACACAAGACATCCCGGATATTAGTTCACAACAAAAGGTGCTACTCACACCACTTCCTGCTGCCTTGGGGAGTCTCATATTCAACAAGTGACCAGACCTGACCCTGCCTAGTTTATGAGATTAGACACAATCACAGCCCAAGGTGATTATCACCAGCTATAGAATGTCACATTATAAAATCGAAGTGAGGTAAGAAACCTGTAAATAATAAAATTATCCTTTTATAGGTCACTTTATGCAATAGTCCGGCCTGTTTCCTGGAGGAGTGATTAGTAATAGAAAATAATTAGGAGATGCCAGATGGGAGGAGGAGTTTTTGTGTGTTTTTTGTTTTTTTTTTTTATTTTAAAAAAAAGAAGGACCCAACACACGGCTATGGAAACAGAACAACAAATGACAGAGCTGCCAGCTAGCAACCCACTGCAGTCCCTCACTGCCCAGGAAGCTTGTGGCACGAGTGAGAAGTGGCAATCACATGCCTGCTCTGAGAGAGATCCGCCAGCTCATGTCTGGGACCACTGGAAGGATTATGGAGTTGTGAGAACAGAAAAACAGTCAAGGAAAACCAGTTTTAAAGAAAAGGCCTTCATTTCCATGTATATGGATGCGGGGCTTCCTCGCTAATACATCTCAGCAGCCTTTCTGGAAGCCACAAGTATACAGCCCCTGGAGATGGGAAGCAACAGGCTCCTTCTAGGGCTGAAGCCAGGATCTCTATCCTGAGCCAGACCTCTCTATTTCCATGCCCCATCTCTTAAGATCCATGAGAAAACCTCTCTCCACCTGAAGGCAGCCAACCTCTCTGGCTTCTCGTGACCTGAGGGAGCTACCTCCCTCCCTCCCTGTGCTAGTCTATGCCAATAAAAAAGGAAGGAAACACCCGTCAGTCAACAACAGAGAAGCTATGGTCAGGTAAGAAAGGCAGTAAAAATGTAACCAGATCCAAACTATCAAATGTCAGAAACCCCGGAACTGCATTTTACTAGTGAGGGCTTCACACAGATTTACCTCTATCAACACTGAAGGCACAGGAAAAGAAAAGCACCTCATTCATCACTAATGGATTCATTTTATCAGCAACAACACAACCAGTATTCTTCAGACTTAATTGCACAGCAATCATACTGCTTTACAGCCTTCTTAACGGTTTTATTCAGCATTCATTTTACAAAGGCTTGAGGAGGCACAGGAATACACTGAGGGCAATTACTCCCTGTGCTTTTGTGGAGAGCCCAGTTGTGAGCCTGAGGAGCTGCCCCTAATTTCATATGGCAGTTGGCCCCTTGGTACAATTAAACACTGGACTTCACAAAAACTCCAGCTCTGTGTATAGACCTCACGTGCCAGATCACAAAAAAGCTACGCTTACGTGACAAAGCAGAAGGCAACTCTTCTCAGCGAGCAACTGGCACCTGTGAAGCAATGCTAAAGTGGGATGCTGATCCTCAGCTATGCAGACCCACAGCACAGCTCTGAGATGGGAGGCGTGCTGTGCATTTGAAATGCAACATGACCAAGTTTGTGTAGCTTTAATTGCTTTTAACTCTGCAATACTAGGCCAGCAGTATCCAGTCAGGCTACCAACACAGACATACAGCCTTCACTCCACGGTAATTCTCCATATCATTGTGTGGCCATTACATTAATGTGCTTTAGAGGCACAGGTGGGTGAGGTTCTGAAAGGTTAAATGGAATCAGCTGGGATGCCATTTGCAAAGCACAGGAACTAATAGGGAGCAGCTGAGTGCCAACAAGACTAGCAAGGAAAGAAGATGACAGTTTGCCTGGGAAAATCAGTTGAGCCAAGGAACTGTTTTTAGCACTGGAGCAGACACTGGTCCAGCCTGAGGCCCTTGAAAAGAGTCTGGCTTGCTAGTATACCTTCTGCAAGCGCAAAGCACCAGTGAGAGAAGAACAAGATATTCTTGTGACCCAGGGATTGAATTAGCAAAGTTTACGCTTCATTTGAAAGCCTTGAATCTTAAAACAAGATCAGTTTATATAATCTTAGCGTATCAATTTTACTGCCACACTGAACATGAATAAGGGCATAGATTACTCTCAGTGACTGTGAGCAGAAAAAGCACCCTGCAGAAAGGAACCTTCTTGGGCTGATGCCTGCATGCTGAACAGCACGTGTGATTAGCTCATCTTTCTCAGGTCTTAATAAACATACAGTTAAGTTGAAAACATATGTGCTTATAAAAACATAATGCAGCCATTTACAGTCTTATTTTGAACTGCATATGCCATATGTAATGGCCATATACGCAGTACTAGGTCACTACCACCAGAAATGCCAAGGACCTGAAGGGAAGATGAGGAAGACTGAGGTAACCTCTGTGGAGTAGAACGTTACTGATGTACTGCAGCAGCTACCTAAAAAGCAGACACATCCTTTGTTCCATTAGAACTTTCTTGGTATTGACAAAATTGTCTGTGCTTTGAAGCCTCTACTGAAAGATAGGCTAAGCCCAGAAGAAATAAATAGAAGTTTTTGTCTTCCACAGAGTTATGTTTTATTTATAAATTACATTAAACTTACAGAATGATTGTCACAGACACCCGCGTGGGGACTAGGGAAGAACATTTGTGAGAAAAGAGTTGACAATCTCCTCAAGTTAACCCCTGGGATTCTTCAGTGCTCAGCCTCGTGTGTCTTTAAGCGTACTTTACAGTAAAGATTTATAAGCTGTACGTTTAACAGCGTAACTGCTTTGATGCTACCCTTGATCTAGCTACAGCTTGTCTAGGGTGTCAGACCTTACACATCCATCTTTTCTGATAAAATCGTTAATTTGATTAAGTGGAAATATTTCAAACAGCTTCCAGCTTCAAGATTTCCCCGGTCCTAAAGCGTATCTTCTATGATCATTAAGACTTTGTCTTCTTTCCAGCCCCCACTGCTCCCAGCCTTGGCATTACTGGGTGCCAAGTAACACTCAAAAGTCGCTTTCCTCCATTACAGACTACCCTGAGGGGGGATTATGCTTCTACAACAGAATACTGTATCTTTCTCAGCTATATTTCCTGGTATTTTTTCCCTGAAAATAAAACGAGCCTCTGTGGAGGGAGGTTTTGAGCAGACCTTACTAACAGATTTGAGCGAGAACAAGAGCAGATAAGCAGTAGTGATCTTAATGAAAATACCAGTACTGGCTCAAGGTTGGGAAATGAGACTGGTCCTCTGGGAGCAACTGTAACGGTGACCCTCCATTTTGGATGTGGAGGCTGGTATGAATCCATTAGCAATGTACACAGATATTGCAATTAACTTTGTGCTCTGGATTATCTTTGGAGGCAGGCTTAAAAGCATGTTTCCTACTAAAATGACACAGATTTCCATTTCCAAATCTCCTTGAACGGAGTTGCAGCCGGCCTTCATCACTACAGAGGAAAATAAACGTATCACCTCTCGGACCATAAAAAATAGAACAAAAGGGTGATTTTGTTGGATGACTGCCGCACAAACCTTCTCTCAGTTCTTTCCGTCTTTGGGAATTGAACTGACTGTAGCAAAGTCTAGAAAGAGGTTTCATCTGATTTGCTATTACTGCAGCTTCTTGAAGAAACAGCACTTGTCACCAGTGTAAACAAGAATAGACACGATTCAGTTGCTATCCTAACATTAGCCTCAGTATTTCATTCTGAAAGACAGGGGAGATCATAACTGATTATTTTGTTTTCTTATACCAAATGTTAAATTTTGGATAAATCATACACCTTCCATTAATATCTCAAAGCATGTCAAAATGAAAAAAATAATTCCATGTTTTGCAGGGCTTTCAAGAAGGACTTTGATGTATATATCTAGGTATTTATTAATTTCATAGAGCTACCATTTGTGTAAGGTATTTAACTCGATCAAGTCATCTCTTCCAAGGCCATAATTACCTCTGAGAGTGGAAAATGTTCAGAAATCCATCAGTATTCAAGGCACGAGAGAAGAGTAAATCTTGTGATAGTGGGTATTATTTCCATCCCCACATTAGGCCATACTCACTGAATCCACATGGGAAGCTCCTTTCAAATGCATCCCATGCCTCTCTCTTAACAGACAGACCACGATGGCTGCACAATTGAGTCCTGAACAATCTGCTGACTGTTTTGGGAACCAGCAATACCCTTATAGCATGGTAGCTAAAATACCTATTCAGGGCACTGGAGCACATCAAGCTCCCTCTCATTTTCAATCTCCACTCCTCCAGTTATCTATTTAATTCTTTCACGGGTTATGAAAATCGTAAATCAGTACCCAGTAATTTTATTTTCAACTTGTACAAAGTAAACAGTAAAAATCCTTCTCATAACCAGGGAGGCAGGGTAGTGCATTATATTCTCATGCTTTTTCTATTAAGAGCTGCATCTTAAATCTCTCCACAATGCGGTCTTTTGCAGGACTCAGTACTTCAGAATATTTTGACTTGTGTCCTACAGTGCTCATGTACTGACTGTGTAATTTTTTCCTTTTCAACCCTTACGGACTTAAAATACTACCCCTTTACTAAAACTCATTTTTAACACTTCGAATATAACAGGTCACCCAGCATACAGTGAGTTCTTCTAATACAGATTAATAGCTGAAAAGAGTGGAGAAATGTCATGGTTTTGACATTTCTCCATGTCAAACCACAACAAGAACAAATGAAGTAGTATTAGTGCATGCCAGGAGGGATCTAATATACATCAGTGGCATTCTCTGCCAAAGCCCCATACCAAATTCATGGCTAGGCAAAGTGCTCTTTAATATTTCATTCTCAAGTTGGAGGTGTGTTCTCTGGCTGCCCAATTTCCTCCACTTGATTTTATGTCAGGAAGTGAAATTACACTCCCACCAGCTGTTCCCCAGCCAGCGCATGTCTCCTTCCTTTTCTTCTTCTGAAGGATTTATCTTTTGTATACCGCTCACACAGGACTGGGAAACAGCCACAAAGCTTGGAGTTGGATCTGAACATCTTCTGAATCTGCAAATCTAGGAGCATATTTAGTCTCAGTACTCAACACCCAGACTTTTTTCTCTGTTTACAGAAGAGGAATATACAGTGACAATTGAGGGAGAAGCTCCCTGACGACAGTATAAAGTTGATAAAGGTGCATAAGCTGCCAAATACTGCACTGTGCAGAAATGTTCTTTATCATCATTCCTGTGTCAGTGTTACAGCACATAGCTTTTGCTTTTCAGATGATAAGACAACTTTTTTTTTTTTTTTTTTTAATATTGTTGGATTTTGGACATTGTTCTTTGCATTCTCTGCTAGAATTGTCAATGTTGATTCAGTGATATACCCTTCATACTGAATAATTCCTCTTGCCAAAGATAAATAGAAAATACTTGACCTATTTATCAGTGTCCTGTGAGAAAGCTTCCTTGTACCATGGCTAAATTATTCAAACGATTGCTCATAATAAGGCCAGGAGTATGTGATTATAAATTGAAGTTTTCAAGTAAATATCAATAAGAAGCAGGAGCCCGCACAAAAAGGGTACAGTGACCTTCTAAGCAATTTAGTAGAGGACATACATCAACAAAAAGCTCATAATCTAGCAGGTCTCCTTTCCCCACCACTCCTGCAGCGCATACATATCCCTTGCATAAGACACCGGGCAAGGCCACTGCTGCATTTCTCTCCTTCCCCACATCCTACAACCCACAGAGGACAGAGGAAGGATTTGGCAAGCCTTAGCTGGGCCCAGGGCTCACTGCAAATGCTGAGGTTGCTGCTGGGACCAGTCACATGGCTGAGTGTCTCATTCCCCTTGGAGATTTGCTGGGTGAGGTGACACTTGGGAGACTGTCATTTTCCAGCACAGGCACTAAGAGGTGGACATAGGCAGCAAAGGTGTGACCTCTTTGCCACTCCACAGTAAAAGGGCCACACTGTACCTTTTCTGCATAGCCAAGAGTAGTGATCCCAACTGGCAATGACTTTAAATTAAACTGGAATCTCCACATTAAACTGCACTGAGATGACTGTGTGCCCCACTGTGTCCATGCCAACATGGTTCCAAGGCACATACAGTGAAGAAATTCAAAAGCTGGGCTTTAGGCTGGCAACCATCACTGCAGTTCAGCCACGTTGCAGACAAAGCAACTTGAGTCACTGGTAACTTCCAAACAGTGTGGGAAGCTGCCATTACACAACTGACCTCTCTGAAGGTTTTTCACCTAAAATTTCAATATGCGAGAAATGCTTCATAAGTACTGAACTATCTAATGAAAAATATTTGAAACAATATCCGTGCTTGGTTGGTGAGTCTGACATAACACCATGAATTGTACAAAAAAAACCCAGCGTCTTTCAGTAATGGTAATCAAAATCCCTTTTTCATCAGTCTAAAAAATGTTGTGACAGAACAGAGTTGTGTTGTCACTTGAAAGCTGCTAAATGCAGTAAGAGTCAATTTTACCCAACCAGGCCTAAGTGGTGACTTCTAGAATTCATACAGAACTCAAGATGTTTACCCAGGCTTTGCATTACAATGAACGCTCTATGACAACACATGAAGAAATTCTTTTGAAACAGCGCTCTGCAAGTCAGTGGCTGTCAGGAGCTGTCACACCTCTACCACTAGTACTTCACAGGGAACAAATCCAATATTTAATATGGTCAACTAGTATCAATATGCCCATCGGTATTTCTTTCGTTAAAATGATCTGACTGCAGTAGGGCAAACTGAGATTCATTCTGAAACCAAGTCGCGAGCTTCATCTCTCAGCAAATTCAGTGTGGGTCTGGTGCGCCAGACTGCCGGAGAAGGATTTGAAGGATCAAAACTAAGAGCCTCTCTATGGACTCTGAACACAACTTAGTGCTCGTGTATGTTGGAAATCATTAGTGAGACCACTCCTTCCCCTCAAGACAAACTGAGATCACAGACATATTTCTGATTGGAAAAACAAACGCATGTTCCAAACTAAGGTTAGTATTTCTTCTAAGCATTAAAAGCATATTAGATACTCCTGATGTCATTGTGAAGTCAGTGAAGTAGGGGAGCATATCAGATTATTATACATGCATTCACACATAAACATATGTAAGAATACACTTTAAAAAGACTTTAACATGCTGGCTTTTCAATAAACAAAGTAATTAGTTTAACATGATGGAATCTATGTTTTGCTTTCTTTAAAGAAGTCTCCATCAAGTGAATAATGTTTCAGGCAGCTACTTTGTCTGCCTGATACATTCCCACCTCCTTTAATATTTGTTTTCACTGGTTCTAAGATTTCTTTGTTGTTCATTTTTCTTTTTTAATCCACAATGCAGTCAGTTCTCAGCTGATAATGCAAGTCTTTGAAGAGAGCAATCTTTCTTCATAAGTCTGGCTGAGGCCAAAAATAGCACTGTCAGCTTCTGACAGGCTGAACTTAGCCGAGTGAAATGTTTTAACTTTTTATCATCTTAATGAACAGGCTTATTTATAACGTGGACAACTTTACTGTCATTGTACACAGATTGCAGAAGAGATTATGGAATGCATTTTGTTTGGGGAACGCTGGAAGGAATGTAAGAAATACATTTTTTTGACCAATGGGCAATTGTTTTAGACACTGTAAACAATCTTGAGATGAAATATTCTTAGCCTACTTGAAATAAAGGAATGACTTAATGGTAACACCTGTAATAGTGAAAAAAAAACCTAAAGAAAGGAAGCTTACAATGAAAAATAACAAATTTCTGAATCTGAAATTTGCAATATGTACAAGTACACCATTAAAAAAACAACACTGAATCAAGGTGAAATATTACTACTAATGCAATACTAGAAATAATTGTGTTGACTAAATATCTACAGATACCTTTAGTACTTTATAGTGGGATGGGAAGGTTAAAAGTATAAAATAAAAAATCTAACAGAAAGAAGAGTGTGGGTTAACAATTGCTTACCCTCTTTTCTGCTACCTCATCCTCTCCTGTAGAGTCTTTGCCATCATGTGCATCTCTCAGGGCTGGCATATGTTTTTTGTGTGCTGGCTCTCTGTTTAAAGTTGTATATCCTATGTGTTCATAAATTGGATTTATTGTCATCTTGGCAATGTATTCTGCTGCCTTGGTTTCAATATAAAGAGTAATCAATCCATCTGTCACCAGGTCATGGATGGACTCAAAACGTTTCTCCCCAACAAAGTGCTTTCCATCGTAGTAGAGTCTGAAGTTTCTGGTTTGACTTCCAAATCTGCCTCAATGAAATGGGAAAGTATTTTTTTTAAATAACAGTAAGCAAGAATAAAGAAGAGTAATCAAGCCTTTGCAAACAATAAAAAAAATATTTTATCACTTAAAGCTGTGAGTAAGCTAAGTCCAGTTCAGACGTGACTAAAAAACTCAACTACTACACAGGACAGATAGGAAGGAGAGATTAACAACTGCAGATAGATAGCCAAAACAGTATCTGTCCCAGAAGAGGCTGTTTGTTCTTCTACTCTTTTAGCCTCTCCATTATCCTGTGGAAAAACTGAAAATTACTTTATGTTTCTTGTGGCCTTTTTTAGTACTTCACTACTGCACTGCTGTAGTCAGTTTGCCTGGCTCTAATATGAAGGGTTCTCATAATAGGGTCCTCTATTACAGTTGATCAATATGGAGTTTTGATGCAGTCTCAGACCTCTGCACCCCTGCTTTCTTGCTGGAAGAGGCCATTCAGGGCTCAGCTTGGCTTCGGTGCCAACAATTACACTGAAGCAGAACTTCTGCCAGAAGTGGAGCAGCACAGGACAAAATGGCACAAGGGTAAGCACTCTTTATTCCTGGCCAAAGGCCAAGGACTAACTCTTCAAGCTTTGTACAAAACTCCTTCTGTGTTATGGCTGTTAAGTCCTGAGCTTCCAGCAAATCTTTATAACGTGCATAACGTGTAAGCTACCTGACACTAACAATTCTGCAGTCTGGATGCAATCAGACTTTGATTCAGTCTTTAGGCAACCACAAGCAGGAACACTGATTTTACCTGAATATCAGCACCTTCTCAAAATCTGTATTTTGAACCTGCAACAATTTGCTGCCTGAAAGTAATCTCAACTTGTGAAAACACAACAGTGTTTGCGCTTGGAAACAACCAATGCATTTCATGCAGAGAAGATGGAGGCAAGGAGATGCTTTTATAGTTCACTTCAATGTTATTCCTTGGTCAGACAGCAGCAAGGGTGCTGCTCGGGGTACTGGGCCCCTTTGTGAGGTCAGATCAGCCAAATGCATATTAGAAACTAAATTTGAAAGAATGAATTGCTTTCATTTCACAATCACAAGTTCCACAGAAGATGTTAAGGAATGAAGAAAACACTGGCGATTTGCTGATTTCTTTTCAAAGGGACCTTGCCCAACAACAGAAGGCATATTAGACCTTGCCTCCGGTGAAATATATAAGCAATCTTCTTTCAAGTATGGGCAAAATCATTTGTTCTTCGATGTGTAATTCTTCCTCTTGTTTTCTGAATCAAAATGCCAAACTTGACAGTGACTAATTTCAGGAGCTACTACATCTGAAGTACACTTAATTGTGAAGCAACGCATTCCTGGGGAGCTCTTAGGAATCCACATCTGGCTCACTAACAATAGAGGACATGTTGCATAGAAACTACATGGCATTTTACTGGAAATTAATCAGAACATATATGCACATTTTTATGCCACACAAACAAAATGTTCAGTGCATCAAATTGAAAAGCAAGACATTACAAAACAACAGGAAAAAAAATGCATTTTTACCCAACAATAATTTGATCAGAAACACAATTTGAAGTGAAAACAAGATGTTGAGAAAGTAGAAAGATAACGTCCCAAGCTAGAGCAGAAGGGGTAGGAACATATTCAGGCACACTCTTCAAAGCATCTTCTGTCCAGGCATGTGCCAGACAACATTTTTGAGAATACTGGGCATAAATCAGTTTTAATTGGACTGTTAACTCACTAATGATTTTCTTCTTTCCTCTCACACGTTATTTTTACTGGTTATACCCAGGAGTTAGATGTGACCAGTATCATCCCAACATCTCCTCAAGCTCCCTATCTCTACTTCCACCAATTTTACTTCCTTCCCTGCCAACAGTAAGCTTTCTGAGGCATGCACTATCTACAAGTTGTGTATCCACACAGCACCAATCTGCAATGAGGGACTAGTCTATCCTGGATCTCAGGAGCGGCACAGCAGCACAAATACTTTACTGTATAAAGTGGCAAACCCGACTCAGCTTAGCATGTGGCAGAGAAGTTTTGCCCATGAGACATTCCCCTTGCATGCCCTCAGCTATCCATAAGGTTAATATGAGCTCAGAGTGCTCAGCACTGCACAGTGCCAAAGCAAGTGCAACCTTCACTACTTCCTGCTCAAGTCAGCAGGAACAACGCACATGGAGCACAGTGTTAAAATTTAGCAAAATCAGAGTAAGTTTGAAGGCGAAGAGTAATGGGCCTAAATGGTAACATCCGATAGAATTATTTTTATTGAGACGTGTCAGGTGAATTGCTGTTCTAATCAGTAACATATGTTCTGACAGTACTTACAGCAGAGCTTTAAAGAAGCAGAAGGTCACTTATGGCTCTTAGCTTTCTAGAAGAGAAAGTATTATGCTAATCTTATCAAGAAAAGATAAGGCACAGAAAAGCTTCTCAGGGCTGATTACTACCCATGGTGTCTTGGCTTTGATAACATCCTTCAGAGTCTAAAACAAAGTTCTGAAGAAAAGATGGCCCAATGCAGAGAACGATTAGAAGTTTTTGAAATATTTATGCTCTTCACATTGGGGTCAGCAGGTGCATGGTTGTACCCCAGCTGTTTTACCGAACAGCCCTTATGCTGTACATCTGTTCACACTGCTGCCCATAAAGCATGAAAGATTGGATTCCCTAAAGGGCATCATCTTTATCCTGGTACCGACCCACATTTCAACACACAAGTACACAGTTTTAGTTCTTTAGCAGTACTCATACTTAAACTCATCTTTTAAACCTCGCAACAGGCTGAAACCTCTTCCCATATGGATCTGGGGAGCAGAAGATCCATTTCTTTCTGTATGCATGGCCTTCTGAAGGTGCTCTCAACCTTCTCAGTTCAAAATACCTTAAGATAATTTAACAATTAGCTCTTAAGGAAAGGTGTTTAGGTAAACAAGTAACTCTGTGTCAGTGCTGTAATCACTTGGAAAAAGCATTGCAAGGGGTGAAAATTGAACGGTTTGCCTTTATCTGCTTTTCCATTTGTTCCACATCGAACTGTTTTCTCTCTATCCATTTCTTATTGGAAACACTGTGGGGAAATGCATTGTTTTTTAAATTGAATGGTATTAGCAACAAGGAAGAAAAAATCCACACAAACCAATGCACCAAGAATCTCTTACAAAGATTGTACTATCAATACGATGTCTGATAACTCTTCATTTTACCTTTCTCAAACTCATTTCTCACCACAGAATGATACTATTTTGATGACATATAAATGCAAATGTACACATCCATTTGCAAATGATCAATCCAAATTTAATCTTCAGTCTTATTTAATGTTATGGTTTAAATTTTTCCATTAGCAAGAATATTTCCTTATGTTTACCTTCTATAGCATTACTGCAGCCTACTTTATGCATCACCGTGGAAACTAAGCATAGCCAAGATTTGATATTTCAACTTCCTGATGGTCTCTTCCTAAAGGCAAGCATTAGTACCAGCTGTTTTTTGTTTTAGAAACAGAAAACAGGACACAAATAATGTACGCTCTCTTTTGGTTTAAACAAGGGAACATTAGATGTTTTTCCAAGAAAAAGAAATAGACCTCTGACACGTCAAACGGTCTCATTGTATCCATTGTGCATTTGTTTGCAAGCAGCAGGACTACAGATAAAAGACTTTTCTTATTCCAAGTTGTCTGAAAAGCAATCACTCTGTCTAGTCCGCTTGGTTTCCAGTGGGACAGAGTGGATACAACGTGGGAAAATGGATTAAATGGTAGAGTAAATGTGGCCAGTAATAAAGGACTGAAGAGCTGAATTAGGTATCATAGCATGAGAAAGGCGGGCTTCAGACTCCACCAACCACTCTGTAAGCAGCATTCATTGATCAAACAAAAGGAAGAAGTGAAGGACTGAGAGCCCATCTGTGCTTTCTTACCATTTAACATGATGGATTTTACAGTCCAAACACTGAACAGTACAGTAGCTATTCACCTCTTTCACGGGCTATTTTATGATGAGAAGAGTATCTAGCCCCTACCTACAGACAAAAGCACTGTTTAAACGCTTAGCTGCCACCATACCATAAAGTCAGCACCCCATAGTGATTCCTACATCCTCCTTAGTTGTGACATTGCTATCTTCATACTTGGAGCTGGGAAATCTTAAGTTCTAAGCATGTGACAGAAGGTCACTTGAACTTATTCTTCCCTTGGAGAAAAGCATCTTTAATGCACTTTGTAGCCAAAAGGTAGAAATCTCACTTAAAATTACATGTCATAATTTCAGCTCTAACTTCTGAAAACTCTCATTCAATACTTAAGAATCTTGATACTCCGAATCTTGATACTCCAAAAAAAGCTACAGAAATGTAAGCAGTGTTGAATGTCTCCTGATCACGCTGCATTCATGTGAAGGGAAACAAATTATTCCACAGATCCTTTTTTGGCCAATTCCCTGGTCAAAGAATGCAGATTTTGCATGCTGCCAAAACCTACACAGTTAATCCAGAAGGTCTCCGACTCCTGAGACCAGCTAACTTTTGTTTTTATTTGTTAATGTTTTACTGTTTATTGGCAATATTTCTGAGGATGGCTGGGGAACTCTGGAATGTGCCTTCCTCCCAGGGTATCAGAGGAGGAACGGTATTGGCTCCAAAACCCCCAAAACAGCAATAATTCTCAAAAACATAGAATCACAGAATCACCAAGGTTGGAAAAAGACCTACAAGATCATCCAGTCCAACCATTCACCTATCACCAATAGCTCCCATTAAACCATGTCCCTCAACACAACATCCAATCGTTCCTTGAACACCCCCAGGGTCGGTGACTCCACCACCTCCCTGGGCAGCCCGTTCCAGTGCCTGACCACCCTTTCTGAGAAGTAATATTTCCTAATGTCCATAAAAATGCATAAAAGAAATCAAACGCATTAGGAGTTGAAAGTAAAGGTGCTTTTAATAAAAGCAGAGAAAAAATCCCTACTGTCTGATGAGGCTGGGAAAAGTGGCAGAATACAATCATCCGAGACAATTTTGCTTTGCCATCTGGAAGGGCAGTACTTGCTGGCTGACTACTATAGCTTGATTATCATTAATTAGTTGTAAAGTTATCCCTGAAATCTCATCAGACCCAAGGGCTGGATGAACATATGAAAATTTAGATTAACATGGAAAAAAAACGTGGCATCCTTCAGAAGAGAAAACAAATCCCAGAGCTGGAAACAAAACGTGGCTACTCTATGCCAATGTAGACAAAACCTTCAACTCACTTAGGATCAGGTAAAATAATTCCAAGCTGGTGCTGTGTCCTTGACGACAGCCTCTCAACAGTCCCTGTCAAATGAGGCTGAAGATTATTTCACTGTTCTGTTCCCCAGACTTCCTTGTCCAAAAAGGAAACAGCACTGTGCAAGTAGCACGGCAGGGAGGACCAGAGCAATGGCAATGCCCTGTGGATCCTGAGCTGCGCCACAGACTGCACAAGTGAGAGACAACTGCTCTGGGGCATCAGCAGGAGATAACAGCTGCTGAAAACAATGAACTCTGAAACTGTTATCAGCCTCAGGTACCGTAATAACGTGTTTCATAAATAAATCCAAGAAAATTAAGAGGAAAAATTTTCTTTTGTCTCAACGTCTTTTTTTTAATAGCTTTAACAGCTGATTCTCACGATCTCAAATTCTGAACAAAGGCTGGCTATCTATCGACAACCATGTGTGCTATTAATGTGCAGTAAGATCACTTAACGTGTAGAACCACTCTCAGTGTTCCTGATCAGTGATAGATTGCTTGAAAATAACATTTGGTTCTGACATGAAACTGCTGTACAGAAGTATTACCTTTTCTTAGTACTGCAGTTGCATGCCCTATTCCGTTTAAACTTGATAGGACATCCCTGGGATTGCTCTGATGATTCAATCAGAATCAATACCAACATTTGGGCAATGTTTTACAGCTTTCTCTACCTGGTAAGAACTTGGTGCTTCTTGGGAAAAGAATCACTATGGTTAGTGATTAAGACACATTTGAAATCTATACATGTAAGGGAAAGCAGCAAAAGCCTGCTGTTTTCTCTTCAAATGAAAGCAGTACTTTAAAAATCTATGCTGATATGCCTGGAAAAATCACCTTTTGGAACTGTTACTAGCAGGAATGTTAGTAACTTTCACAGCTTCACATTAAGCAGATATAGTTATCTTCTTTTACAAAAAAAAAAAAAAAAAAAAACCAACAAGAAAACCTCCATCCACCTCCGAGTGCTAACTTTACAGTACAACTCCATGGTTGCTGTATTCCTTTAAAGCAGAACTGTGTTTTAATTTTTCTAAGCTTAAGTATCAACACTCCTCAGTGTCTGCCCTGCAAATTTCAAAACACGCATAAAGATTTTACTTGGCCTGTGCATAACATTCTCATTTTAGGTCATATCAGATGGTCTTTGTCTGGTAAATTTAGAAGTAGAACAACGTCAGGTCTGTAATGGAAATTCCACTGTAATCATTAAAACAGAGGGAGAACTGCCACAGCATAATGCTTAAACATGTTCATTTTTGTTTCATTTATTGCACTTTCTTCCTGAGAAGCTCATGACCACCTTAATTCAAGTGCTTCTAAAGGTATTCTCATCCAATAGTAAATTGCTCTTAACTGATCTTACTAAGACAACATGCATATTTTAATCCAGTTTATCAAGACAACACGAGAGGAAGACATAAAGTGAAAATGAAAGAAATGTCCTTATCATTTAATTGCACTTGCAAAGCTATTGATACTTTTTGATACTTTTGCCATTCTGTCCCTTTCCATTATCTGCTAGATGGCTGACTATGGAGAGGGGAATGGAGAAACGCTGTTCTGTTGTTTCTGTACTGTTTGTTTTCTTCACATATACTTTACAGGATATTATTCAACGTCTCTAAGGCTATATTAAAAACAAAATAGGATTATTTTAAAAAGGTTTATTTAGATTAAAAATTACCACAGTAAG
Source organism: Alectoris magna (assembly GCA_030625065.1). Classification (NCBI taxonomy): domain Eukaryota; kingdom Metazoa; phylum Chordata; class Aves; order Galliformes; family Phasianidae; genus Alectoris; species Alectoris magna. The sequence goes on from CM060567.1 coordinate 16,904,297, forward strand.
ATTTCTGTTCCAGAGAGATTTTGTCAAATCTGATTTGCCTAAAACCACTGTTAATCCCAACCTTCCAAGTAGGTTTACTCAACTTAATTAAAGCTATTACATTATTTGCTGCTTACTTAAAAGCTGTTTTCTCAATGTACTGTATGGAAAATAAAAGACGCGCAAGTCTAAAATAGCATTTTTTCCATCTACAGATTTGAGTGCTTCCTGCTTCTGTGCTCACATGAAGAAAGAGGGTGGTTACATGAACTGCAATGACAGTGGGCCATCAATATCTCAGAGCAGGACCCTCATATGTAGTATGCAATATGGACATGCCCAGCCTGCAGTGTGTGTGTACAACTAGCACATCAGGGTAGTACAGAGATTTGGGCAGAGCCAGAGACCTGTTCTCTGATTTGTCAGGTCACAACAGCATGCAGAGGGAACTGATGGCATGCTGTGACTTGTGACATGACATCTGCATGTAGAACACTTTGTACTTGGACATCTTTTCAGATAAAGTTTCATTTTAATACGTTACACTAATATCCATAAGCTGTACAGGGGAATGTATTCAATGTCTTCATATTTTCAAAACAGCGTTGTGCTACTAATGACAAAAATAACTGCTCAATGTGGGCAACTCCCCATAATGTCTCTTGACTATGACTACATAAATAAATGATAGAATAGTTTAATTACTATATTGCTACATTTTTCCATCTCTAAGTATTTAATTACCTTTGGTTGATGCCCAATCTGCCATTTAAGTGCTTTGTGAATTAACAGTGGGAGAAATTAGATGACAAAAAAGTTTGTAAAATAATATGCACAGTAGTTTTTTTTATTTTACCGGGACTCTGTGAAACAGAATAACTTTTTTTCTAGAATACAATTTCTTCCTTGGCACAAGTGCAGCAGTAGGTAGGCCAGGTTTCCATTTATTCCTGAACAAAAGCTACAATAAAAATTAGCTTGATGCTCTTCCTAGCATCTATGAAATTAGGCCAAACTATACTAAACTCAGTGAAGTTATATCAAAGTATGTAAGAGGGAGAAGGAAAAGTGGGCCAGATAACAGTTATTCCTGACGGTTCTTTTGGTGTTTGAATAATTCATAAATGTTTTGATAAAAACAATTATGAGACTAAGCAGCAACGTGAGGCTATTGTGTGTTATTTTGAAAACGTATTTAAAAAGCACCCATAGCATCTAGAGCTGAAGGACTGTTTATGCTTACTGATGAGGAATAGGAAAAGAAATTTTTCTCCGAACACAAAGATTTCTAAGCATGTATTTCGAAAGCACACAGAAGAGGCCAACCAGAGGGCTAACCTGAGGATACGTTTCTAACTGTCACTTTCCAAGGGCATTGGAACAAGAAGGCACCCCAGCAGAACTTGTCAATGACAGAAAGGTGTGCATCTCTGAAAGGGAAGGGAAAGGGAGGAAGAACAGAGCGATGTATGCTACATATATTCAACTTACTACATTATACTTGGATTTTTTAATGCTTCAACTCTGACAGAGCTCAGAAGCTTCAGGCCAGGCAGACATTAAGAACAGCACAATACAGTATGGATTCTTGCTCAAGAGCTCTAATGGAGGTGCCCTGAGAGCTGGGGCACAACTTTTAATTATTCGCCTAAGCCATTTTTGAGAGATGCCAGGCTGATGTACTGAACAGGTACGTAAGAATGTAGGAAAGAAAGTACTGCCTCTAATGAAGAAGTGAGGCATGGAGAACGTAAAAGCCTTGAGCTAAGTCACAGGCAAAACCAAGAAGTGAATTCAGATCTTCAGAGCTTCATGAGAGTGCCCCACCACCAGCTCAGTGCCCTCACTGTGCACCAGAATACCAGAGATCTTTGTGGCTCAACAGAAGCTATGGTTGGAGGTGAAGAGCATGGCATAAAATGCACATGAGCTACACGCACCGAACACTGACAGCTTTTGGACAAGTAACAAAGTTTATACTGCTACCAACGCGGTGAATACTCCTCCAAGAACTTATACGAGCAGGAGAAAGTCTGCAGCAAACCAAACTGCCGAAGATAAATTAGACACGAGTCAAAAGAAAATGGAGCTGACAACAACAACAGATGGGAAGAGGAGGGATGGAGAACAGGAACACAGCAAGAAGACATGAACCATAAGGAAAAAAAGCATTCAAGCCTGTGGGAGGGCCTAGGTAGCCAGTTAATTACTCATTACGGTTAGTAGCTATTTATTATTATTCTAAATGCTTCAGTGAAGGCATTTTAGTAGTGCCCAGCTGCACTTTACATAAGACAGACAACGTGCAGGACAGCTATGTTACTGGGAGCTGAACATCCCACTTTATTGACAGAGTAATAGAGTATATTATTCTGTAAAAAATTTTATATAGAAAAATAAACTTCTTTTACAGGGAAGATCATTCAAATAGAGGTCCAATTGTTTTATTTCAGAGCATAAAAGTGAAATCCAAAATTTATCAGCATGCTGCTTTCCCTGGGGCTAGCTCTAGCTCTTGCTATGTATGCAGCCAACAGGATGACAGCTTTAGTTTCAGTAGAATTTAAGCCTTCATAAAAGAAATATTTGGCTGTTCACAAGGAAGAGAGAAAAGCCCAGCATATCAGCTGGCATACCTGTTATGTTAGCCTATTAAAATAGCTTTAAGCATGAACTGTTTCTTTCATCTTAAAAGAAGCTTCAGATACCTTAGTGGCCAATTTCTGAAACACGTGAATTCTGTGCCTATGGAAGTGTGACAGGCTAAGCCTAAGGGAAAAATAGGCCTTTTTCCCTGAGAGCTTCAGCTCACCACCAAGGAAGGGGCACCCTTTTGCCATTTCATGCAGAATAAAGAAAACTGATCAAAATGGACCAGGCTGAAACACGCGTACTCCACAGGTAAGTTCAGTCATGTCTTGGAGCAATTCTATTTAACCCAGTTGAACTTAGGGCTGCATGCTTATGTGTGTGCATACACAGACACACAGGTATACATAGTTACCCAGGTATCTCCGCTGGGGATCAAGGAATTTTGTGTAAGTATTCTAGGAAGGTTTCTAAAAAATGAATTCAGCTCTTACTAATGCCAATCACTGCCTGGTGTAGAGATGCACATTGGTTAAAAATATACTGAAGTAGAAAGACGTGCAAAGTTTAGTCTTGAAAAATGTCTTTATGATTTTTTTTTTCACCCTACCAACTAAAATGATGTCAGAACACTGTCATTAAGGTTAAGTGAAAGGATGCAGTCAGTTCTGTGCTCTTCCCACTCTCAGACAGCTTTGGATTCAGGATAAAACATGACCCAACTTTGCTACATTCATGATGAAAAAACGTAATTCAGCTATTATTACACAGAAAGTTGTTCCAAAGTATTCTCTTTCCCCAGTTCCACACCTGTGCCCCAGCCTCTAAAAGCTGGCTTTCTAGCAGAACGCAGACACACAGTTCTGACCTTTGCATTCAAGAAACCTTTTGCAAATGTTCAGTTTTAGATGTATAAGGAATCCCAGGGCTATCAACACATCTTCTGGAAGAGCACGGCATGTGTGCCCCAAAAGAGGCCACTGAAAATGAGCACCATTCAGCTACTGAAGTAATTGTCTGCTGAAATTAAAAAGGTTCATTTGCAGCATTGCCTTTTAAAATATCAGTAGCTAGTTTCTTAATGCAATTTCATAGTTTGGGAGAGAGGATACACGGATCAATTTCTCACACAGTACATGCAGTTGGTTGACTAAGCTAAGCATTACTAATTTTTGACATTTATTTTGCCTTAAGAATTCTCTCCTGATGCCACATAATCTTGAGTATGCCCTAGCCCCCAAACACAAAGAAAACATGACTCATAATCACGGCTAACATTATTACCTTTTTTAAAAATCCTGCTGCAGAACCTTATTTCAATTCATTCTCAGTATCACAACAATAGAATTTGCAGGAAGGGAAACCATGGTAACCAACTAAATGTGCTACAGCAGATATCTGCTCAAAAGAACATGCAGTACCATCACACTTCAACGCCTACCGCTAGTACAATCTCTACCCATTTCCTCTTTATCCTCACCCTAATTATTAAACAAGCTTTCAACCACAAAAGACTACATTGCAAACCATGTCTTATTGTTACTGTCATTTGCTATAGGTCCTAGCATTAAGCACTGTACTACTGTTTTGCCAATTTTAAAACCAGATCTAATACCTCCAGGAGTTAATTAGGAATTTTCATTTCCTTTCATCCGTTTGGAACATTTAATTAACAACAAAACATATAAAACATGTTCTATAGTCATAGAGAAACCCCGATATATGTGGACACACAAACATACCTACAATAATCTACTTATGTTAGTAGTTCTTTTTAAACCTCAGGGATGCAAAAAAATTCCAGTGGCATTCTCTGACTAATTAATTAATAAACACTGGCGGTTTCTGTTGGGCTTTTAAAAAAACCCTATGAAAAAATGCATTCATGATTAAGCACAGGCATTAAAGATAGCGGGGTGCTGATTTGATCCTCTCATGTGTGTTTATGTTTCATTCTATTTCATCCGGTGTCTGAACTGATACAATTTCACAGGCCTTCTTGGGTGCTGAACATCGATTTCCTTTGAAGGATGGCTCTGGATATTTAACCAAACTCACACACTTAGAAAATGATAATTTAAATGTTGGTTTTTTTCCTTAACAAACTCCTATTCTGTTATAAATTCTGAAAAAAAAATTGTTTTCTGAAAACAAAAGCTCTTTTGTTTCAAATTTAAACATAAAAGACACTCTATCTTAATAAAGTCATGAAGCAAACTAATTGCACGATAATGGATGAAAGCAGACAAAAATAGCCCATCAGAAGGTGATCAAAATGCAGTTTCTTATGTAAGCGACAAGCAGATTCTACAGTAACTCACAGACAGCATAACTAACTGAGAAGTTCTTGGGGGTGACAATCACTTGTCCTACCTTATTAAAGAAGAAATATTCCAAACTTTGCTTTTGACCTCAGTTAACTGTTCCACAGCATCGCACTAAGAATATCTGACTGACTTGGCTATGCTTGTAAAAGCAATTAGTTGCCCTGTCCTGTACATGATTTCATCTGTGCTAGGCTATGTCTATAGCTCTCGCAGCTCAAGAGCTGCAAGGCCTTTAGATTTACTGAAGCTAGTTCTATAAAAGCATCAGAGCCTAATGCTCCACAGTCAAAAAAATCATTTGGAAGGGCAGCGAGAAGAAAAAAAAACTTCATGGCCCACTTCATTCTGAACAGGATGTGCAGTTCTGGTCTCCTCGCCTCCAAAAATCACCACAAAGAAAGGCACACAGAAAGATGAGAGAGACGACGAGAGGTATGGAACAACTTCCCTACAAAACCCAAATGTATAGCCTCGGGCTCACTGACCTGTCAAACGAAGAATAATGGGGATGTGACTGGCGTAGAAAAAGTAAATGGAGATCAGCTGTTCGCATTTCTTATTTCACACAAAAACTAAGGAGCATCAAACGTAACTCTGAGATGAAATCTTCAACTTGCTGATATGATAACAAAGCTATACAACTGAGGGAGATAAACTCTTTGCAAACAATTAACCAGACCTCTTCTCAGATCCGCCCCTTTTATGATGACAAGGTATCCCTCAGAATAAGCTAAAAAAAATAATAATGAAATGCAGGTCTGTGTTAGGAATGGGATAACACCAACAAGAATCTTCACGCATCAACTGAACGTGGATTCTGTGCACTTAAGCTTAGTTGAAGCTACAAGCTTCATGCGATTGTCCAATCTGATCCAGGTTTCAATAAAAAACATGTTTTTCTATCTGTGAATTCTGACTGCCTATAGATGAGTTATGATTTATGGTGTTAATAGTTGATTCATTATCTTCTAGGAAGATTAAGCTGTTTAGCAAGTGGAAATCTTTGATGCAGAGCAGCCAGTGACTATCTCTGGAAGTTTACACTCTAACTACAGTCTAGAAGAGAACGAGCCATGAGGATGCAGAGAAAACGAGATAAAGTAGGTGTTTTTCCCATGCTATATAGCTCTCTGTGAGCTCTTCTGTAGTAATCACAGTACAAAGATGAGCTAAAATTCATTAATCTCTATCAGATTAGCAGCAAAGAGAATGATGCATTCAAAATTACATGTGGGTAGTGATAATTTTATCCCTATCTCTTTATCTATCTTGCTTTATAGTCAAGATTTTGTTTTTTCTTTCAATTTAACTGTGTTAGAAACTTTAACAATACAGCATAGACCAGATGTTGAAGTATATTAAATAGATTTAAAAAGTAATGTTACGCAAAGTAAATATATCAAATAACAGGATGTGTTCCTTTTGAATTCTGGAAGAGCATGTAACACCTTCCCTTCATTTGGTAACACTAAGCTGAAATATTAGAATGAACTTGAAAATGTTTCACAGTTGGAACAAAGCTATTACTGCAGGACTGGGGCACCTCTCTGGCACTGCTGGGTAACTGTATTAACACAAAGTGAAACCTGTTTTGTGGATGTTTCTTTTAGCTTTTTCTAACAGCTGACCAAGTTTTCTTTCCTCCCACATCTTCTCAAGGGTTAAAAAACAAAACAAAAAAAGGCAGACAACAAAAAGGAAGTAATAATTACGTAGAAGTGATCTTAAAATTACTATGACTCTGGGAAGGACAGAGAGGAATTAAAGCTCTGTCTAAAAAGATCGCATTGATTCACACAGCTAGAAAAGAGAAAACAAAGCTGGAGACCCTACAGTCAATCAAAGTCTTCTCTCAAACTTTGAAAGGTTTTGCCCATTCATGCTACCCTACTGACAAATTTCCTTTCTGTCCTTGAAAATTACACTCCCAAATTGTTACTGTTATTGTTAACTAAGTTGCAGCTCTCTCTTTCAGGCAGTATAGTGACGCACACACAAATAATGTCCTCTGTCTGGAATCTTGTTACACAAACAAGTATCTCAGTACAACATACCTTTTCCTGAGAAAGAAAACTAACTCCTGGCAATCTATTATTCCAGGACATTCTGATTTGAATCATAATCTTATTTTACCCATCTAAAGATTTCAGTAACTATCTTCTCTTTCAATGCTTTTCAACAGAAAAACTTCGATTTAAAACTGTGCTTCTAACACTGTTTCCCATTTGACTGTTTATATATACAGCTCAGAGCAGAATAAACACAATTACTTCAAAAGAAATTAAACTATATAAATTTACAACTATTTAAGTTATTTTTTGTTTCATTGAGAGTAGCATCTGATCTACTTGCTGGGATTTTTCAGAGCAAGGAAATAGATCGGCAAACACTGTCAGTTAAGAGATGTTCAGACAAAAAGACACCTGATTTACAGGCTGTCCCACAGAGGGCCTAGAGAGAACTAACTGCTCTTCAGCAACAGCTAGCTAGCTAGCTAGAAAGTAACCTACAGATTAGACTGCTCATGAGACCTCACGAGATGCCTTCTGTGTCTTGACTGCTCTCCTGGTATCTAAATGGGGTCACATTTGGAAGGCTGGGGGAGAACAGCAAAACGAAGCAAAATCAGCAGAAACACAACTGCCACATTCTTGGAGGTGCAAACAGAAAGGGACCATTAGCACTTCAGAAGCAGCTAAGGGACTTCAGAAGGCTAAAGATACCAAATCTGTAATTAGAGTAAAAGAAGTGCAAGTTCCTCAAACGCTTACCGTGATTTTTTAAAAATTACAAGAATCACAAGGAAGTTTAAGCATTAAGGTCAACAACACAGTACAATCTTTTGAATATTTGATACATTTTGAAATGAAATATTAATTACCAACCTTAATGCCAAAGTGTAGGTTCCAGGTTGCCTTTGGCTCTCACGAATGAGATAGCTTCCCTCTGCAACACTTAATAACTGGTCAGCTTCTTCCCTTGAGATCATGCCATGAAATCTAAGGAACAAAAGCATCTTGAAACATATGCTTTTTCACTTTTAAATCACCTCCTCCTCAAAAAACACCAGCTATGGTATTTGAAAAAGAAAGTAACATAAAAATGATTGTTTTGCAGGAGCCTACATCTTAAATTAGTCTCCTTTCTGGCTGTAATTCAAATCGTTTTAAATGGTTCAGGAAGGCGTCCTCTTTGTCTGTGAAACAAGCATACTACTTTGACAATTGGCAGCCATCAGTTTAATATGTAGAAAAGAGTCCATTTTCTCCTCTTGGCTTCAGACGCTTTGTGCCAGAGGCACATGATCCAGTATTTTGCAACATTCAGGGATATTGTGGCAACTTGCTAAACTCCTGGGGATGGCACAGTCTTAGTAACTACTGGTTTAAGCACTGAGCTAGGCATCTTTTACCAAAATATACACAAATCAGACCTGTTTTCCTTCCCCCGCACTAGGTCTAACCATCTTTGCCTTATCAGTCAGAAAACAAATACACATATAAGATATCCGTTTATGTTACATTTGTGTTTCAAATCTTCTTTTTCCTGCATGCAAACATCTTTCACAAAGGCCAGTTGGAGAGTGGAGTGAAAAAAAGAGACAACTCCCTGAAAGTGCAGAAATATATGGCATTCTCAAGTAAGTTATCACTCAATAACATCTAGAGCCAACAGAAATAGCTGCTGTAATTTTTGGTAGAAAAAAAATGGCGGTGCTGCAATAATAATGTGATGGTGAGCAACACATGCTGCAAGGAAACGGAGCAAAAGCTCTCGCTGCAAAAGCAGAATGAGCAGCCTGGCAGAAGCAACAGGGCTGAGGTGCAAATGCGGTGGCTGCTGATGATACGGCCACCAAAATAAAACTTTCGACCTCGCCAAGGCCTCACAGAGTGACAGCTGGGCAGATGCTGGAGCAAAGCACTGGGAAGTCACCCGCTGCAAGGGAAAGCTGCCTTTGAAGGGCACAATGGCATGTCCAAGCCTCTATGCTTCTGTGCAAACCATGCTGAAAAACAGGGTGCCCACTGCAAATACTTTCAGGCTTTCCTGTAAACGTTATAAATCAACACATCATGGAGATAAAGCACATTGAGATGCACGTTACTTACTCTCTTCCATAATATTTGGGACGGTTCTCTACCTAGAAAAAAAAAAACCAAACAGATGGAAACTGTAATGTTTCACATTTACAAGTGTATCAACATAACGTCCTTAATAGATCATTATTAATAGGTAGGGACATAACAGCAAAGTCTGTACCAAAATCATTGAGCATCCCAGAATTTTCCCTGTGAGTGGAATACAGGAAGACAAAGGCAGAACTTCAGGAGAACACTGCACTTCTGAAAGGCTTAACATGGGGTGAAAAGCCCATGTTAAGCAGTTTGGGTCACGTCTTCCATGGGTCTCCGTTAACAGAAACTGATGGCATTAAGTGTTGCTCGTGCAAATTGTCAACAAACGAAATAAAACATTCATTTCACAGAAATGCACTGTACTAAGTGCACTAGTGTCATGAAACATCCGCAAAACTCTTAAATGTAAGTAGTATCTTCCATCACACAGCCGTTGCTGTCACTGGCAGGGAAATCAAAGCCACTGTCACGCTCGGGGGGGCATATGGCAGATTAAAGGATCATTAGCAAGTGCCTAACTCACACACTAATCCACTGAACTGTGATCTTCGCCATCACCTAAGAGACCTCAGCATCACATGTAAAAGTGTCCTACTGGGTAACACAAGGCAGCCCAATCTCCAGAGACCCTACAGTGTGAATGGACACACCAGGCAAAGGGTGGCAGAAGTCAGTTTTCCTGCTAAGTATTTTGGATAAAGCAACTCCTTTGCAATTGTGCGGGAAGCTTTTGACAAGAGAGGGACTGAAGACCTCCTTCAAGTAAGCTCAATAATCTAACCCAGCGGGTTATCCTTCTTTGCCAAATTTAGAGGAGGGAAACCTTTGGAAAATAAAATACTACACTTAGTTATACAACCTGAACTATGGGAGTCTAAAATGACCCAGCTACAATAAAATAAAAAGTACTCGCAGTAAACTGCCACTCTAGTTTCCTTTCTTTCCCCATCTTTCAGAGAACTGCCTATTAAAATTAGCACTCCTCTCCAGTTATCTCAGTGGAGTATAAATACTTCAGATGTCCAAAACATAAAAAAAATACAACTTGATATACAGTCCAGTGACAACTCTTCCATGCTCCCTGCAAATAAAAAGCTGTTGTGATGGTTTATCATTTTTGTGAAAACATTCGGTCACTGGAAAGATTAAAATGTTCTATAAATATTTTCTTTTTCCCCATAAAACTAAACAGGAGTCGACCAGTATGGCAACTACATTGAAAGGTACAGAAGAGATTGGATCAATTAAAATTACTTTTTGTTGTTGTTGTTAAAATTAGGCTATTTTATTAAAAGGAAGACAACATGGAGTCAGAAAAAAAGTGAAATTGTTTTGCAGTTACTATAGAAACCTGCAACAACTCCTGTCTTTGTGCAGCTAATTTTAAAACTCAAGAAAAGCCGCTGGTCTCAGGCAGTTCGCAGAAAAGAACGCTGTTGTAAGATTTGGTTTTGTCTGCTCCGGTTTCATCTCAGCAAACACAGTGAATTTGTATGACAGAACTGGGAAGTTTATACAGGCAAAAGCATTCCATTTCAGCAGTGGATTAGTAAGGTGACAGGTCACCCTCAGAACAATTGCAAATCTAAGAGAAACTGTAACACTGCGTTCTGCGAAATTACTTGAAAACACGAATCGGCAAAGGACAGGAGCTCACTGGGCCTCCAGGCCATCTGAGCCAGGTTTGCAGTTCACTGTGGTGGACTGTAAGTTAGAGAGCAAAATAAATGCTCTGGTTGACATTGAGTCCCTACTGATCAGTTTTACGAACTGCATAAAAACGTCAGTGTAAATGTTGATGTGCAACACAGCCTGCTTTTATAAGACCCTGTGCAACAGGAACCCACTTGGTTCCTGGCTTGGTTTTCTACGCGTGTCTGTGTGCTTTCTCAGTAAGTTTTTTACTTATCATAATATTAGCTTTTTGTCACCTAGACGGAATGCGTACATTTAGATTCTAAGGCAACTCCACCTGAGCTCAGTGGGGGCCTTCACACCATACTAGCTAGGCTACACATCCCGTGCAGTTCATGTAAATGTATGAAAACAAAGTTCTTGTAAACCACATTCATCACATCCAACAATTAGCACTGTGCTTCAGCTTTCTACAACACTCCCTTTGAGTATCATTGCACCAACTTTACTCATAGTAAATTAGGCCTAAAAGAAAGCATGGCATTTGCTCTTACTTCAGCTGGAAGCAAGATGCAGCTTTCCCAGGTTTTTGTGCCTGTTTGGACATTCCAAAGTTCCCACTACACTGTATTTCTGCATCCTCCAGCTACGTGTGAGCACTGAGAGCCAATCAGGTCAGCGCAAAGCCTCACAGGGCTGACTTAAACTGGGTCAGCAGCAAGCTTAGGGCACAAAACAGAAATGTTCCGTGGGACTGGAACTGAAACCTACGTGAGAAAGGGAATTTGTTTTGAAATAAAACCAAAGTAGCTGCATTAATTGTGAGATATTTGTTTTCAATTTGCTTACTCGTACTGCACATGCACTTGAGGCCACAGGAAAAACCGTCACCTTGCTGCGACGTCTACAAGAAACACAAAGGTGAATGTAATTATCCACCACTGCTTTGTTTCCGGTTTGTTTTTCTCCATGAACTGAGGTGAAGCCAATATAACCAAGTTTAGGAACAGATAACGGGCAGACCTGGTAAGTACCTTACAGAAACCACTCCTTTGGAGAAAAGCCTACATACCATGGAGGCTGGGACATTCTTCTGGGTGGGTATGACATAGAGACCACTTCTGCCAACAGCTCTAACATGGATGCACATTAGGTATGCCCAGTCTGATGGTGTGCAAAGGCCATTTTCACAAGGTTACACAGAGATACTGTTTAACAGCTTCTTTACTACTAGCACCAAATCAGGATGAAGCCCTGTTATAGGGCAGCAAAGGGCAGTCATCTTAAATATCTCCTCCATCTGACTGTTTGATAATTTTCCACTCCTAATTGCTTAAAATGTATCATGGAATGCCTTCAGATGGCAGTTAAGGATGCCCTACATATGCCTGCATGTGCACACACACACATACACATGTATATAGAAGATGATATGCACAATAGACAAATTCCAGAGAAATAATACAATATTAACTGGACAAACAGCATTGTAGTATTGATGCAAATCTCACACAGAAATCCAACACCCTTACCATATTACAGAATCACCAACTTTGAAGTTTAAAAATGAAGATCACAGAGTTAAAAGGCTTGGCTCTACAGCACATTCACAACAAAAATGCCCAGAGGAAGCACTGCTCTTTCTAGCTTAGCGTAACTCCATTGATCTGCATGTTGCTCTGATACAAAACTGGTACAGTAGCTCAAACTCTCCACATTTGAGAAGCATTTCATGTTAAGTAGGTCATTCTGTTGAATGCACCTCCCAGTATCAGCACTTGTATACTACATGCCTTCGCACCTCAAATAAGACTGGGATTTCTTTATTTTAAAGTGTGACATCCAATTATTCATTAACAAATGCTTTTCCTCTAACCATCAATCTTGCTTTTTTCAACAAGTGGAATACAGTAACACAAGGGGAGCAATTTAGGCGCTAATACCTTACCAAACTACATGTTGTTCCCTCCTACTGACCTCTTTGATGTTCGCTGGACCAAAATTCTCTTCCTAATATTTATGAATTTGTTTATACAGCTGAATAATTCAACCACTTAGGAAAAGACTCTGCTCCCCACTGACTCATGCATGGCTGCTAATAGTAACCCAGCTGAGAAAGAGCAGATCACAAAGCTCAGCACTAGCGGGAGAGGCTGAGACCACAGAGAAAGGTTAATCATGTTACTGCTCAATGAATACATTTCCACATCTAATCTGAAGCAGCTGCAAAAACTGTTCAATGTTTATAATGAAAAACACTTATCTGTGTTGTAATGCATTATTTCAATTTTACCTTCATTAGGTAAAAATAACCTTCAAAGATGTTTGTTATTTTTTTTTTCCAGCTGAATGGATACCATAAAGGGAAAAAAAAAATCCTTAATACGTGCAGCTCTGCAGCTAAATGTGTGCAATTGATTCATTCTTTCATAGCTCTTTTACTTAGCTCAATTCTTACTGATTTCTAAACCCTGCAGATTTTACTTCTCAGTTTCTTCAGCAGTGCTCAAGGTGCAGACATGGGTTTGCTCAGCAGTTCAAGGGCTGGGATGAAGCTATTTTACAACACAGAATGTCTCCCTTCTTTTTTATTGCACAAGGAAAGTTTTACACTTCGTTAAAGCTCAAGAGGTCCCGTTTTTCAATTTGCCACCTCTATAATACCTGATAAATTTTTATTTTTATAATTAATGGTATCAAAAGTAACATGAGAGAATTATAGCTGTCAGTGTGACTTGTATTTGAATAAGCTTTATCCAGGTACTTTTATATTTGTCTTGCATAAATAAGTCTTGTTAGATCCTGCAAAGAAGCCAAACTGGATCTGAAGGATTTCCATCACCCCAGAGGGAGGAAACATTTTATATGATCAAACATACACATTTATATCTCTGCTTATTTGCCCAAACTCACCCAGCTGAAGCCTAATAGCATTCTAAGAACACTGTGATGGAGAATGCTGTGTAGAATTTGCTTGCAACTTCTCATCACCCAGGGCTACAATGCTTCTTGTAAAATTAATGCATTCTTTCCTTGAGCTAAGTCTTGCTTAAGTGCAATCAGCTTTTGTTATGTTGCTCATAAATATATGAATCCATCAAATTAACAGAAGTCAGGAGTGCTTCCACTACATGAAATATTTTGTTTCTGTTAAATCTCTACCTTTTATCTTAAAAACTGACAGGCTATTTCATGGAATCACAATTGGGCATTTGAAAAGATGACAGCGAAACGCCTGTTTAATTGTGTAAAGTAATCCTCTTTCTGATCTAAATTGCAAGCTATTAGTGCTGTGTCCCTCTGTATTTAATACTACGTCAAAATGACTAACATATTGCAAGGATTAATTTCCTTTCTCTTGGCACATGATAAAAATGCTTAAGTTTTATTGCAGCAATGTAATAACTTTCAGTGGTTATGCAGTTATGCTCTGTAACACTGTTCACACGTCAAGCCTAACATTTTGGTATTTTTGTAACTGAAATTAATGCTTCCCAGGTTCCTAGCTGAAGCTGCATGAGAGACGCAGCCACAAGCAGACCCTTGCTGGCAGGGGTAATTGTACCAGCCACAGCTGCCAGCACCACAGCTCTGAGGAGGTGTGAGTCCACCACAATACCACGCAGGATGTGTTGGCAATTCAGGGTCTGTCACAACACAGACCCAGGGGCAGGTGCTTCTGTATCACTGCATGTCAGCAGGGCCCACTGTTTCTGTTTGGATCCTTAAAAGCTGTGGCTCTGCATAGCTTAGCAACTAGCATTGACAAGCTGTAAGTACTAAGACTCAAAAAACAGAATGTGAGGAGGTATTACACTTCTACTTGTTGATTATCACTCACACCAATCACGCTGCCACGTCTCCCATGAAGCGCTGTTTGGGTTGCACAACATTATGTACAGACTCAGAATTACTGGACTCTACAAAACTGAATGTTAATAATACCTACCTCACAAGTGCAGGTTATCCTTCTAGGATGGGGAGCTTCCTGTTGCAACTGATACACTGAGAGAAGGCAGAAGTTACATTCTGGTTAATACCGAATCATCATACCTGTTAGGTTTTTCATATATGTTTTCTGTTTAAAAGAAGACTTACTACAAGATTTAATATGAATACAAAGGCATCAAGGTCTCAAAATCACTTGCAAGATGTCAGAAAAGAGAATATTTCTAGCCAAACCAGGATCGTTGATTATTTTTACAATTAGTTACTCAAGCACTAGGGAGTCTCCGGCCAGGCAGATCAGAGAAGGAATTAGGATAAATGCAAATTAAAGTTTATTATATGTGAAATCAGGCAGCTAAAACACTTTTTGCAAGGAGTGGACCCTTGTTTGCTCACTGGAAATACGGTGACAGTACAGGAGTCATCCAGAACTTTGCAGAATCAAACCTGATGCTTTTGCCACTACTCAGCGGTGACATTTCTGAACAAGGGAAAAAATGGCCTTTGCATTTGCAGATCTAAAGACATCAGGAGTCAAATAGCAGGGTACAGCAGTTAAGGCCTAAATTTTGACATACGCTTACTAATATCTTCTAAATCTATTTTCATTTTTAATACGAGACTCATTAAGCCAAAACAAATCATAGGAGCCAGTGGTAACTTCAATACCAGCTGAGCGACTGTCAACTTCTATCATGAAACCAGTTTGGCTTGGTAAGTCACCTGCAAAACAAGGCTGCCAACACCAAATTATTATTTGAACAGGGCCGGAACCAATAAAATGGGCATTTGGAATTGTAATGTTTTTAAATTAAATTATCTTTCAATCATCAGTACTAACACAGAGGGCTGACAACGCGTGCTGTCACTTTCTTCAGGTAACAAAACCATACATTACTTTATCCAGTAAGATCTGAGGCCGCTACTCTTCTCATTTGATGACGAGGCTCTTCCACTGACAAACAGTGTATTAATGTGCAAAATTACACGAGAATGGAAAAAAATGGCGAACTGCCCAATGATTTGGCAATCGTAAGATCAACTGGAAACATTGACTCCCTTTGTTCCAAACAAAAAAAGCCGATGTTTTTTTTCCTGATGCTACCAAAAATCAATCTTAACCCTTCTATGTCAGTATTACAAAAATGATTTACGCAACCGATGAAAACCAGCACACACACATATAAAACAGCGATCTCCATTTCAGGCATAGCACGATCCTTTATTTACCTAGCACACAGATCCTCTAACTTCCATTGTAAAAATCATTTCTGATGGCACTGACCCTTGTCTACATTCAATTTTAAGAATCATAGAGTAAGGTTCAAAAAAACGAACAAACCAACAGCAAAGTGAATATGGGTATCTCTGAATTTCAAAGAAGAGCACAGCAGAATCAACACGTTCTGCAGAAACTAGCCAAAAGTTGTGAATTGTTTCCTTCTTTACTTTGAGCAGGTTTGAAAAGGTTTTCTGGAAAGAAAATCCTCGTCCCAGAAGACAATACCTTTTCTCATCTTCCAGCCAGAAGCACAGCAGGTAGACTAGTTAAGTGACAAAACAGGATGTACATTTCTTCTCCTCTAATTGATGTATGCACTTCAAACTTCAACATCAGTTTCCTTGCTGCAATTATCGCTAGGGAAGTCAAACAAGCCATTTCCCCTCATCCATCAGGAGAGAGAAATACAAGCAAACCCCATGACTACGCATGTAATTCTGAGCTATGGGAAAGGTTTGCTGTGGTGAACCAAGACAGTGTAGGAGAGGGCATGCACACATATTTGTCTGAGCCTCCAGCTCCTGGTAAGCTACCAGTCAAGCTTTGGCATTAAGAAAGGTCGGATGCTCCCATTCCTGACTGTAGCCTAGAATGAGATGCCCAAACAGGCAGTGCCGCTCAGGTTCATAGAAGATACAGAAGCTTTTGGTGCTTCTTAACTTATACTCAGATGTTACAGTTGAAAGATTAGCATGGTGGAATGGCAAAAGAGACAAACAGGAAAAGAATGCTCATCCTTATCCAAAGATCTAGGCACACAGGGAAAAACTCCACAAAGGAGAGATCTCTAGAGAGAGATCATTCCCCAGTGGCAGTCAGCCCCTAAATGGGGTCTAGGAGAGACACAGCCAGGCTCCATCCCTTCCAGTCACACAGCTGAATTACTTTCACCTGTGCACCCAGGACTGACGGGGTCCTTTCCTCAGGTGCTCAATCAGTGGTTCAGGCTGTGACTCAGCAGTTCCCATACGCTCAGATGAAAACAAAAATGAGTCTTTTTCCAAGGCACCTGGCTGAAACTTTTTTAGTTCTGGCTTGAAAAAAAACCAAAAAGTTGAGATACTTACAATAAGATTTCCAAACAGGTGGTCTGTATTCATCAGTATCTGAAAGAACAATGGCAGTTTTTAATGTTGTGTTAGAAACATTTTAACATAGAAGTAACACTACAGAAGTGCTTGCAGTACGAATATAAATTGCACCTGGATTCTGTAACTATTTTTAGTAATGTAGTACAGAGCAGCCTGACAGAAGTTCATCCTCCTTACTTAGATGGAATATATGGAAAGGTATTATTCTTAGCCAGAAATAAAAGCATTTAGAAAAAGACAAACATGCAGATCAGGAGCGAAAACATCAGAGGGGACAGGTAATGTGCAGTGTTTACTATGTACATTGAATCATTGAATGGTTTGGGTTGGGAGGGACCTTTCAGACCACCTAGCGACACCTCCCTCCAGACCAGGTTGCTCAAAGCCCCATCCAGCACGGCCTTGAATGCTTCCAGGGAGGGGGCATCCACAACCTGTTCCAGTGTCTCACCACCCCCACAGTAAGGAAATTCTTCCTGATTTATTTTAAGTTCCTTTTTAAACTACAAGTGAAAGATTTTTTCAATCTCTGTTAATACCCTGAAAATTCACCCCTCACCCAACTCACTCCTGCCAATAGCTTCTTCCTCTTCTGGACAGCAATTAACTACTCCCAGAATAAAATCCAACATGGAAGTCCATGTTTTGCAAAAAGAGACATTTTTCCACTCTCTCCCTAAACCAGAGTTAAGCAGGAGATACTTTCCACTCTCAGAGTAAGCAGGGTTTTCAAACACAATTCACTGCTCCTTTATCTCTAAGGCAGCACGTTGTCAAACAGCCACTGCCCAGAGCAATGTGACCTTCGGAAGGCCCTGGAGATGAGCCACCATGTCCTGGGGCCCCAACAATGCACCCACTAATGCAGAGATCCCCAGCTGCCTGCCAGAGATGGAGGATCAGCAGCAAAAGATGCAGCAGTGGTCACCCACTCCTACTCCGGTATTTTTAATTAAGGCAATGTAAATCGATTCATTCCAGAAGGATTGTAATGAGATCCCTTCGTGCTGCAATGCCATGTGGAAAAAGGGCAAAACATGAAAGTGAAAATAATGGGTTTAGTCCCAGGAGAGGACTCTTATACCCCTAGCCGCATTCCCTCCTGCTATAGCTTATTTTTGGCAGCATCAGCACCAGTTGCGTTGACAAATAAATAACTTCAGTGAAGGACAACACTCTTTATTTGTAGAATATGAGCTGACTGTTATGAAAATACAAACATTTTGGCAGCCTAACCTGGACTTGCTCGCACTCAGGCCATATAATTGTTAGGGTATGGGAAGCACGATCATAAAACTGAAAAGCAGCATTATTTGTGCCAAACAAAAAACCCCAAACCTTGTTAAAGTCAGACAAGAACAGCAGTAACTTTCATATAACAAACATGTAACGTTCAGAAATTGAAAGGAATGATTTATGTTACGCAGCTGTGCACAAGTATTTTGTCAGAAAATCCCTCTGTAAGCTTTACTGCCTTACCAGTGTTAGAATACCCCCAGGCCATCCGACATGAAAAACAAAAGGTCGTTCCTATTGTGATTCAAAAGCAAAAAAGTTCTCTGATACAAATACTGTAGCAGCAAGAATAGTGCAGCACCAACAGTGAAGGAGAGGGTCTGTAGTGCTCCCTTCCGTGTAAGGATGTTTCTAGTTCTAAACTCACTCTGTTACACAACAAGTAATGAGTACATGCATTAGATTGGCTGTCAGCTTCCTGTTTTTAAAGAGCAGCTGAGGTGGTCCCATCTGCCAAGGGCTTGATTTTCAGACAGTGCAGGCCTCTGTGTACAGTACCTCCGATTAGGCATACAAAGCACCCAAAAAAGCACTTTAAGGAGTGATTAAGTAAAACGCAGAAGATGCTGAACCCAAAATACATTTTCTCACTAACACTGCATCACCGTCCAATTAACACAAAGAACCCCATGCTGGCAGTTCTCAGATCTTTGTACAGCTCCCATCAGCATGGTATCTCAGCACTGTTAAGCGTCTCCATGATAAAAATCAAATCATTTTCTACGAGATATGCTGCCTGGGTACAGAAACCGCAGTTTTAGACTTGGTCTGTTGAAGCTGGCAGGTGTTGAAGCAGAACAGCCTTCCTAACCTTTAGGAAAGAAAATGTTTGATAACTTCCCACTATCCCAGGCAACGATACATCCTGAATTCTTCGGGACTTCCCTTTGATTAGAAGGGTATGAGATTTTGTTCTTATATGATTTATCAAAACTTCTTCCAATTCTGCGCCTTGAATCCATACCGATCTTTAATCATTTCCCACCCTAGACTAGATCAGAAAAGAAACAGCTGACTGATTAAAAGCTGTGCTTTCAAGCTCCTAAGTAGACTTGCCATATTAACAATACATATGCACGTATTAAGAAAACAGTAAGAATATCTCAGACTGATTCAGATCTTAAACTGTAATTCTATGATAAACCACTTTAAATCTCAAAGTTAAGGGAAATTATAAGGGTAAGGGGAAATAACGCTGCAGGACACACAAAAATTAATGTACAGTCCTCTACCCTGTAGATCAGTTCTTATTCTTGAACCCACAGCAAAACAAAACCAGCCTGCAAAGCGAGTTCCTTATTGCAGACCTGTAATGCTGTGGTGCCTCTGGTTTGGGATCCCTGACTGTTTCTGCTGTTCTGCCAGCACTCACGGTGCAGCAGACCCCTCCCGGGCAGAAATGCCATGGTGGGACAAGAGCTCTGCCTTCTGCGCCCAGCCTGACCTCCTAGAAGTGTGTAGATTAATGAAAGAAAAAGGAAACTGTGCAAACTTGTGCAAGAACTACCTGCAATTCAGAAGTGAAAAGCACAGGATGACCATCAGAAATCCATGCTTGCACCAGATAAGGCTTTCTGCCAATACAAAATCACACAGCCATTGAGAAGTCCGCATACAGACTCAAGTACTCTGAGAGCATCTCAGATCTTTCCATAAATTTGACTAACTGTGTCATTACAACGTAGCATTTCCCACCATTATTTTCTTCGTACCGGCTGCCATTTTGTCCATTAGATAAATCTGCACAACTTTAGTACTTCCTGAGTGCACATTTTAACTGCAGATATGAAAACCGTTACTATCGCCTCAAACTGTTTAGACTGCTTGTCTCTGTGTATTCCTTTTATAGAAAGAATAAAAATATTTACCTCTGCTTGAAATGGTTCCTTCTATCTCCCCACTGAAGACCAGCCAGCCCCAGGGTAGAGCAGCAGCAGCGTAACCATGCATGGTAACCCTATCAAGTAATTTAGGGCTTGCTGTGAGACTTGCTACAGAGAATTCAGTTTTGTTTTACTGTATGTCATCTCCTGCAGCATGGTGATCTGTAACCTCATGGCAGAGATTAGTTTAATGCCATCTGGAAGGAAATAACCAGCTATCTGCTGGCACAGCAGCTCTTGCCCCAGACCTGGGTTGTGTTTGGCAATATCCCTGTCAAACAGAGATGAGGCCTCAAAATGACAAACCTTGCAGAAGAAGCTGACTCTTAGCCACGTGCACAAAACCTCAATGCGATTAGGAAAAGTAAATCTGATTTCATGTTTTCTGAATAGCTCTAGGCCCAAGGAATGGTATGTCATAAATATAAAAAGATGCACGTATAAAGCTTTCTTCTGTATGCTATAGTCTAGTAAGCACTAGCATGTGTTTTAAGATGCTAGATCATGCTTTATTTGGCAGCAGCGCAGGTCAAATTTTAACTCCTGGAGAGGCAGATGACAAGCAGCCATGGCCGTTTGCTGACCCTTTAAACAGACTCCTCCTTGTGCCCCTGAAAAAACTTCTAGAAAACTCCTCCTCGGCCTCAAAATGTTGCTTATTAGCACCTTCCATATGCCCAAAGGGTTTACTCGACTTACAGAAATAAAGCTATAAATGTATATTGCTGGTGAGATTCTCAAGCCACAAAAACATCAGAGCTGAACAGAGACTGTCACTTCATCCCTGTTCTCAGAGGGCAAGTGCCAACAGCCTTTCAGAAACTAAAATCAAGCCATCACAAAATGCTTTAAGCAGTAAACAGGCTCTAGCAGTTTGGGCTTTTATGCACTCCAACCAAAATAAAACTCAAACTGCATCAAAGTAATTAAAGGATAAGTACTGCCACCGCCCTAGGCAGCAGTAGTAAAACAGATGGATGCAGCACCACAGCTTCAGAGCAGATAGGAGATGCTGGTCTCTGCCTATGCCAGCACCTGGCAGTGCAGAGCATTTTGAAGTAGCCTTCATGTGTGCTATGGCAGGAATGGAACACGCCACGGGTCCTTTGCCACTGACAGATGAGACCAAAGCTTTATCCACAAAGCCTTTGTCCCTCTACTACCCGTGCTACTAGCAGTCAGTGAACAAAACGGGCTGTGGGCAGAGTGTTGGTACAGGCAGCAAGTTGCAAGGCATGGTGACAGCTGCTGCAGTGGGTCCTGCGGAGCAGCCAGCCCCTCTAGTAGGCAACGGGCACCAAAGGCTACAAAGAGGTTTGCTTCAGCCCAAGCCCAGGGAGAGGCTGCTCTCCTGCCTCGCATTAAATGTGCTCCTAAGAACAAAGTTTCTCTCCTCTTCCATGAGGAGAGAAACGACCAGAAACCTCGGGGTACAGATGGCCTGCACCCAACTGGAACACACAAGGTTCCACAAGCCACAGCAGGACATGGCAGGGCCTGTCAGGGGACAGGATGATCCCTGCAGGGCAGCAGCTATTCTTGGCCTTTTCTCATCACTCCAGAACATACGATACGCTGTTTGACACTCAGCCACGATGACTGACGCTTCTAGACTGCTATTGAGTCTTTGATGCTATTTTAACGTTATCCTTGGCAGGATAATTCCTTTGAATTCGGGGAAAAAAAAAAAAAAAAGAAAAAGAAAAAGAAAAAAAAGAAAAGAAAAGCTTTGAAAACTTTCAGACACGTCAGCGCTGTTCTTCAGGCAAGGCACCGCTATGTACTGAAGGAGCTGCAGTGCAAATGCTCTGAATCAATCACCGCTGGTTTCCTCCCTGTCCTCACAGGAATAAAGCATCCCTTCATAAAGCCAGGAAGATGGAAGAGACCGCTAAGATCACCTAGTCCAGCCACCGACCCACCCCCACCGTGCCCACCAACCCACATCCACCACTGCCACACCCACCCTTTTGGGGAAAGCCTCCACAGGCAGTGACTCCACCAGCTCCCCGGCAGCCCAGCACCCCGAGTCGCTGTGGCACAGCACTAAGCCACACTACTACTCTGGCCTAGGAATGTTGTACTGGGACAAAATTTAGTTTTCCTTCACCCTTTTGTCCTTACATGTTTTTGCTTATGTCTCCAAACAAGTATAATTAGGTTTCTAACTTTAACGCAAGTAAAAATAATTAAGAGAAAGCAGCTATGAACTATAACCAAGAAAACTAGATGGGCTACTTCCAGTCCTCTGATGCAACCAAGCGATGGCTTTGCTTGTGGGAGAAAATTAAGCACTTCCAGCAAAAGTGAAGGGGCCTAAAGAAGGCCATGCTCTGATACCAGCCCTGAAGGGGAGAGAAATAAAATAAATCACACTGCCATCCCCGTGTCTACAAATGTCTTTTCTGAAGATGATAAATTCAGTGGAAATGCTTTTAATGGGTTAGAATGAGGCATCCACTGAAAACTGCCAGAGTTCAGTGTCTTTTCTCATCAGGCATGCTATTACTGCCTCCATATGAATAATGAGAAAACTTTAATGGGAAATATTTTACCTATCATGGGCACTGCTGCTGCTAAATGGACTTGTCTGCTATGTGATTAGACCAGGCTGCAGCTGATGCATTTCTAGATTTTCTCTGAACTGAAGCAAGGGAGGCAAGTTCTTGTTTTCCCTCCTCTTTTCCACACAAACACGGTGGCATCTGATGACAAAAAATGATGATGAACAAAAACTTAGAAAAACAAACAAAACAATACCTATTAAAAAAATTTACTTTGAGGTTTGTAACAACTGGAATTTTCATGTCTGCCATAGCAAGCAAAGTACTGCCCCTTTCTTGACTGCAGTTTAAATGGGGAAAAATGCAGTTCCATGAAGTCGCTTAGCTGACTGTTTAAGAGAAGTGTCAACATCTCTAAAATTATTTCTCAGTATTACGACACATATGAAAAACAGGATTCAGAGAGGGGAAAAAAGATGCCAAGTGCCACCTTGTGGACATTTAACAAACCAAATTTAATTGTATTTTCTGTTTATAGCAGCCTGCCTTCAGACAACAGGCTGCAGATTTCCAGCACCACTACCCGACACAAAGTGGGCCAGCTGTGGCTGCTGACAGGGGAGCCCAACTGGCAGCCGCCTCTGACCCTCTGATGCAGACCACTGTAAGGCTGATGATAGCTCTTTCAACTATCTGTCAAAACAATGCCATCAAAATCAAATTTGCCACTTTCATTTCTCCATTTCAGTGAAAAACAGCCTGTCAATTATTTATTTAACCCACCGTGCTAAAGCTGAATGCACTGTCAGCTGTCCCAAGTTGCTGGAACAACGAGATGGGCAGCTCCCTACCATTTCCTATGGGTATGTGAATGCTCTTCTGCTAACAAATCCTGCAAGACCGGAGTTGACAAAAATACGCTTTTACTGGATGGATCACATCTCCTAGATCCGACAGATGATTTGTCCAAATAACTCCTATGCAAGGACAGTAAAGTCTCAGAGCAATTCAAAGTAACGTCAAGTAACATGAACTTGAACACTGTAATCAAGCTTCCCTAGTGTAAATCCAGACTGGCTTCCATTAGAGACGCTGCTTACCGCTTTGATCATGGTCAGATGAGTTTGCTTGGAAGTAGGCAGCAATTCACGTCAAAGCTATTGCCCTTACACAGGTCTCACTCTACCCAGAACAAGCCATAACGTGGGACAAAATATTAACCTTTTTATATTTCCCTTCCTATTATTCATTTCCACAATTCCTTCTTTGTCTCCTGTTTTAAAAATCTCCCTGCACAGGGACTGAGCTCATTTCCCACCGCTTGTTTTAGTTGTTCCAAACACTAGTACCTTCAAGGGCACCATCACTTTCACCTGAACTTCCAGCTAGTGACAACCTCCTTAACTACAGCCTAAAGGCATTCACAAAAAATAATTTCTTGACTCTGTTTCTTTAACGTATCCTCCAAAGGGTAATTTTGAGTGGAACTTGACTACACAAATATCCTGACCAGTCACCCTAAGAGCAAAAAATCCCAATAGGATGTTACAGAAGCGTCTTCTAGCTGTAAATTAATCTCTTCCCCTGAATAAGAAATCTGTCCAGTCAAGGTTGTGTAGAGGAGACCCTAAATAAAGGAAGAGCTTTCAGGCACTTTTGAAATACAATCCCTCCATCAATTGCATAATGCCCTAATTTACTGAATCAAGAAGGCATGTTTTATCACTATTTGCTTGGTTGCTTTGAATGTTTTTCACAACCAGCACTGAAACAATGAACATACATTCACTTTCCTGCTCTGAAATATGTTTTTAAATACGGCGCTGTGGTTTTATTAAAAGCTGAACCACAACAAAAGAGCACAACGCTGACCCTGCCTCCCCATGCATCGGTAAAAATCTGCTGCGAACTTATCCTCCCTTCTATTTCAGACCAAGATAGCTGCTGTGAATTCATTAGCCTCCTGTGGAAAAACACAAACACAACAAAAACCACCCATTAGCAACCCAGGCAAAACCAGAGTCATCCGAGAGAAAATTAAGAGCAGATCTGATTTCTGACTGCTGTTATAAACAGTCTCAAGATGGACTCATGCTCCAAAGCATGTCTCTCTGTAGTGGTGTAATAGATACTGTTGCCTCTCCTTTCCCAAACTTGACCTGTTTATGTTCTTTGACCATCAGAGTTATAACAAACCTATTACGATTCTTATTACAAACAGATTTTTCATTTTCTAAAACAGTTGTCAATAACACAAGCCATTGCTGGTGCAAAAATATGGCTTGTGTTTGCATTCTTATTTCAAGAACAGATGCAACGCATCAGCGCTCATGGCTGGAAAGAGGAGGACAGACTACCAAGTCCTCTTGCCTGGAACCAGGATCACTTTATATTATTATGAAGGAAGCTCCTAAAACACATTATTGGCAGGGTCAGAGGAAGGGAAATGGACACAATGTGGTGGAATGCCTTTTCCTGAGTTGGAATTAGGTTTGTTCCTCCAAGCGTCATTCTCCAGATGCTGGGAGCTTTCGCCTGATCCAAAAGATGGAAGTATCATTTCTTACCTCTTTCTGGTCTCGTACAAAACCTTCAAGTGTCCTCCAAGGATGCAAAATAGGATGTCCCATGTAGAGGAGATGAAAGCCTCACCTTCCTTTTTGGCAATTTCATGGCTCACCAATATAACTACAGCAAAAAATATTTATCAGCCTCTCCCTGTTTATAGCATTAAATACATCTTTTTTCATAAATCTCCTTCTCTACAGATTCACCTGTGGCTCCGGAAGCACCAGGAGGCGTGAGAGATGCCCTTCATTTGTCCTCAGCTCTTGCTGCACTTCTGAGGATGAAGGCTGAGCTCTGCAGGTGAGGACGAGCAGCTCAGTGCAGAGCTTGGCCACTGCCCATGGGGAATAGGAGAGCTGCCTGCAAAGCTATATATGATCAGTGCTCGAAGGTAGACCCCAAGTCTTTTTTTTGGGGTAACCCCACTTTTTCTTTCTTTCTTTTTTTTTTTTTTTTTCCTCCTCTCCGTGTGCTTAATTAGGATGGCTTCTTACCTCTGTTTTGAACTTTTTTTCCTGGGATATTGACCCATCCTTACAGGAACCGAAAGCCCATGGCAACACCCACAAGCAAAGAGCAGACTTTGTGCTATGGAACATGACATCTAAATAGAAAACAAGAACAGCTGCTGGCAAGAGCAGCAGAGGCTCACATAGATGATGCCATCCTACAGACAAAAAACTGGTATCCCTATTCCTGAGTCCTGGCAACCCAACAATGCCCCAGGCAGCACTGCCTCTCTGCATAACCTCTTCTGATGTACTTGCTCTACTTCACAGAAAAAGCTTCACAGTAGCAGAACATAAAAACAGGCACGTGGAAAGCCATAGGATTTGACAGATCACACTCCAGATTCCAATTTAAAAATGGCCCTGGCCAATCTACGTGGCTAGATGGGGACAGCTACTCAGCAGAATGCTGCACACAATTGGCACAGATTGCAACCCAGAGGATTTCCGCACAGAAACAGGGCACATGCTAACAGAGCTCTGAGACACAGTGAGCCACAAGCACTCTGTTAGAGCAGCCCGTCACCCATTACCCCAGACACACCCACCCGTGCCATCTCCCAGCACCATCACGTCCTCTGATCCTGCTTCAGCACAGCTGGGACACCAGGGCTGCAAGTCACCTGCTGCCAAGGCTGAGCCTGCAAGGAGCAAGCTGGGGCAGAACCACTACCCTGGACTGGTGCAGGGTCAGAGCTGGCCTGGGGGAGGTGGAGGGGTCTTTTGGCTCTGAAATAACATTCAGCACAAAGTTCCCAAATATCTTCCCAACAGAAAGAACAATTATTTCATCTCACTGCTACATTTTGAAACATTTCCCGGCTCCTGCTGAAACTCTGAAGATTGTTTCAACGCCTTCAAAGTTACATTTGTAAACATACTCTTTGGAAATCCTGAAAAGGAAATCAGTAAAACTAATTGCTGTGTCAAAAGCGTGTTTCCTTTATTGGGTGTACATTCAGCCAGCAAGGCAGAGGTGAGGAAGAGCTCCATCCTGTTGGGTTTTTTGTTTTGTTTTCCAGTGAAAAGCAATCCAACTTCGCACTGAAGCACTGTGTCCAGATTCATATGGAAGCCATAAAGCGCAGATGAATACATATGGAGGACTGCCCCTACCAAATAATAATCAGCAGCTTTTATAGTCTGCTCTGGCTTGTATACTTACCAGATACTAACTCAGCATTGAGGAAACTGAGTTGTACCCTGCCACGTGAGAGCCAGGAACTATCAGGTACTGCACTAACAATGGGTTTGCTTTTCCTGCCCATGCTATTACCCCATATTTCACAGTCCCCCACCTACTCAGCAGACAAAATAATTTGGTAGCTCTTTTCCCATTGCTGCAGCAGTGCTCAAGACTTCACTACCTGGTGCCCCATTGTATCTGCTACATGACTTGAACGGTTGCAATTGTGGCTCTGCAGGCCACTGTAGCACAACACCATGCAGTGAGCAACCAAACAACTCCCGCACTTAGGAAACAGTGCTTGACCCTTACTTTTGGCGTGGGAATTTCCGCTCAGCTGCCTCAGGAATAAACAGCATTTGGTGAGCACGTTTTCCAGAAATTCTGAAGACTTCAGAAATTTCCTTCTTTTTCTCCTTCAGATATAGGATGAACAAATACTTTGAATGCTGGAAAATCCAAATGCCCATCAGCTCTTCCATGCTGGCAGAGGCTGTGGCACATCACACCGCAGGCCTCCCAGCTGCAGGCAATCAGCCCTCCTCCCAGTGACTAGCACGTTTCGCAGACCAAATATTTCAGTGACTTTAAATTACACTCTTCCTTGTTTCAAGACAGATCTGGAAAGACAAAATCTGGAGAGCTTTCAATTTTCTGCCATCACTGATGAAGATATTCAAGACAGATACAATCCATCGCACTGAAATTACAAATCCTGAGTGCCTGAAAAATCCTCATCCAGAAGCCTTTATGCCAGTTTACGATTACATTGTTTAAACGCTTGCAAAGCTCTGTGGGCAGCTCTGGGGTTTGCCTTGCTATGCTTCAGCTGAAGCCTGCTTCAGTGGAACTGCGCGATCTGTCCACAAGGTGGAGCAGCTAAATAGCTCGAGATGCGAGCACTAAGCCTCGAGTTCTGGAAGAAAAGAAAATCATCTGACAGGGAAGGCACCTATAGAGAAATTACCTGTAGTCCTGAAGGATTATGATACATGTGTTTTCATGTGGCACAAGTAACATGATCTTCCAAAGAGTTTGTATTAGGCTTATGCTCTGAGTTTACTGATTAAAACAGTACTGAAGTACAGTACTCTATACGCAAACACATTCTGGACACTGAGACATGCTTTCTATCACATAAAAATCTGCATCAGCAGAATCTGGGAACCCCTCCTTGATCTGACAACTCAGAGGACCGTCCTCCTTGACAGCGCCAGGTGTGATTCTGTGCTGTGCAGATCGCCTCCACGTATGAGCAGCTCATAGGCAAGGAAGAAAGAGATGCGAGAGGATTGCTATGGGATAAAAGACTGACTGCAGAGAACCATCAGGAGGGGGTGAATTCAGAGGGCTTTTGCTGTAGCTGGCAGGAATTAAAATCTTTCCTTGTTCCATTTTATTTATCTGCATACTCTTTCCTCTCTTCCTCAGTTACTTCGGTTTACTTAAAAGAAGGCAAGGGGAGTATTAAACACAATTCTTGACATAATTCTACCCTCTGGTTCCTGGGCAGATGCTTTGATATATTCTAATAAAAACAGATATATTCCTGGAGAGCACAAGGCACAGCAGTAACATTTTCTATGTCAACCTCTATCTCTCTGAGAACATTCCAAAACCCTTTATTAATTACACGTGGACACAACTAGGTCTGACCTTTACAGCTTCAGCAGTTACCTCTATGATATTTCCTACAATATTCACAGTTATAGAACACACAGTTTCATGCTAGCCGCTGCCTGAAGCACAATTTCAAGCACTAAGCCGGGAAGCCACGGGTGAAATTTTTCCACTTCATTTATAAGCATTAGTGTCGTTTCTCTAATACTTTGATCATTGGGTACCCACGCACCAGTTAACAGATCCATCTTTTCCCTGCTCCTAAGTAGGTTTTTGTTTCCATTTTTCCTCGAGACTGCATTGCCAGCACAAGCTTTTCAAGGTTGCTGTCCTTACTTGCTTCATTAGGTCTTACACGTTAGGTAGAGTTAGCACAGCACCTAGGAGAAAATAACCTTCTAATTCTCAGCACTTGGACAGTCTCCTTCCCACCTACATGAATGGGATTTGGAAGACCAGTCAAATTCACCTCTAACAGGGTTTCCATCCACACTTAATGAATCACCTTCGCTTCTAAATCTTGCTTAAAAATAAGACAAACAAAAAAGACAGACAAAAACCACTGCTCTTCTCTATAGTTTTGGCTAATCGAATTCCAAGTTCCTCTCATAACTAGATGTTGACGTGCTTAAATCTCTCTTAAAATCAGTTGGTCTGAGGCTACTGTTCACCTCACCACCCTTACAATGCCTGTAGTGATAAAAACCCTATCATAAACGCACCGATTCCATGAGGAAACTTCCACCACCTCTTTCCATGCAGGAACAGACTGAAAGAACGCTCTTCTGATACAAACTGTTTCTTTAGTTACATTACTGTTGGTAAAAGCTTGCCATGACAGCTTGCCACAAGTTTTAAGAGTAGTTCAGGGCTACACAGAGGAGAACAAGTTGAGTTGTGCACCACCTGTTTACCCCGTTCTTAGTGGCTCTGCACAGGCAGCAAGAAATAATCACATCCATTTCCGAGCACTTCCCACCCCGCAGTGAACCCACAGGCATTACCTGTAGGTAAGCCATGTTCAGAGGAACTTTGGCTTTCCACATTCCTTTCACTAAGCCAACCAAGCAGTAGAACTAAAAGTCTCCCCCATGCAGGCAAAACACTCATTTAGAGAACAATGAATTGATTTCACTTCCATTCAGTACCTTTACTTTAAGGCTGTGACAACGGAAAAGATGTGTTTTGCCAGCAGAATCACAGCTGACCTTCCGGGGCAGCAGTGATGAGACAGCGTGGTTTGCATGGAGAGCAGTAATCACAAATGCCCAGAACTGAAAACAGTCACTCGTTCATGAGCACCTCAGCTACAGCACCGTCTATTTCCAAAGGCTTGCTCCACACTCATAGCAACAGACAGATTCACAGGGGGTTACTTCTGCACAGTTTCACGTCTCATTTCTCACCACCAATGTTCAAGAAGGGAGTTCTCATCCACTCGCGTGCTCTGAGCAGGAAGGCAGTGACATAAACAACTAATGATAAATATGGTCAGGAAGAGCTCCCCTGGCCACTTGGGGACATCTTCCTCAGTTCACATGAGGCAGTTTCTTAGCAAACAAACGGACAGTGAACAGACAAGCTGTAACGCACAACAAAACATTCTTCCAAATAACGTTGGCTTGCTTTAAGCACTTCTCAGGACACCCAGAAGAAAAGCACTCTCAGCAAACAGCTGTAGCAATACCAAAACTTCACATTTCCCCTTTCTCCTCTACATTGTTACCTCTCCATACTTCAGCCATCCAAGCAGAGTGACAGCACGCACCTCAGCTTTACCTCCACAGCATCCCATAGCTCCGGCTATTAGTAAATGGGCCTTGGGGAATCCAGCCACAGAAACACATCTGCGTGCTCTTCCCCTCCCCAGAAGGATCCACAGACAGGCAGCAGAGCAGAACCTGTGGGTCCTTTCAGCTGCCTCCTGGCTAAGCCAGGCATGCAGCCTCTGCACACCCCTGTGCACGAAGCCATGGGCTCTGCGCTGAAACGGCAGGGATGGATGCAGCTTAAACTCCATTCAGCTGCCGCATCAGGCAGGAAGAAATGGATGCAGAGAGGGGAAAAAAGGCTGCTGACAAGGCTGTGGTGACTGAACGTACAGCCAACCTTCTGAGAGCCTCCAAGTGCCACCCTGAAGGCCCCACCTGCAGCTACCATTCCAGAGACTACACAGAGCAGCTCGGCATTCTGCATCAAAGGGCAGTCTCCACCAGGAGCAGAGAACTCTCAGCCACTGTGCCAAGGAGATAAAACACAGCATACCCACCCTTCCAACTGCCTGATAACCCCAGGTTTGTCTCAAGCTGGAACCTATGATGTCACCCTGCTCTCTAGCCCCGTCCTCTTTTAGAATAGCCTTTCACCTTTACACTGAAATAGCCATAAATCAACATCAAGAGCACAAAAAAGGCATGTTGTAACACTTCCCATCCCTCTCCTTGCTCTTGCTGTGCTAACACATACACACATTAATTGAAAGGAACCCATCAAACTTGGTGTATTTTCCTCCCAAGCTGATACTGTAATTTATCTCAAGTTCTACAGTCTTTGTGCCACATCCTATTAGAAGCAGCACTAGAATGTGTGAAATTTGATTCAGATATACCATTATAGGTTAGAGAAAAAAAACAAACACACAGTATTGAGCCTAGAATTAACTGGAAACACATCTATCCGCAGGCGGCCACAACCAAAATAAAAGCTGAAGGTGTTCTTTCACTTTAAAGCAGACAACTTTGGGTCTGTTGTTGTATGTGAAGAGACAGCATGCAATAAGCCACAGCAGCCCAGAGGACACAGCAACACACAACACTTATAACTCAGTTGTAAGCGAATTACAGCTCCATCTGCACATACAGTGCATACTTCCTGTATTAACCCAACTCCCCCTGATGCTCCTACATTCATAGCTTAAGACGTACTCCTCTGCTTTTACACTTAAGAAGGGTTTCACATCAGTTGATTAACGTATATTAATCTCCTTTGCTGCATCCTTCTATTGTCCCTTTGTGGTTCCTTAGGAGGGTGCAATCTTCAGATTATTTATTTATTTATTTAACCATTGGCAAGATTTTATTTAAGAGCTCAGCACAGTAGGGCCCCCCGCTCCATCTTCTGTTTGCTCATTAGCTTTAACACGCATCAACGTCACTAACAGCAGATGTGAGAGCACGCGCAAACCCCTGATTCAATTTCCTTTGTAACGCAAATTTATTGATAGAAGAACGTGGTTACGTAGATAAAACGCACAGAAGCTAAAAAATAACCCGGTTAAGTCTGAAAAAGAAAACAGGTGCTCGACTTACAAATGTCACAGAATCACCATAGAATCCCTTGAGCCAGAAGGGACCCTCACCGGTCGCCCAGCCCAACTCCCCCGCTAAGAACTACGTTTAAAAGCTCTAGCTAAAACACTCGGAACTTTATAGCCACAGACTGCAAGGACACATCAGCTACTCACCGCGGCAAACGCGTGTTGCCTTCAGCAGGCGGTGAGCTCGGCCCCTCCACGGCCTGCCCCGCCCGACACGGCCGCCATCCGCAGCCCGGCCGGGAACGCGCGGATCCGCGCCGCGCTGCAGCAAACCCCGCGCCACGGACACCTCCCCGGCCGACAACTGTTTTGCAACACGTGCTGAACTTGTTGTCGGATAGGGCTGGCGTGCCGGAACAACATAGCAGGTGCCAGCTCTTCAAGAAGAGGAACGAAATCACGCTCCTTCTTACACGGAGCTGCACCAACCCGGGCAGCGCGGGACGAACACCTCTGGTCGTTCGCTGCCACAGAAGCGATGCCCGCCACAGAAGCGATGCCCGCCACAGAAGCGGCGCCCGGCCGTGCCGCCCCCCGCAGCCCGCGCTGTTCCCGTACCGCCCTGCGGCGCTGCCGCCGCCACACCGCTCTGCTCGCCTTGTGGCTTGCAGCAACACTCGGTACGCGCGTTTGGGCAGTGTTTTAACTGCGGAATTAAGACCACGCTTAATTAGAGAAACCCTACGCTCAGCAGCCAAATCACGGCTCTTCCGTTTTCCCTCCAGAACGCCTCGAGCACACCGAACCGAACCGAACCGAACCCAGCCCAGCCCCGCAGCCCTCTCCACACACCCAGCCCGCCGCTCAGGGCAGCGCGGCCCCCGCTCTTCTCCCAGCGCAACTTTTGCCGCCGCCGTGCCCTGCCCGCGGCTCCCGCCCCTCCCGGCCCCGCCCCGCCCCGCCGCACCGCAGACAATGGGCGCGGACCGCTACTCACCGAACAAGGTCAGAGCCATGGCACAGGCGGGGGCTGGCCGGCCGCAACGGGGCTGGCATTGGCGCGGCGGCGCTTCACGGCGGCGGCAGGGCGCGACCGCAACGCCCGCGGCCGTGGAGCTACCGGATGCGGCCGAGGGGAAAGGGATGAGGGCCGCGAGGGGCCGCCTGGGCCGGGCGCGGCCCCGCTCCCGCTCCTCCCGCCCTCCCTGCCGCCCGCCCGCGCTCTCAGTGCGGCCCGCCGCCTCGGGGAGCCATCTTGCGCCGCCACACGACCCGCCTCCCGCCCTCCTGCCGCAGCCGGCGGGGCCGTTCCCATAGCAACGCGGCCGGCCCGCCGCCGAGGCACAAAGGAGCACCGGGGCCGGGCGGCAGGTGCGGAGCCCCGGGCAGCCGCCGCCCCTTGTCCTCCGCCCGCCTTGCTGCAGCGGGCTTCCTCAGGGCTGCGAGCACCGGGGAAAGCGCTCCTCGGACAAAGCGCTGCGTTTAGAGCAGCGTGAGAGCTCGCTGTACCACAGAGAGTTTTCCTCGCGGTCCCTGCGGAACCCCCCTGAGAAATCCCCAGGTGCGGGAAGTTTCAACCGGCGGCGGCCGCCAGCTGTCAAAAAAATCCTTCAGGTAAAAGGAGAGCATGGCGCCTAACTCGCTGACGGCGCTTGCATTCTTACCGTGGGAACAAACGCTTTCAGCAGGGGTTGGTTAGCACACACGCGGCTGGGTGACCTGATGGCTTCGCACGGGACAGCCGCAGGACGGGACGGTCTGTGTGAGGAAGGCACCATGCTTGAGCTGCGGCCGCACCCCGTGCTGCCAGAGGTGCAAACACAGCTCAGCAAGGCCACGGAATACACTCAACAAGGAAAAACACCTTAAAAGGTTGTTTGAGGACTATAAATATTTCAAAACATATGTTTTTATGGACACGTGTCTTACTCGCTGCACAAAGTTTAAAAGGAAACGGCAGTCCTTTCACATGGGAAGAAGTAAAACAGGAATCGTAGCACAGTGGATCTGATTTCTCCAAACGTTTTATTTTGCATGTACAAAGTGTGAAAGTTTGTGGAGCAGCAGGACTACTGTGAAATAACACAGATTGCAGGGCTAAAATGAGATTTAAATGGCTGGAAAAGGGAGTGGAAGAAGCAACAACAAACCTCTGCCGTTCTGCCTACACGACGTGGTCTTTGCTTTGCTTTTTGAAAGGAGTTGGATCTTCACGCAGACTTCTTTTCTTACATTCCCTGGGATCAAATATTGACTTCCCCTCAGGTTTCCTTAAATTACACACAGCTTTTTTTTCTCTGCCAGTACTCCAACATCCTTATCTAATGACTACTTGCTTATCCTAGAAATGTTTTCTTGTCCAGAGAAAGTAATACTTTGACACGTCAGGAAGAAATCAGAGGCACAAATCAGGAGGAAAAAGCACCCAAACAGCCCAGAGTTCTCTAAAGCGAAGGTCTCTTCTCCCACACCTTGCTTTTTGAACAGGCCTAAAATCATCATGGCTATTTCCACGTAACAACAAAAGTATCTTACATAATACCCTATGGATTCAGCACGCCTCAGAGCACTGACAATAATGTTTTAGCAACAATTCTGGGCATTTCTTTAGTGAGCAGTACTGAGGCACCTTGCCATTGCTTCACAGGGAAGCAGGGATGATCTTGGTAAGTAGTTTCCCTCGAAACTCCCCCTTTTAAGAAGTGGTTTGTTAGCACCGTGCCCTATAGGAGAAACATAGTTACACTTGCCTCCTGGTAGGAACGGTCGGGGTGTAGTGCCGAGGCTGTACTCCTTGGAAGAGCCATACAGACACAGGATGCTATTATCTGCTCCACTCCTTGACCTTCAGCTGCTTTCTCACCTCCTCCCCTGAGCCTCACAGCTCTTCACATTCCAGAGGCAATTACCACTGCTTCATTCTCTGCCTTAAATCCCCTCACTGGGATTTAGGGCTGGCTGCCAGTGCCTACCTCTCCACTGTGGCCCCCGCCCTGTGCCTTTTGCTTCTGATGCAGGCACAGGGCGCAGCCCGCTACTACCCACTGTTGTCCTGCCTTGATCCATCTGCTCGTCTGAGGGCCTGGTACAAAATTGCACCTAATTAGCAGACATTTATTCTTCAAACCTGAACTAATTCACTCATCATATACTGATAAATGAGATTTTAAAATTAATTACTGACATTTATAAAGATTTATACCCAACTGTAAAGAAAGGTTTCCAGCTTGCAAATCCAATATTACGTGAAGGAAAATAAACATAAATTAAAGCCGTCCTGTATTAATGAGGAATAGTAAAAGCGAAGGCATGGTGAAATGTTACCCGATGAATTGGGGCAGCATCTCATGACAGCTGCCCCTTGGCAGCAGGAGGGCAGCTCAGCAGAAGCCCAGTGCATAACTGCTGGCGGCTGCGTTACCCAGCGCCTCCATGGCTCCTCTCCTTTGCAGCACAGCATTTCCCCCCTGGAAAAGGCAAGGCAGGTTTGTACCACTTGCTCAGTGAGATACCTCAGTGGTTCTACCTAAATTATAAGTCCTCAATAAAAAGTTGGAAGACTGACTGCTGAGCTTTCTTAAGCTTTCTAGTTAAAATCAGCGTTTAGTAAGCGCAGCTACTTTAACATAACAGCAAGTCTACCACAAATACAGAGGTGTCACTGCGTGCTACCAGTATTTTGAATGTTTCTTGCTTTGATGAGAGAACTGGCATTTGAATGTATCTTTCCAATGCTGTTCATCACCAGTGGCCAAGTCACTTAAATGTAATATTACCTGGCTCTGCACAGGCACAGAGGGAGACAGGAGGCCTGCATCAAGCACAGCAGCAATCAGCAACCTTTGCAAACCGGGCATAGTCAGCATCTTGCTTGCATCAGTGCTAGTCTGGGGATTTCTAAATTTTTTTTTTAATTATTTTTTTTTTCTTTAACTGTCAAGATAAGCGAATCTCATCTAAGCAATTTGCTCCATTTAGATTGATGTCATGAGACATAACGTCGTTTTGGACTTTGATGGCATCAAAGAGAAAAGGCTCATTCTCCTCTATGCTGCCTGAGCAGAGCCCTTTCCAAGACACTTCTTTAGGGCTTTCACATTATGGCTCCCACTTAATGGGATTTCCAAGGCATCTGCATAAACGTGGTGAGAATTACATCATGAACTATAGGTGACATATAGTAAATACTATCTGTGGATCTTGGAAAAAATTTCTTCCACAGCCAGCTTTTCCCACGCAACAGATGACAACAGCAGCAAGTCACAGTGCTCACCTTTGCCCCCTCTTTGCTTCAATACCAATGATGCATGCAGCACTCAAGATGCAGGGCTGGCTGTAATGGAATAACTCCTTTTGCTCTGCACTGGGTGGCTACTTTCAGCTTCTCAGGTAAGTGATTCTTCTCTGTCTTCCAGTTCAGAGGTCACCTGTATACCAAGAACCTCATCCCCATCTTTTCCAAGCTTTCACCTTTAGTCCCTTTGATTTTAAGAACAGCATAGCGGTGAGATTAAAGACGATTGTCACGCATAGGAATTAATGATGTGGAATCCTAAAATAATCTTCTTAGTTTTTGGCCCTTTTATTCAATTAACATCACAGAAACCCCTCTAATGCTTTCAAATATGAATTTAAAAGTACTTCCAATACAGCTCTGCAGAGGAAATTCTTCTAATTCTGCTCTTCTAAGAGCAGGAGCTGGAAAAGGATTGGAAAATTAAATGAAAGGAAAAGCTATGCAAATTTTAATTATTAAAGATAATAATCATCACATAAATTGCTAGATTTGACCAAAATTGACCAAAACTTGCCTCCCATTAGGTTGTAATCTACATGAGGGTATGAGCTTGGAGTCCAGAAAGATGTACAGTGTGAGCCATGGAGCTTCATCTCACAACAGCTTCCACGAGACACTGAGAGCAAGAAGCACTAGGATGGGCAAGCAACCAAACTACTTCAAGCTGCAAAAGAATACTATTATTTGCAGCTGGTCAGAATATACTTTAGCAACGGACTCTATGGAGCACCTCCCCTACAAAGACAGGCTGAAGGCTTGTTCAGCCAGAAGAGAAGCTGTGAGGAAACTTCAGTGCAGCCTTCCAGTATTTAAAAGACGATTACAGAAAGGAGGAGAATCAAGTTTTTACAAAAGTAGACAGTGATAGGACAAGGGGGAATGGTTTTAAGCTCAAGGAGAGAAAGCTTAGATGGAAAGTCAGAGGGAAGTTCTTCACAGAGAGTAGTGAGGTGCTGAAACGGGCTGCCCAAGAAGCTATGGATGCCTCCACGCCTGGAGGTGTTCAAGGCTAGGCTGGATGGGGCCCTGGGCAGCCTACTCCGGTACCAGGTCTGGAGGTTGATGGTCCTGCCTGTGGTGCGGGGATTGGGACTTGATGTGACCCTTGAGGTCCCTTCCAGCCCAAGCCGTTCTGCGATTCCCTGCGAGCTTTCTTATTGCTCATATGTACGCTCACTGGTGGGTCTTATCAGCAGATATATATAATGCAAGACCAGCTATTCGTTAATAAAATCCTAGAAAATTCCAGAATTGCTTGTACTTGCTCAGATGTATGTAGAATGGTATGTTCTCTTATTTCTGAAGAGTCCTGCATATGAAACACATAATATGTTTTTGATTACTTGTTTTATTAAGTGAAATGAACAAGCTAATTAAAGAAATTCCAGGAAGTGTCTGCTTTCTGTCTCCTAGGGACAAGCCTCAGGCATCAAAGGAGATAATACTGATGGCTGTAAAACACCCAAGTGTGTTTATATTACCCCTAAAATGCAGCTTATATCTTCTATTTAACTTTCATATTTCCTTTTTATATCACGTTTAGAAAGATTTCGGCATTGGTTGAAAGAGTGCTTGTATGCATTTGGAAAAAAATGGTAATTACAATTTAAGAACCAGAAGGTAAGCCGTTTGCAAGGTAGTCTTGGGAATAAACTATTACAATTTTATCCATAAACACTAAAAGCCAAGAAAAAGCTGGATTCAAACATCTGCAAGATATTTCTAGTCCTAGCTTTGGAAATGTCTTCAACCCTCAGCAGATGAGCTCCGACTTGAAGCCATAAATTACGCCACAGAATTGACAGCAGTTCTTCATGCAATAATTTGTAGCTTCCAGATCCACTTCTAGATCTACCGGATGGCCTCGAGGAATTGCCAAAGGTTTTAAACATTCTCATTAGCAATTGAGAACTGCAGTTTCAAAGTGCCATGTACAGCATTCACTAGAGAGAAGTACTTTGTACTAAATCTTCAACTGGAAGGTTTTATTCCCTGAAAATGCTGGAAAGCTCTGTTGAACTGCTTTCACGCAACATTTATACTTCTCTCTTAATGCAATTATTTGATTTTCTAATACCAGAGCCCTCAAAATTATTTCTATGTTCTTAGATAATCCAGTGCTGCTGAAGCCACTCGATACCAAAATGTTTTTAATTAGGGAATTAGTTGTCAGGCCAATACTCACACATCTTGCTTCTCAGAGCTGCATCTCCTGGGCACTTAGGGGTCTTTGAAAGAACGTTCAAGCTTAAGAGCACATGAAACATTGAAGGATATTTTAAAGCTCAGCAATTTGCTTTATATGAAGGGAGGATAGGCCCTGTTAAGTCAAAATTCAGCTCCAAATCTGATGCAGTTTTTGTGCTACTGTAGAAAATAGACCGAGTAAGAACTGAACTTGGGGAATGTTCTGAGAATTTCCTACTGTCCAACTTACAGTCTAGTTGTCAAGTAGAAATTCATCAGCTGCCCTTCTAGAATGAACTTTCGTGCACTGAAGATGTTTGTAAGTCCAAATCTCAGAGTGCTCAGATAGCAAAAGCCTTAGATACCTGATCTGCAGTTCAGCCACGTTCTCCATGCATTCTACCAAGAAGAATGCATCAGAAGAATCTGCATCTTGAACTGCATCGAAAGCAGCACGGCCAGTAGGCTGAGAGAGGTGATCCTGCCCCTCTGCTCTGTGCTGGTGAGGCCTCACCTGGAGTTCTGCATCCAGATGTGGAGTCCTCAGTACTGGACAGATATGGATCTGTTGGAGCGTGTCTGAAGAGAGCCTCAAAATGATCCCACGGATGTGGAACACCTCTCCTTTGAGGACAGGCTGAGAGAGCTGGAGCTGTTCAGCCTGGAGAAGGGAAGGC
Source organism: Alectoris magna (assembly GCA_030625065.1). Lineage (NCBI taxonomy): Eukaryota > Metazoa > Chordata > Aves > Galliformes > Phasianidae > Alectoris > Alectoris magna. The sequence goes on from CM060567.1 coordinate 16,943,270, forward strand.
TCTGGGGAGATCTGATTATGGTCTTCCAGTATCTAAACGGGGGGTGTAAGAAGGAAGGAGACAGACTCTACCAGGTGAGTGAGTCATTCAAATGGTTTCAAACTAAAAGGGGATATTTAGATTGCACATAAGGGAAAAGTTGTTATTGTTTTCACAGTAATGGTGGTGAGGAACTGGAACAGGTTGCCCAGCGAGGTGGGGGAGGCCGTGTCCCTGGAGACATTTAAGGTCAGACTGGATGGGGCTCTGAGCAACCTGACCGAGCTGTACGTGTCCCTGTTCACAGCAGGGGAGTTGGACTGGATGGCCTTCAAAGGTTTCTTCCAATTCAAACAACTGAGACTTTCAAAGGAGAACATAAAATCTTTCAAACTGAGCAAAAAAAAGCAAACACCATTGGTAGCTTTCAGCTTTGCTGCACATAGCACAGACAGCTCTGCAAGAAGTTAGGCTAACAGCAGCAGAGCACAACAAGCACAGAGTAACACTGGAAATTACTTTCAAGTCCCGCGTTAGCTCTTCTGGCTCACAGGGAGATGGCATGAACTAAAACAACTTCAAAGAGCTGGGACCGAGTGCAGTTCTTCTCATAATGATCTTAAAGAGTTACTGAAGGAATCAACAGCTTCTCCTGTTAAACAAACAAGCTGTTTAAAACAAGTATTATTACTAAAGAGGAGACAAACCACTCTTGGAAGTAATAGTGGGATTTAATTAGGGTTTGAGATTTTCGCTATTTGTTGATTGATCTCCCAGTCTCAAAATAGTTATAGTGAACTGCAAGTTTGCAGCAGTAAGATTCCTCAGGAAGGGCAGAATTATCTGATCCCTTTGAAGCCCTTTTATCTATGCCAAGAAGCATAATTTATTATGTGGTCTCCACAGAGAGAAACCTCCATAACTGATGTCACTATTTTGCTGGGGAGAGGAGGGTGGGGAGAGGGGAGAAATGAACGTTATTTCCTTTTTCTTTAGTAATAAAACAGGTGCATCCCTTGATTGTGAACATTTTGCTTATTGTCAGCTAAGACATGTGGAAAGTACCTCACAAAGCAGAAGTAAATTAGCAGACATCCAGGTCCTAAATTGGCAGTGCCAGAAACAATTACTAAGACTTGGTGTGTTATTGATTCTCTTGATAGGACTATAAAATGTATCGGTTATTTAGACAACTCTGGCAGCATGAGAAAAGCAAGGCGGTTGTTAAGACGCAGGGAAAGCTGGCCATCATTGTGATGGTTTGTGTGTGACCATAATTGCAAAAGAACGAGCGAGTTTCTGCTCCGAGGTGCCAAAGCAATGCACTGTGCTACATGTAAGCCCCGTAACTAGCACCCATCCTGTACTCTGATCCCCCCTGTTCACTCATGGAAGATGCAGTTGCATTGGAATTCTGGCCCCTACCTTCCAGGTGCGGTACCCAGGGACCAACACAAGCCAGCGATGACCTCCCCAGTGCTGGCAGTGGCACCTGGATGAAATTCAGCTCTGCAGCTGAAGCCTGCTGGACCTTTGCACTGTAATGGCAGAACTCACGTGGGCACAAGACATGGCATGGAGCTTGGGCCCGCATCCTCTGGATCTCACCAGCTGACACTGCCAGGAGCCCAGCAAATGCCATTTGCCTGCTTTTTCTAATACGGTTTGTTTTGTACCCTCAAAATCTACCAAAGGTGGAGACAGAAACAGATGAGTATAAGCATAGAATAAGGAGGAAAAGGGAGGACAAAATGCCCTTTTAATGCAGAAAATCCTGTCTCTTCCCCCACCCCATTGCTTCGAATGACTTTTTCACCTCCCACACAGAGCTCCTCAGCCCTGGGCCACCAGGCCCCGCTCCTCTGTTACCCAAGGAGACCTGAGCTCCTGCTGGCACTCCTAGCACTCCTACCACAAACCTGGGTGATGTTTGCGGTAACAGGAAAATGGAGGGACAGTAGACGGAGGAATTCAAACTGTGTGCGGAAAAAAAAGATGCATAAACATGCAGAAAAAGCCTATCATGATGTAGAGCAAAACCACCCAATGAAACACTGCAGCTGTCTGTAACATGGGAGTGCCCCCATGGGTGGGCTCAGGCAGAGTGCGACTGATGGGCTCAGCCCCCAGGCTACAGTCACGAATACATTCAATGTCATTTCAGGAAAAACCCATTCCTTGTTCTTGCTGTAATAGCAAATAGTTATTTGCTACCGGTGGCTGGCTCACAGCAGTGACCTTTTCTGAGAGCTCCCTGCCCAGAGAGAGATGCAGAAGTGGCTTCCAGCATCTCCTTATATAGCACCAGCCATACTAACAGTGCCGCATGTTACCATCAGCTAACAGTGAGACGCAGCCTGCCTGCTGTGCTTGGAAGCTTATCTGACCCTCAGCCGGGGAAAGCTCAGCTACTTGCAGCAGGACAGAGGAAAGAAGGGAGGGAGGTTTCCAGAAGCACCGAGACAGGCAGTGCTGCCCCATAGGTGCTGCTCCCCAGCCTCTTCCACCCCTCTCAAGTACAGAAAAATACATAAAAACTCTTTGAAAACATAAAGAATGTATTGGCTCAAAAATATTTAGCAGTTACCACTAGATGGCATTTTGTTCCTGAGAAATTAGAAACTCCCACATCTTGAATTACTTGTTACAGACAGCAGGAAATAGCAGGAAATGAAATTACTTACCTCATTCGGTTAATAATTTATTATCCACCCTCTTGTATAAGGAAGACATCACTAATACAAGATAATTTTACTTGCAAATTTATAAATCCCCTCTAACTATAGACTGCAGCTCCCCTCCAGCCTCCTCTGCTCGGTGGGTGAGGAGCACAGCTGCAGCCAGCACTTACCAAAAATCTTCGCCACACTTTCAAATGAAACACAAATGCAAGCCAGCCCTCAGACTTGGAGCATGCACGGACAGCTGCCTGAAATGCTTCGCTCCAGTAACTGCGCACTGCATTTCCTGTGTTATTTTTGGATAAAGCCTCAACACAAATTGCAGTACCAAAATAATTCCCACTTTGGACTAGAGCTGTTACAAGCCCCAGTTACAGACGTGATACTTTTGAGCCAGGTCATTTGAATTCCAAATATGGAGAAGCAAGCTCTGATGGACAAGATCACATTTCCATTCTCCATCTCTGCATGGTAAAACACACCACGCTCAGAGATGCAGCGCAGACGTACTTTCTATACCGTGGAGTGGGGTGGGGGTGGTTTGTTCAGTGTCCACAAGCTGCTCAGTACTGGATGAAAACAAAACTTTTCCTTTAATGTACAGCAAAACGTAAGACTGAGAGGTGAACTACCAACTTGGAAGGAAAAACACTAGAGTACATTTAATTCTTACTTGTGCAGTGTATGTCAAAACAGCATCAATAAACATAATTTAATGTTGCTTGTAGGCATATCTATGCAATATCATGGAGATGTTTTTTCTCATTAGGTGATCTTAAGCACTACTGCACTACGTGCAACTTGTTCAACAGTTAATCACAGCACAATTCAGCAGCCTGAATACCGACTGCTGCTTAACTGAATACTGATATGGCAACACCGCAGAAGCTGTGAAGCAAAGGAATGCTAGAGGGGACAGGAATGAAGGAAGGGCTGCCTGCTGGATGCCCAGGGTCAGCTAGGCTGCAAGGAGTTCCCAGGCGAAACGGGGGAAAAAATAAAACCTGTTTCTGGATGCAAAGCACTTCAGGTCAAAAGCAATTCCTGAACCAAACTCTTTATCCACTACATAATGCATTTTCTATGGCAGAGAACAAAGTCTCAGCTCTCCACAATGTAAGACCTGCTCAGAGAGGGCTGATATCCCTCCTCCACCCAATGCCTCTCCTCAGGGCTCTACATCAGCCCCACAGAATTGCCTTCTAGTAAAAACCGTTCTTGCAGTTACTTTAATTTTCCACTGGAATTCTGAAAGAAAAAAACAATCCCAAAACAAAACCCCAAAGATATTCCACACGTGCTGTTTGAAGAACAAGTAAGGTGTAATCATAGCCATAGAATGGCTTGAGTTGAAAAGGACCTTAAAGATCATCTGGTTCCAACCCTCCTGCCAAATAACGTAAAACTGAACTCCAACATGCTTCAGAAATGCTTAACCTTCCAGGCTTTTTCTTCGATGTTCGGTACACACTCGATGCATCTGAAGCATACATTTCACATCAGCTCTTCAGCTTCAGCACCAGCAGCCACAGCTATCAGTGCTGCTGCTGACTAGGGAAGGTACCAAAATCCTTAAGGGTGGAGCCTTATGGCAGCATTCATTCCACAAATGCTCATCTCATAGACTTCAGAGCACCTGAAGATCTAAATTGAGAAAATATTCAGGCAGAGGCTTCCCTGCTTACACTGAGCCACTACGAAGCTCTGGGTACATCAGTGACTACTGAGGAATGAAGTACAATTTTGAGTTACAAGAAAGAAGAAACATGACCTGTGTGCCCTGAGCCACTTGAAGTCCCTCACATCCAATTTTCCTAAATTACTGTTTACCAGCAAGACAGAAGCACAGACGGTGATTAGCAACTGGTTAAATCACGTTCTGATCTCTTGTTTGGGAAATGTTGATTACAGAAGTTGCTTTAGTTTAATAGTTTTTACAACTGTACTGCAAAATTTTAAGTGCCTTTATATTGGTTTAGTAGACGTAAAGGCATCGAAAGAAAATTCTCTACAGGTCTGTGTTTACACCAGTGGAACTGCGCCAAAGCAGTGACACTGAGGCAGACAAGATCCCCAGTATTTTATGATCCTCGTGGCTGGCCTGTTCTATCAGCCAGCTCTGTTAACTGGGGGTGTGCACCCTTACCTGATGGGTGAAGACAACAGCAAAAACAACAAAAAATCCCACAAAAACCACAGATGAAGTTATACGTGCAGGCAGACAGCGCACGTCCTCCTTGCAACAAAACAGTGCTGCCAGGCATCCCAGAGCAAGGAAAAGGCCAGAGCTTATCACAAACCGGTACTTGTGCTTTAAAGAGAATGTAGAAGAGAAGCATCCCAAGGAAACCAATGCTGTGACATACGATAGGCAGGAACAGCAACCACAACTATGCTGACAACTCAAACTGTGCTCCAATTGTGTGGTAACTGGCAGCAGAGTTGTAACAGATCCTTGGATAACAACTTTCACACAGCTTGCAGGAGACCACTGTAGGATTTACAGAAGAAAAAGGAGTTAAGTCCTATTAGAACAGGGGCTCCAAGAAGTTTGGGTAAACTGTAAGAGACAGCACAATGAAACCTTTCACGTATTCACACGTACACGAAAGTCACAAAATGTGACTTTATTACCTTGACATCAAGTGTTAAAATGCTCCTACAAACAGCATCTGTTCTTCTTACACAAGGATTATCTGTTTCTTTTTTTTTCCAGCAAATCATTCGCTCTTGAAAATAACTGGTGAAAGGGATACAGAAAACAGGAAATCTAAAATATTGGCTTAGTTTTGAAATCATAGCCATGCTGACCGTAGTTTGTTGGCATTTTATAGCTACCTAGAATGGCTGTAATATAACACATTACGTAACCTTTAGGAGCATCTTGTTCAACGCAGTCAAGAGCAATGCGAGGTTCTCACTACTTACCCCAAGTGAGATCAAAACACTTAATAACAACATTGTAAACATTTTGAAGTAACAAATAATCACACAACGTATCTTAGGATCAGAGGAATAGGTTGGTATAAATAAGAAGTGAAACATCGTACTTTCTCCACAGGAAATGGTTAACAAGTTGTAATGACTTTTTCTCCATTTTTGCAGTTTACTCAGAAAGGCAATTTATCGTGTTTGCTGCTAATGCCAAAGGCTCATTCTCTCTGCTTGTCTCCCTGTTCTCCTGATGAGAACCCGAGCTGTATGATCCGGAGGTGATTTTTCATTTCACTTTTAATGACAGTAAAACAAATTAGCAGCTTTCTTGAATTGTTCAGTTTCTAAAAGCGTGTCAGCCCGGGGATTTCTCGGACAGCATTCTGCCTCTGTAATGGTCTAGGATGAGCGGTTCAGATGCAGGGAAAGAAATGCTATTTACGTACCAAGCAAATAGCAGCCTGCTGCAAAACAACAGAGAGAACTTTCCAGATAGCAAAAAGAAAACATAAGCTAACTTTCGCCTTATGAGTAGCTCGAAAGACACACATCACAGCTTTCAGGCCACCTGGAGACAGCCTGCAGTAGACGGATGTGTAACAGCTCACACTCGCAGTTGATATATTACGCTCACCATAGGCAGGAGTTACATGAGGAAAACTTGCTTCCCTGCAATTCTACTCTTCCAAAGCCATCTACGTGACAGCTCTCGTTCCTGAAGCTCATCTGCTCAGTCGAATGCCAACTGATCTCCCTAAGCTGCACAGTGCTATCCTTTAAGCTCATTAATCGTAAGCTGGGAGCACCACCAGGCCCTGCTGGCCAAAGCCAACAAATACTACCAGCTCTCTGCTCTGCGTGCTAGGGATATTTAAAATAATCACTTCACAACACTCTTCTGGTTAAATATTCACTCCCAGATTAAATCTGCTACCTGTAATTTATTTGAAAACTTTTTTCCTCCTCTTCCCCCAAAAATGAATGAGAAGAAGTGCTTGGAAAAACATACGCCATTAAAAAATGAGAACAGATGACGGACAGGACTTTGAGCAAGGTTTAAAGATTGTTATAGAGTTAGTATAGCCAGGGAAGAAGCTATGAATAAAACCAAGAGATTCCACACTAAGTATATATATGTGTATATATATGTATATATGCACTTTCATGGGCTTAACGTTCAAAAAAATATTTTGGAGAGAAAGAAGGTGAAAAACAAGAAAGGTTATACATTTGGGGAGTTAAAAATAGTAAAAAAAACAAAAAACCCTCACATTAAAAGCAGGAATTATAAGGACAAGAAATGTTCTTTTAATTAAAGAATAAAAAACCCTGAAAAACCAATTTACTTTTCATGATGGTGTCATCTACATCTACCCTATTCAGTGTTATATGAGGCCGGTTAAATAAATCCTACTACCCACATGACTGTTGACACTGTGGATAAAAGTAAATGTACGGAAAATACTACTGTAAGCTATCTCACACTTCATGCTCTGCAATGTAAATGAGCGCAGTCCAAATTATCTCTACTGAGGGAGGCAACAGGCAGCACATAAATGCAAACAACCTTCATTAGACACATTGTCATGAGTATATTAATCATGTCAGGAAGCATTGCTGGAGTTTCCTTCAGCACAATTTAACATACCTTACTTTATTAGGATGCACTTAATTTCACCATGTTTTCTCCTCATTATCATTTATGATGACCAATTAAAATGTTTGTATCTGCCTCTAGGCAAATTACTTCTGTAATTTCGGTAGCTGAAATCACCACTCATCCAACACTTGTCATCTACTTCCATCAGTGTAGTATCTTCATATCTTTATTTGCCCAGCCTGTATTAGCATTTTAAAAAGAAAAGGCTTATTTGGATTGGATATTTACATGTAAAATCAGAATAGATGTTTTTTTTTTTTTTGTTTCTTCTTCTTTTTTTTTTATAGCAGAGAAAGTAAAGAGTGGATGTTTCTTTCCCCTCAGCTGCCCTCTGTCACACAGTCTTCATGATTCTTCCTTGAAACGATGACCATAATTCGTAGTTAAAGAAAATAATCATAGTATCATAGAATGTTTTGGGTTGGCACGGACCTGAAACATCATCTAGTTCCAACCTCCTACCACAGGCAGGGTTGCTGACTTCCAGATAAAGAAGATGCCCTGTGTACGCTTCTTACAATGGGCTCAAAGTTGCATGAAGTTTAAATATCATTTCCTTTGTCCAAAAGATGCGATAATTTCAAGTACATGGCAGTTCTTTTTTCCTCCCAATGCCTCCATACCATAGTCCAGGCAAGAGCTTTTCAAACAATAACAGGATGTGGCGCCCCATCTATCATGTTTCCAACATTCATAAATAAGACCAAACTACCTTTCATACCGTAGCAAGAAAACATGAGGGTGTGATTTCTACTCAACCTCCCACAACAAAACCGTGAGCAGTTCATCTGTTATTAGCTTCACATATATTAAGATGAGATTAAGACAACCGAAACGTTAGCTGGAAATTCTGATTACACACAACACCTTTGCAGTGGCACTCACTGCAACCAGAGATGGCTGAGCAATGCCTGTGATCACCAAGCCGCTCGTGGACTCCTTCTGTGGATTACTTAGGCTCCTAGAGTTACAGATATATGGCCAACTCCTCAAAAGGTGCTGCGTGTCAACCTCAAGGCAATGGAATTGGGTTTATTTTCAAAAGAACAGTATGCAGTCTTATTTTCGTAACGTTGCTTTAACATCACAGTAACAACTTCCAAGTAAATGCTGATAAGTGTAGTGATAAAGAAATAAGTTCGAAGACGCTGCTGCCTTTTAGAACAATTATAATTTCATTAAAATAGGAACATAACTTAAAGATAGATTTTATTCTCTTTGATGATTTACTCATGCAAACTGCACATAAAAGAAAACAGTACAGTTTGTGAACATGTCAAATGTAAAGACCCCAAATGCTAAGTACAGAATTAGTGTGACATACGTCTCCAAACAGAATCCATGGTAGTACGGCTAATAACTGTTGTCTATTTGCTGAACACAGATTTTAATGGTTCTTTTTCCAGCCCCACTGTTAAACTCATTAACTGTTTGCATGTCTCCTATACACTTATGAAGACTTATTTTACAAGCATGATAGTTGTTATAAAAAAACTTCACTTATATAAATATGATTTAAAAAGCCTTTGTGTTTAGGAGAGCAAATTATAGCGCGATCAAGAAGGCCTTGCCTCGGCCACCAAAACTACAATGAAAAGTGACTGTAAAGCTTTCCTGCAGAATTCACATTTTGTGCCTTTGCAATTCATTTCCTTCTCACAAGATGTCCATCGTATGTTACCATCCCGGAAATGATCAATAACTTATTGTTTATTCCTGAAATTGGGAGAGTAAGACTTCCACACACGTGAGGGTATCAACTCAACTTCCTTAGTTCACACTACAAAATATTTAGAATCCTCGTTATTTGCATGCTTAAAGCCCTGCAGCGATACATATATGACCTAGATATCTCTTTGTCCAGTTTCATTATAGCACGGTTGTATATATATTGTAGAAATCACGGTTTTCCTGTGGATCAATTACATTTTTTAGATTTCAAACTGAATCAAATAGAAATCTGATGGCACTGACACTTAAAAACACGCAGTACAGTGTGGAGAAGGAAGAGCAAATGAACTACACAACCCATTATAAATGCATTAAATCTTTGTTATATACATAATGGAATCCTGCTTTACTGCCAGTTGCTACTATGCATCTGTTTTTGCTATTATACAAAGTTTTCCCACCTGAAAGCACACATCTATATTTTTTTAAACAACTTAATCTATTGTAAAATATCGTACTGTATTTTGAACATGAATACAGAATCAAAATATATAATGGCACATTTAAAAAACTCAATATCCTACAGATGATTGGATAATGAGAAAAAGTGTACCTACAATCATTTCATCAGAAACAAACTACATCATGGAATGTTAGTTATCCAAGTTTGCACAGTAAATAACATTTTAAAACTGCAATCACCTATCAGCCAGCATCACATTGAAGGCATCTTTAAACATTCAAGCAAAAGACTGCTGGCATTAACTACTGAACCATTCTCACGCACACACCACACACACCACATTATAATTACATTGTTTCCAAGATACGGTAGATACTGATTTTTTTTTTTTTTTTTTCCACAAGAAAGGTATCAAAATTTTTGCTACTAAAAGATGACAGTGCTTACACAAGAATTAAGTACAAGTTAGCTTGCAAATACAAGACAATGACAAAAAAAAGTCTTGAGTTGTCTGAAGGATTTTAGGCTTTTCTGGCATCCAAAACCATGAGTAAACTCAGTCTGCGACTCGAAAATCCACAAAACATCATCCTACTTTGGAATACTAAGTATTCCATACTTGATAACCCCGCACTTTACAATATGCTTACTGGTTTCAGCCGAACAACAAAGGGTACTTACAGATACCTACGCTTACTGGAGAAATAACGCTCTCCTCCCCTCATAATGAAAGTGTTGGAGGGGGAAAAAAAAAAACAACAAAAAAACACCACCCGACAAAAAGAAAAACCTATTTAGTACTGATCCTCATTTAGGACAGGTATGTGCATAAGAGTACTGTATCTCATATACTGTACTGGCCCTATTAAACAAATTCAAAACCCAACGGTTAAAAAGCCAACCAAAATGCTATACACAAAATAACCCAAACACTTTTCTCCCAATCTTCTTCCTCTCATAATGTGCAAAACAACAAAAAGGCAAAAAGACTAAAAGCAAATTTACTGTTACTGTCTTTCTCTTGCCTAGTGCTTTATGACCTTGCGAATGTTACAAAGTCAATAGGGACTATGCAGAACTTTGGTATAAAATGTCACATAATATTACTATCACAGTCTGGGGGATGAACTTTAGTAACTCACCCCAATGTTTGTTGAAATAATACCAAATTAAAAATGAAATAAACCACGTTGTACTGTACATACACTTTACACATTAAGCACAAAAATAACTAGTAAACCTAACACTTAAGAGAAAAAAAAAAAAGTCTTTTACAAATAGACTTGTAACTGGTGTTCTGTCTCACCTTCACCTGCCAATCTTAAAGCCAAATTTAGGTTTGAATTTTAAAACCGAGTAATTTTAAGCTACAATTTCTCCTAGCCGGAGACTGGTCTTTTGTTGGTTTCCCTTTAAAGTCACAAACGAATACCTAAGAAAAGGATGCAACCAAGTTCCTAATCAACTCCCCGAGGGCTGCGCCTGGGAGGGTGGCACCACACCGACCTGGGGAAGCCCGGGCTCCGAGCTCTGGTCCGCCAGCTGCGTGAGCACCGAGGTGGCCACCGCCTCTGCCTTGGAAGTGGAGCTTACACCGTTGGAAGTGCTGACGGAGCTGTGCTGAATAGCTTCTGTGTGTGGGCTGCTTGGCACTGAGATGTCTTCTGAACTGTCATCTTTATCTGCAGCTTCAGAAGAGAAACTGGTTTAGTTTTCTTTCCCCTCATAACACAAAACAACTTCCCACACGACAGCAGTCCCCTCCTAAACAATCAGCATTCATGGTATCACTTAGCACAGCAAATTGCAAAACAATCTAATTTTCATTACTTTTTTCTTCTCTTTTTGTGGAAATACTACTTCATAAGCAAAGACATGGATTGCATCATGGAGTACTCAGCAAACAAGAACATTTTCACATCTTCAAAACCATGACAACTGCCATCTGATTTCCCATCTAGTAAATGAACTGCTGGGTACCGCACCCATGTCATGCCAATAAACAGTACCAATGGACTGAAAGTGCTACCGGGTCTGCTGCTGCTGTATGAATTGGCCTTGGATTTTAACGGGTGCCATTTACTTCATTTGCTCAGCAGTCAAGAGATCGGTTCTGTGATCAACGATCATGAATACCCTCTCTGAAAAAGGTGGCCTTTATAACCTCATATGTTAGACAATATTTCCCCAAGTTTTCAGACCTCATTCTTTTAGCATACTAAAGTTCAGTGACTGCTTTAGTGCACAGATGTCTCTCGTTCAGACTTAAAATGATTTTAAAAGTTCTAATATCTTTACAAGTATCTATTCTTAGTATCTTTAAAAATAATCCACTTTGACTGAAGTGAATTCACCACACAGTTGCCTCATTTTTATCTCATGACAGAGGGTAAAGATTCAAAAAAAATTCTTACTATGCAAAATTAGAACTTACAAAGTGAGCATGATTTAAAATGTCTCACAGATGCCCTAGCCATGCTAAAATTATTCTTCTTTTCCCACAATTTCAAGTTAGCCAAGACATGATGCAAATACCATCAAAGAAAAAGCTGAGTTAAAGACTAAAAATCGAAAAGAAAATAAATCTACTGTTGTTCACACTTTTGAGTGAAGACCAAATTTAATTATAACTCTTCCGTACCACTTCATGCTACCTATTGTTCTTCAAGCCACTGCATAACGCTTTTGTGAAAAATACTTAAACCGAACATACAAATGAAAGACTGGGAAGTCCTTTTTAAAACACTACTGACCATTCTGTAATCTAATACCACAGACAATACACAGACAGAAGAAGCAAGAACTATTGTGGGTGGCAAAGCAATTGAATAAAGCTTGATTTTCACTAGATTTGTTTTAGTAATCCTCTTCAGATTCCTTGAGATTGGCCTACAAGGTTGAGCTACACAGGCTAGAAGAGATGGGAAAAAGACGACACTAGCAGTAAAAGATACCACAGTCTCATTACCATACAAAACCAGGATAGCAGCAGTAACTAAAATGAAAACAAGGCATGAAAAAACAATGAAGAAGTTAATGATGTACTGGGGTTTATATGACATACTAGAAAATTCAGTAAATTAGCAAGTCCACAACATAAACATCTTTGAAGCAACCCTATGCATACAAAGAACCCCGCTCCTTGCCACTGTTTATTACTGACCACTTTCAGGAAAGAATGGTAAGGTCAAAGAAGATACATAAGCAAAACAGCTGTATTCCTTTCCAGGAACTACTGCCTGGTTGCTGAACAAGGAAACCATTTCTCTTATACCCCTACTACAAGTGCGAGTTCATAATCGTTCTAAAGCATAATAAAGTTCTCAGTCACAAGGCTACCTATTTTACAGATGGTGATCTTTTTTTCCAGAAACAGATTTTTCAGATGTCCAAAGCATTAGACAGATAATATTGAGGTACATCTGCTGACAATTACTTCATGGTAAGATTACATAGCAACCGAATACAGCAAGAAGAGAATTACAGTACTTCTGAAATGTGTTCACTTTAGTAGGATTTATCCATGTAAGAAAAGGAAGAACATGAGTGAGCGCCAATTCAGTTCACACAATTCAACAGGATTTTATCTTTGCTGCACTTAGCTGAGACTTGCAGGATCCGATACGAGAACAAATAAAAAGGAACACATGCAAAATTCCTTAAAAACAGAAAGGAATTTTAGTGCAACCTCCTGAAAAATGTTGAATTACTGATTATGAGAGCAGCACGTTTTTCCCTTCAGACACAATGAAACAGCCATGAGCAGGACATGTAGGATCTATCACACCTGATACTCCTTGTCGGACTTGTTTCTTCTATGAATCTCAACCTTCCTGTCATCTTTTCTTTTTAGCTGATCCCTGATTTTCTTGGCGGCAAAATCAAAAAAAGATGAGATTTAAATGCTGAAAGCCAGAGACAGAGAATGAAGAAGATCATCTTTTAGTCAGAGGGAAGATCACCCGTTGTTCTGTACCTTTTAATATATATGCCCTTAATGCAAAATAAACGTTTGCAATAGCATTGCAACAGCAAAAAATGTGAAGAGTTGACTTTGTGATTTTAGTTGGAAGATGATCTTAGGTGCAATGGAAGAACCAGTTAGGGCAATACTTATGACCACCACTGTACAACAGAAACGTCACTAGAGCTGAGAAGACAAATATATTGTGGTGAAGAGATAAATGGATGTCATTCAGATATTTTCAGACACTGTGGCTGTGGCAGGGAGCTTACAACAGTTAGATGACTACGTGAGATACAGATCTAATGCTTGTTTATAGTAATGACTTCGACTGGAGATTTAAGTCCTCGCAATAACAGAAAGACAGTATTTTGCAATGAGGTGCTACCCTAAAGAATAGCTTTTATTCCTTTCACAGTCCTGGGTTAACAGGAACAGCAGTCAAAAACTGAAAACAGAAGTCCATTTGAAGAACCAAAGCAAAACAAGAAAGTTTATGCAATGAATACAGAGCATCCCTAGAGTCACCTCTTTACAAAGGTGACCTGTCATCTTAAGCTCAAAGACAGATAATTAAAAAACAAAGACTTTCAGAAGAACAATGGAAAAAACATTTAAATTCAGAAAGATTCCGCCCCCCCCCGATCACTACTCCATACACTGGAGAATTTTCTTGCACAGTGCTGAAACTCAAGGGTGCAACCGATACGTAACAAAATCATAATGTAGATAACGATGCAGAAGAGAGCCTGGACTTCCCTGGTTTTGCCTCAAACCAAGTAAAATGCAAGATCCAAAGCAGAAGTGAATCTACAGAAATAACATTCACTGCATGTTATAAGGTTTAAACTTCACAGACCTACATCACACGAACATTCCTGAAGGTTACATGGCTCCTAGACAGGCTGACTCACAAAGAGGAGCAAGTATTTTGGTAATGGACTACAAGGTGGGCTGGACTGAGATGCAGACAAGATTTTTAAAAATACCAAACAGAACACAGAAAAGACTTACAAGGATATATAAAAGCACCCTTGTAGAGTATTCAAAACTTGCTCTTATTTACTTCTTACCATTGCTTACAGGCAGCTTTCAGCAATGTAAGCAAAGAGGGAGTTTAACTTCAGAATAAAAACCCAAATAATAATTCCCATATCCAGATCTAGACCTCTGACTATCTCTAGAAAGGAAACCTCGTGGTAATTGTCAACTACAGAGGGACTACAGAGGAACTCGCTGGAAAATTATTTCTAGACTTGAGTTTGCTGCATCACTGCAAAGGCATATTCACAATTTACTGAATGACCGCTGCCTACACTAAACAGCCTGTAGGAACATAAGAGTAGTTTGGGTTATCCAAGGTCTGAAACTGGTTAGTCATCTTCTACTGTTTCTTTAAAACTAACTTGAAAAAGAACGCGCACAGAAGTTTCATTTAATACCACCTGCCTTACGGTCTCTATTTATCTTCTTCTACATTCAATTTCGTGTAACTGCTCTTGAAGTTCATGACATCCTTTTGGAAAATATCTGAAACTTTTTTTTTCTCCAACAGGAATTTCACATTTTCTTTTCACAAGTTTTAAACTTCTTGCTTCAAGATCAGAAGAAATAAAACAGAAAATATCTGCATGTTGCAGAAAACTTTTAGAAATGATCTGGTTTTGAAGAAGTAAAATGAAAAATAGACGGACAGGATTTAAATTTTTTGTATACAATGCAACACCCCAGTGTTTAAAGATAAGTTCAGAAGCAGAACTATTCTTCCTTGGGGAAAAAAAAAACAAAAAACCAACAACCCAGAAACTTAAACCATTTGAAAACACAAAAATTGAAACAATTTTGTCCACAATACCTCGAAGCACCATAATAATTCTTTTTTCTTTTTCTGACCTTCTGTTTTCTGAAGTAGGCACACGACTTTTTAAAGAGTGAAAATACAAATTCAAGAGCCATACTCAGAGAAGGGATATCTTCACTGTTATGCTCTCCTTACTTGCCCTGAGGCAAAAAGGCAAAAATGTGCCTGGAAAATCCAAAGGATCTTACAGGATATGTAAGTAGGTGTCAAAAGCATCCTGCAAAGCAATAGATTATTTCTGCCTATACTGCATCGTAAGTGAAACCCCATTAAATTGTGGGCTTAGCTGTTATAATACAGTCTCCCTGGTATAAAGTAGCACCATCCCAGCAGTGCACAATACTCAGCACTGCAGGAACGCTGTAATCTGTTGCCTACAGTTTCTTCCACAGAGATATTGTTAAACCACTCAATGCATTCTTAAGCAATTGAACTTACATGACTGGACATACGTAATATGCTTATTTAAAAACAGTTTGTCAACACTGTTTTCATGAATACATACGTTAGCTGAAACTATTCTTTCCACTCATAAATTACACTATGGGTAAATCAGTTAGCCAACGTATTCCTAACTGCATTCACATGAAGATGATGTGACAACATTCTGTCAGAGGGATGTCATTACAACCATCCTTTGTGCCGAACATTGCCTTTCACAAAAATTAAAAAACAAAACTAAAGCAAGACAAACAAAAAAAGAATCCAAAAGAATCTAAGTGAGCTATGCTGCCCATTTCTGTCCTACTATTAGTTTTCTTCTAAAGCATAGCCCTTTTCCCACGAATTAGTGTTGTAGTACACATTCATTTTGTTTTCTTTAGTAAATTAGGAATCTTATAATCCTTTTTCAGAGGGCGGAAAACACAGCATTACTAAAAAGTCTGTCATTAGTATTTCAACAAAGAAATCCTTAGCATACCATTAGCCTGCCAGTTTAAGACTAATATTCCTGAATTTGCGTCCAAAATACTTAAATATGTATGCTTAAAACATCAAAATTCAAGAAACCTACAGTCGCTACTCCTTTTGGGTTTGGGGGAGGGGACTGTTAGGCTTTTATTTTTATTTTTTTTCCAGAAAATCCTGCATGCATAATGTTATCCTCTAGCAGCTTCTGTATGAAATTATGTTGTGCTGTCAGATGGGAGCCATAATGGCCTCATCCCTGCAGCAATCATTGTTAATATAAACCCCAAACATATTTCCATACTGTTCCAATTTGCTCCGAGATGCTATTTTCTGTCTTGTCAAAATGACTGGAGATCAAAGGACCAAGATTTATAAGCTCAAAACTGACAAAATCAGTATTCTAAATATACGTGGCAAGAGAGAGTTGCTAAATCTCCCGAATCTTTTAAATTAAAAAATATTGCCCATTCTGATGAAACTGCTTACAATGACTACAAGTAAAGATGGTGGCCATTAAGTTTTATCGCAAGCACCTGAGGATCTGTTTGCATGCAATACAAAATGTTCCTTTATTCTCCTGAATTACTGACACTGGCAAATTAAAATGAAGTGGCTACATATGGCAGAAACAATCTTCACATTTACAAATATCCTGAAATATCACTAAATCATAAAAACGAAAGCTGTGGGTTATATATTATGAATGTTGCCTAATGCATTCCCAGCTCAGTTATTTGTAACAAATTTGTGTACAATGGACAAAATTGGCCATTTATTCTACAGCAGCAGCAGCTGGTTCTGGCACTGCGTATCATATCCAAAAATGAAGTTACAAGTCAGGAAAGCATAATTAACCTTTAAAATGCTGGAAGGATAAAAATCAAATGAGCAACTTCCAGTAAAAAATAGCATTTATTTTGTAATACATAACGGAAGCACTCGGTATTCCCTTCGTATTCCCTTTTTAAAATACCCTGTTAGAAGAGGTTGTTTAACGTGGAAATCAAAACAACCTAGAAGACATTGTACAGTAGGAGGCACAAACCTGCATCTGATTACTGTAACGGCTTGACTGATCCTGGATGTTACGGTAAATGAGGACAGCTGTTGTATTACCTTTCCTGAAATCTCATTACGATAAAGAAAAAAACCACAAGGACCTTTCTCTGTACTAGGCTAAGATAAGGCATACAAAAACAGTTTATCATGTGCTCTTAATACTTTAATTATATTTTCCAAAGCAAGTGTAGTAGCCTATAGTCCGTATATGCTAATTACCATACACATTTGTTAAACCAACATAAAACCCTTAATGACATACAATTCAACTGAGAGGATTTAAAAATATATTCCTAAATATTCCATATTCATTCCTGCCTCATAATAACCTTTGAAATTGAAAAAAAAATCTGTAGTGTAATATTAGAACTGCACTTCTTATTTTTAACGTTGATTCAGTGCACTTTGGCAGTATTTCATTGACGCAGACTAAGGCTATAGGTAATGGAACATTACTCACTATGATAGCCAGATTTCTTCTGCATGGCGGTTACAGGGCAATCTTTATGAGCCAAAAGCAGCTGTTTCAGCTGTGCCACTTCATTTCTCAGCAGGGTGACTTCATTCTAAAGGAAAAGAAAGTTATGTACTTTACCAGGCTCAAACTACACACATTTTGAAAGTAAGTATTAAGTTTTATAGGATTTTCAGTTGTTCATTTAAGGGTAAATAACATACAAGAATTTTCCATTCGGTGTATGTATAGCAAAAATGTATGCATTTCTTTCATCTTACAATACTTAAATCTTATCTGAAACTCGATTAACTTTACTTTATGATTTTCTTAAATCAGGAAACACTTTTATGGAAAATACAACATGCTATTCGGTTTGCAGATGCAGAGTCTACATACATTCTCATTCACATGATCCAGCTACCATAAGACTCACCTACAGAGTTTTACGAATTCTAATCGGAGTAAATCTACATTTAGCTACTCACATTCAACAGATGCCACAGCCAATAATACATGTATTTTTTAAGTAAGCCTATGCAGCATTGATTTTGGGATCTACATTCATACACGGACTTTAAAAATCTCACGTAATGGAAAACAGTTTAGAAAATGTCTGTTGATTTTCACAGTTAACAATCACATATAAACCAAGTATTGTATGAAGGAATAATTAAGAATGATGACAAAACCTGAAGTGTCAGTCTATAACACTACAGTGGAGCGTAATCTAGGAGACAGCACTTGCAGAATCTAGTGACGGCGTTTGTTCCCAGGCCGTGCCTTTCCACTACTGGGTGACCTTGAGGAAGGTCACTCTTCTTCTTTGTGCTTCAATTTCCCCATTTGTAAGATGGAGGACAATGATACTTACCTTCCCTGTAAAAGAATTTGATATCTATGAACGAGAAACGGTACATAACTACATTGACACTCCAAATTAAGAACAGTGTGGCATGGCGAGAGATTAATTTTCACTTAGAACACCAGAAAAACCGATAGGTATCTACAGACTCAGGTTATCCGCAATGCTTTATGAGCCCCACATCCTAATATGTGATATCTTTTCAGGGGTTAGTTTATTTTAAATGTACGTCCTTTCCACTGATATGAAATACTTGAAGTTATTTAAACCATACAAATCCATGCGCATAAGTAAAATATATGCTACCCATGAATGCATATGTTTATGCATTTGGAAGCAACTTAAAGAACAGCAAACAGAAAAATTAGATTACAAATAAAATTATGTGGGGAAAAAAACGCCCATGCAAATGTCGATCTGTCCATGAAAGCTAAGGCAGCCCAGTCAGAAGAGATGAATGATAACTAAAAGGATTCTAAATAATGAAATCATTTTCAAGAATAGAATTTACTTGGTTTACTTACACTAGGTAATATAATTTAAAAATACTGTAGCTAAAATATCAGATTTGTATGAAACAGCTTTTCTTTGTGCCCTCTCCCTCTAATTAGAAGACCAATTTTGTACCTGCAAAATCTTCTTTAAAAAATTATTAAGGACTAATTTTCTGTTCAGTCATTTTACTGTGCCAAACATCCTTTGCAGAAATTTTAAAACAAAAAGAAGAGCTGAAAGAGAGAAATTTGACTTCCCTGATATTTCTAATAAAAGAGAACCGTGACTACAAAGAAAAAGGTTGCAATGAAAAAAGAAAAAAAACACACCACATACGAAAGCTCTCCTATCTGGAATTGTATGTCCTGAAATCCTAAGAGAGCGCTCTACTTGTGCCTCCATCTTTGCTCTCTTAGTTCACCATGTTATTTACTGAGGATCCACATGTCTGGATGCCAAGTAGGCAGCTGCACAGAAGTGACACAGAAAAGTGCTGATGCAGTTTTGAGACACTTCTTGATAATGTAAAGAAGCAGCAGTGTCCAAGGACATGAATCATACTTCTGTTAGTTTAAAGGAACACTGGCAAAACAAATGATCAAAGCGGGAAAAAATATTCAGAAAGTTTCTACCTTCATCTCCCCCACCTAAAGAAGAATTTTATACACAAACAGCATATATAAAAATGAAGCAGCTGTTTACCAGTGTAAATAAATTTAGTATTCATGAAAAATAGTTGAAAAGGCAGCACCTTGCTAAAAGGAATATAAAGAAGTAAATACCTTATTTTAAAGCAGATTTGAAAAAAATAAAATGAAAGAGAGTTCCTATACTAAACTAAAAACTTGAGGCATACTCCCTAAAAACATAGCTAGCACTGTTAGTAACATCAACTCTGTGCCAACAGCACCATAGTCCATTTACAAACCGTTCCTGAAAGTAGAAGAGAATAAATCCCAGATGCACTTGGTATGTGGAATGTGAAGGAAAAACAAATCAATAGCTGCCATTTACATGCTACTAGTAAGAGCCACTTTGGACTGATAATAAAAGCGGGTTGTTAGAATCAACTTCTATATACCTTGCAGTTTTCTTATCATGCATCTGACAATATGACATCCTTCCAGCTCTTTCAAAATATGTTAACAGGTGGCCTTTATGGAAAACAGGCTAACAAGAAGAAACACACAGAACAAACAATTCAGCAGTTGGCAGGAAGAAAGACTGAGACTTTTTGCACACAGAAGATGAACAGCCCCCTTCATTTATCAAGTCAAGAGCAGGTATCAGTGTTTCTTTTAACAAGCATGAAATTTACTTCACATACTACCTAGAAGAGTTTTTACATTCACACATTTCAAAAGTGTGCTAAGATGGGAAAGCAGGATTCCGGGGGAAAGGACATCTATTTCCACCTGTACTCCATTTTTCAAAAGATATTTTCCCTTCTGTACCTCACGGTCAATCGCACTGTGTACAATACGTTCTTCTGCATCTGCCTATTTTCCCTGCATTCAAAATGCATTTGTAATAATGGGATCAGATTAACCCTTCCTAAGTAGGGTGCTGGGCAACATTTATGAGGTATATTTACCAGTCCTATTACCAAAGACAGGCAGATGTGACAGTTATGGGGATAGTGGATCGTGCATTTATTTTTTACATAGCCTTCCTAAAGCAGCTTTTGTAGCACTAGCACAAGCCACCAACTGCTGATAATGGAAATACCCTAAAGCCCAGAAAGACCTCCTAAGGAAGACAGACCATTCTTCTACTGTGCAGAGGTAACACAAACTCACTAATTCTTTGACCTCTGAAGTTTTTAAAGTGATAGGGATCAAATAGGGAACATACTATGGACTTTGGTATCACACACTGCAATACCACTCAGCAGCCACTGGGCACACGTTGTCAATAGCTCCTTAAGAACATGTTACATAGCATACCATATTCAGGCCAGGCACAGAGGCAACACAACAAAGTATAACAAGTCTCAGATCATTAAACGAGTCAATATATGAGTAGAATACACAAAAAGAAAACAAATATACTTCAAAAAGTTGGAAGCATGAAATAACATATGTAGCCCATAGCAGAGATTGATAAAGGCCAATCTAATATATGTTATAGACATGATTTCACTGAGATCTTCATTTGTTAAAAAAAGAAAAGCTTGAATAAATTAAATTCTCATACATAAATTCATCTACAGAAAGCTGAAAACTGTGGAACAAAAGAATACGTACGAACCAACTATAGCTCTTCAAATCTGTATGTATTGTTAGAGAGCTCCCAGTTTTAAAAACGTTGACATCGATATTAGAGAGTCTTTGACACAAATATAACATGAAAACTACTGCGCTGAAAGAAGCTGAAAGTGCCATGCGAAGCACTGCAGTGCAATTTCTAGTCATTTTGGTATTAACCTAATTTTGTAATTACGACATCTCAGCAGGTCACTTAGATATTAAAGAAGCACTACTAAACCCTACCACTCAGTCCATAAAGCTGTACACTAAGGCAAAACTCCAAGTGTAACCAGTTTACTATGAAATATAACCTAAGTAACCATAGGTCATTTCTGCCCACTACGCTGATCAGCTGTGTTTGATTAAGTAAAATATTACTATGGAAATTCACGAAGGATGAATGCTTTCACATAATAGTTTATTTCTCTGACATTCAATACTCTTCCAATCATTCTGTTCTTCACAGTTAACAGTTTTGCTTTTGGCAAAGTAAGGAATTCCTTCTTCTTGAATTATTACAGAATTATTGCTTGGAAATCTGGAAATGTTTTGGTTGCCAGATATGTAAACAAATTATTAAAAACCACAATCAAGGTCTAGATGCAACTATAGGTCTAAGCAATGCACACAAACAAACACAACAATATTTTACGTGGGCAGCCACAGTTATAGTTTAGGAGACACTAAGATCACTGACAAAGTCCCAGGATGAAATATGCTTTAGCGTTTGCCATAAAACAAAGTATAAAACTTGATTTCATTTCTGACTTCAGATTCTGTCCTCATTCTTTTTTTTTCCTAACATTTTTTTCCTAAGAAGAACTACATCGTGCTACAAACAGCAATTTAGAAAAACTGCAACTGTTAAAGAAGAGAAAATCTGAGGTCTTTTCAATGAGACAAAGCTTCCTAATTTTTTTTTCCTGTACCATTACTGCTGCTATGGGGCAC
This sequence comes from Alectoris magna, assembly GCA_030625065.1. Lineage (NCBI taxonomy): Eukaryota > Metazoa > Chordata > Aves > Galliformes > Phasianidae > Alectoris > Alectoris magna. The sequence goes on from CM060567.1 coordinate 16,965,468, forward strand.
TTCTTAAATAGAGCATTAGCTTTCTTCCATATCATCATCACATAGTGTATTTGCATACCTTTATATGGATGTGTCGTTTTCTTAAAATATCTGCAAACAAGTCTGATTCTACATTTTATTATATGGATGTTTGAATATGCATAGAATGAAACCAGGATAGCTCGCTCGCTCTCTAATAAGCAGAAGACTATTATGTTATTTCGTAACTATACAATGCTAAAGTTGCTATTACAGTAGCAGCTACAGTAACTAAGGGGTGTGTGTGTGTGTGTATCGCTGTATGACAACTTTCATTATTGGTTTCAAACCAACTGTGACAATTTGTTACCAATGATGATAAGGTACTTACACAGTTTTCAATTATAAAAATGGATATGTACAAGTTCAAGGTAGTTCATATCTTACCAAAAACTATTTTCATTAAGAAAACTGAAATACAGACAACTGTTTTTGTTATTTGTTTTTCTTCCTGTAAGAAAAATATTATACCTTCACTTGCTTCTTAGATTCTTTAACCTATAGTGCTATACGTCATTTTGCAATTAATGGATTTACAGTGAGGGCTATGACTACATTAAAATCAAATCCTCAGACCGTGAACAGGTATGAGAAGATTATGTATTTGCAAGTAATTTAAGTAATGCCATGATGTCAGGTAGTGATTCTAGAACACGAGTAATAATTTCACGTTATGTGCTTAGCTCTGAATTTCTTATATTTTACAGTCTAAGATGCAGAGAATTTTTAAAGACAGACTAGATATATTTGGTAATTTTAGGAAAAATTTCTTTAAGGTTGGACAAACACCGGAACAGGCTTCCTAGTGAGGTGACCGGTGCTCCATGCCTGTCAATGTTCAAGAAGCATTTGGATAATGCCCTCAATAACGTGCTTTGGTCTCAGCTGGACTCAGTGATCTTTGTAGGTTCCTTCTAAATGCAGTATTCTACTCTGGTCAGGAAACTGAAGGTGGCCAGTACTTCTTAATGTTGATTACAACATAAAACATACTCTACTATTCTGTTGGTTGAGCTGGGACATCTTCATCAATAGCACCAAATGGGGGTTTTAATAGGAAAGTTCTGTGAATTTGACTCACTGAACAACTCTAAGGAAACAAGATAAACTTTAAAATAACAAAATACTTTTTATTATATTCTAAACAAATGCTTCATTTAGGAAACAACAGCAAGCTTTCCTTTCCATAATTCTTAAAATGATGCTTTTAAACTTTTTATTTTGAAACAATACTTCCTGCCAATTCTTGCATAATGCTGTGGTAAAAGATTAAGAAAGTATATTTTAACAGGAGTAGCAATTTAAACAAAAGAGTCATGGACTGTTTAAGGGGAAAAAACGTGTCAACATGACAACTTTCCAATGATGGGTAACCTCTGATGGTGTGGAGAAATAACTGGTAATATACACTAGACTACCCTCTTACAGTACACATCTCTCCCTCTAAGAGTTACGCACACTGGGAGGGCAGCGTGGTGAAATTTGCACTGACACTGCCTGTGCTGTACCTGTTCTGTGGACAAAAGAGGCCTTCAGTTTCCAGTGATGTCAATCTGGCACATTTCACGAGCACTACATTCACTTTAAAGGAAAAAACAGTGAAGTTAAAAAGAAACAAAGGAAATAAAAGCAAATGTTATTTAAATAACTCAGACTGTGATAGAAATCAGCATTTTTTAAGGTAAGGCTATTAAGCCTTTACTCCAACATATCAAGTCACTTAGTATCACTGTCTGAAAGTTATTTAAAATGGAACAAAGGACAAATGGGAATGATCCTAAGTTCACACATCTCTAAATCAAAACACTCTTTCATATTCTTACTTTGCTGGAATATGCAATTCAATACTGGAATTTCAATTCTGAGACGACATTTAAAAGTAGTTTACATTTCAGATTTCATGGAAAGTTTAAGTTCCATTGATGCAGAATCGTTGTCCAAGAGTGATTTAATCATCTTTACTTGAAATAAAAAGTATACCTGTAACTGGCCATTTAGTGAGCTCAGGTCCTCAGCCTTTTTCTCCAATGACTGTACCCAGACTTTCCGTTTCTGTCGACATCTGGAAGCAGCAGCACGGTTTCGCTCAAGAAACTTTCTTCTTTTTTCATCAGGGTCTTCGTTAGCAGCTCTTCTTCGCCGACCACCTGTATTTGGTGTTTGTTGTGTAGGCTGAGCTGGTGATGCCTGAAAACAGCAAGAAATATTGAAGAAGTTATCAGTGTAATAATCTTAAGTTTTTAAGAGCAGTAAGAAACAACCCTAAAACGCATTGAAGTCTTACAATAAACCTTGCATTTGTCTCACTGGCCTTATATTTATGGACAGTGACTGTCCCCACTTTCATCCATAAATATTTTCTTAACAAACTGCTTTTCCGACAGGTTTTTTAGAAGCAGAATGGCAGTTGTCCAGGATTCACCTTTGGAAACACCTCTTCCAACAGCACTTGTAGTCTGACTTGGAGCTTTTGTCCCTTAGTTTCCTGTTTTCACCTGTCACCCCACAGGAAAGGACTACCACTTCTAAGCTCACTAACCTCCTTTCAGTGCTCAGAAAGACACAGTACTGAAACTCTTCTTGTGGAAGCCCCAAAAGGATCCTTAAAGCAATTAACACAAGTGTTATCCTTGATGCAGTTAAAAAGTTCAGAAGAGTGCTTATGATATGAAATACAGTAGACAGATGTAATATAAATGCAAAATAAAGTAAGCTGTTCTTTTCGATTATATACAAACCAGCAGTACAATATTCAGTTACTACAAAAATTCCTGGTAGAACACTCCAGAAATCAGGAGTTATTTTTAAATCTAAACAAATAATACCTGTTTTGAAATTATCATCTTGAATAATGCATTTTAGAAAGAGCATCATTATAAACACTTCATTACTACACAAATATCGATATGACAGCAAAACACATACAGTACAGACGTAGCAATCTGGCAAAATTACATATAATCATCTAGAAAAAGCAGTCCGCTGCGTAACTCTATGTATACAATGAGATGCTGCCAGCACTGCAGCAGGGCAGTCCATTTCTCCCTCAAACTTCTAGCTCTGGGAGTATTCCACAGTACTTGTTAATATCTGCTTTGTGAATCAACAGTAAAAAAAAAAAAAAAAAAAGTTTTTAAGTAAGAAGGAATGGGGCAGGAAATACATTTCTACTTTGTTGTCATACCGGTGTTTCAGTTGTTGAAGTTGCAGGTTGCTGTAGTGATTGTGGTCGTGGCTCTTCTGACTGAGTCCTAACCAACCCACTTGAATGTCCCTTGGCAGTATCTCCATTTGTTACCTGAGGGTGCTGCTGGGTCAAGGCTGCTTTCAGTCTCTGAAAGAAAATAAAAACTTCTTTTCCCCCTCAACGTAATGGAAATATCGTAACATAATTACATAATCACATAACTTGAGGACGTATAACGATTTATATTAATTAGTTCCACTCCACTTGGCAAACAGGAACTCCACCTCCATCACTATGGGATTTTTTTGCTTGTTTTTCACAGGCTTTCAACAGCAATCTAGACATATATCTACCTGCAATCATCGTAACTACATCTCAGAAAGGACTGTAAGGCGCATGGAGAAATAAATAAAAAACCTTCCTGGTGATGATCAGCTCCCATAAAGAGATGACTTGAAAGTCATGAAGAAACAGTTGTTGAAACTGGTACTGTATTACACTTGCAATGACATACGCAGAACCAGGAATACTGGCACAGTACTCAGCTGCAATACCTAGGTCTGACGCTGGCTAATGCATTTCCATTTTGAGTCCTTATTTTAAATGTTAACAATTTCATAACAGTAGCAATTTTCTATCACATTCCCTATGCCAAACACATTTGTGTATAATATTAACAACATTTAATTATTATCTTTTTAATTAATTTTTGTATTAAGGTAGTTTGGAATATGAAGTAAATATTGATAAAGTACTAATTATTAAGAAAATGTCTTAAAAATGCTGGAGCCAGGCTGCATTTGGTCAGCCCAAAAAAGCAAAGGATTTTGCATCCATTCATGCAGACAAATACTTCATATCAGCTATCGTACGGTATACAATACCTCTTAGGATTAAGCCATTGGATTATAGTGATAGCTCTCTTCTTCCTTGACAGCATTTCCTGGCTCCTGTTTTACATTTAAGCAACAGATAGCTTACAGATCCACCTCTGCCAAAACTGCATAAAATCTTCATGATACGGCAAATTGACCCTCTATCTAGTTGATCGTAGCCTCTAACCACCAGCAGCAGACATCCTGTTTGAAGACTATACAGAGAACTGAGAAGGATGAGAAAGTCCTGACATTCCCTTGCTGGCTTGCTATTAAAGAAGCTTCAGTCAGTGACTTCTGTTTATCACCGTAGTAAGCTTCTTTAGTAGTCTCTTTGATAAGAACTGCTCTATACAGAATGTGACAGCACGCATCACCCCACCTAAGGACCACTCAAGTTCCAAATGCACTTCTCAAAAACGAGAATGTAAGAGATCCCCTACCACTCTGTATGGACACTCTGTATACGTTCACATATGATTCCATCAGATAAATAGTTGGCTTCTAACAGCCTAGTTCTGGCTGATAAGCCATGGTCTGCAATCATTAAATGGGACCTTTCAAGCCCTTCCATCTTTTTAAGAATACAGGATGTTCTGCACTAGCAAAAAACGAGTTAAATTATTCAAAAGCTTTACACTGCAAATTAACATTTGCACACAAATTCTCTGTTCATTGTGGTAGCTTCAAATTATAAACAATCTGACTTTTGAACTATTAATTAAAGAGTATTAACAACAAACAGAGCCAACCTATACAGAAATACGGAGACAGTAAGTTTTGGGTTGGTTTGATTTTTTGCTTTAAAATTACTGAGATAAGATGTAAGTTTGTCTACAGATCTGCCAAAACTTTCTTAATGCTGGTTGGTACTTAACATACAACGCAAAAGGGAACAGATGGACATTAAGTGTGTAAATCACAATGACGCAGACTTTAGGGCAGGATGACACCATTTTTAAAGATAACATGCCCACAATTCTTAGTACATATATAGTACTCCCCAAATCCTAAAGCCTAAATCCTAAAATCTTAAAGGTAGTTCTTAACTTCCTTACCATAGTAAAGCAAACTGACAATTCGTACCTTCCTAATTCACCTTGGAAACACAAGCTACCAAAAAACCTCAGTCCATGCCTCCAGTTAAACAAATCGGATGTTAAAAAAACATCCAACCTGGCCTTGCACATCTCTAGAGATGGGGCATTCACAGCTTTTCTGGGCAAACCGTTCCAGGTGTTACCACCTATTAATAACTATTCGACCACAATGTAGTAACTTACCGTTCAGAGGCATTCTCTTCTTCCACTGTTTTTAGATTAGATTTCATCCAACTCAACTGTCTGGATATGTAAGTTCAATAACAACAAGCTAAATTCTAACGTTTACGTCAGTGTAGCATAAACACTTAAATAGTATGTGGATGGCGTGCCTGTTCAATTCTGCTTGTGGCTGTATGAGCAAACTTTGATGAAAGCATCCACCACAAGAAAAAAAATAAACAATAAAAAATTCTGTGAACTATTAGGAATGCTTTGCATAAAGCCAGCTATTTAAGTAAGTTTCACTTAGCATATCCACTTCTCTAGTGCAAGACTGGATATGTTCAGAAAATTCGGGAGATTAAATAAAAGTAATTATTATTTGGGTGGGTTTTGACTTTTGTTTTTTGCTGTTTTTCTCACATAAGGCAAACAACTTACTATTGTCCAGGTTCATATTTTAACTCTTCATTTCTGTGTTACAGGCACATAAACAAAGTTAAACTAAGTTAATGCTATTACATTAGTATGTTATCCATTTAGTTTGAAAATGGCAAAAGTAAAGTACATACCAAAGTACTACTTATAAAACATATAAGCATAGTGATATATGAATAAAGGAGAGCTTTCTATAGTGTAATACTAACATTCAAATATTATTATATTGTATGTTTCTAAGTAAATAAACTTCTTTCAAAAATTACACTGTTAAATCAAATTAGAGGCTTTTGGGAAAAGAAATGTAAGATCACTGGCTGTAGCTTCGTATCACAATTTCAAAGTTGGAATAACAGTTATGACTAAAACAATCAAAAAAGTGAGAAACAATGTGAAAAGTATTATTACACATTCTCCCGAGGATATCCAAGTTAAGCATTTCATATCTCAGAAGGTAATGCTGGAACAAAATACTGTGTGGATGTTGCACTTCCTGTGAATAGTGAGACAACAAACACTATGGGAATCTTGGGAATCTCTGTTTGAAAAATCCAGTATATTGAAACAAATATCAGTATAAATATACATGAGCATTAATGTGCGGAGAAAGTTGATAAAAAAAACCTGGGTTTAACATTCTTCACTTATTAGGGGCAACCTAGAAGTGGTATTTTCAAATAGCTTAATAGCTTTTAAAGTCTTGATTAGCAAGGTTTTATTGTTTGTGTACATCTTTGAAAACAAATCCGCACTGCATTTGTCAAAATTTGGTAGGACTAGATCATTCCATCAAGAGCTCACCGAAACAAGATAATATTCTCCAGAAACAATTCATGAAAAAGTCAGATCCATATTTCATATCTGCCACAAAAGCTCATCAGAGTAATAACCCTCCTTCTCCTGGGTGTTATCCTACCATCTGCTGCTCTATTACTTATCTTTATTTTGCAACTAATTAACAGCATAATCTTCTAAATTCAGCAAGTTAATTATCATTATTGTGGTCTTTGCAGCATCATCAGTCCTTATGAAGACTTGTCTCTCCACCCCCAGAGAACATATGAAAATGAAGTAGGTTGTGAGAGGGTCTGTTTCTTTAGAGTAGGCTCATTAGGTGTTTGCTGATTAGCTCGGCATGCAGAGAGACAGGTCAGAAGAATTCTGCTGAACACAGGGTCCCATGCCGGGCTTAAGCAAGTTAATGCAGGCTTCTGAACATTTGCCAAGCTGCCCTGTCAATTCTCAGTAGAAACCTCCTGCAGAAAGCCCACTGGCTGCCCACTGTGTGCAAGGTATTTCTCAGTTTGTGACAAAAGATTTTACATGGGGGAAGGGGAAGGTGGGGGGATCGTTCAGTGTGAAATTTAGAACAACTTTTCTTTCACCAAGAAACTTCTGCAACCCATGCAGAAAGGTATGAACATTATGTTTGCAGCTACGATCCATATGCTTAGGAAAATGGGATGCATTACAACTAGGAACAGCTCACGGCTCAGATTTAATCTCTGAAGGCATACAGTTTCAGATCTTTTCACAAACAGATCAGAAGCAACTATGCAGCACTTAGAATTATGAATTCCTTTCATAGAATGGTCTGCGTTGGAAGGAACCTTTAAATGCCATCTTGGTAACTCCCGAGCACCCTTTACCTGAGAATCTTGTTTGTTTCTGTAACAACTATTACATCTAATTCTAACCCTCCCCAAAATATTACAAGACTCATCTGTACATTTAATTTTACTAAACTAAGTAACATTTTGTTTCCTCAGCATAACAAATATGAAATCATGCCATAAAAGAGAACCATTTATATTAAGTGTGCTGCAGAAATCTGAAACCTATTTCCATCCCTACTGTCACTCCCAGTACATTTACAAGAACACATTCAAAAGAATACCAGCAGAAGACAAAAGGTTGTGCTTGAATGAAATGTCTAGTCATATTCCAATCAATTCTGCAAGCAAGAAGAGTGACAGGTTCCAATAGTATTCAAAACTGCAGTAACAGTGCCTGCTACAGGTGTGAATGGAACACATGCTTGCTACGGTAGCTTAAAAGTGTACAATAAAATGAAAATGCAATCCAATTGCACACAATTATCCCATAGCACCCAAACACACATAGCATTGAATATCTAACACTGTATAGGTGATGAATTGTATCAGTGATGAAGCAGGCACTTAAGACTGTACTTAACACATTCTTCCTCCGCTAAATTTTAGCTGTTTGAGTTGAGAACAGTATGCAACAAGGTCACCATCTGTAAGGATGTGGATCATTACATAGACAATATAACATTGTGGTCTCATGGCTTTTATCTTATCTGCGTTGGAGTTGTATTACTTGCAGTTGGTTGATTTTCTACTGTCTGCTATTACACTCAGTGAACCTGTTTTGATACGTAGCTGTCCCTCCATAGAATTCACGTGATTATTTAAAGTCCAGCAACTTTAACGAAGAGAAAACAGTGTTCTCAGAGTGATGACTCAATAACTCTCTTCACACGAACACTCAAAACTGTCATTCTGAAAGACTGATATCAGTTTGAAAACTTTATCAAACCTAGTTCAGATTACTGTGCACTAAGCTGGGACACCATAATACAAACAAAGAGAGCCCACTTAGAAAACGACTTCAAAATGCTGTCCATGTGGGGGAGTTACTCAGCAACTATATTAGGTCTCTTAATGGTTATAAACTCCTAGGACAGCTGAAGGAAAACCTTAATTGTGCCATAGGAAGGCATCCTATGCCCAGTATGAAACAAGACTTCTGCAAGTTATATTAACCTTTAGCTTCTAGAAATCAGAAACTCAATTTGTTTTTACTGTAGTTCACTCATGATTTTATTTAAATAAATGTATAATGTTGTATATACAACTTGGTATACGCAGCTCTTAAGTAGTTCATAAAAAATAGGTATTCATCAAATAATAAGAACATTTGGATGTTTTTACATCGATCAGTAGAAATTAAGTTAAATATTAAATATTAGATTAATATTTAAATGCCAAACCTCTACAATCATAAAAATGAGAAAAAATACAAATACAAAAATATATATTTTTTAAAGGTCAAAGTTCTCACCTTCACTTTAAGGAAAAAAATATAAATATCTTTAACAGTAGCCTTTTGTAAACATGTAAGAGAGAAATGAAAAACTGAGATGAGGAATGAAATCAGAGCACAGCATGCTTTCTGATCATACTCTAACATATCTCAGCTCCTTGAAACTTCATGCAAAAAAGAAGGAATGGCAGAAATGACCTCTGTAAAGAAAGGCACAAAGTACAAATGAAGGGAAGTGCCTGGTTCCCACCTTGCTTTGTGCCAAGTATTTAATCTAAAACATAGAGTTGTGTCTGCTACACAAGACAGCTCTGTACCTAGCGTAGTTCTGCGATACAAGACTATCGCATCTTCAAGTGCAAAAGCTGCTTCTAACATTTCTTCAAGAATTTTACCCCGAATCTCTGAAGCAGGTAGACCTGTCTTAAGAATACCTCGAAACAGTATCATCATATATATGGACAGTAGAAAAACATAGACTACTGCATTAGGAAACTGGCCTTTAAATAAAAATAAGATATAAACAATTATGGCCAAAAACCTACATGACAAAACCCCTTTGGAGTTGCATTAAACACATGAACTTTACCCTTTTGCAACTCATATATTATAAAATTTACCTTAATACCTGCAGAGTAGATGCAATGTGAGGAAGACATCTGAGCATTTATTTTTTAAAATATTTGCTACATATTCTGAACCTACATTTTATAATGCAGTATGAAAAAAATATCTGAGAGACCGCAACGTTTGTCTGTAAAGAACAAAATCTCCAACTAATAAATAATTAAAAAAGAAAAAAAAAACACCCAACAGATAAGAGAACTGCAAAGATCTATTAAAAAAACGTGACTTCTATGCCCTGATTGCTGAGAGAGCAACATCACAGCTGTCCCTCTTCATTCAGTATTCCATTTAAAATACAGTACGAATATCAGGCTGACGGGCTTCATCTCAGAGAAGTGGATATGGTACCAAAGATGCACGAACTGCTCCCTGTCTTCTGCTTATTTAAACATACCAATAAGTCCATAAATTGCAGCCTACTGTTAGTAGATGAAACATACATCATTTGATCAGTTATTAAATTTAACTCAATAGAATAGCTTATATTTCACCTTTCAAGAGAACTGCCAATAAAGTAAAAAGTAAACAAGTTGTAAACATAAGTATTTAAGACTTCTTGTGGCTTAGTCCGGAACACAAATGAAAAATAAAACTGATACTATACCTTTGAAGAATTTGGTCTGTTGCAAGCAAAAGTATTTTTCAAGAGATACAAGAAAAAATTAAAATAAAAGAAAGTACTTGGCATCACAAAAGGTTTGGATTTTTAAAATCAAATGGAACTTTACAGTTAACGAACCATAACATGTCTGTCAGCAATGCATCACATGGCATAGTGAGTTAGTCTTCCTTTTAGAAGTTTTTCTGCATCAACGTTAAAATTCTCATTAAGTTGCCTTTACTTGAGGAGAAGTAAGAAATTAAGGTTTTTATTTTTGTGAATAGGCACTATATAAAAGTAAATGAGCGTAAGAAATATACATAATCCTGATATTCTTGAATTCTGCTCATGCTTTGTATTAGGAAACAAGGAAAGAAAGAAGAAATAACTGCAAATATACTTTTTACAGTCTCATTTAAAAAAAAAGATAGGCAATCACTGAAGTGCATATATTAGCTAAATTCTAACGAGAAGACTAATGAGACTGTTAAAATTTAAGTCTAATGATCTTTGTTTTTCTTTGCACACAAGTGATTGCTTCTTCCAGTGTGAGATCAAAATCTTGACTACATACGTGTATTTTCTCCCCTGCTTTAAGGCTTCATCAGAACAGATCACTCATGAACAATCTGCTTAAGAAGCTAATTTCCTGCCCCACAACAAGAAATACAGATTAGGTAATAATTTATCCTTATTTCACAAAGCAAAACTTAACACGAGTCTCCTAATAACAACAAATGTGTAATACCTGTGGGGAAAAACAAATCTCATTTTCACTTTTTTACCTTCTTCTGTCCTGTATTTAAGATAAATTTCATCCCATCAGACCTGGTTACACTGAAGTTACTACCAGGCCCGGGGCCCCCGGCACAAGAAAGAAGCAAAGCTGTTGAAGCAGGTCAAGAATAGGACACAAAGATTAACAGAGGGCTAGAGCACCTTTCCTTTGAAGAAAGGTTGAGGGAGCTGGGCTTGTTCAGCATGGAGAAGAGTATTTAAGTTAAAAAAGGGAGCTTATAAACAGAGGGAGAGTGACTTTTTACACAGTCTGATATGATAAGACAAGCGCAAATTCTTTCAACCAAAAAGAGGGCAGATTTAGGTTAGATGTTAGGAAGAAATTCTTTACTGAGAGGGTGGTACAAGAGGCTGCCCAGAGTGGTTCTGCATACTCCATCCCTGGAGGTGTTTGGATAGGAGCCTCGATTATGATCTGGTGGGTGGTAACCCTGCCCACATACGGAACTGGATGGGCTTTAAGATCCCTTCCCAGCCAAACAATTCTGTGATTCCACGATTCCATTCCTCGAGGGATAAGGCTGCACAGAAAGAGACTTTTAACCTTTCTGTCCCTCTCTACACTATTTTAATGAAACTGAAAGGACAACCTGACAGAATTAGGAAAAGTTTGGGAAGAGAAAATGGGTAAGAAAAGGTGAAGAGAAATAAGACAAAGAATTTTAAGATAATTAACAATATTTCTGAACAAAATAAAAAAAAAACAAACAACCCAAAAACTAGCAGGTGTTCCTGATTCTTCTTTAGTTCCTCGAAAGAGAAACACTACTTCACAAGACAAAAGCAGCTTACATTTCTGTTGATACCTAGTTAAGTGGGTTGATTATTATTAATAATATGTTTTTTAAATAGTTGGGGCAATAAGAAAAAGCCAGCAAATACAGCAAAGCAACTGATGGTTTTTAAGTTAATTCAAACTACCACCATAACTTGATTACTGACTTTTCTTCTTTTTAAATCTTTGCCTGTTTTACTCACAATTTCCCCATATAGCACCCCCTTAACAAAACAGCCCATACACAACAGGAAACACACAATACAACTTCTGAAGCATGTCAGTAATGCAGATTACAAAAAAAAATTGTCAGTTGGACTATATTTGAGATGCTGAAAACATTGTTAATGCAACACTTGCTTTTCCTAGTCTTTTTTTTTTTTTCTTTTTAAGCCAAGAAATATCACATATTTTAGGAGGAACTATATTCTGCTTCTCTGAAGGTGATGTTCCCACTGACAAACTACTATACCTGTCTTTCTTTTAACTACTAACATTTTGAATCCTCCAACACAAGAAGCAAGAAAGCGTTCATTTGAAGACCATTTAAAAGAATGACATATACTAGAATTTAAAATAATTATAATCCAAATGCAGCCATTGTTCAATTTCATTAAATTTGCAGTTGCAGATTTTCTACTAACAAACAAAAACTAAAGCCATTCTAAAAAGCAACAAAATTTAATCCATTTCTCAAGTTAGTCTTCTCGAGGAATAATGGAGTTTTTCACTTACCAATTTAGCCTCAGACTGCACTGGCTGTGGGGAGGAAGGCCCTGGAATTCCTGGGATACTAGGCACCATGGTGACAGGTCTAACAAGCTGACCAATAAAGTATAAAAATGAAGAAAGCCTGAGTATGTTATCATAATACAGAGTATATGACACCACTACCCTCTGAAACCGAAACAGTTGTTTAAAGTTCTATGCTGCATTTATGCAAACCTGCTACACTTTCAAATTAATATAATATCACGCTTACTTACTGGAACTGCAGCAGGGACATGCACATTAGAATTTGTAATAGATGCAGGAATAGCGACAGGCATGGTTTGTCCATTCGGAAGATGTAACAGCAGCGGAAACGGGCCTGGAACTGGACTGAAAAAGGAATTACATGTATTAGAAAAAACTTCTCCAGAGAAGAGCACAAGCTCATACATTGTATAAATATACATGTATACAAACAGTTACAATGTAATATTTAGAGGTTGACACTGGTGGTGTGAAGAACTCGGAACAGTACTTCACCTGTAGTGAAGCACCACTTTCACTCAAGCATCTCAAAGTCCTATAATTACCAAAGAAACAGTAACTGACAGTTAACAAGACAATCTTTTCAGAATCTGTAAGAAAGCATTACACCCAGATTTATGTAACTTACACTATTGGTCTGTTAGAGGATGGAGCCTGGGTAATAACAGTACTAGATGTTGGTGATGGTATTGCCTGCTGAATAATAACACTTGAGTCAGAACTCGTAAGTAGTACGTTAGGAACCTGTAGCGATGCTGGACGAACTATTGTTGATGTGGGCTGTGCAGTCTGCTGCAGAGACACTTCCTGAGGAGAAACCAAAGATCAGTTTGTAAAATACAGTTATACACCATTAACTCAAATTATAAAAGGAAAATAATTTAACAGAACATATCAGAAGTTCTCTAACATTTGAATCAGCAGGAAGAATCAGTCGTACATTAAAAAAAAAATTAAAAAAAAATCTTTGGATTAATTATTGCAATCACTAAAATGAAATTTATTCTAGTGTTATTTTAGTTTTATGACCGATCTTGGCTCAATTTATGATAAGTTCACTATTAGTATCTGATCAAATCTAACTATTAGTTAGATATTTTTATACCAAGAAACCCACGGTGCTATCTGCACCATCGTACCCACAACAAATGAGAAAACTTTTCACGGTGTCCTTATGAATATTTCAAATTCAGTCTACTGTTGCATATTTAAACAAAAACAAAATAGGTTTATTTTCTAGTATAAAGGAAATAAACAATTTATGATCCTTTATACCTGACTTACATACCCTTTACAAATAGAGTGTTATGCAGTTACAATTCCCTGGAATGTAACACAGATGCTTTGCAAAATATTTGGGTATACTGACAGAGAAAACAATCTGAGCACAGGAATTGAATCTCCTTAGCTACAACCAGACAGTAGACAAAACTCACTGCAATTCTTAGCCTAGTAATCAGGTAACGCATATTATGAACTGGAATGTAGTACAAATAACCCAGTGAAACCAGAAATGCCTTACTGAAACCAATGCCTTCCTTCTCAGGAAACCTTTCATATGGTCAAACTTCAGACTGTCTTTACGTGGGGCTTTTCCAAGGTATCTGGTATTTTCACACTAACCCCACAGTCAAGGGCACAAAGCTACAAGACTAGACAATCTCAAGACTAGCTTATTTTAGTTGCTCTGATGTGAGACAGCATTTCAAATAGAACTTCTCACAACTGCGTCACATAAGCTATATTGATTCTCCTTCGTTCTCAATTCAACTCAAGTTATTAATCTTTATCAACAAAGCGTAAAGTGCTGGAGTCTTAGCCACCTTGCTTTTTGTTTTTGGGGTTTTTTTGTTTGTTTTTTTGTGCGTACATTCCTGGAAAATAAGCATACTCCTCTGAGTGCTTTATAGAACTGTATATGGGCTGGCAAACTGTGGGCTTTGGAAAAAAAGAAGAAAAAGACAATGAAATTTCCTCCCCTCTGAAGTTCACAGGCCAGAGCTGACATCAGGGTTCATTAGTTCTTTCATCTTTTTCCCCAAAGGACCTCAAAGATGCTATTCACAGTGACTGAGTTTTGGGAGAATAACAGAACTATAGCAAGGAAGCCAATTATACGTTTGTTTGTTTTTTAGCATCCATATCAATCTAGCAAAATTATGCGTTAGAACACTTGAACACACTACCGAAGATTATGCATGAGTGTCCAGTCAAAGACAGAAGTACAGTATGGAGTTCCTATTTCTTTTCTTTCTCTGGAAAAGGCACATTCTTAGGACAGGATTAAACACTTCTTTACGAATGAGGAATTTGATGTAACAGCTGTACAAGTCTCACTTTGTGAGAACTGCCAAAGAAATAAAGGAGACTAACTTCTTGACCGTAAGAAACTAGAGGAAGGCAGAAGGGGAGAACATCAGCCCTGAATCTAGCGAGAGTTAACTGAAAAAATAGCATTGTACCATTTTTCACTCATTTCAGCTTCATTTTCTCCTACCTGCTGCTTGCCACTACTACCAGCACTGTTACTACAATGAAGGAGGTTAGCAGAGTCACCAGAAAGCCTATTCCTACTGTAGGGCTCCGACACAGGAACACCCATCTTTGCCATATGTAGCAGAACCAACAGCTTTAAGAGGTGGTGTTTTTTTCGCTCTTTCACCAGAAACATCTTCATACACAGTGACCACATATATATGTACATCGAAATATAAATGCAGATGCACGACAACGACAGAATGAACATCCATGACAAAGTAATAGTACTTACTATAAAAAAGTGAAAAAAACTCAAACAGGTAACTACAGCCACAGAACCACCGTGTGTTACAGCTTTAAGAGAAAAAAGCACTCGTGCAGATATTTATACCTTCTCAGTAACAGCAATGCCAGAACAGACCCTTTTCTGAATGGGTCTGCGGGAGCAGTTTTTTAAGTACCTGTGTGAGCAGATGGGGCAATAGCTACTAGAATACAACAGACCAAGGAGAGAAGCATGCGCTCAGAGGCAGCATGTGAAAGCCTGATAAGTTCCACAGAAAAACAGCCCTGTTGAATTTGTAACAGTGGATAAACTCAGAAAAGCAGTCGAATCTGCACATGGTCACTGGGGTGTGCACAAACACCAATGTCAACATGCTGTATGATTCAGGTAATATCCACGAACTTGGTGGCTGCTATGTGCAAGCGAAGACTACAGGATTATATATAAACTTGACGAAAGAACAGACCTCCTAAAGGACTTCCCAAACAGCCACCTAACCTTCCACCACTACAACCTTCCACTTCTGAGCAAGCAGCTGGGACTGGCCTCCCAGCTTCTGCTTCAAGTATGTAACACTGTAAGTTACAGCACTGTGTGAATATTGGCTATTGATAACAGCTTAAATGGTGAGCATCCTAATAATACTGACTGTAAACTGAATCTCTTCCTAGATTGAGTCTCTACCTGGAGAAAGGTAATTTGCACCTTTCACACCAAGCACTCCATGGTAAATGTATTTCAGCGACCATCAGAAGATCAATCTAGTAACATAACTTAATTCTATTAAATTCTGAAAACAGAAACCTCACATGCACGCAACTCTATTAAATACAGCCTATCTTAAGTACAGTGCTTTGTTTAGAAGCACAGAAATGATCACCAAACATAAAAAGAATAACATGTTTATTCAGTTGAAAATGAAGTATTTTCCATTTCCTCTTCTCACACTAACAAGCATTAAGTTAAACTCTGGAAAACATATGCATGTGCTAATTACTAAAACAGTGTTGCAATAACGTAAGCCGGAGATGTATTGGATCTACAAGAAACTGTCATTTTATCAGCATATAAAAACCCACAGGCACGCCATTCCAATAAAGATACTCATTGGCCAAAGAATTGTTCTTATTAAGCATAAATTTTGTCTAAAATAGGATAGTTTCTAAATTCTGCTAAAGAACAGGGACAAAAAAAAAAAAAAAAAAGATAAATAGGCAGAATATGACGTTAAGAGATTGTACCCACCTGTAAAAGAAAAAGAAGTTTAAGCCTATTCAAAGATATTGAAGATTTATTGAAATGACCTCTCCAATCCTTTTATTCTTGAAACTAAAAACCACTGAAGTTCAGAAAACACTTTACAGAAGATAATTATATTTTTACATTTGTTTTCAATACTTGCACATTTGCAAGTATTTTGAATCTAAAAGCAAATACCATGCGATAACTTTCTAATACAATCAATGAACGCTTGGAATTCTTTATACAGAAAGGCAGATGGCCAGAACTGTTGCTGTAATTGATTAGCACTGTAAGAAAACAAATGGTTTTGAAATAATTAGTTTAGGGAATTAGCTATCTGGCAACAAGAAAAACAACTTGAGAAACTCTGTTGAGGGTCTCCTTTTAAAATATCATTAATAAGAAACTATAATGAGCTTGGAAACTCTCAATAAATTAAGCTTTTCTTGCTTATTATTTTAGGGCTGAAAATCTTTAGGTACTTGTAGTGGTATCTTAAGTCTATTCTATGTAGAATAACAACTGTTAATGAAGCTTTATGGAACTAAGAAAACTCTCCCAGAATACTAAAAATAGAATGAAGCATGATTTTCAAGAGCATCTAAGAAATTCCTTTGACAACTGCAAAGAAAATGAGAACCCTCTTACACATACATTAACAGGCTGTGACCGTTTAAGACTACTAAAACATATTCAGCCAAGGAGATGGTTACGGTGGCATATATAATTTTAAAACCAGCTGTGCCCTGAAGAGAAGAAACAAGCCTTCCCTCCTTCAATACACCTACCGAAGGAGAATAAAAAAAATCTAACTGAGAAAACAGCAACACTCTGCTCACATTTCTCAACTTCTGCAGGCCACAGTTAGCAGCAGCACACTCCAAGCAGCACCCTCATCCTTGCTCAGCTTGTCTCTACAATCAGACATCAAAACAACATTAAGCTGCAGCAGCTTCTCACTTCAGCACTGTTACAGTGACAACACTGAAATTACGTAATGAAGAAGTTTATAAGCACTGCCAGGCATTTAGATACAATTTGCACTTGTAATGATGCTAATGAGATACCGAACCACTACTGCAAAATTAGACATTAATATTTTCTCCTGCCAAAACTTGAACACTTAGAATATTTATTTGCAGACAAAAACAAACTAACCTCTCCAAACTGTGAAATAAAGATTTAAGATTTAGACTATGATATGCTTGATCAAAGAAGCTCTTTACGTGTATTCTTTTAAACAAGTTTTACTATTTTTGACTACACGATCGCTTCGATAAGCCACGATTACTCATCTTTGCTAATTTACAAAACACAGCACAGCCTTCTGAAGACAATTCTCTACTGAAACTCCCTTGACTTTCTGTCACATACAGTGTCTGTTGGGAGGGTAAGAGAAGTGGTGCAAGCAGAAATGGTAAACTGGATGCAAAGAAAAACATGACCTTCACAAGGACAGTCTGGCATTGGAACATATCAAGCAGAGACATAGTGCATTCTCCCTTCTTGGAGGTTTCAAGATTGGACCGCATAAAGCCCTGAGACTCTTGGTCTAGCTTCAGATCTCATCCCTGCTTTGAGCAGGATGCTGGAAAATTCATGTCTTACGGTCCCTTTCAGTATGAATTATCTTGCAATCCCAAAAAAGTCTGCTAATTTTTGGAAATATGATATCCAAGTCCCTCAAATGCAGACTGCCCACTAACAACGCACATAAAAAACCTGACTAGAGCAGCCATGTTGCTTACTATGCTCTGTTCCTTATATTTTTATTTCCATTCCTACTTCATTAAATAATTAATTCATTCCATTAATTTTGCTCAATTTCGTGCCCTCCAAGAGAAGTTCTTATGATGAAAACACTGCAAGTTACGTATCAACCTTATTATCAAACTATTTCTTTCTACAACTACCAGAGCAGTAGTTCCGAAATGGATTTAATTACAACATTCTCTTGAGACAGACAATACCTCAGAAATCCAGCCTTTGGGTAAACATTAAACAAGCAACTGCCCCAGATCACTGTTGTTAAACGTACTGATGTAGCTGAAAGAGTATGGATTTTGAAACAAAGTTTTCCTGCTTAATTTTGAAAGACCACCCATTCAACCTCTGTACATTTTTATAGAACATCCCATGCTGCTGCACAAAACAACTGGTGAGAAAACACGGGATCAATACAAGAATGTACACATGGAGAGTTTCAAGCTACACTTTATTTGCTTTTTCATGATCACTGCCTGATGATGCATAAAAAAAGAATAAAGAGCCCAATTAAGACTTCTTTAACATAGCAATACTAAGTTTGACTTACTTTGTAGCTTTACTGAATGATAAAGGTGAGGCAAATAGAAAATTGTGCTGAACAAAGCTAACTAAAGAATTGAACAAATTAAGTATGTATCCAGGAAATGTGGTTAATGAAGTCATTTACTTTCAACCAGTTAAACAGCATAGGTATCAACGTGTACAAGAAACCCAAAGACCATCAGAAGATTCAGATAATGAATTCCAAAATGAAAAACCAATCCTGACCTTTTCATCATTGGTAGTAGACTCTGGATGAGGTAAAGGACTATCTTGATGAGTTGTCTCTACAACAGAGGGTTCTTCAATTTTGTTTCTTATAATTGGTGTAGCAAGAGGAGACAGATCTAAAGGCATCTAAAAGTAATAGTGTAAACAAAAAAAAAAATCACTAAAAAAATTTAAATATGTAAGAAAATGTAAGTAGCTAAGGAGAAATATTAGCCTTATTATAATAATAACAGTGAAGTGCTGACGTCTGGAAGATCTTGACGCAGATGTGTTAGCAGTCAAGCCTACTTTTTCCAGCATCTGTATAAATACAATTTTTCAGTAAGACTTTGTGTTTCAATTCCCATTGCCAGGTTAAAAACTTTTATGAAGTTCTTTCCCAAGATTCACAAGGAAGTTATAATTGAGGAAGGACAGCACTACACTTAAAGGCTACGCTTAGTATACAGTCCTTCTATAAATTACATCATATGCTGCAAAGCATAAAATCTTCATTTTCAAAGTAGGAAAAAAGCTATCATGGACTCGTCATTTCAAACTTGGCGCAGCTAATAATTATTGAAAAAGTAAGCTTTATATTGCTACACCCATAAGGTCCACCAGGATACCTGAAATGCTGCAAAGAAATTCAGTTATAAAAATACTTAAAACAATGTATTGATTTGAAAGCCTTTACTACTAACTTGTTGTTCAAATACCTTTGGAAGAGAGCTCCACCGGAGCTCGTCTTCCATTTATATGCCTCTAGGTGCTTTTTTTTCCTATTTCATTTTTAGTTTTCCCACTGAAAAGGTTATTAAAGACAAGGGAAAAATGCTGAAGGTGGAATCTTTTTTCACACTACAGCTGAATGTGAAATGCTACAGAAAAAGCAAAACTATTTTTAAAAAACCTTAGGAAGAATGCTATTAGGGTAGTTTTTTTTCTACCGCTTGCCGTTCTTGTTTATTCATGTTATCAAAGACATCCAGCACAACCGTGTTTCTTCTTGTCAGCTTGGAAAATGAACATCAATTTTAAAAGCAGTTGAAATGTTTTCAATACTTTGCGATAACTAAAACCTCCTCCAAGAAAGTGGTGAATTACACAGAAAATCAAGTCAGAATCAAAATCAGAATTTGAATTACCATTCGTATGATTTTAAGAAAAGTTACCATGCACAAACTAAAAAAGATTAGGCACAGTTGTAAGCACAAAGTAAAAGTGAGTTTTTATCAAGAACACAAAGGAATGAGCCCTATTCACAAGTGCCTACTAAAATCTTTACAGAGAATAACCAGACACTGATTCTGCAAAAACTATATACATATGTATAAAAAAGACTTTATTTATTTTTTAATGTCACTGTCTGTGGAAGTTAAAGCATATAATCAGTCAAAGGTAAAATCATTCAAAGGGGACACAAAAATTTTCATTTGGAGAAGTGTTAACACGTTTGGGCCCTAAACTAGTTACAACTAGAAAGTTACAGAAGAAATAGGAGAAAGCACATTTAAACTTATGGACAGTCCCTCACAAAAGAACATTAAATGCTGAACACAGACTGTGTAAATTCTGCTTAGATTTTAATGTACAGTAAAAAAAGCAAAGTAGGTGATCAGGTTGTGATCAGTAACTTCTAGGTAAAAATAATTATTTAACTTACCAAGTAAGCATAATTGTTATCAAATTATTGGCATTTTCAAATTTACCGGTTGTGCTGAATTTTTAGAGTATTTAATACTATTATTTTCACTTCTTTCTTCCCAGATGTTTTTCTTTCTGCAAAATTATTTGAGGCCTAACAAAATTTCAATTAAGCTAATGATGAACTTGAACAGATACAGGCCAGATACTTAAGAATTCAAAGTCAGTGTGTTCCAGTGTCCATTCTACTTACACCAACTGAGGTAAACTAACCTTCAGAAACGTAATCTTAACTTTGTATTCTCTCCATAGAAGACTATATGTTGGCAGCTGGCCAACGACTGTTGGTATAGTTTAAAAGACAATATATAGATTCAAGTTTGCTTTTCTCAGTTGAACAGACTGAAGTTGAAGCAGGACTGAAAAGAAAACTCATATGAACTTACTTTCTTAATGTCATCTTCAGAAGCCTTTTTAAACTCATTTTCAAAAGGACTTGCTAATTCATTGAATAAGCCCACTTCTTCACAGTTCTTCAAGAATCGAGTTGGTGTTGGTGTCTGATCTGAAATAAAGTTTACGCAAAGCACACAATTTTACTTTTAAAATTCTATTTGAGAACAGATGCATTGTAAATAATTTTCAGAGTCAAAGGAGACAGCACCAATATATCAAGAGATTGATTTCTAATTATATGACTACATAACTTTCTCTAAACCTAATACAGGCTAACTAAAAAAGTAAAAAAAATCCAAATTTATTCAGATAATTATTCAGGAGCCTCAGTGGGTTTTAAGCCACAAAGGATTTCTTCTAACTTAAAATCAACATGATACCAAGGAAACTGTTAAATTTAAGAAATCTGTACTTAACCTGCATAAAGATGACACCAGTATGGTTATTTATTTTAACTAGCTTTACAGTTGATGAATGTATTAATACTTTAAGTTATTTAGCAATTCACTTCAAAATTACTTCACTTTGTTCAGAAAACTAAATGTATGAAAAGCAAGGCTGTTTCTGTATGTTTAGGATGCACTTGCATTCATGTAAACCATTAATTGGGTACATATTTTGAAGACCGATTAAAAGAAGAAAACCTTAAAGATTTGTGTTGATTTTGTCATGATGTACGCTCTAGTAACAATCTCAAAAGATGAAGCACACAACAAAAAGAATGGCCGAGGAAGTGCTTTGATACCAAGTATTTCAGTGCATCTATCTGGAATGAAAGTATAAACCCCAAATCTCATGGTTGTAATGCAGATCTGTTTTTCCTATCAGCCTTTCACAGAATTTGCTCATGTCAGACAATTATCCTCTCATTCTTTGCCAGCCAACACCACAGAGATATTAATAAAAAGCAGCAGCATTACAAAACATAGCGACATACATCATTTACATTAACGTGCTTGGTTTTTGTAAGCCAACACTGTCATTTTCACAGAAAATGAGACTCTCAATTAGAAACAGAGAAAGCCGCTTCATTTTGAAAAATACAGACAGGGGAAAGGAATAGACGATGTGGTTAACAACACTGTTTTGCCTTGAAAGCGCACTCCTTTCTGCCTTGCAGGAAAATCATCCACAAGGCATACTCCACCTGCTGGAGACAAGTAGTTTGAGTTGCAGACCAGAAACCCCTTACAGAGTTGGAAGGATATCAAAGATTTCTTCTGTCAGTGTCGATCAACCATAGGGAGCTTTTCTCAAGTGCCAGTCTAGCATACCACATCACTCTGGTGAGCTAGCAGGCTCTAGTTTCAAAGGCAAGATGTACACAAACGCTTTAATTTTTTAAAAAGCGCATTCAACAGCTCACGGTTTCTTTCTTCTAATGTTATGAAAATGAAAGCAATCAATACCAAGTGAGTGAAATGCAATAATAGGAGATGCGATATTGGACAAAAGACTTAATTGCTCCTGTAATGCCTGTACAATTGAGCTGCAGCTTTAAGACTTCTGGCACCCTGCTTACTACTGCCTGACGTAGTTTCAAAAGTCTTTCTATAAATTCACTATGTAAATTCCTCTATTTCACTATTATTAACAGGTAATTTGCCACACAGTAACTTCATCTGAAATATCATTAGTGTTATTACATGCATATTCACTAACATAACCTAGCAGTTATGACTATAGTTCATGCACTGGAACGTAGTTGCAAAGAGACAGAATGACATCATAGTTTCATTCTCACACGCCCGATAACGGAGAGGCTCTCTTTCTTACAGTAGTTAAGGACTGTGTCTGGAATATTAAAATGTAACTGCTAGTGTAAGAGCAACTTTTTTTTGTCTGTTCGTCCTAACGAGTTAGCTTCTTAAAACCAAAACGTTCTGAAAATGTCTGAAAGTCTTTGCAACATTCATTTAAACTGTTCTACCACCGAAAAAAAAACCATTCTGACTATAACTTCATAATTAGCATGTGCTGTCTTCATTGAAGAGCTTTAAGGTGTATAATGATCCATTGGCAACTATTTCTGATGCTGGACAAACAAAAATACTTACACCTGACCATGAATATACTATGAATTCAGAGGTGGAAATACAATAATAGTAGTTGGAATTTAAACTAAAAATACTTCAAATAATTAAAGCTATTGTTATCTTTCTTATAGCTACCAACTCATTCTCCTAATGTCACCACAGCATGTAAAAACAGAATGTATTTTAAATTTCAGGGACAAGTAATCCCAATTAAAATGTAAACCTTAAATACAGCACAACCTAATGACGGACCAGTTAGGCACAGCCTTTGTTAGCGTTGGTTCTTACTGAACATGTACTACACAATTTAACCAATTATTAAAGTACCAAAATGTGAAAAATATTTGATCTTTATCAGATCTAAATAAAAGTTAAAAAAGCAGATTTAAACAAAAGTTAATAGTACAGGAAAACATTTACAAAACACTTTGCAGGCAACTACAATGAAGAAAATATTTCAGTCTCATAATGTACATCTACTCATTAAGTACACAAAACAGACCAAAATGAATGCACATTTCACCAGAAAACATGAACAAACTAGTTATAAAAAATTATATACTAACCAGCCACAATGACACTATCATTACGAGCCGGACCAAATTTCAGTGTCATCTCATGTTTATGTTTATGGACAGCCAAATGATCCTCATTGGTAAAACGCTGTGGCAGAAAGATTTAAGAAATGTCATTCTGAATAGGAACACAGTAAATACAGTTCTACAGAAAGTCACTTTCATAACATGTAAAACAGTTGTTACTAAGTTAACAGACAGCTCCTCGGAATATCTTACTTGTTGGTCAACAGTACCAGCAAAAAATATGATAAGACTCAAATAACGTTCACAGTAACCAAACAGCAGCAGTATCAGCAAAATGGTAGTGTAAGTACCTGCAGTCATCAAAAGTCCATGATAACATTTCAGAGTGCCACAGACTCCATCAACCATCAGCAAACAGCCGTTCGCTATGCTAACGGATCTTGGCAATGTTTAGTAATTGATTACCACTATTTGATACCTATATTGTTTGGTTTAATCACAATTATGAGAATTGATCTGTAATCACAAACACAGACTTACTGTATTTAACAGTGTAATAACAAAATAAAATGTAACTCCTGCTCTTGACAGGTTACTATCTAACATGAGGCAGACAGAATGGAAAATACTGCTGTATCATCAAACCACTTGAATGGCTGTGAATTATCAAAACTTATCAGCAATTTAAAAAGCTCCCAAGTTTTCAGAAGTATCCCAGCAGTATACTGCATACTTTTCCACAATTTAGGGTACACTCTATGAAGGAAGCAGCAAGCAGACAAACGATGTGCTGTACAATAGATTATTTTTTTTTAACTTGAAACTTGCTATGCCACTTTGATTGTGGGTATAAGATAATCTAAGAAAAGTCTTTCCAAAACGCACATTTCTACATTCAATGAAATATTCTAATTCTTACTTTTGTGAACACATGGGACCCACACAGAATGGCCTGTGTTGAAAAGGACCTCAAAGATCACCTAGTTTCAACCCTCCTGCCATGGACAGGGTTGCCAACCACTAGAGCAGGCTGCCCAGAGCCACATCCAGCCTGGCCTCAAATGCCTCCAGGGATGGGGCACCCACAACCTCTCTGGGCAACCTGTTCCAGTGCGTCACCACCCTCTGAGTGAAAAACTTTGTCCATAACGTTTTTGATTTTTCCCCAGCCACTTAAGTCACTCCACGTATCACTTGTAAGAGATAGCCACCAAACATCAACTCTCAGAAAACAATACAGAAAGCTCAACTGACCTCCAAGTATTGTCTTTGGAATATTTATGTGAGAACGGACATGTATGTGTGGAGTTCAGAGGAGATTTAAAAATGTGAGATTATTGAAAAAGTAACAGGCCAGGCTCTTCTGTTAGAACTCTGCTTGCCAAGGGTTCCAAATGCCACTATCCATAGCTCGTGTGTCTTACCTCTAGATACGCTGGCAGAAATACTGTTGTTCTATCACACTAAGACTCTAACACATCTCTACGTCCTACTACATGACAGACAGACTTCTTTGGAGGTAACTGGACCTCTATTCTACAGCATGATCTGGCATCTGGAGAAGCTTTGCCCATTCTCCGAGACACAAACTTCACTCTCCTTCACTTGAATAGAGGATTGATGTGGCCCCACAATGCATCTTCTATGAGATTTAGTTCTGACACAGCTTACATCAAAATGGGATTCAGATAGGATGGGGACAAACGTTGCTTAGGAGAAGGTATTCAACTTCTACTACTTCTGATGTCTCTGAACATATAGGACACGGTAAGAAATCTGAGTCCTTCCAGATCTAAATACAAAATGGTTCATTAATGTAACATTAATGCTGTCAGTCATCACAAAAAGCTATGTTTTCAGAACAAGAATGAAAATATTTTGACCTCAAAATTCAAATCAATCCAAGTGCATCAATATAGTGGAAAAAAAAAATGCAGCCGGTTTAAGAAATTGGTTCTGTACAAAGGCAGCAGGAAAGTCAACCTTGTACAGCAGATAATGTAAACTCACTCATTTTCAGGTTACTAAATAAAAAGTGTTTTATCTATTAAAACACTTAAATAGTGTTCATTAACTATTTTTTTGTTGTTTTCTGCTCATTTAGTGCTACATCAACTAAAGTTATCTAATACAATATATTAGAAGTACTATAGGATTTTGTGGCATGCATAATACTAACACTTCCCTTTATTAAAAAAATACATAAATAAAAATTATTCTATTAAATATTTGCAGTCACCATAGATGGGAAGATTAATCAGTTTTAAAGTACTGTGAAGTCATAGAAAAGTGAAATTTTTAACACTTATTAAACACAGAAATCCCGCAAGTGAGCTCCTCATTAATGCTGAAATATACCAAAAAATGTAGGTTACCTGAACATTTACTGGGTATGTATATACACACACACACACGCTTTTTCACAGAAACAAATAAGACAGGGCTAAGAAAGAAAATTTTCTCCATTATATGGTTAGCATTTTTCTGAACAAACTGACTGTTTAAATGCCAGAAATTCTTGCTGCCACCTGCTTTTCAGCAGAACTGGAAAACATGGGTACTTTCTACCAACTAAGTCACTTTTCTTCAGTCTCTGGAAATACGTTTCACTGATTTACTTTTATTCAACCAACGTTAATAACTTTGAGTCAGACCATTACCTGGCCACATCCAGGGGCAGTGCATAAAAAGGGTTTGTCATCACTCATATTCCACAGGTCGTCGTGATACCTGTATCAAAATGACAGTGGAAAGCATGCTACAAATACTGAAACAAGTTATCAATATATCAACATCCATGGGAAATTTTAATACTCTATAAGCAAGAACTGCCTTCTGACTGCACTAAGAATCTAAACACCCAGCATGTGAGTAGCATCTGGACTACAAACTCTGTAAATTTGTAGCCAAAATCAAACACAGAGATTTTAAATTTGCATCTCAGTTGGAAAGTCAAGTGTTTGTATGCAATGTAATCAACTGCAAAAGGCATGTGAAAACATAGTAAGACAGTTTGTTACTGAAACAAAAGTATCTTGTAATAATTACCCAATTCCCTCCACCCCTTGCCAAGAAAAGAACAAAGCAGCAGATAAATAATGGGTACTCAAGACCACAGTGCCAACAAATGAAAGTGGTTGATTTTTTTCATAATCATGTAAACTTTTTCATAATCACCTATTTTTTTTTCCCATGCAAAGCAAAGCTAGCAGGTAACCCATTACGCACTCTTTTACAAATATAACTGAAAAACACATATATACTTCAATAACATCTCAGCTATACAACTGAATCACTAGGAAGCTAACAAATATTTAAGAATGAAGTAATGGATACTAACACTATTCTATTTTGTGCTGTTTTGCTTACTCACCAAGCATACTGAAACACGTACCTGTCAGATTTCACACATAAATCTGTTTCACAGGGCAAACTATCATATCCTCCCTTTCATGGCAATGAACTGTAATTGAAAGAAGATATTAATTACTATACTTGTTAAATATGCAACAAACCATGATTATGTAAAGATCCACTTAAGTTCTGCCTTCTCTCAGACAGTGAAAGCTGCTTCTACAATTAAATTGTTTTCACAAACTACATAATTAATATTTTTCTTGTTAAAAAAATCTAGTACCCTTTATTTTTGAATCGAGATCTCTAACACCAAGCAAAAGACCAGTTCTCAAATTAACCACAAAGCTAAAAAAACCCAAATAGACCCCAATAGTTCTGAGACTGTGCTGAGCAGTATTAAAATACTTAAGAACTAGCATTTTTTCCAATTAATTTTTCCATAGCTGGATGCCTGCAACACATTTTTTTTTTATCAAAGAAGTTCTACAAGCAAAGATGATCTAAGATAAGACGCTTCAGATGCTGTAAGGTAAGGTATCCTAAAGCATGCAATGAAGCTTTAGGTAAAATAGAGAATAAAGAGAAACACGTCATTTGTACACACATCAGAACAAGGGAAACAATTTCAGACAGATCTGCTGTTAGCCTCTCCCTCCCACCTTGCTAAGAGCAGGACATATCTACCATATACTTGGAAACAAATGTGGTCACTTACTTGAATCTTTCACGATACCAGTACAAAGAAGTAATATCATTCCACCAAGAATCAACAATGCTGCATTAACTTTTTGGAAAAAGTGATCAAGGTAAACCTAACAAGCTGTGGACAGCAGGTGTAACCGTCCTTCATCTCATCATTATGAACTCTCTGCTCCTGAACCACTTGGCTGGAAGTTCTCTAAAGTTCATTCTGGGCTCGGCTACTTTTTATGCCTTTCTGGTTATTGGACAAGCTTTTCCTTCAGCCTCTTCTTTCTGGGTCCTAGCAAACCCAAATTAATCCACCGGCGTGGTGAGTCTGCTCTGACTGTCTGTTCTGTAAGTCTTTTCTGTGTTAGGGAAGAGCACTATTGGGTGGGATAAGAGAAAGGAGAGCACATTTCTCAACTACATTCAACAGGGAAGGTGGCAACACTCCGCTTTGGGAAGAAGGGACACACATGGGATTGGGTCAGCCTGTGTTGGACAGTGCACAAGATCTGTATGCAGATGCTGTGACATCAATGACTGGAAATAACAAAAGTTCAGGTACACTGAACATGTTAAAATATGATACTGTCATATCAGAGGTAAGTGATGAGCAACTAATCTCATTATTAAAATTATCTCAATTTAGCCAGGAGATGACAAGCATTCTTAGCCCCTTTGTGGCTTCCTCCCCCAAAAGAAACACATTTATCTTTAAGTATGGATATTTATATAAAGATCTAATGTTAATTCTGACCTCTGCTTGGCTTGATGAATAAATGTCTTTGCGATTAACAATCACAAGCAGAACAAACCCATCTCTCCCCCTGAAGAGTGGTCATGAAAAGGTGCAAGGCTTTGGAAGCTGTTTAACTATCCTAAAAATACCATTCACCACTAGAGACAAAACAGTTCAAGTAAGCCTAGGCAAATCATCTAAGACATAGTACCTGAGAAATTCATATCTGTAGGGGACACATTATCTGATCCTTTTGCCTAAGACTGAACAGTAAAAACTAGTGCATAGAATTTCGGATATTACTTTAAGGAGGACAGCCCAGTGTCCTTTGCTATGGGCACCAAATAGAAAAGAAGCCAATCTTGGAGAGAGAGAGTGAGAGCAAGAGAGAGAGAGAATCCAGTGTCACTTCTAAATATATACATTCAACAGAATGAGGATACTGAGACTGAGATCGCAAGCCAAGAAGAGATGAATGGATGCCAGAAACTTTAGATTCTTTGGCACTAACAACTTGGGGAAACATTTATGTCCTACTGACAAGATGCCAAAGTAAATCATGGAGAGAGATTGCTCTGCCATTCTTTGCAAGGAATTCGTAACCTGTTTCAAGTTTCTGAAGAGGTGAAATATTTATTGAACTGTTACAACTATGAACATGGTACTACCAACATTAAAGAGTATTAACAATGTCATGGGCAAGTTTAATATTCATGTCTTAGACTTCACGATTAAGGTTGTTCTCACTGAAGCCTTAGGACTCCACCTTTATATTATCTGGAATTTCAAGAGACACTCAAAGGTCATCCCCCCTGAACACAGTACCTTTGTTCAGCCACGTAAAGCTGATTTTCTTTATTATGGGTTCCAACTAGCAGGGACAGACCCTTTTACATCTCAAAAGGAATTAACTTTATTAAATCTTGATCATGAGGGAGCACATAGTTAAATACAACTGCAATATACACACAAATACATACTACAAATAGAAAAGTTATTTCCATAACAGGTATATTATTCTTCTCCTAAAAGATGAAGATTGTGATTAACAAAGGGGCATACACAACACTATATCTGCTAATACAGCTTACCGTGAGTCTTTGAAAGTGCATAATATTAGTCACAAAAAATCTACTACACCCACACTGTGAAGTTTTTTTTTTCCCCTTAGGTCATAAGCTGTAAAGATTAATTTTTTTCCTGTCTGTCCATTTACTCTTTCAAAGGATTATTACCAAAACATGCATTTGAGTATTAAGCAGTTACCTGGTTTCACATTCTAGTTTGGGAAGCCTGAAATTTTTGACACCCTGTTTGTAAAGAAAAAGAAAACAAAATGGAGCCCCCGCGAATAACTTCATGGAGAGAAGCTGGAGACAAATACATATTCTGAACTTTCTATTACTTGTCTGCAAACTACAAGGCATTCTGAGAGATAATGCCTTGGTAAAAAGATTCCAACATCTAAGGAAAAAAAAAAAAAGTCTCTTGAAGAGATACATTTTTAGAACTTAAAAGAGAAAAGAAGTTCACTCATCCATTCCTGCAAGACCTTGGACATTATAAATCTAAACAGAAACCAGATTTGGCAGGATGGGAAAACAAGGGGCTCACATTCATTAGTCTAGCCACATCAATAAGGACTGTATTTACCTATTACAGAAACAAATGCAAAGCTCGCACCTAGAGCAAAATTATTCCATGCAACACTGCAGGCTGAGGGCCAAATGACTGTCAAACAGCTTTGGGACAGAGTTTACAACTCCTGATGGACAACAAACTGAATACAGTTCATCAGCAAGTCACTTGCAGCACCAAAAGCTAACAGCATACTGGGCTGAATTAGAAAGCATAGCAAGCAGATCAAGGGAAGTGACTCTTCTCCTTTATTCGGCATTCAGGGAGCTGCAGCTGAAGTACTGCGTCCAATTATGAGCCCTTAGAAGCAAGTAAGATTACAAACTCGAAAAGAAACCAGTAGGGGCCCCACCAAACCTGGACAGATCCAGATTCAGGGTAGTGTACAACAAAAGAATGAGACTCAACATCCAAACCTGAGCTTTAGAAAACTCCAGGTGATTAAGTTTATGGCCCACCACCTGAAACTGTGGATGCTGTGCTAAAACAAACAAACAAGAAATAAACAAACAAAAACGACAACAACAAACACAAAAGGCATCCCTTGCCTGCCTCCCCTCTTCCTCCCTGAATACCTAAAGAGTAATCTTACATGCCATCTTGACTAAAAATGTTCCCTACCCAACACAATGAGAAATAAAGCGTGTGAGCTTCAAACCCAGTGGCCAGAGATAAATTATAGGTGCTTTTGTTTGTTAGCCAGGTAGCAAACAAAAAAACTTTGTCACATAGAAAAAAAGACAATAGCTCCTGAAGTGATTCAACTGGAATTTGAACCTCTAGCCTCAACTTCAATTCTTCAGATGAACCAAATACTTCAATTAAATAATGCTTCCTACACTCCACTGAAGTACAACATTCTTCTTCAACCCTTCCTACCCTGCCTTCTCTCAGAAACACAGAGAAACCTGTAGATTCTCAGCGTAATCCTCGGTGAAAAACAGTATCAGAGATGAACATAGGAACAGCATCAAATAACCTCAAAAATACGGACAACTTCGGTACTTAAATCAGAATGCAATCTCTCATTTTTGGTGTTCATTTGCTCCAAATTTCAATACAAAGATAAACCAGAATGACATGAAATCATTTAAACATCATAACTCTCATCACTTTTGGAAAGCAGGCAATACAGTAAATTATATACTTGTAAATAAGTACAATTGGTTTAAATGCATTTAATACAAAGCAAAATAAATACAGCAGCATTTACAAATAATTTACTGACACCTAAGGCAGAGTGCTGATTTAAAAAATAAAGGTGTTCCTATGAAATGTCAAACCAGTGTTAACCTAAACATGTCACAAGAATAGCTTCCACAATCATTTGCATATTTTTAATAAGATTTCAAGTAAATATCTGAAGTACACTTTCAAGAAGCTATTAATACATCCTCTGAGGCTTGCCTGTAAGATACCTTCCTGTAGACAGCTTGTAAAAGAATGAAATCACAGACTCGACCAATACCTTAATGGCTTACTTCAGTGGTAAAGGTTCTTTTGTTTTCTCTCTTAATTCCCCATACAGCAGGAGCATGGAAATCTCAACTGACACCTCAATTAAAAATTTTTCAATTAAACATTTAAATGGTTGTTTAAAATGTATATATGTACATTAACAATCCCTGCAAAAATATCCCCAAATTTACCTATATAGATTTGTCAGACTTGCTGATAAAGCTTCTCAACATTACCAAGCATGCTGGATGCCACAAGACCCTTATGCCCTAATTTGCTCATCAACAATGCAAGCTTACCCTGCAATTTCTTATTCTAAACCCTGTAGCAATAGACTGCTCTCTTGTAATTTCAAAGCTGACACAAAGAGTAGGGAAGAAGATACCCTTAAGTGAATACAGAGGGATAGGATCCT
Organism: Alectoris magna; assembly: GCA_030625065.1. Lineage (NCBI taxonomy): Eukaryota > Metazoa > Chordata > Aves > Galliformes > Phasianidae > Alectoris > Alectoris magna. Next base: position 16,997,372 of record CM060567.1, read on the forward strand.
GCTGAGAAGACACAACTACAAACAAACAAAGTCTGGAAGGCAAAAAAACAAACAACACTACTTCATCATTCCTCTGCTGCACAGAAAGCAAGAAGAAACGCACACTCCGGCAAGCGTCAACCCATTCCTCAATCAGACAGTCCACGGAGGACAATCTGAGCCTACCAGCTACTGTAATAGCTGATTAATCTACCACTGCTTGCATGCGTTGCAAACCCAAGTTTTGCAGCTTGGGTGACCACTTGCACACGGCTCAAGCTCAAGAAACATCTTACATATACATTCTTGTTCAAAAAAAAAAAAAAAAGAGAAAGTGGGAAGTGGGATAAAACACAAACTGCGCTTCTGTCATGAAACACAGTCATGGTAGCCTGTCAGCATAAAGGATCTCCTAAGTTTGCACCTCACAAAGTGTGTAAGTCAAAGCATCAGAGATGTATTTTTCTACAGATGTTTGCATTTTCTCAAGACTAATCATGTACACTAAACATTTCTTCTTATTCTTTATGTTTGATCTGGGACTGTGCCCCTTTTTACTGCACAATCAACTCTGACTGTATATAGAGTTATTAACTCCTAGTAACCTTTAGTGTAGATCTCATTGTAATATGTAATTGCTTTCTACATTAGGGTTTTAAGATCTCACTTTAAAGTTCCTCTAAAAGAAAAGTGAAGCACAAAAGGGCAAGGGCAAAAATTTACAAAACCTTCCTAGATTCATGAGTTCTACTTGAGGTGTGCAACTTCTTCATCTCTTTGTTTGCATTTAAAGTCAAATGGACTGAACATATTTGCACATTAAAGAATGACATTCTCTTAACAGGTACTCGAAGAGCACAGTTTAACGATTTGCTTGGCTCTACACAAAAATTTTAGTAGAGATGCTTTTTTAGATTAAAAAAAACACCAAAAAAACAGCTGTTTCTGTTTTCCAAACTTAACCACTCCAAAATTAAAAGAGCTGGCTCTCATGCAGCCAAGCAAGTCAATGCAAAACAAAATGAACAAAGGGTACCGCTTATATTTTCGATCCCTGACAACAGCATCAAATTGCATACATTTTAATCACTCCCAAATTTAATACTAAGTTCTAAAATTTTCTACAGGGGCAGTCAGACTTGCAAATTTTGCTTTCAGGAGAAACCAGAAGCTTGCGTGTGGAATTTACCACTTAGTAAAACGTAAAATAAAGTCAGCATTTGGATTTTAGAATAAAAGGCATCACTTCACTTACCTAGAAGGACTGGAACGACTTCTTTTTTTTTCTTTTCAGTTTCCTGTACACAAAAAAAGAAAAGTGAAGCAGAAGTGGTGTAATTAATATTCACCATTACAGACCGCTTCCAGAAGTGTTCTGACTGACTGCATTTCTGTCCTGCCACCATAGAATTCAACATTCCTAAAAAACTGAAACTGAAAAATGAACAGACTGAAGGAGGAAAAAATTGAAAAAAAATACATAAACATTCCTCCTTACAAAGGAAGTAGAATCACTAGCAAGTAGATTCTGTAACAGAAACAGTAGATTCTGGAAGATAACTATAGGCTGTTTAAAGGATGCAAACCTCAAGAACCAGTCAAGAGGAAAACGGGAGCTCCTTCTTCAAAACTGCCACTCTACTGCTTAGAACAGCAGTTGTTCCACTTCCTTGAAGTCACACGGTCTGTTTCAGAGTTCTGGGGAGGAAGAAGGCAATGCCTGTTGCATCAAGCCTTCTTCTTTCAAAAGCAGGTCTAATGTTGATGCTGTCAGTTACACATCTGTAACTGATGTCTAAGACAATTTGAGGAAGGTATGGAACTCAATTCAAATAACTAAGAGAGAGAACATCTGGATAAGAGGAAAAACATGTGAGAAATGAAGATGATTGACTTAACAATTTCAAATGAGAACAAGAAATCTACTGGCCAGATAGTCACATGCACAGAAACAAACCAATGAAGTTACTTTGGTTTTGCTGAAGAAGCAAGCTTTTCACATAAGAAGGGACAATTCTGGTAAACCAGGAACACTGACGAAATAAAAGAAATGTTCCTAGACCTAACAATTCCAGCTGGCTGAATACGACAGCTCCAACATCAGCTCCCTGGCTTGGATACTTCTCAGAGGGGCTAGGATTAGTGGAAGCTTATGCGATGTGACTACAGCTCTTACAAACAAGAAGAAAGCCAGGGAACCTGAGAAAGCAAATATACAGGAGTTAATATTCCTAAGACCTTTCTGCAGCTTGTTTAGCAAGATGTTAGCTCTTACGCCTTCGCAAGCTCAACTACCCCAGTCTGAAAGTTCTAATACTGTCCATCAACCTAAGAGACCTTATAAATCTAGTCTTTTGCAACTTTATTTTCAGCAAATTAAACAAATCTTAACAAAGGTACTTCATTTTTACAGACTGCATCCTTTGAGTACCTAACTGCATACAATAATTAAGGGTTTGATTTAAAATCCTTAAATATACCAAGGACTATGCTACTGAAGCACTCTTGTAACTCATTAAAACAGAGTGATGTATTTTTTTCCTATAAGCAACAAGGTAAATGGCCACTGGCATTTACCCAGAAACGGAAACGTGCTGTATTGTTCCCATTAACTTACAGAAGACAAACTCCAGTCTGAACTACAGCTAATAGGAAAGTTCTGAGGTTGAGCTCCTGCTAAACAGCTACTGACACAAAAATCAATCAGATACAGTATAGCATCAACTTGAAACAAAAATATGAGCTATTGCACAGTTATAAAATATCGACTCATGTTTCTATCACTAGCTATACTCAGTGTCTCAGAGTGCACCCTATTGATTTGAAACACATATACTTAAGTTATGCAGGAGGACACGATAACTTGAAGTCTATTCATTATTACAGAGAGAAGTTAATGCTACTGAATCATGTTTACGCTTCTAAAAACAGTCTTAAAAAAGTTTAACAACAGTTACGTAAAACAGTAAAGTAAAACAGTCTTTTAAAAAGTTTTAAAAGATAAACGGTGGGCTGCTCAATGCTGTCACAAAACCACAACAGAAGTAGCATGAAAACAAAAATTATTCATAAAGTTATGCATGATTAATTCAGGACCTGAAAGCACCTTATGTTACACGCTGCACAGTTAAGAATCTTCTAGAAAAAGATGTATCAAAGATGTTTGTATTTCTAGAATTCAAGTCAGGATGGAAATCTGACTACACAATGAGAAAGATCAAAGACCCGACCAGCTGATTAGGTGTTAGCATGCACTATCAACTGTAAAACTGTAAAACAAACATACCACCGAGCTTTTTTGAAAGCAGCTTCACCCCACGTGCACATGAAGTTATTTTTTATGTATTTATTTGGATGCACTACAAAAAGCAGTTTATGACAAAGCGGCTGTTTTTCTTTTTCAGTAAGGCTAAGGCTTCAATTGGCAAATAAATAAAAGAGAATCCTAGTGACTGCCACACTTCACTAGTTCGTGCCTCTGAAGTGATGCCCGTAACCAGACTTTCATCAACGTCAGCAACTGATGTTTCAGCAACTGAAGATACGTCTACCACACTGGAAACCGAGGACCACAAAGTTTTCCTCAACCTATGAACCAAAGTTGAACGGAGCATCTAATGCAGGCACAGCAGTAACACAATGTTAATCTCAGGCCCACTTGCTTTTTTCCTTTTCTTTTTTTTTTTTAAATCAACTCTATGTGCCTTTACACTCAGCAAGAGCTTGAGAAAAGATTCACAGCTCTGAGTACAGTGTGACAAGATGACGATAAAGACATTCTAAAAGGCACAAGAGAAAACTGCAGGAGAAAATTTACTTTGCATTAGCTGTTCGCAAAGCAGTGGATGATTCACAATTTCCAGCTGTAGTAGTTTTTTATCCTACTATGAAGCAGGTGACAGCATCTTTACTTGAAGGCAAAGACCATTTCTGGAAGAAACTAGCAACGAAAAGCAAACGAGAGATATAGGGATGGGTGAGACAAGGAAACGTGCTGATGGAACCCCCTCCAAACAGAGGGGTGCAAGAAGACTGCAGCACGAACAAAGCTGCAGCAGCACGACAGCACCTGTACCCCAAGCCCAAAACCACACAGCACGGGGGCATGAAATATCTGTGCCTGAAACACCGGGCAACCATCAGTACCTGAAGGCCCACGCTGTGCTGCTTGCTTTTAATCCTCTGACAGCTTCGGAGACCTTTCATTAAGGACAACCCTGGAGGCACAGGCCGCGGCCCTGCCCGCACAAGAGGCACTCGCCCGCCCCCCCCCACCGCTAAGCCCGGGTGCTGGGCGCAGCCCAAGGCCCCCCAGAGCCACGGATGGACGCGGAAAGGCCTCCTCGGGGCCGGGGCTCAGGCCGAGCCCGGGGTAGCCACCGGAGGCGAGAGGAAAGCCGCCGCAGTTTCCGCCCCGCCACCCCCACCCGCTCGGCCCCTACCTGCGGCAGCGCCGGCGCCCTCCCGCCCGGCTTTAGGGGCGGCGGGAGCCGCAGGCCGCGGTGGGGGAGGGGGCTGCGGCGGCGCGAAGCCGCGGCGCCATATTACCGCCTCCCGGGAACCCCCGCCTACCGCTCGGCGGGGCCGCTCCCCTCCCCTCCGCCCTCGGGGCGCTCCCCGCGGCCCGGACCCGGGCGGAGCCGGCACCTCGCCCGGCCGTGCCGCGCTCCTGTTTACAAACTCACCCGGGAACGCGGGCCGCGCCGCACATGAAAGGCCGGGTCCCCCACAGGCTTCCGTCACTTCTCGCGAGAGCACCGCCGACATCGCCGCGGGCCCGGTGGAACGCAGGTCACGTGGCGCAGAGGGGCGGGGACGCCGCAGATTGGGCGCCGCCGACTGGGCGGCTGCATCTGCCTGTGTGGCCGGAAGCGGCCGGTGGTCTGGGTGTGGCTGCGGCTAAGCAGGTGCTGCTCGGTGCGCGCATGGATGGGTGACCACGCCGACGGCTCCGAGGTAGAGATAAGCGTGACGCTGCCGTCCAGCATTCAGAGTAGTTACAGCCCTACTCTTTCTTACTAAGGATATCGAGCGAATGCGGCCAGCTTAACATCCCAGTGGCCACATCTGGGCCGCACATGTGCCAGGATGGCCAGGCCAAACCGTGCTCATTCCACAGCCCGGTACACATGGCAACACGGCTCAGAGAACTTCCACAGAAACTCACTCTCGAAGTTCTGCCCTGGATGGAGCTGCTGCAGGGGCTGTGCTCAGTGACACTGCTCCAAGCATGTCACAGCCAAGCCTTGGGGTAACCAGACGTTGCACAAGCTCTATTCAAGTTATATTCTAACAACATACAGAACCTAATACTATGAATAACAAAAAACTTCTTAAAGAAAAAAAAAAAGTATTCGCTCCAGTAGCATAATTGAATTCTACAACATTTAATTACATCCCATTTCCCTGAATTTGGGCACGAAAACACGGGACACTTTGTTTCTTGTAATTGTTTTGTTGGCCCTGCACTGCAAAATTTTGAGACACAATAGGATAGAAAAATCCCCACGATGCCATTTACTATAAGGCAGAATTACTTGTAACTAAGGGTTGTAAATGGCTCAAACATGAGACAATGCAGAAAGGAAGAGATCTTACTGCTATGCAGCTATAAGCTTTCCTCAGAGAGCAACTAAGAGCCACATAGGAAAGAAGCGTTCTTTAGATTCAGATCTACCATCGCATGGCAGCATCAGTCCTGAACTTCTGAGAGATGCAAGTCCTTCGCTTTACCAGCAGCAATAACATAAGAATGTAACTCGTTACAGATGTCCCTTCCACTATACATTAGAATAACACCTTTGCAAATCACTTCTAATGATGGAAAGGTGCTCGATCCACTGGGACAGAGCAGTTACACACATCCCTGCTCCAGCTAGCTCCATCTTCAACACAACCATGGACAAGAGTCTTTGGATCTGCAGAATATTAATTTTTGCAAACCAATGGTCTCTCAAGTCAGTATAGCCCATGTCAGAAGAAAGCGTGGCAGATTTCAGGAAAAGCGAAGCCTACAGCATTACATTTGATATCTGGTTTCTCTGACCTATGAAAAACACTTCCTGATGTAAGCTCTTATAGTGAGGATCAAGTCCTTTCATATAGCTCACTGCTGCACAATCACAGCATGTTCAATCTGCACATTTATAGTTGTTTCTTCCAATTGCATTTGAGGAACACCTCATGTTTTTTATAAGACCAAACTGCCTCAACCGTTGAAGTGATCAAACAACCACTGAAATCAAGCTGTTTCCAAGAACAGGGAAAAACAGGGAGAGGGAGTCTGTGTGCCCCAGAATCATTCAGGTGTGAAAATCCACCTATCAATCATTTACCATATTGTCAATGAAGACAATATTGCCAATGAGGAAGATAACTTCCTGCATGAAGGTTTGTTCCTATGTTTTAGGAGACCATGATTTGTCTAACAACGAGATCCAATTCATCCATATTTGGCATTACTTAACAGCAATTTTGGACTGTGTTCAGCAGTATAAGAGTGATTTAAAATCTGTCAAGCTTGGGGAGACACTGCTACTACTAGCACAGGTTTCACACATGAAGTATGTGCTGCCTTTCATACAGGCTTGATCATAGGGATCTTGCTGACAGGGTGAACCACAATGGAAAAGACAGGATGTACATTCAGCAATCGCCACAGCTTGGACAGCTTTCTTATTGATGTTACGGAATAATAGCTAGCCAGGACTTCTCCCTACACTGAACACACAGCTAAACCTCAATAAAGTCTCATCATACACAAAGACAGCAGCACAAATGAGCTTTAGGCTAGAATTCTAGTGATCTGCCTTTCATCCAAGGCTAATACACTGCATGTCAGCTCTGTAACAGCTATGAGAATAGTTGATAAGTGTACTAAAAAAAATAACAACACTGTGTGAAGCACAACCACAGATGATGGCTACAACATGCTTATCTCCTACTATCCCTCCAAACCAAATAATTTCCAGACCTGGTCATGCAGCATACTGCTAATATTATGCTAGTTCTGAATGTTTAAAAGCATTACATATTTTACACTCAAATCTGAATAAAATCAACTTTTTTTTTTTTTACATATTTACAAGGCAGCTTGTAATCCTTCTGCAAAGATGACTATTTCCATTGAAGAACATACAAGGGAAGTAGCCTCATACTACATTCAAGTTAGGCTAAGTGAATAACCTATGTGGTATTCAAGTTCAAATTAAAACAAAGAATTTACCTGCACATTGCACCTATCAGAGAGCCACAAATCAGTATCGTCATATACCTGAGGACAGGCTACTCACAGCTCATAGTAGATAGCTCCCTAGATTTAATTCCGTAACAGCAGGAAAGCAAAGCTTGTAAACTTGTTCACTTTCTTCCAAAGGTCAGTTCGTCGTTGTTGAATGATCAGATCTAAATATTATTTAATATTCAAAGCCACCCAACCAATTAGCATACAGTAGTACACAGTACATTGCTGTAAATGCAGACAACACCTTAAGTGCATTAAGGTTGTTAGAAGATAGAAACCATGAGAAACAAAGCTTGCAATGCAGGCATTTTGTTACTAGAAGTGCTTGGATCCTACTATTTAAAAAAAAGCAAAACAGGCAGATAACAAATCTTTACTAAATGAGGAAGCTGGACATTCTCCCATTTAGTTAGGTAATGCTAAGAATGCTGTAATTAAGTAGGAGTATAATGTCCATGTGCCACAACTAAAGGCTTTGGACCTATCTCAACCAATAGTTAAGTTCAACCTGGATACTGATCAGAACCAAGCAGAAAACTTGTACTAGGGTGATCAAAAATGTAGAGGAACAGGCAACAGATGCAAACAGAGCTTCCTTATCAGTTTGATGATTGCTTAGCTCATTCTACCATGGGGTGCCAAAACTCCCTGTGTGCCAGCTAATCTGGGGGGGGAAAAACACAAAATTGTGCACAGAAACAGCTCTGGATAAACCTGAAATAGGTAAAGGAACAAGGCCAGAAGTACAACTTCTCACACTTTGTCAATGCATCCTTTGATTTTCCTAGGATTAGTTTGATTTTATCAAACAAGTGACACTCCCACAAATACTATGCTCGACTTGAAGTCATTGTTTTACGGGACATACATGGTATGTCATCACAAGATAAAGTCATATCCTTGTAAGAAAGATAAAAAATGCAAGCAACAGGTTGACAGTTAAAGTTGTTATCTTTAATGAAATGACTTTGGAAATAGCATCAATTTCCACGACACCAACATTTCGGGAGTCCCATAAAATACGCAGGATTACATTCCAATGCCGATATTACAGGCAGATCGCCTTTCACATGGCAAATAGGATCAAGAAAGCAACCATCAGACAGAAGAGACCCATAGCTTCAGACAGGGCGAATCCCAGGATAGCATATGAGAACAGCTGCTGCTTCAGAGAAGGATTTCTAGAAGAAAGTAAAGGTGTAAGATCTTTTTATCTTTAAAAAGTTTTTCATACTCAGCTTAATGTTTCCTCACAGATTTAGAACCTCATATTTCCCCTTACATAGATTCTGTAACAGGAAATCCAGTAAATCCAAGCATAAGCTTTTTATAAGTATGAAAGCTGAAAACATTAAGCAGCTCACAGTAAAATCCAGGAACTGAAACAATCTAGATGAAATAACAATCTAGATGAAAGAAATAAGTATGCAGCTGTTTGTTATAAAAAAAAAAAACCAACAACACAACAATGCATTATCCCAGGATGAGGGGAGGACTCTTCAGCATAGCAGTATGTAGTAATATTTCACAAACTTTTACTGACATATTCATTACAAAAGAGGAGACATTAATTTTCTATTAAATGCCACCTATGTTTCTTCAGATCAAAGCTGAACTTCCTTGTCTTCAGTAGGGTTTTTTTTTAAAAAAACCTTTATTAAGACAAAAGACTTAACTGCTAGAAAGAATTATGAAGTAACTATTTTCTTAATGTCTGTTTTATACAGTTCCTCTTTAGGACGTCTCCCATCTTCTAGGAGAGAATCTAGGCTAGATTTTGAATTCGGTTCTGGAACTGAACACTGGAACACTGAACTTCAGTGACAAAGCACTGACCAAGACTAATGATCTCTTTTCTTTCATGTCCCTTCTCCATGAAGACAGTACCAAGTTCTGAATCTAACCACAGAGCCATCCCATTGAATATACTGCAGCTTCACACTATTCCACTTAGCCATGTTGAACACTAGCAGTTATTAACAGAATCTATTACACCTCCATCGTCTTTACTACAATTTAGCTTACTGGGAATGCTGCATCAAGATACAACTGCATGTAATTCAACACTTGTATGAGAGAGATTGATTACCTGGCGTAGCCAATGATTAGACTACCGAAGACTGTTCCAATACCAGCACCAGATCCAGCCACACCTACTGTGGCAGCACCAGCACCAATGAATTTGGCAGCAGTGTCAATGTCCCTGCTGATAGCACTAGTCTGGAATTCTCTAAGTGCTAGTTGGGAGACAGCGTTTTGCACCCCATTAAGTGTGGATTTGCCCTAAGAAAACAAGATATAAAAAAATAAAACATTATATTCAGGCACAGACTATTTTTCATGATACAGCACTATTTCGTAGTTGCAAAAGTTACATTAGAACCAGAGTCTAGTTACTCTTGCAAGTGACATGACTATAAGAGTTAACGACTTCAAAATGTTACCTGTTCACCTGACAGCAATGAACATAAAATGCAAAGGACTTCTCTTGAGTGAAATAGCAGAACAGCAACAAGTATTATGAAAGGTTTGATTTAAAGCAAGCTTCAGAGCAGAGATATTCATGTTAGTACAAGTGAACTTGACGTTGAGAACACTCAGGCTCACCAGGTAACTTAGGAAGATACAGAATTTTGTTTATAAGGTACCTCTCCAGTCCTGACCTCTGGCCTAGAAAACACAGATGCTGAAATCGGTCTGTACAAGATTCTTGATCCAGCGCGGATCTGGAAGAGGAGGAAAAAAGATCAAAAGAATACTTAGTTATAACCGTCCTCATAAGATCATCTCTAAGTTAGTAAGCCTATTATTTTCTAAACCACTTGCCTTGCTAGAATGACAACCATCTTTGCACAGCCAGATATACAGAAGACCACACAAAAGCAAACTCCGTATGCAATTTGATAGCACTGTTTTCCAAAGCCATTACAGTGAATAGCTAGGCCACTCAGCGAGCCTGTGCATGCAGTACACTGACAGGAAAGTGACCAAATCAGTGACCACATAAGAGTCAAACAGACTGGCAGGCAGCAATATATGCTTTAATAAAAGCCAACAAAATTAATTCCCGAGCCGCTAAACGCACAGACGCGGCCGAGACTGGGAAACGCCGCGAGGTGCAAATGAATGAAGGCTCTCTCGCAAGAGGCCTGCGCGTGCCCTTGGGCTGCCAGCACTCTAAGGTCACAACGGCCCTCGCACAAAGCGCTTCCTGCAAGGAGAGCCCTGCCCGCAGCACGCGACCGGGGACGTTCTGCAGCGCGAGAGGACGCCGTGAAGGAGAAGAGCCCCTTGTCCCCCAAGGGCAAGAAGCCCAGCCCCACGCGGGCCGGGCCTCGGCCTGGAGTTTGACCTAGAGTAGCGCTCCGGGCCCAACAGCACCGCGTCCCCCCCCTCCGCGCCCCTCACCTTGGCCGAGGGCCCCACCAAGGATGCGGGAAGGAGACCGCGGCCCCGCGACCGGGAAGCCCCCGCCCCACCTCGCCCCAGGGGGCCCGCCCGACTCGGGCGCCCCGTGGGAGCTCCGCCACCCCGCGGCAGTGCCGGCGGCAGGGAGGAGCGAGCCCGCCCGCAGGGCCGGGGGCGACCCACTCACCAGGGCGGGCGAAGCGGCAAGCTTGGCGCAGGCGAACATCTTGGCGGGCGGGCGGCGTCCCCGGGGCCACGATCCGGCGTCTCTGCGGGGAGAGCAAAAGGGTGAGCGGGCCGCGGCGGCGGCGATGGGGGTGGATGCCGCGGCCGGCACTCACCCTCTGCGGCTGCCGCTCCTTAGGGCTGACGGGCTGAGCGTTGCTGTGCGCAGGCGCGGCGGGACCGGCGGCGGGCGCCCGGATGCAGCGCGGCGGAAGAGGAGGGAGCGGCGCCAAGGTCACTTTATGCAGACGCCATTGGCAGTGGCGGGGGGCGCGAGCCTCACCACGCCCCTCCTTAGCCACGCCCCTTCCTTGACCACGCCCCCATCACAACCAAGCCCCTTGAAAACGACCGTTCCCTCCTTCGGCCACGCCCCCCGCCCTGTCCGTGATCTCCCCCGCAGCCCCAGCGGCAGAGCTGCGCGCTTCGTATTTGCCTATTGCATCCTTGCTGGGGTGTTCTCCCATCCTCCAGCTGACACCGTGCCTTCTCTCATCGCGTATTTTTCTGTCAGCTCCCACTACCAAGCTGCAGTCTTACCGGTACTGTACATTTTCTGTCATGATTCCCACTCTGGAATGCTGTGCAAAAACACATCCACAAGCTGCTTGATATGAGCAGCCACCATTAAGCACCTGTTAATTGTTACACTTAAGGCATAACAGCTGATATTACATTTTACATCCAGCTCAGCTGTTGCTTTTAGAAGGGGTCAGAAGCGTAGTTACTGATCTCCAGGGACCCCACTCAGCTTAATTCAAACAGGTCTCCATTAAAAAAGGCTTCTGTTAACCTCACTCTGTTTCTTATCTGTATAAAATGCTGCTGGGTCCCCAGTGAGGTGCACTGGTGTGCCAGAGAACGGTGCAATTTCTGTTTGCTCAGCATGTATTTAAACCCTTAAGTTCTACAGGGAGTTAGATCTGGTGTGGGCGCAGTACCTGTAAGCTGGCATTTCTCGCTGGGGTGTGTGGGCTGGTTTCCTTCCAGACACAAACAAACACTGGCAGTTGTAGGGTGGGTCAGAAGAATGCATCTAGAAATTCAACAAGTCACACGATGTACATTGTCAAACAAATCCAGAGTGCTTTGCGCCAAAGGCTCTGTCAGTATCCTACATTCATTATTAATAACTTGTAAGAGATGAATGTCTGTTCTGTATGTGCTGAAGGAGAAATCTTGTCTAATCAGGAGAAATCCCACTGTCCAAAGTTTAAGTAGATAGTTCTCTTAGGTCAAAACCTATTCCTTTGGGTTAATTTTTACCTCCCCGCAGGTGATTAGTAGTACCTCCGAGCATGTCACACACTCACGATAGTCTTTATTAAAATAAACAAACAAACAAAAAACCCTAAACAAATAAAAACAAAAACCACAACTGTTTTGAAAAAGAGATGTGTCTGCAAAACCACCATATTTCAATAGTCCTTACCAGCTGGTAGAACACCAAAGGGTGAAATTGGATCAAAAGCTTCCTGAGAATGCTCTAATGTCTGTGAAATGCTTTAAAATGTAGAATGGCGTTACTGCCTCAGGGTTAGCTGTCCAGAGCTTCTGTATTTATGCAGGGCATTGATTGCTGCTGATGTATGAAGTCAGGGTTTGTCACTGTCTGGCCCACGTTTCAGCACAGAATATCTCACACCTCTCCCATTCACTGCTGTGTGGTTGAATCTTACCAATCACAACTAACAGATAACTGGAGCAATAGCTTGTGGGATAAAGCTATATAGAGCAGAATTAATATGCTGTGGGATATTTAAAATGACTTAGCCCTGGAAAGAAGGAAATAAGCCATTATTATATGGCTCTGCTTTAAGTAGAATTTCTCTTGGTAGTATGCTGTTCAGATCCGTTTGCTTTATTGATCATCAGTAGTTGGCAAATCTTGCCATAAGCAGTGCTGGAAGTTTTAATTCCTGACTTGGCTGGATTGTAAGTGATGTTTCACGGGAAAGCAGACAGTTGAAGTTTTGTTTTGTTTTCTTTCTTCTCATCATTGTAAAGTTCTCTTTAACACAGAAAAGGGAGAATCTGCTTCTTGAATGACCTTTGAGCCCCGGAGTACTTACTCAAGCTATTTTTTGCTTAGGTTCATTTTCTTTTAGTCTCAACAGCTCTGTTCAGTGAAGAGCTGAAGGCAATTAATAACGCAGGACTAATTTAGGCTATAGAGCATTCTGCTCAACCATTCATTGATTATTTTAATGCTGGAGTCCTAGAAACTGATGGCATGAACTACAGAACAAAACAGCAGACCATGTCTGTACTTAGCAAGACTCTGGATGTATACAAATCCTATTAAGAGCTCTAATACAATTTGAATAAAAATCACGATAATCCCAGCTATGTCATTTTGGGGCCTCTAAGATCTGCTTTAAATTACACGATGATTATAAGTATATGGTCTACTACTGCAATAGCCACTACACATCAAAATGAAGAGTTGCCAGGAAGAAAACTACTCTGCTGCAGCAGAAACTGAGTAAAGGAAGATGTTCTTACCATCATCCTGGATCCTGTTGGAAAGTGAGACCAAGGTTTCAAAGCAGCCCTACCCAGAAAGGGAGGTAGAATCACTCTCTCCCTGGATGACAAAGCACTGTTGTCCAGCATTCACGTCCTGCTTGTTGGTTTCAGGGTGCTGTACACCAGCAAAAATATAGTAATGCAGCCACACTTTTATAAAGCCCAGCATGGCATGTGGTGGAAGACCTCAAAAATTCATTTTCTATGTCAGGAAAAATTATGAACTTTCTAAAATAATAATCTGATTACATGGCTGTATTCACAGTACAAAACGCTTAGCAGGTTGACAAATAGTTTCACTCTCTATTTCCCATCTATTAGTCCATGTGTGTTACGGTCGCCACCTTCAGGTCACATTTTCATGTGTTTAAACATCACTCCCAGGTATCTTTCCAATATTTTTTTTTTGAAATTTGTTTTGTTACTGCTTTTCATCGGAAATTATCTACTGCTATTTAATCAAATTATTTATTATAAACACAAAGAAAATTCAAAACCTATGGAATTAAAGTATCTCGTAGAACAAGAACCCCTGTAAGTGAGGTATTTTCCTCAGATGATTCATGTGTTTCCCACCGCTGGTTCAGCCTGTCTCTGCTGTGCTGCAAAAAAAGCCTAGCTGATACCTGAAATGGTCACTTGGGTAATTGGGTAGCACACACAGATACATTGCTAGATTAGAGCATGTCTCTAAGATTAAATTAGAGTAAGTGCAGAAATGCATTAAACATCTTTTCTAACAGAAAACACAGCTCAGCCATAAGTTGGCAACATTAACTGCATGGTTTAGAGCGCAAAGCTGGCAACACAATTACACCACAGATCCAGAGAACAGCACAGACAGCCAAGATTTTGGCTGTAGTAGAGGCACTGATTCCAAAAGTACCCATCAACTTTGGCTGCTGAAGTTGAAGACACCATAAGCAGAGGGGTGTTTCACCAGTGGGCTCTTTTGGAAGCATGGGCTTTCTGTGCAGGGCAAATGACCAGATTCGTAGTTTTTAACAGGAGTACCTAAGTTGTTTCTGAGATTTTGTACTTGGTGTTTCTCAGAATCATTTGGCTCTGGGCGTGTGTTTGTGGGGACTATATTTTTGTTGTTGATAAGGTGAAAAGAGAAACAGAAAAGGTAGCTGCCCAGTTCTCAGAAACATAGGAATTACCAATTTCTATTTAGGGATTAAATCAGTTTTTTAATAACTTATAATGTATATAATTACTGACTCTGGGCTGTCTCTCCCTCTCTGCAGAGAGTATAGATCCAGTTTATGGTCCCTTGTGGGAGAGAAGATGGGATCGTAGCCATTAATGCATGCAAGATTCACCTGCTTGATTGTAAATGATGTACTTCCCAAGTATGAGTCTCAATTCTCTCATGCTAGCAGACTGCTTTGGGATCAGTGCCCAAAAAGAAGCAAAAAAGACAGAACATCCATTAACATCCCAAAGCCCTCAGTCTGATGGCCCAGCAGAAAGCCTGTAGGATGGCACTGAGCCTGAGCCCAGCCCTGCCATGTCGCTGCCAGTCTGAGCCTGCGGAAATAGTTGTTCACTTCAGCTGGCAGCTGCCATGCTTTGCATGGCTCAGGCAGGCTATCTTTAAATAGCTGTAATTAATTTTGCTCACAGCTACAAAAGAGATCATATATTGTTATGTCCTGTACCAAAGGCACAGAAACTCAGACAGCCCACCCTGCCTGCGTCCTGCCCCCAGTGCTCAGACCTGAGGCACACACCAGTCCCTGGCACGCCTGCGCTCAGCCCCATCTGCCGTGCTGGCCCTGTTCCCACTCAGAATTAGCTATGCCAATTTCAGCAGGGCAGAGGTGCTAACCAAACATGGCTTTAGAGGGACAGCTTTCAGAGCGCAGTGAGAGCCATTCCTTTTGCCAGCAGATCCTGCTGTTTGCAAATAATTCCAGCTTAAGTCCACATGCTTCATTACATGGGATCACATCTGAAGATGCTTGGAGGCATTATAAAAAAAAACACAAATAAAAAAATTCAACAAATGTCTTCTGTATTTCTCTTTCAGTTTGGCGTGGTGCTTGGAATTCTGCATGTGGAGAGTGACTGCTCTGCTCCTTGTTAACAAGAGAGAGCCATCAGCTGCTACGTACTGCGTACTGCAAGTCGTTTTAGCAGGGCTCTGCGGCAAAGCAGAGGCATCAAACTGCAGGAGCTAAGCAGGGTTACGCTGCTCTTTTCAGCAGCCCTCGATTGCTTTGTGCCTGAGGTCAGGATGCCAGAGTACTGCCTTTTTGCACTGCAGTTTTTGCCTTTCCTGATTCTGGACAAATTTGCAAAAGGCATATCTGAACCCCACCCAATTCCAAAGCAGCATACATATAAGACATAATTAACACTGCTTAGTAAACAGTTTATTATATATAAGGAGTCTGTATATGACCTATAAATTCTGTAATAATATATTATAACATTGACACCATAGTAGTATAGCTGCACCTGACTCCTTTTTTCCCCCCCAAGCAGGTTCCTTGAGTTAGCAGAACTACTCTATGAAGCCAGAAATGGCTTAGGAAAGTGCAAAATCTGTTCCCAAGCTTCACCTCCACAGATCACCGTGCTCAAATTTAAAATACAACCCTATAGCGAAGAATATTTTGCCCAGAGTTCTCCAAAAGGCATTTCTGGAATAAAATGAGATTTGGAGCAGGTAATTTCCAGGCAGACTTCTCTAGTTCTAAGTACTGACTTTTAGACATTTTGCTATGTAGACAGGATCTGTGGCAATGAAACCCAAAAGCCCACCTCCTCTAATACTATCAAAGCACCTAAGGCTATTTTAAAACTATATTTAACAGCTTGCTGAAACAACATTGAATTTAAGAAAATAGAAGAGTTACACTTTAAAAGGTCTTAGGCTTTTCAAGGGTTCGAGTAACAAGAAGACATCAGAATTAGAAAATCCTACTGCGCATCAAGGTCTAAAGTTACAAAATATTTGTACTAAGTGTACAGCTCAGGTTAGCAATGTATATTTCTGGTCCTATTTTCTTTGATGTAGGCTTATGAAATCAGGTACAGTTAACAAGATTTCATAGGCTTTTAAGCACACAACATATATTTCCTATGATACCGAAAAGTCAATCTTTAAAATACTGCTCTGATCTCAAGAAATGAAAAAAGCTAGTCTCATTTCAGAGCACATTAGCACATAGCTGTATCATTTTCTTCCAGCATCTCTCCCTCTCACTTGTCTTCTTCCCTTAGTTTTTGAGAGCTTACCTGGCATTCTGGAGCAGAATACTGTTTTGTCTTCCATACCACTTGATCTCAGAGGCACTCCTCTTTTTCTTCTTTCCCCTAGCTCCTAAAAGCTCATAGTTTTATTAATGGCCTGCCTTCCACACAGCTGTTAGCATTCCCAACTGCCTTGCATACCACTCACTTTTGTGTTCTTTTAGAGAGATAATACTGATATCACTACTAGAAAGTGACCTTCCCATCAGTGCCCCATCCAGGATCTTGGTAACTATGTTCCTTGGAGATCACCTGTGCCATGTGGGAGATCTGGCTCCTGCGAGCTCTTGCAGTTTTGGGTGAGCTGTAATTTGCTTGATAAGTACCAACCACAAGAGCAAATGGTATGGCTGCCTGGTAAGGTGTCAGCTATGAGGGCTGCAGAGAGCATCCAGCTCATTATCCCTTCATCCAAACCTCATCGTCTTCACTAGAACCAAGGTGGTCTGTGGCACTCCAGTCAGGGAGCACCAAAGAGCAGCACAACCCTGGGTAGCAGGGGAGCTGCTGGGAGAAGCGACCTGTGTTCCTACAGCTCACCACCTTCACCTCGTTGAAACTATCTCAGGAACACCAATAATTAGAGACCCATATGCTTGCTAATTTGAAAAAGACATGGCTGGCTTGCACAGATTCATGTCCAGATAGTGCTTTTAATGCCTCTAAAATGACTAATAGTGTGTATATATAGTGACATCCAGTGTTCAGTCAGATCAACCACAGGTCTGTACTCTGTAAGGTCATTCAGTTAAAAGATTTATTGCAGGCCCTATTTAAAATGCCTGTGTAAAGATACTAGGCTAATCTGAATATTAACTACCTGCCAACTTCAACACACCTCCACAATAAAAATTTCCTTCCTGACTTGTTGGGGAACAAAAATGGTGTGGCTCTTGTATAATGCTTTAACTTTCTCTTTTTATGACAGCAAGCGTCTGATTATTCCCAGGTGCTCCTGATTTCTTCTTTCTCTGCTCCTGTTGCTGTGAATGTGGCCATTAAAGCAGCAGTCATAAAGGATGTGTTCACCACTTCCTTCTCTGCCTGTCTGTTAACATAGCCACAAGTTCACCGTCTTCCATCCGCAGTAATTCCCTGAGGTATCCACACAGTATTTGTGTTGACTGCCTTAATTTTGATCTTCTCTAATCATTCCCTGCCAGATGGTAGTTAAAGTTTAATGGTCCCTGTAAAAATAGTTCCCTTTCTTCTTTTAATCAGTCACGTGTGTTTGCTTAGCTAACCGTTAGATGTTCAGAAAGCACGAAGGGACCACCAACACAATTACTTCAAAATATACATCCGTGCTGTGATTTCAGCATTATGCAAAAGTAAAGGGTTATAGAATAGGTGACGTTCCTGGAAATCAGCATGGGCTACATAGCTCTGTTTTTTTTTTTCTTTGTTTCCTCAGGTGTATTTAAAAAAAAAAAAAAAAAGGACTAATTTGTGACATTTCATATAATCAAATGCAAATCACCTTTGGTATTTTCTAGGCTGCCATGTTTGTACGTGTTGTGCTAGATAGCATGAGGGTTGTGTTTTTAGGGATTGCTAGAGCAATGCATTTAGGCGCATACTCAGCCTGGAGCAGATGTGTATGACTAACAGTAACAATGTCACCAACAAGGTGCTTGGCCTGTGCTTCCCGTTAGGTCCCCGAGGAGTTCCCATGAAGTTATTTACCTCCTCTGCATTTGGGACTGCATGTCGAAGCCTATTGACACACAGCCTGAATTTCACCAGTATATATTTACTTGACTTAAGCCCATTAGAGGTTTGGGCATTTTGCTGAATCAAGAATTTAATTCAATTGCACATTCATGCTATGCCCAAGTAGCAAATTGCTTTACAAGCAAATGGTTTGAGTCGTATCAGATGCCTATAGAGTGCACAGATGATAGTATTGCACCACTGAGGAATATAGAGAGCCTGGAAAAATGATGGGCTAGAAGCTGAATCCCTCTCACAGTGCTGCCAGAGGAAGGATTGCTGTTGAGTTAAGCGGGAGCTGGATCAGGTCCTGAATGTCTTGCCTAAAGCGATACAGGAAATATGTAGCAGAGCCACTAACACAACCCAGATCTCCTGATTCAAATTAGGTTTCTTTTGCATTGAACATCTGTGTATACTGCTGCTGGGTGTGTCACTGTGGCCAGCATAGGGGACATCCTGGATTAGGGCTCATGTGAGGATGCCTGCAAGTGGCAGGCTTCACGCTGCCAATGCACCTCAGGAACATAAGCCCAGAGAAAGTGAAGAGCATCTTGCACTTTCCTCCCCAGTGGATGACTGAGCAAACAGGGGCCCTTGCATCTTCTGCCAAATCGTGTATGAAGAGCTATCTCCAAAACAAAGCACCAGATATGACAAAGAATGTGCTATAGTGCAAACAGTGTTTTAAATGGGAACAGGGGAATTCGACTGTACTGTAAGGACTTTCTGATCATCTTAGTGCTGATTGCCTGGAAGCTGGACAACAAAGGGAGTTGCTTTGGCTTCAGTTCTTCCTGTTACATCTTAATTAGCAGTGAGTAATGTAGTTCTAGCATAACAGAAATAGCTATGACATTTTACTTTAAAATTTGACCCAAAAGGAAAAATTTCTTTGCTTTGGCTAAATGTTTTTCCTTTGTTCCTTTTTACACGCAGCTTCTCTGGGAAAGAGCTAAGCCAGAGAGTGGAGGAGGAGATGGTACTG
Source organism: Alectoris magna (assembly GCA_030625065.1). NCBI lineage: Eukaryota > Metazoa > Chordata > Aves > Galliformes > Phasianidae > Alectoris > Alectoris magna. The sequence goes on from CM060567.1 coordinate 17,016,721, forward strand.
TGTTATGATAATAACCAGATGACCTCACTGAGATCAGTGCCTCGGGGTACTAGATGCTGGAAAAAAAATGTCATAAAAGCCAGTCCCTGTGCAGAGGAATGTGAAGTCTAAATGCTCAAGCTATTTTGTAAATCTGGGACACAAGAGGTTGATTTGCCCACTGTCAGACTGTGGCAGTTGCTAGTGACTCACTCCTGATCTCCTGTGCCTTAGCCAATGGCCTTAACCCCAGCAACATCCTTCTTCTCTATTTATATTTAATTAAAATGGCAGCAGAGTCCAGCTTAGCTGAATTTCCATATGTCTGAGCTGTAAAATCTGTCAGCTGTGGAAAAGTGGACATACCTTTATTTTTTTCTCCCCTGGTTCTCTCGCCTATTTCCACATCAGAAAAACATCCACTGTTTCCTTCCCTGCTTGGCTGAAGACTGCAAACACATAAGTGATCAAACTAGAGCTTGCTGGGCTGATGATGGCTAATAGCAGGTGTCAAAGTGAAGGCGTCCCCCATGGACGCAACCCATCACGGTTGGGCTGGTGCCCAGCTCATAGGAGGGAACACGAGTCTTTCACATGGAAAGGGAGATAAATTGCATCTAAACACTCTAATGATGATAATGTAGAGAGACAGATGTGGTAACTGAGTGTTAGAATCCCTCCATACGCTCTTCTATTATACAATCACATTATGTACTATTGACTAGCAGAAGCCAGATGCAAAAGCAGAATGTTGTTTGAATTTATCCTTTGGATTTCTCCAAATCCAATTCTTTGGATTTGTACTGTTCAGAGATAGATAGAAATGTTTTCCAGTGGTGAACTGACACAAAGGTCATTTCTATGAGCTCATGCAAAGAGTGCAGTGGAAAGCTCTCAACGGCATTTTCTTTAGTGGCACAACTTTTGTAAAAACATCGACCAACAAAAACAGAGACAAATACAGCTCAGAAATCCTCATTCTGTGCCTTTGCCCCAAATGCGGCCACTGACATCTTTGCAAAGAGAGTGCCATGCACAGGAATTGTAACTCAGAAGCGGTGTGGACCTGCTTTACATAAATGTAAATGCCATAATGATTTCAGAAGGTTAAAGGAAGCATAGGAGGGAGTAGAGGACTGGCTGCCAAGTCGGAGCATGGAGAATATGTAGCAACCACATAGAACATTTATACACCTGGTATAGCGTACACCAGTTGTTAAGGCAGAAAGCCAAAGGTAATGAGCACTGTGAGCATTACGAGAGCTCCTTCTTGGCCCGGCTTCTTGTCTGTAATTGAAGCGCTATCCTCTACTGATCCTTCAGGTGCTATCAGAGTGATTTTCTCCAGGCTTCAGGAGAGAGCCAGTCCCTGAAGAGGGGAGGAAACTTTTTTTTACATTATAGCTCTGTGCTGGAAGAAAGCTACGGATGTAGCTCATGAGTATTCTTAATAGTTTTCACTGAAAGTGGAATTCCTAAGTGAGATTTTGATTTTAATTTAGAGAGTGATTTTTGTGTGTGCTGTGAGATGAATGGAAAACCATACATGTGTTTACATTTTTGTGTTTTTAGAACCTGTCCTTCATGAATTGTACATTAACGTCTCCATTGCATTTATTAGTATTTATTTTTAAAAACATTTCTATGGAGTATTAGAAAAAACTGAGGCTATGATGGCTATGATAGCCATCCATAAGTACTCTTCATCACTCTGCATTATCTATCAGTTTTAACAGTAGGCTATTTCTTTTTCTGCTTTTCTTTAGTCAGCCTCTAGCATATTCACAGGTAAGGGGTGGTTAGGTGGTTACATGACATTATAATTTCATTCCTGAGTAATGGGCGTTAGCTTTATTATCTTATTGAGCTCCTTCTTATCTACAACATTGAATTTCAACTCCGCGATGCTGAAAATTTCTTTCTATTTCAGTTTCTTTCTATTTCCGGCCCTGAAATCTTTTTAAAAGGATAATCTGTACTTAAGAAAATCAGACTGAGAAACAAACAAAAAACCCAACAAACACTAACTTGGCAATCTCATTTAACTGCACAAAGTAGCCGCTTTGCTTGCCTTCCATATTCTATCTCCCTTTCTATGCTTTCACTTCAGTTACAAACTGTTTAGGACCAAAGCGCACTTTTGCATTAGGCAAGGGACAGTTGTGCTCTGCATAAATATTCAAATGTATTTTTTAATCTATTCATTTTATGGTTAAGTACGGGGTGCCTGCATTCAGAAGCGTCCTTAAGAAATGTCCACCAAGGAAAAACTTCAGAAATTTTTTAATAAGGAAGTAATCCTGGGAAGCATTGACTATGCTACTGAGTTAAGAAAAAACATTAGACTTTTAGAGAACATACAGATATAAAGAACACTGAAATGAAAAAAATATACATATAACAATGTATTTATATCTCTAATTTATATATTTTTCCTGGGAGTTCAGTGATGTGCCGTGGCAACTGAAATAGGAAAAGGAAATTCAAAGCAATGAACTTTACTACAAATTGGAAACAGTAGAAAACCATGTGGTTTGCTCATTGGCAAATAGAACAGCCAACGCACTGCACTTTATTGCACACTTGCAAGGATGAGGCAAACTGTTGTCAATATGTGTTCCCACTGACGTTGATCTGGGAAGACACATTTACTAAGCAATGTTAAATGCACTGTTTCTGTTAAAGGTCAGTGAATATAGCTGGTATCCAGATTATAGGAAGGACATCCTCTGGCTGTCCATAACTACTTAAAGTCATTGCACAGTTCATTTCTCTGTGTATCAGTGAAACATTCTTTTGGAGCATACAATAAAAAAGTACACTGGTAAAGTTAAAAATCAAAGCAAGCCAAAACCTAGTATTAATTTACACATTAACTACTAGTAGTAGACTAAGAGGTCCAATATAGGAAAAGTTTCCATGCTACAAAGTATGTTTCTATTTGGTGGTAACAATAAGAAATCATTTTAATCACAATGCCATTTGCATTTGGTTTTCAAGCAGAAGGCTTTTCTGAGGAGCAGGTACCTGAGCTGCGTACCAGCCTAAAGGAACATAGCAAAGCAAATTTCTCAGAAGGAGCAATGTCAGAGAAAAATGAGTAACACTGTAAAGTACCACTGCTTTTGCCAAAGACCGCGAGGGGAAAACACAGTGCCACGTTACACCGGGAGCTCTCAGGCGCTGATTACACTGCACACACCTAGCTCATGAAGAATGCATAAGAACATTAAAGACCTGCTTTTGCACCTGTTATCCTTGTATCATGCTTTGCATTTTTAATGTTTAGCAGAAGCTGTTGGAGTTTAAAAATCTTTACCAAACGCATCTATATAGCATGGAAAAAAAGATGAAGTCAATAAACTGTGTGTCATACAAAAGAATCATCTTGCATTTAATTACTAAACTGCAAACACAATTACTAAATTGCAAACACAATTACTAAATTTGGCCCAGGTGCCTGCCTAGAGGGAAGCCAAGTTTTTCCTCCATTTTGAGAAATCAGTTGCTCTTGTTTTCTCTGTGGATAAGGAGTGTGCAGCAGGAACACCACCTGGCACATGCAGGACGCTGCATGGGCTGCTGAGCACAGGGAGGCACTGGGCACACAGGAAGACCTGTTGTGACCGAACAGGTACAGGAACAAGAGGCCTACTGTTCTGCCGGAGTCAGAACAGAGCCAGCATTCCCTCTCCCACTGCATGTAGCTAACTTCTTCTTTACAGAGGAGCCCATCTCTCTGACATTTTCTGCTGTTTTCCCTATGTTTTTCCATGATAACTCAATGCAGAAGAAATATAAAATTTTGTATAACTACAAACAGGCATTTAGTAAATGCCAGAAATCACTAACCAGTCACAATTTGGAGGCAAGTAAACAGCAGTCATAGTAAAAGTGTACTAAAGAAATAGCTTCATCTAATTTGAAACAGCAAAATAACCAAGTTTCAGGGCCGAAATTCTCCCTGAGGTAATATCATGACTTCACTCAGGAAACATTACTCAGTGGGATTACAGCTGGAACGTATTCAGCCCCAAAGATTCATCTTCAGAAGCATCATTCCTGGAGTGCAAAATATCCTGCTCCTCCCATTCCTAGCGTGAGGTTCTTATTCTAACTCACATTTCTAAGCAATGCAAAATCAATCTGCTCATGAGTCATTTTGCTGCTCATGAGCTGTATTAAATGTTGATTTTTACATCAGTAAGGGTTAATAATCCAAGGAATTCAGCTTTCATTGATATGTGGGGTTTCCCCATGCTCTCTAGAAAGTCCTTTCTCCAATATTAAAACACTTTACTTTTTTTCTTCCAGTTTCTCACGGCCTTCCCTCTGTGAGATAAGATACCAACAGAATTAAGAGATAAGGTGGTCTCCTACTATGTGGTGGACTGCTCAGTCTGGTAAGGAAAAGAAGTTTGTTTTATTTACTCATTTACAAAAGCACACAGAAGATTGACATCTAATTAGAGTGTAGGTGTGCAAAGCTCCACAACACAAAGATTTGTGGGGAAGGAGGCTTTTTGCCCTCAGTGAGATAAACCAAGGGGTTGACAAAAATACAAACTCTACTTAAAAGGAATTGCAGTGAAGTGATGACTTAGTCCAGGGTGCAGCTGGGCAGACACAGCCTTCATAGTATCATGGCTCTCTTTTTCCTTTTTATCACACAGGAATGACCAGACTGAGCACGATTACTCTAAATTTCGCTTATAAATAATGCATAGAAGAGCTGGTTGTTTCCAAGCTCTTATTACTTTAATTTGATTCTGCTACAGGACTGAGTAGTCCTGAAATTTTGTTGACAGATATTTTGCCTAAAAAAACCCTCCAACTACATGAATTAACTTTCATTATGCTAAGTGTTTAAACTCAGTTAAACTTCTGTTGTCATTGATTTAGTTCGTTTCATTTATTAAGTGTCTGCCATTCTTCTGCGATTGCAAAACATTCCCCTGGAGGATCGTTGCTGACATGGAAATTGTGTTGGAATTAGGTTCATATTGTTCCTTCTTATTAGAGGGAAAGTTGAGAAACAGGAATTATGCTATCATCACTTCCATTGTATTCCTTTTAAAAAATGCTGTTACTGCTGCTGCTGGTGTTTTGTGCTGGAGTACTACTCTAAGAAGTCCAAGTCATTGGAAAGTCCTTTTGTCTTTGTCAGAAAACTGGATTTTACTGTTAGTAGCTGGGATCACTGATCGAAGACTGTCTCCTTGGGTACCTAAATGCAGCTATGTAGTCTATGCTCCTATTATCATGCCACTGAATTCAACTGTACTCTTGGCGGATCACAACTGTTAATATCCTCTGAGGTGAAAGTAGTTTAGTCATGTAGATCAATGTATTGTTTCAGTCCAAAACTCTCATCATCAGTAGAGAGTATCTAATGAGTTGAAGCGTTTTTGTGAAATGAACTGGTGTGAAACCAAGAAACCCACTTCATTTACGTGGATTAAGTAGACTTGCATCTTTAGTTTTATCTTTGTTTTTACATTTTCCTGAAAGGTCTCTTGTCTATGAAAAATAAAACAAGGAGAAACACGCTTTCTTGTGACATAAAGACATGTGGCTGTGGTTATCTATCTTCTCCTGCTTAGAGAATAGTGGCTGGGCAACACAGTTGCACCTGCCATGTATTACGTGGCACAATACATGCATCATATCATGCATGTGTACAGCTACAAGCTGTGTGCAAAAAAAAAACCAAAAATCCACCAGATAAAGAATCAGATTCTTCTGAACTCTAATTCAGTGCTTTAGCTCTTTACCTTATTCATATTATGCAGAAGAGAAGGCCTGTGGTGTAAAGGCAGATTTAACAGGAGGCATGGAATGGCCTTGGATGAGAAAACGTATGAATACAATGCAGCACATGGATCACTTGAGTAAGCTGTTAGTTTCACATATGGCACCCTGAGTAATTTCTGTTGGGAAAAGGATATAGGCCATACCTTCACAGAGCTTTGGGAAGAATCCCTCCTCGAATGTATTCTAGAGGTTGCTTCAGCGTAAAGATTATTTTTATTTTTCACATGAAGCAGCGTAGTACTGTGCTGAAAGAACTGCTTTTGAAAATAGATGGCATGGCAGTAGCTATGCCACACTGAGCAAGTCGGATGAAATACAGCTCATTTGGATGCAAAAATCTAAGGGTGTTAAGTACCTAACGTGTATGAACTTGAAATATGTTTCTTTATCGGATGGAAGTCACAAACCCAAGGCATAGATTGCCATTTGACTTTTTCTCGGTGACGACCAGCAGAGGGAGCAGGAGTGACAAAGCTGGCCAGCCCCGAGGCTCAGCTCAGCGCAACCGAGGGAGGAGATCCGGGGCCAGGAGAGGGCCTCGAGTGCCGCCGGGTATCCGTACGAGCTTCAAACTAAACTCCTGCCCACGTGAAAAATACTTGCCACAAAGCAGTAAGGGATGAGACCCGGCTGCGCAAATCACGGCCAGCACATTTTGAAGGCTGAGGGCAGGCTCCAAAGACGGTTAGCGAACCTTATTTCTTGTTTTGCAACTTAAACCACAGTTCTGTGGGAAAACACACTTCAAATATGAAAACTAAAGTTACTCAAGCTAAGATTTTGAAAGATGCTGGAATGCACTTCTAAGTTACCACTCGTGGTACATGTCCAATATTCCATTCTGACTTTCAGCCAGTACTAAATAGTCTCAGAATTGTTGTATCGGACCTCAACAGATGTTGACAATTTTCATTCAGTCAAACCTACCAGAAAAAAATAAAAAAGGAACTTCACAGCTGTTGAAAAAATGTGGAAAAGAAGATACAGTGCAGCCCAGCTCATCTCCAAACAGTTTTCTCTCTCCTTTCCTCTCCGCTAGAGGAAAGCAGCACAGAGAATCTCCAAGTCTTAAAATGCCAGATAACTGCTTAAGTGACTGTGTAAGGTTTTATCCACTTCAACAGCTGTCTTTACTACACATCAACACCTATGTTGCTGCCACTTCATATAAACCGATATGCAACTACATGCACAATAAACCTTACACTGACTTGGATTTTAGCCTTTTCTCCCATGGTTGTTTTCTTTTTTGTTTTGTTTTGTTGTGTCCCGTCCCCCCCCCTCCCCCCCCCCCCCCAACAGCAGAAGCACACAACAGCATAGAATCTCAGAGGTAAGCCAATGTATATGCTCAGCCAACATATCCGCCCTAACAAAGACATTCCAGACTTTCTGAGGCTGTGCATGTGAAACCTTTTCCCCTCAGCCCTGCCTGCCTTATGGAAGATCCCCTCTCTCCTTACAAACAAGATGTCTAAAAATGAAAACCCAATTGTGATTTCTACTGAGCACAAAGTAGCAAAACAGAGAAAATGGCATTTGTGGGGAATTTGTGTTACAGGCAGAAACAAGATCCAGAGTTTTGCTGGTGGTCTTGCTTGAAAAGAAATGAGGGACCCCAGAGTCTGAGTTCTCCAGTGCTGCAGTATCACACATCTAGCTTTTTGAGAAAGTGCCTCAAGAAGCATTACTGACAGCTACTCTCAGTCAACCTGTATAACAGTTAAAAAGCCTGGCTTGTGGGAGGTGGACACAAACCATCCAAAGCATCTAGTGCTGTATAAGTAAACGATACTTGGTCACCAAAAACCAGTTTGCATACCCACTCTCCATTTGCTTACTATTAGTCACTATTGTAGTCTTTCCTTACTGATGGTTCTTGAGAATATGACAAAATCAAATCTTCTTCTTTCAGATGACTGCAGAATGACAAAGAACTCTTTGCTAGACAGAGAGCATGGTTTTTCCAGTGACTCCTGTGGTTGAGGGATCAAACAGTTCTAGTACCTGTAAAGAAAGTACTCAAATATTCATATGTTTTGCCACCAGGTTTTCTCTGAGAAAGGTCAACATTACTGCATCCAAAGGGCTTATTCAGCATACTGTGCTGCCACATGGACTATGCAAAAAGCACAGGGCTTTATTCTGTTAGACAAATACCATCTTAGCCAGCTCTGAGGAAAGGGCAGAGGATGGATTGCCAATGTGACTAGAGCATGCTTTTGGTTTATCACCCTTACTGCACCTCCCCATTTCTAGCCTAATTGCTAAAATGTTCATACTTACCCAAGAAGATATTCCTGAAAACACCAGGGCAGTTTGGTTTGCAGTATCATTAACTCACATTCACTCACACTCGAGGGTATTTGGTCACCGGGTTGTTTGAAAGGGAATTTTGAGCATACTTTCATTGTATATTTGACACACACATTTTAGAAATTACTTATAATTTATATTATTTACAAAAACTGTTTGCTACCCAGGGAAACAAGCAACACTTTTAGAATTCACCTGGCTAACCAAGTAAGCAGCTCAGTATTGTAACAGGGTATCTTAAATATTGAGTATTCCTCCTTCAGAAAGCTCTTGTCACTAGATGTTAATTACACAATATTTACTAATGTAACTAAAATGGGATTCTCTTTCCAGCAGTTTGTGTGGTTGGATCTGTTAGCTACTTTCCTCTGTGTTCCAAAAATTATACAGTAATTATTTCTCCTTCAAATTTGCTGCTCTACAATGTTGCTTTCTGATCACTGGATGCATCTCTCTCCTTAGCTAAATCAGAAACATTGTTTTGCCTCTAATACAGAATAATCAGCCCGGTTTACATACATGTGTATGCATGAGCATCATGGTTGTTTACTTCCTTATAGCATAATTTGCCAAAATAGAGTGAAATCAATGATGTTTTCACTCAAAGTAAAAAGTAGAGAATGATACTGTAGGTTGTCTGCTTTTTGTTGTGACCCATAAGCGTATGTGCCATTTAACAACCAATAAAATATGACAGGCATATACAATTCTGTCTGAGCAGGAAAGGAGATTTTATTGCTCAGGTTTTAGTCACACATGCCCTACATAAAGTTGTACAGTCAGATCAGTATTTTATTGTTACTTACCATGTGTTACACCCCGTAGGCATGAAAGAACAAGTTAGACAGAAAGCATTTGCCTTATCTGCAGAAGAAGGAATTGTTTCAAATGAGTTTATAGTCATAACAGCCTTTAGAAACAAAACAAAACAAATCAACACCTGGAAACTATTATCTCAAGATCTCAGAGAAGAAAGGAGCCAATCTGACAACCCCAGATTTAGAATCTTCTTTCTTGAACACATTTCCTCTCGCACACTGAAATCTGTGATGGTGCACTACTGAAGACCTTTGAAATCAAGGAGTAAAATGCTATTTGCTAATCCTCCATACCTAGACTAGACCAGATATTAGAAAGCAGTTCCTTACTGTGAGGCTGGTGAGACACCGGAACAGGTGGCCTGGTGAGGTTGTGGATGCCCTCTCTCTGGAAGCATTCAAGGCCAGGCTGGATGGGCTTTGAACGACCTGGTCTGGAGGGAGGCATCTCTGCCCACAGCAGGGGTTGGAGCTAGGAAATCTTACAGGTCCCTCCTAACCCAAACCATTCTAAGGTTATATAACGCCCACCACATCCCCCCAGAACTCCAGGCATTCTGGATCTTCTTAGCCTAAGACAGAGAAAACATTCACAACCTTATGTGGCTAAGTGCATGAATGTATGCATAAAACAGTCAGAACCACAAGATAGGTTGTGCAGGGATAGATCAGTGATGAGCAGCGAACTCAGAAGGCAACACTTTCTCTTCAATTCTAAGGTTCCTTGTACTCCACCTGGTGAGAAAGCAAAAAAGAAAGTAGTGATCTTGAGGCACTTGTGAGCTAGGGCAGGATTTCAAAGCCAGTTCCACTGGCTCATTATCTTGGAATATGCAGATTATATTTTCTTTAATACAATAAGAATTTGTTTTTATTGATGTGTTAACAACCTCCAATGCATTGGAAGGCTTTGCGTATGAATCTAAGCAGGATGTGAATATATAGATGCCAAAGTAGCATAGTAGCAGCAACATACAAGTCCCAAGTTCACAAAGACAGAAAATATCGTTCTTTGGATTGGCTGGTACAGAATAACAATGTATTTGCTGCTTGGGGAAACAGCATTTTGTGGGAATGGGCTGAGGGTTTAAATGGTCCGTGGCCACCCTTCTGGTAAGGATTAATGATGGAAGAGAGGGAGAAGAAAGAAACCGTACATCAGATTTGAGCATATGACACACCAAACACACAGAGTGGTGTCTGAAAGCCAAGTAAGAAAGCTTCTCAGCTTTCTTTTTTCCTTTTTTTTTTTTTTTTTTTTTTTTTTGGTGTGTGTGTGTGTGCGCACGCTTTATCAAGAAAAGTGAAAAATAAAGAAAAGCTACATCATCTTCTTCCAAAGTGTTTCAGGAAGCTGTCTGGAGACGTGCTTGTTTTAAGCAGCATTGGCTGAAGTAACAGAGAAGAAATAGCACCAAGAATCTTACAGGCATTTATCCTGGATAAAGCTCCTAATCTCTGTTTCAGATGAACTGATATTATCCTGGTACAAGCAAAACTTCAGTACAAGTTCCTCAGCAAGCAGGGTAGAATCCAGTTTTCTTTGCAGTCATGTAAGCATATAGAAATAATATATTTGTATATGTATTATTGCTTGGAGGATTTGTGTCTGTCTATAGATGTATGAGGATTGCAGAACTCTTGAATATAGCAATAGTAGTTGAATATCAATTTTTCTTCCTTTATTTATTTTAAATTCAAAGTGACTTCAGATTTCTGAAAAGCTACACATAGTGGGAAACAATCTGTTTGGAAGGCTGGAGATTTTAAGTAGAAGGTGTTAATTATAGCTAAAAGTCCAATTCCCTCTCCACCCTCTGGGCCAAATCCTCCAGTTTTAGGATGTTTGCATTTTAGTAACCATTTGATCTTTCGCAGGGGAGGATTTGGTACTATTTCTTTTTATCTTCTCTGTATGCTGCTCAAAGCTGACTTGCTGAACTCGATTTTTAGCCCCTGTTTGTGTTTATGAGAAAGAGACTGTAGGATCTACAACAGAACAAATAAAAGCAATGTTTATAAATGTCAGTTCAAGAAAATCATATGAAGTGAAGTGTCCTGGTTTCATCAGTATTCCATCATGCAACAGGCAAAAAACCTTAGGCATCTGATTTAATGATGCTTTTAGCCCCTGTTCACTAGGATCTTTGGGAAAGCATAATCCAGAAATGTTAGACCTTTGTAAAGTACAATAAATGTTCATCGTAACGCCTTTTCAACTGGTGAACCATTCAACAAGTAATAATAAATGCACGTTGAAAACAAAACAGACTGATGTTTCAATCTACGCATACGAATATCACAGTGAATTCAATCAATTAACCAGGGAGAACAAAGTTAAACAAACACATAAATCTTTTGAGGGTGTACATTCTAGGCAGTAAATAATGCAACACTTCCACTGTCATCAGATAATGTGCATTGAGCTACGTCAGTGAAATAATTTCCACTGAGCCAGATTTTGGCACAAGCTTCGGTGCCATGTAGGTGTATCTTGCAGCTCTAAACTTGAATAGATTGAAAATCTCCAGAAGTCAAAACTCCTTTATTTGATCAAACTGGATAGGATTGGGGTTAAAATGAAAAAAGGTTATGTAGTCAGCTAAGAAACTGCAATACCCACCTCAAAATATTGCTCCATATCTCATTCCTTTTCTAAGAATGTAAATAAATGCCAAAACTTATTTTCCACATCCGTTGTTTTAAGAAAGTTCCAAAGGGACATGAATTTCCCAATCTCCTTCTAGCACTGCAACAGACAAACATGCTGCTGGTATTAGCCACAGCCACGGTCTGGTCTCAGACAAAGTGGCAAACAAGCCGTACAACTCACAAAGCAAAGTTGTTACAGCAATACCCTAAAATTGCTTACAACAGAGAAGTATATCGCCAAAAATAATGAATAAACGTTTGAGAAATTAAGAAATAAATAAAATGGAAAAAAAACCAAACCCAACCAAAAGAAGATAGAAGGAAACTAGCACAGCTTGTACTGGTTTGGACCCCACAGAACTAGGATTTCCATATATTAGAACTAGAAGTCTTACTGGTTCTATTTTTAAAACCTAGTGAGGCAAATTAGTGTTCTGGTCCCATTAAAACCCACTAATTTCAGAGTTGTTGAATTTAGGAGTATTGCATCATATAACTGGAAGCCCAAGTTAATGTACTGAGTGTTGTTATACTAAACCAAATATGAATTCATGTTAATTCTGAATATTGATTGTTTTAATACCCTGAATTTAGCAACAGAAAATTGGAATTAATGGGTTGTTTCCATATGTCACAAGCAGCCCAGTTGCTCTTTTAACTGTAAACTCTGTGAGTACTCTTTTCTTACCTAGCAATTCAAACAGTATAAAATAAAACCATTTTCCCAGCACCTGTAAAAATGTGCAAGTGATAGAACTGGCAGTATGATGATTGCTTTACAGATAAGCAGTTTCTTCATCATCTTCAAGGACATCCAGATTTACGGTCTAATCACCCAGTCCTTTAACAGGATGCATTTGAGTTTGATTAAAAAAGAAACAAATAGCAGGGCAGATTTATTAATGAAATCTTCATGACCTTTCCACATAAGGAACTCTCTCAAAATAGCAAGTTTAAGGCAGAGTACGGCCTCCTCGGCTGCTTTAGCTTTGCCTGTCTTGGCATGCAGAGTGTTTTTGGTGTGTTTTTTCACATTGGCAAGTGCAAATTTTGGACAGTTATCTCCCCCTCCCCCTCCTTGAACTTTAATTGCTTAACCTACATCCTAATTCAAGTTGCTCATAAACCTTAGCCTTTGTTGTAGGTCCGACAGCTGCGTTATGTCAGTAGCAAGTAAAACCTTCACAAAGTTCCGGAATGCTGCAAGACATTTTATAGGTGCTGCAATAAAAGGCAAATTGAATTTACAAAAATGCATTTGTCACTGATTAAAAACTTACAAAGTTAATTGGAAACACCGTGTAGGTGTTGCCACACAACTAGAGGTGTAACTGGAAGTTTTAATTCAACAGGAGCACAGGGGATAGTAGCCGTTCATGTTAAAGGCAGCAACCTTATTCATATTTCTTTTTCCCTTGAACAAATAGAGTATCCACTGGAAGATCTATGTGAGCGGACAACGTTTAGCAACATTAAGATGCTAGCCAAGTAGTGATCACTTCCTGGCTCAGTTTTCAAGGCGCTATCGAAGTAAAATTTACAAGTATCATTTGGTGTCTGTTAGTAATTGTTACGTCCCCTGGGAAAGTTTTCTAGGCCTTTCCTCTCTCCCTTCTTTTACCTTGGCAAAGTTTACACCACTGTTACAATCACTGCTTCAGCAATTGAGTAGGGAGGTAACCAACAGCCATGGCAGTCAGCACCCTCCCCCCGGAGCTGAGTGAATTATCTCCACATAATCCACTTAACCTTTGCCATTGTGGAACCTGGGAAGCTGAAGGTATTTTTAAACTTGAGTCTTTTAATTGCCAGTTTATAGTGTCACTAGTCCAGCTCAGCTGGAAAGAGGATGATTGGAAAATAGTTCCATGAGGCAATAGCTTTTCACCTCGGCTAGGAGTCCTAATGATTATTAGTTCTATGGCTCACTGTCCTCTAACTCTGTGTGGACAGTGGTCTACAGCGAATCCACAGGTGGTGGAGTCTCTTTAACATAACATTACTCCTGTTTAATACAGCAAAAATGTCACAGGTTTTGGATTACTCACAGTGGAGAACTTGGGTGACAGACGTAGGGTCATTAATTATCGATGCGCAGAAAAATCCAAGCTAATGTATTGTGGGAGCAATTCTGTAGCAGTAGTGTTGAGCAACATAAGAAAACTGCTTTGCAATTTCTACTATTAGTCAGCTCCACTTGCTAAAGCAATCTCTTTTAATCTTACTTAATCCCTCTATCATACTTCACAAAAACAAAACAAAAAAAAACAACACCCAAACAAAAATTGCCTCTAGCAAATGCCGCAGGATGCTTGTTGATAATTTTCTAAATCCAAGCTATGGAAAACTTAATTAGAAAGCAGTTAGTTCAGCATACTGCAATAGTCTCTGAGAGCCTTCTGATACATCTGCTTTAAACTTAAACAGAATAGTACTTACTTATTACACTGATCAATGTTCTAGTGTGCTGGACTGTGGGCATGCCCACATTCTGGCCATCTAATCAGAGAAATAACCTTGCACAAGGTCTTACCAGAGATACCATGAAATGGAATTTGTATCTTTTCTTGAGATGGAATTCTCAAAAGAGCCCCAGAGAATTAGAGGTTAACAAATTTTGGCTCCTTTGAAAATCTTGATCTTGATTCCCTGAATCTTGGGTCCATTTATATCCATTTGAGATCTCTGGCAAAAAGCAGAATGCCAATACCTTTCTACAAGTAATCAGTTAATCCAAAAAAACTATAGTGTTTTGTTTGTTTTTTTTTAACCCTCCATCTCTTCACAGTTTTAAGCTTCCAAATACTGAGAGAGATGAAGAGAGAACATAGAGTACATAGATAATGCCCTACAGTGCAGGTGGCACTCATTCTTCGTGGTGCATGAACATGTCCATTCTCTGCAGGTCTATAGTGCTATTTTTCAGCACTGCCAGTAATCATGGTTCAACATACTTATATTGTGTGCACTGATGCAAAAAAAAAAAATGGCACACTCTGCCAAAGACCTTATGAAACACAGGCTGGTGGTTCAGCCGTCTGCTTGGTCAGTATTCTTTGGTGCATACTCAGCCAAAAAGGAAACCTCCCTATGTGATACCTTCACATTAATTCAGAGAAAGAATTACTCTGCAAAATTGATGGAAAACAGTACTAGCATTTTTTTTCATTACAGTACTTTGAATCCACTTGATCTTCTATTAAAAATAAAAAAGTAAGCAGGAGTAGTCAAGATTGAGAAGCAATAGCAAGGTTGATCCTTTGTCCAAATACTTCATTTCTATTCCTGCTATTCGATAATTCAGCATTAAGCAATAGGAACACTATGTTACGTTATTTTTATACCAGTAAACTAAAGAGGGAAAAATAAAAATGAAGATTTCCAAGCCTGAGTGTATAACGCTATCTAGAAAGAAATAATTTTATTCAGAAAGAAAGAGCATCTACTCCATTCTGTTGGGCATTTCTCCTCACCTTCACATCTATGTGCTCATGGCTCAATACTATTCTTTCCAGTGACCTTACAAATTCAAAATTAAGAGAGGATGTTTTGAAAGATTTTAGGAAGTACCTCATCTGTGACTTAGCCAGATTGCACATCTGGGCAGTTCTGGGCCACTATTTCAGCAGATTCTAACGTAAATTCATTCTTCTTTATCTATATAAGTTGACCAAGTATGTGTGACAGAGAAAGAGTAAATGAAATTTTAAAGAGTGGAAGTGTCTGTGCTACTTTAAAAATTTCTCCACTAATTTCTCTAGTAAAGACTTGTATAAAATGATCAGCAGCAATATGACTGTAGCAATCAGACAGATCAAACAATGAGAAAGGAGTTACAATACAGGTGTGATGATGGAAGAACCAGCACAATAGAAAGGTGCAATAAAGAAAAGGAAGATTGCTCACCTGTATCAGAAGATTCCAGGTTCGCAGGGGAAAACTCCACCAAGAGAGGATCTCCAGAAAGAGATCATTCCCCAGTGACAGTCAGCCCTTAAATGGGCTCTAGAAGAGGCACAGCCAGGCTCCATCCCTTCCACTCACACAGCTGAATTGCCTTAATCTGTGCTACCAGGACTGACCAGGTCCTTTCCCCAGGTGCCCAATCAGTGGTTCAGGCTGTGACTCAGCAGTTCCGATACAATGACATTTAGCAATTAAAGAACAGGCAGAAAGAAGGGTTATGACTCTGGTGGAAAAACAAAAGCATGAAGCTTAGTAGCCAAAACTTTTTTTCTCAGGACAGACCCCACATGGAAAACAGACTGTATTTATACTGAAGTTAGGAGCACTCAGAAACAAGTTAAGGATCTACTTTGGTTTGGATGCTAATGTAAATTTTCAGATGAAGATTTCAAAACAGCTGAGCTTTTTTCATTTTCAACTCTCTTAACAAACTCACAACGAAAGCCCATTGTGCAGAGACACTCTAATAAAAAAAAAAAAAAAAGTAGTGAAGTTTGCTCTTGGTTTATGACTGTGGTAAATTCTGAGTAGGCTTGGCCATTTTGGTGGGCAATGCCACAAAATGGCAGTCAAGAAAGTGCTGCCACCTCAAGTGTATGGGCTGGGAGTGCTAATGGGCAGAGTCATCAGCTCCATCAGAGCCCAGGCCATGCCTGCCTGCCAGCACTGCTGCTGGGGCTCACCATGTGCCTGCTTTATAGAGCCGGAGAAAAGTTCCTTTTATGTAAAAGCTCTTTATCAGCTTAACTTCACTTACAGCTGATGAGATAGGGCTTTTGCCAAGTCGTGATAAGGTCGTTATGCTTTTAGCCATATTTTTTCCTAAAGAGATGAAAATATCCCTCTCTGTCAGCATGGTGACTGTAACTCCAGATTAGAGATAAAGCAATGGAAGAGAAATAAGGCCTATGTGAGAGAACGTGGTGTCTCCTGACTGACTGACCAGCAGGCAGCCAGCTCCTAGGATGCGTGCATTATACCATAAAGTAAACTGGAAGTTATGTAACTCTTCACCCTGCTGTTTTCACCTCTGCCACATCTGAGGGTGCATTACTGACTTCCAAGGCAAAAGATTTTGAATTTTTGATATGATTGAAAATAGAAAGCTGACGTAGTACACTTTGCTGAGCCATTTATCATAGAATCATTAAAGTGGGAAAAAAACTGCTAAGATCATCTCATGCAATCATCAACCTATCACCACCATGCACACTAAACCATGTCCGTCAGTGTCGCAATGCTTCCAGCATGCTTCATCTGCATGTCCTTGTGACTATAACCCAAGGCATTACTTTTGTTAATTTAATAACTGCTCTATTTAAAGGTAGAAAAATCCTCATCACTGGTGTGTAAGATCAGATTAGGGAAAGCATATAACCCTTTTCTTACATGAATCTAATACTAAAATCAGGTGGCCTGAAGTAGCCTACGTTTTGCAAGTTCCTGCAGACATGAGCTCAGCCAGTTTTGATTAATGAATCTGTGTCATGAACTGCCATCCCCTTTATATTCCCACTGCCACTATAATTATTACAATTCATATGCTTCTCCTATGCTTGTAAATACATTTGTGCTTTGTTTGCTCATCTAGCTAGGCACAGCTTGTCTTATGGTAGATATTTCTCTCGGGAGGAGAATTGTCAACTGCAAAAAACTTCACGGTGTAATTAAGAAATGAAGTGTTTTTTCCAACTTGTGATGCATTTTTTGTATCATAACTCATTTTCAGCTGGAAAGTACTGCTGTAGTGGCAGAGGTAGATAGAAATTCTGATTTTATTTTAATGAGTAACAGCAAACACCACATACTAATTTATTTTAATTTTACTTTGATATATGGAGTGATAAGGAATAGAAGCAAAGGAAATAGTTGAAAAAAATACTTCTACTGTCATTCTTCAAGATGTAGATAAAAAAAAAGTAGGGAAAAATGAGGAACATATCAATAATGGGAATAGACTTGTCATCAAGCCTATTTCTGAGGCAGAGTGTTCAGCGTGGGATGTACCCACAGTTTGAAAACGTGTTGACATATCAGAAAACCTCTGAACAAAACCAAAACAAAACACCTGAGAAGTGGTAGCCTGCCTTTCCATAGAAATTTGGAGATCATGCTCCACAGTTACCAACAAATGAAGAAGTTTGCTACTTGTAAACCAGTTAAGCTGGTGACACAGATGTAGGAAAATTTAATGACTGGAAAAAAGACTGAAGGTCTTAGGGAGAGAAGAATGTACAAAGGCTACTTAACCACTGGAACTGTTTTCCACATGGCAGACTCATCTGCATCGGAATACTTCATACCACTCTCTATGTCAGTCTAAAGAAACAAAGTAGCTCACCAAGAATTTAGAAGCTGGTTTCAAGGATTGCAAGGCAAATTTCTACTGCCCCTTTTCATTCAGGATAAGTGATACCTGATCAATGCAGGGTTGCTGCAGATTGTGGTCATTTCTAAGAGTGAATTGCTATGGAATTAATTGGTGACCGTCCATACATACTGAGATTAAAAAAAAAAAAAAAGATTTTTAGAATGTCTGTTGGCTTTTCTGAATGAAAACTGGTTGAATCAGTTATAGGCAGTAACACTTCTTTTTGAATCAGAAATTGAGATATATTCTGATCTATTCTTAACATCGGCGTGCAAGTCTATTGGCAGGAGATAATGTCCACAAATTGCACCATATGGTTTAGTCCATTAATACAATAATAAAAACAAACACACACCCTGAAAGAAGCATCATCATCATCAACAACAACAAAAACAATTACTTATTTACCTTAGAAATGTCACCTCCTAGCTGCTTCTCTTGTTTGGACAGAGTTTCTCCAGAGTCATCTTCTGTGACAGCTGCTTCCATATGCTGAGCTCCTAATACATAAAAACTGAAGGAGCAACATTCATTCTGGAAGCAAAGTGCACACTGCCAATTTTCAGACCTCCTTCAGTCATCTTTTAAGACAATTTTAAAAGCTTTTATAAAGAATTAAATGCTTTAGAAATGCCCCCCGGTTTGTTATTTGCATGGAACTTCTCTGTGTTTGACCATCTTGCTGTACTTCCTTTAGCTTCTAATTCTGCAGTAATTTTCTGTTGTACTCTAACCAGAGCGATCAGCTGCATCCAAATTGTGAGCACAATTGTGGACATTACGATTGGACATCACAATCAGATGTCCAATCCATTCACTGTTTTGTTTGAAATTTCTTTCTGAATTAATCTTGACAGTGTTTGCTTTATGGAATCTGAGGACAACCAGGTTCATGTTTTAATATATATAACCAATCCAAACTCTCTTTCTTGAGTGGTAGTAGCTTGCTCAGAGCTGATTTTTCCATAAATTTCTTTTCATGGTGTTATTTTACCTCAGCAATGTGAATATCTGTTACAATTTTATTACCCAGACAGTTATTATGGGACTCATTGGCAATTTCTACTTATGGCTTCAGATTTGACTACCCTGCAAAATTTTATATCATCGTCAAACTTTTTCATTTGACATGATACATCCTTTTCCAAATTCAAACTTCACAGAGAAAAGATGGAGAGGGGAAAAAAAAAGGACTTTCCTAATACTAGAAATGTATACATTTAAAAATATTTCATCTTCTACTTAACTTCTTTTCATTCCTCACAGATCTTTGCTGTTTCGTGTAATAAAATTTTCAGTCTTTCAGGGAAAATTAGTGACATTAAGAGTATTTCTTTAATCAAATTCAAAGCAACAGTAACACTATTTTCTAAGGTATATGCTATCTAACAAATCTTGCATTTTATTGGCTGTCTCATTTTGTTCTCGTTCATATTTCACATTTATGATATGCTCAGACATACTCCTGTTTTGTTGAGTAGGAATCTGTGTGGTCTTTGATGTAAGACATTATTTATTTGACAAGGAAATATGAGACGGTGCCCTGAATCTGCATTTAATTGATGGATAGAGAATTTTTAGCATTGCAACAAGACAGATTCTCATCCAGTGTGTCAAGGAAAGAGCATTCTTTTAATCTGTCCTCCCATGAATTAAAATACATGTATATATGTTTTGAGGAGCAATTTTAAAAATTCCTTATTTAAGGCAGTTAGAGCGGTTTCCGTGCATGCCTGACATCCAAATGCTAAAAGTGATTGATGCTATTATCCGTTTTTAAGGATATTTTCATACCTATGAGAAGTGAGTGCTTGATTCTGACAAGTCTTCAGTGTATATTACTAACACTGCAAACAAACACCGGCTCTTGGTAGTACACAAAGGCAAGGTACAAATACAACCCTTTTTCATCAACGCCAACTTGCTTCAAGTTTGCAATTGTAATTAAACCTCTTGCCATTTAAACATCAGACAATCATGTCCATTTTAAAAACTCAAGAGATAACTACATTATTCTTATGCAACGTTTTGCACAGGACAAATCACACTGAGAGCTTTCAGAGACTTCAGCAAAGTGTGGAGTCCCTCAACCTGATTGTTTACTCCACCTTTTGTTTGCTAGTATTTCTGTCTATTACCTTCACAGATCTTCCAGCTTATGAAGTTACAGGATGCCCTCAGTCAGAGACAGCTTTCTTTCATCTCTTGTTTATCTTTGAAATCCTATGCAATGCCTTTCTGCTGGTGGTCCTTGCAACATTTTCATATGGAAAATAAGGACACATTTTTGGTCACCTTTTCTGCCAGAGTTTCTGCTTCTTAAGTCATATATCAAAAAGTTATTTTAGAGCTACAAGAATGTTGGTAAATAACCAAGTCTCTAAACAGCGCATCCAGAATTTGCCTTTGTCTGTTTATTTTCTGAACAAAAGGAAGCACTAAGCATGGGAATTACACAAATGCCAGCATTTAACCTAAACTTCTGCTCCCCTGGATGTCAGTAAAACTTTATCAACTTTAGTGGCAGCTGGATTAGGCCACAAAACCAGAACAGAATTATTGGCAATGAGCCCAATCCTCCACCACTGAAATGAATGGGAACTGTGCCACTCAAGGCCATAGAAAACAGACTGAGGTATACTATCTTCAAGCTGATGTCCTTTCTGTTCCACAGAAACAACAAAACTAAGTTATAAATAACATAGGCAACAGTAACATTTTTTTTCGCATCACAGCAACTTTGGTAAACTCCTTACAGCAGTCCACAGAGTCTGTTCCCAAGGTATTCATACATCCATGTGTATATATGTGTATTCATTTAGGAGTACTTTTATATCATTTAATCTTAAATCAGTAGATAAACTAATTTAATTTGTGCAATTCAAGTCATTGACCACACAATTGTGCTTTTGGATTTGATTGATTTTCTACTAATAATAATGAAATATTTTTCATGTTTTTATTGTTCAATAAAAGAACAACTTCAGAATTCAGCTAAGTGCTATGATTTGCTTCTGAGAAAGGACTAAGAAATTGCCTGGCAACTGCTGATTTTTCACAGAATTTGAAATACTGGCAAATATCCTCAGACACACAAGAATATATGATAGTTAAATTTACAAGGCATTTCTGACTTCATAGTTTAAGTATGTTCTTACCCTTTATATCCATATGCGGGAGCTGAGAAAAACAAGGAAGATACTATGAATTCAGATGTTTATAACATTCAGAAATTTCTATTCATGGAAGGTTTGGATTTTCACATTCGTACTATACCCCAGGGAACATGGTGTCATGGCTACAACAGCAACAGCCTTAGAGGAGAGGCGGAATAAGGTCCCTGTGAAATATGAAAATAGTCTTCTGATTAACTTTTGATTTCTTTCTTCCTCCAGTTCAGCCACTTTCTTTCCTTCTTTCAGGAATTCAGTATGACACTTGCTGACTGCAGTAGCTTCCTTCATACTTTTGTCTTCATCCTCACTGAATTAAGCAAATTGGATTTTTCCTTGGTAACCCTATGGATCATCACACCATTCCAGGCTCTCCTGTTTGCCTTTAATTCCTATTTGGTTGCAACACCAGGAAGGATGGTTTGATGACTATTTATCTGTTCCTAGGACTGAACCCAGAAGACACCTATACATGTAACTGATGGCTCTACAGGGACTTAATTGTAATTATCTTCTTTTTTGGGCCCTTTAGCAACGCAGTGAAATAAAACACACTCTCCTTTCTTTTGCTCTGGAGCTGATAAATGCCTCAGTAATTTGAATTTGTAGTACACACATAATGATCAATTCTTTGACTCTACCATTTTCCATAATTAGAGCAAAATGCAAAACAGCAAAGAAATGCAACCAACAGCAGTGGTATTCCTCAGAGAGTACATCATACTGACAGCTGTGTAAAACAGAACAGTGTGCCACAGCAACATCACAGCAGTCCTCACACGGCTCTGCCATGCTTTGTTCAACACCTTGGTGCTGCTTTGATGCTGCTTGGTGAGAAGGCAGTGCAGTGCTGACAATTTCAAACTTCACGGTAGACATAGAGCATCTCCACAAGCCCAGCAGAACAGCAGCTACAGCCTGGAATCTTTTTACATAGGGCCCATTGAGTAATCATGAAATTGTTAAGGGCTTTTGCCCCTTACTGAATTCAGCTCCAGTAACCCATGGAGCATCACCTTCAGTAGTCAACATCAAAAGGTTCTTACTAAGTCCTGAAATGTTCTCTCTCTCTTCCTTTGACTTACCTGCTAGTGAAACAAAGGCTAACAAGCTTTTCCAGTACCCCCTAACAAAGGTAATCTGTATTACAACCAGCATCAAGACTACGCTTGTAAAATTTGCTTTTCAGAAAGTTCTATCTGTTTCTATGATGTCTTACAGAGCTTTCAGAGACCAGACCGTTGACCTGGAAAACCTGCTAGTCTTCACCTGAGAAAAGGTTGCAAAGTTATGGTCATATTCCAAAATCAAAATAAAAATGAAGGAGGGGGTAATACACAGCAATGGCCTCCTTCTGTTCTAACAAACTCCCTCTCATTTGTGCAATAAAGTAATCTACATTTTGCATAAGAGAACCACTCTCCTTGTTATCTTTATTCACTGCTGCAAAATAAAAAAAAAGAAAGAAAAAAGAAAATGTCCGTTACTTCAGAAAACAATGCTGTTTTAAAGCTTTCATTTTAGAGCTAGCGTTAGGCTATGATGAATTGCTGAATGGTTGATTTCCTGACACTCTTTCTTACTAACCTTTCCTGACAGCTTCTGGATTGCTCTACCTGGTAATTTGTACTATAGTAATGGCTACAGTGAGATGTCTCTTAACTATTTCCCTTATTTTTAACAAGATTCTTAACACCCTCTGTAGGTGACAAAATGCAATTACAGACATGAAGTGTCCCCTTGAGGATAGCTGCTCGCAGATGCCACCAGTACTTTAGTAGTGCAACTGTTAAAAAAAAAAAAAAAAGAAAACAAAGAATCAGATTCTCTAAACATCCACTTCAAATAAAAATTTAATTAAAAGTTATGAAGGCATTTTATTGATTAACAATCTTAGTAATTAAATAGCGTAGTTGACATTTTTTTTTTGGTTGGATTCGTTCTTCCTTGGAGATCTCTAATTGTTGTATGGCTTTACATTTATTGATAACTCTGTTTGATGAATACAGATGCCACCTTTTATGGTAGTCGTTGACAGAGTAATCATATTGTGAGAAACACCAGGCTTATGTAGTAACAGCTGTTGCAGTTATACATGCTGATATCCATTGGGAAAATGTGTTTGCTGCTATCATGGGTACACAATAAATGGAAGGTGCAATAAAGCACAAGCTAACATTTTGAAAATCCTTACAACTCTAGGAACTTTATTGCAGATTACAAGCACTTTGATCTCTGTCCAGTACTTAAGTCTTAATTATCAGACTAATTGCACAGACTATGTTCATTTTCAGTGGTAATCCTTTTGTGATTAGCTTCTGTGTTCAATAACTGACTTATCCTTTAATTAAAAGGACTATTAACCTTAAGGCTGCTGCTGTGGCTTGGGATTAAACCTATACAGAGTTAATATTTAATATCATTGTAAAAGCCTTTGGTGAAAGGTGTAGAATGAAAACATAGTAATTCCCTCCTTTACTGTAACTTGCTTTAAGAGAGAGCTTCATTATATATCAGTATAACGTATTTTACTTTGACATACTAGTAGCTCAAATCCATTAAGGATATGCAGGAATATGTAAGCACTTTGAGCCCTTTCCTCATTTACAGGCAGGACATACTCACATTGGATATTACACAGTCATGATCAGTGGCTGATCTGCAACACACACACACACACACAGAGAGAGAGAGAGAGAGAGAGAAGAAAGATGGGAACAAACATTTAAGGTTCTGTTTTTTGTAGTATTAAAGTATTTTTGTATTACTGAAGTAGGCAGTTCTATTATTGCTTATGTGACAGTAGGAAATTAGTTCAGTAAAAAAGAAATGCTACGTGAAATGTGCTATGGAGGAAAGGGCTTTTGCTGTTTTGCCCAGGGCTTCTGCAGCCTAACAGTTTGAAAGACTAAGAAGCAAATCCAGAGTCATCAGTGTCCAAGTGCACAGACTGCCAAAAAGCCAGATGCTGCTAGGGGAAGCACTTTGAGTGTTTTCTGGTTTGGCATCCGGGTCCTGATATGAGCAGCCATGCCTAACGTCTGCCTGCAACTTAAGGTTTGACTGATGCAATTAATAACATCTTTCCTTTTGCATTTATTTATTTATTCTCATAACATCCCTCTCATAAAGCCAGTAAAATATTGCATGCAGTTCAAAAGCAAGCTAGGTGCAAAGTCCTAACATCTGCTCTCCTCAGTACTCATACTGACTCATGTCATGGTGTGGAATCTTGTTACTAAGTGATCAAATCAGTAGCATTAGTCAGTTTTCACTAAAATTGTTTGCTTACTCTTCATACAGTTAATTTGGAGCTAAGATGTAACAACTGACTAGATGCTATTAATGAATGGTAGGAACTATTAACCAGCTGCTCAGACAAATTGAATGGGAAAATGTATCATCTCCTACCTATATTTAGGACAGTAACAGTATCTCTATCATTTCAGTGGGACTTTTATTTAACTTTCTAAGAATACAAATCAACTTGACTCCATACAAGTATGTTACTTCATATTACATGTTCTTTCAGTGGGTTACTTTTCTTGTGCTACTCAAATGATATAATATACATTGAGGGTGACCCAACCATACTCTTTCCTGAACAAAGTGGAGATAAAATAAACACTGTATTTGAAATCAATAGAGGTGACTTCTGGACTATGATGGGAGCATCTGGCTCCAGAATTATTATCTGGTGTTAAGTGCTGACAGTGCAATAGGATCTTTACAAGACATAAACACAAGGGATCTCCAAGCCTAACATTAGCCTGAGAAGTGAGGCAGTCCAGGCTGCCAGAATGGAGTGTGATGGCATGAGAAGCATATCCAATTTTTCCTAAGACAGCTGAAGAACACAAACAGAAATTTCTCCCATTAGAATATAGAACAAGAAGTCAAAGTACTCTGCATTAGATTTTCATATATGCTGTTGTAAGCACCTTAACCAAGAGCAAATCTGACTGAGTTCAGAAAGGGAGGAGTGGAGCAGGGTTGGATTCATTTTCTGGAAGACATTAGCTTTCATATGTTGGGGGGGATTTAGGAACTACCTTGCGCTTAGCTATGGTATGCCGGTGATTAGTGATAATTCTGGTTTGTCTTACCATTCTTGCTAGCAATAAAACTAACAATATGTATCTACTATATACTACATATACACTAACTAATAATAATATACACTGTCTTTTGCATAGGCATAATCAGCTAATTTTTATCTTCCTGCTCAGAAAAAAATAACATAAAACTCAGGAGGGATTGAGACTCCTAGAACAGTCACTTCACAACTTGAGAAACAGGAACTGAATTTGGAGGATAAACCTCCATTTTCACTGATTGGAGGGAAAAGAAAAAAAAAAAGTGTCTGCCTATTCTCAAGCAGGTGTCTCTCCAAAAAACTTTTGCTCTGTTCCTCCTTGCACATCTACACATTTGAGAAGCTACCTTCCAGGTAGATAACAGCCCAAGCAGGGTGCCTATAAATTTCTTCAGGTATCTGCAGCAAGACCCAGAAGCAGTAGGAGAACCATAGCATAGCACACTGGTATGAAGGCTGTCACCTACTCTGTAGCTTCCAAGCCATGTTTACAGCTACTGTGTTCCAGTAATTTAATTAGAGTAAAAGAATTGTGGATAGAAATGTGTGATAGAAGATAGTGTGGACATGCCCACTTCACAGAGGAATCACAGGTACTGACGTGGATATAAATTACTGCCAAAGGTGCTGGAATTAGCTAGCCACAGGAGCAAAGTGACCCAGTATAGCCTTCAGCTACATACATACAGGTAACGCACCAGGATGCTTGCAGTCAGGGAAGCAGATTCCGTACTTTCATCTTTTTGTGATGGCAAAGACAGAGAATTAGGCTATCCAAATCAACTCATTCAGTCTTGCTAATGCCGCCATACACAATCCACAAGCGAAACGGGAACACAGATCAAAATAATGCTACAAAATATTCTAATATAGAACCAATTAGGATGGTTCTGAATAATTGCTCCCCTAAAGTCACAATACACATTGAAGGATATGCACTTTATTATTACTCTGCGATTTCCCACGGCAAAGTTTTGACTGTGTGCACAATTGTGCCCATACTCCAGACATCAGTCTGAATCTTGAGGTTAAAAAAAAAAAAAAAGAAAGCTATTATGTTCTTAAGAGTAAAGGAAAAACCTTAGTTTTTAAAAAAATATATTTTACAGAGCTATTTACCTGTCCATGAATGGTAAAAATTCATCATTCTCGACCTATGGAAAAAACCAAAACATGATACCATCATTAAGAAAAGCAAAATCTACCTTTCCACCTACAGTCATCACAACATTATAAAAACATCTGCTGCAACTGACTGGTTCTGGATTAACTCAGCATAGCCTAATCACTACCCAGTCAATTGCAGTTACCAGAAACACCTGATAATGGACAGAAAACAACCCTGCAAACAGAAAAGTGTCCAATTTAGTAGTAGTTTTTAATTTGTTTTGTATGAATAGCTATACGAGAAACAACTCAAAATATCTTTTTCATTCCTATAATAGCCAATGGGATTACAGAAGCATTCATTTCTGTGTGACCTTTCATACCTTTAACCTAATTGACACCCATTCAGCTATTTTTGTCAATGTATTGCTCTGTCCTACTACATCAGCATAGTTCTTTGCCTAAAATCCCATGGTGGCATGATACTAAGAACACATTTAACTTTAAACATGTATGTACTGACTAAGTAAGCTTTGCTACAGGCCTACTAGTATTACTAGAGTGAGTCACAAAGTCTCAGGAATACCAGTGTATTTCAAATGATAGTACAAAAGCCCTACATGCTTATTAGAAGTTCAAAACCATTGTGAAATACAATTAGAACATGTCAGGGCTTACTATAAACATAAAACTGAATAAAAGAATTAAAACCAGTGGACAGGTTATTAGCCGGAAGTCATTAAGCTCAACCTAGAAAACATTGATGAGCTCTACATTTAAAACAGGAGCTAGCTGTTGCAAACACATTGTTTATCTGCCGAAGTTAGGAAATACTGGCTATATGCTAGCTTTAACTGAATGTTTTAATAGATTATAATTGGGTATTTTCATCTAGATGCTTCCACACCAAGAGCAGCTCTTGGGCAAGAAGCCTTATTTTGCTGAATTCCAATTGCCAGTTTCCACTGGCTGGGATGCAGTCCTTTCACATGTACTAAAGCAGACTCAGTTACCTGTCATGTTCCAGTAGCTGCCAGTTCTTTCCTTTTTTGTACAGTGATAAGAAACTATTTCCATCTTTTCTGATAATCTTACTGTTCTTGCGATGTCATCAGTGCAAGTCAGAACAGAAAATGTCAGTGGTACAGTGATGTACTGCATGTAAAGCGAGCCATTAAAAGAAAAATAATAATTAAACATTCAAATGAGCAAGCTTGCCAAGGCATGGGAATAGCTATTCAGACATCTCAGGGGATAATTATTTTGCAATTCCCATGCTAAGTGATGAATTTCACCCCCACCGTATTGGCCCAGAGTGGTACAGCACGTACTGCGCAAGGGAGCTTAGCCATGTTTGGACAGACCAGCGTGAGACTGGTTGAATATAGATTTAATGACTAACACTAAGCATATTTACTGTATCTTTTGAATACCGAAACTTTTCTGTCCTGCCTTCTAATTTATCTATCATCTGTAATACAGAAATATGTACAATTCAAATGTAATCTTTAGATGTTTAAGACCTTCTGAGTAAAATAAATTAAATGGTCAAATGCATTATAATAAAACCATCAAGTACCACAAATGAAACAAGGGATAGTGTCAAGATTCAGACAAAGGTTGATGTTACCAAAACTTCTGAAATCGAATTCCTGTGACTAAACACAAAGGAAAAGAAGGGAATAGGAAAAAGAGAGAGACAACAAAAGATGCAATTATTGACTCCCACTAATTGATCAGTTAGTCAGCTGCAGTTCCTGCAAAATATAACTGTGTGATCACAGTTCTTTCTGTATTTTCAGATGTATTACTTATAAAAAATAGTGACAAGGAAAATCTGGGATTTCTGTATCTCCAGCCAATACTACTCATTTCTTCATCACTACATTTTTACAGAAGTTTGGTTTGGTATCTCCAACAGGTAGGGTATCAAACAACTTGTTCTTTTCAACAGCTCAGTTCCCATTCTAAAATACAATTAGTTTCACATCACCATTTGCATTGCACAAATATAATCTATTGCTTTCTTTTTAAAATGTGGGGAAGTCGTGATTTTTCATGAAGTCTCCAATGCGGCTCTGTTTGCAATGTATTCTTAGAGACATTGTATTGATTGAAAGAGAACTGGCTAACCTGAGATGTAAACAATGACTGGCATTGGCCTTAACCCATGTGGTTAATATCACTGATTTGTCATGCTGAGTGATGTGAAAAGAGAAACAATTGGTTGTTGATTATTGAACAGCTCAACATAGGGCACATTTGGCATGTCAGACAAGAGACTATTCTAATGAGCTAGAGCTGCTGACAATTACTTAAGAGCCAGTGCCTCCTCTACAAGCTATTCTGTACATCTTCAAGATGTTTAACTAAATTCCGGATCAGTAACAGATTGCAAATAAGATGGTTAGTCTTAAGAACCTGTGCATATACACTCCTTTAGCATCATCTCACATGCACTTGCCTGCTAATTGCGCCTTTCACTCTCTGGTGATAAATAATTAACATATAGTAGAGCAGTCAGTTTAAGGAATACTACACTCTTTGTAGAGTCTGACAGACTAGTGTAATTGAAACATCCCCTTGTACTTTTTATTTATTGGATTTAGGAATGAACATTATCAACTGCTAAGAACAACAAACTCTAGGAAGAGGTCTCTGATCTTGTGTTGCCAATTGTAATGATACTTTTTCAGCTCATGGTTCAAAAGGCTGGGACTAACACCGTTACCCTCAAAGACATATTTTCAGATTTTTAGTCAATGCTGCTCAAGAATTATTTTAACTGTCAGTACATCAATAGGGCAGTTTCACTTCAGATATGATTAAGTCATTTAAAGCTTTACACAGATTAATCTAGAACATCTAGTCTGCTCGTGCAATTGTGGGATTCTCGGTGATAACAGCCTAAATTTTGTGCCCAGACTACAATAAGAGAATGTTTTCCAGTTGTCTATGCGTTTTGTTAGATCAAAACAAAATCTTGTGTTAATTGCCAAGGTAAGTGCTAATAATTTTGGGGGGAAAACAAAAAGGTGAAGTCATCTGTTTATTTCTGAGAGAAAAGACTAACGAGAAAAAAGCTGACATCATATTGATGTGGGGACACATACTTCTCACAATATTGGGAGCTATGGATTATGCTCCAAATAGATATTTTGGAGTAAAACTTTGACTATGTAGGCATTTTTGATTCTAATTCTTCTACATTACAGAGTGAGAATGTTTGTTCTGGAAGCTCCTTTTCCTGTAGTTTTAGTATGCCTTCCAGAGAGTCAGTGAGAACAGAAAATAAGTGTCTTCATTTGAGATACTTTTTACCAGAAATTCTTCCTACAGCAATTACATTGCTTTCCACCTTACAATTGGATTCCAAAAACATTTCTTAAATTGAATGTTGAATAAATTTGAGCTTTTGTGAGCCAGATGGATCTAAATAGGCTCCGTGACTAGGAAACTGAGGGTACATCAGTATTGTTTCTGGTTTGGGCACATATGCATAACAGCATGCTGCTACATATGGACATGCGCAAGAAATACATATCTACTTTGGTCAAAGAGAGGAGGCATTCTGTATGTATTTTACAACTAAAAACCTACTGTAGTTCACTCACTGCAAGCAAGTTATTTAAGGTATGCTCACACTGTAACTATGGGTATTAAATTTAACACTCTTCCAGTTTTCCTATCTTTTCTCTACACACACAACATATGAAAGGCACTTTTAAAAAACATGTTTGTAATTATGTGTTTTGTGTTCTGTGGTTAAAGGACCTTTATACATTTCTCCTGATGAAATATTTGCTGCCTCCAATCACCTGGGGAACATTACCTTGATGAAGCCACTGAAATATGCTCCATCAGTCTCAAAGGGTTTCCCTAGCCTACTTTTCACCCCCTTCTTGCCAATTAAGCTGCCACATTATGTATGATAGTGAGGGTCACTTGTTTTTTCCAAGTGTTATTCTGAATTGGTGAAGATGACAGAAGCATAGTGGCCTAGTGAATAATTAGAATGGATCTTAGAGCCCCAAACCCCAATCCTACATTGCCACATGATAACTATTTTTTACCTCAGCTTTTCCTCTTCTAGCAGGGTGCATACATTTTTGTCAGGAAAAGTACTTTGGTATTCTGCACTGACTATCATGGATTTATATTAAAAAGTTACCAGATAAAAATCAACTAGAGGGGTTATGTTGAAAAATATAAAATTAGAAGGAAATAATATTTTTTGCAAGGCTTACTTCCACAGAGTAAAACATGTTGCTTTTGGATCATGCAACATTAATTACATTGTATTCAGCAACTACATATGATCCTTCAGGATTAGAATTTACATACATCAATTTATGGACAAGTTAAAATAAAAAAAATAACCCACTCCCTAATAGTTTACAATCAAGAAGTGTTACTCCATCATTCTAAAATAACATTCCCCACTGCAGTAAATGATACCTGATAACTTTTTAAATTATTATTATTTTTTTAATTATCAGAATTTCTGTACAGTGTGACCACTGAACAATCTTAGAATAACCACAGGAAGCACAGAAGTTAGTGGGAGCAGGATTTAATAGTGTCATGCAGCGACAAATATTTTCAATTGTAAAGAAGCCTTTCCAAGAGGAAGAAAGTTACCTGAAATGCTCAGGATTCATCCATCACATAGGACATCTAATGAGAGGGCTCAAAGGGAAAATTACTGACACCGGATGAAATTCTTAGTGAAAGAGCAGAGATGCCTCAGCTTGGATGGCTTCCCTCACGCAGCTCCTAACAATTTTTACTGCAGCAGTGATCGCCAGAAACAAAGGTGCAAATTGTACAGCAATGGGCAGCTGGGAGTGACCATCCTCTTTCCCTCCTTCCCTTCGTTTTTCACGTTGGGATAACGCCACATCTCATGACCAAAGCCCTTAGCTGCACCTTAATTCAGTCCAGGGTGAAAGTACTAGAATGTTTGTCACCTGGAATTTGCAAAATAAAAAATACAAAAAGACCAAGTCTTCAGATAATACTCAAGCAACTTCTAGTTATCTTTTCTCTTTTGAAATTCATCCATGCAAATGTACAATTTTCCCCAGCCTCACATTGTTCTTCCTTACACTCTTCCTTAACCACTACCCAGCAGCAAGATTTCCAGCTACAAGCAAATTGCTTCTTCTCAACTCCGCTGGAAACAGCATGATTCATTATGCGCAGAAGTGGATGGGAAGCACAGAGTGGATGCTCCAGACCACAAACCAAGGTTCTGGGCAGCTTACAGTTGAATCACAGCTTAGACTACAGGTCCATACCTGCTTCAAGATGCTGAGAGCCGCACTGACTCACCCAGCCTAAAATTGGCAGGAAAAAGGTCTTCTTGTTAGGTGTGCTACGCTAAGGCTATTTCATTCAGTGAGTTTTCCCTTTTCCCTAGAATATGAACATTTTTTGGATCAGCACCCTTCTGACCAAGCCATTTCAGAACTGCTTTCCATGCAGCGATTCACCCTCTCCACCTCAGATTGCATTTTGCAGTTTTGTTTTTGTTTCCCTCTCTTCTTAATACAATTTGATGAAATGAATGGCAGTAATACAAAAACTCAGTGCAGACAAAAAAAAAAAAACAACAAAACAAAACAACAACAACAACAAAAACCCACAAGAAATCCATGGCAGTATTCATATACTGGTCCTTTAAGATACTATGAAATGGCACAGTAAGGGCAGCAGGAAGCAGGTAACTTGGATATAATGTTTATTTTAGAGTTAGTGATAAATCACTGTGAGATAATAATGGGAGCATATGTCTCCAACAGCTTTTCAGAAAAGGTGTTCTATTCTAAGTGTAAACTAGTGGACCAAAGAGATAGTGAAGATTTATTTCCACTTCCCTGGCAGAAATAGATTTCTTCCCTTAGCATATTAATGACGATACATTAAAAATGTTTACAAAATACCATCACTTGAAATTATGGAACGAATGTAATTAAATTGCCTACAGGCCCTTAGGGCTGCGAACACCAGTTTAAGCATTAGTGAGACAGATTGCAAGCTAGGAGTCTGGTTGTTTCTCTCATGCTGGGGAGAAATGGAAATAGTATCACAGCTGAGAGCTCTACCACCGCACTAAATGTAGCACTGAAGTATGTCAGAGAGGAAAGCTCTCAGTGATAGCGAGAACCAACTGGAAATGCTGCCAACATGAGCAGCACTGCCAATTTGTATCTCTGACCAAGGTTATCCAGGAAAACGTTTACCATCATCTATTTTCCAAACAGCTTATGTTGTAGTTGCTTGGGTTAAACTGAAAACGGCCTTGCTTGAAAAGGAAATGTAACCAAGAGGGTAAAACTAAAAAGGATCTTTGTCTGAAATCCTCCCACACCTTCACTCTCCACCTTTGAGGGGGATTGTTCTCATCCATGTTAAAAGCACCACATGGCACCTAGCAGAACAGCTCACCTGGTGAAAGAGGGCACAAGCCCTACAGCCCTCTGCTTTAAGCTTCCACCACCTCCAGCTCTGCTGGGCCCCAAGCAGGATCTTCCACAAGATGCAAGCAACTGCTGCTGAGTGGGAAGGGGCAAAGCACCTACTTCAGGGCAGCATGGCATGCTGGACTTTTAACTGCTGGAGTGCCCCTTGGATCTAGAAGCCTGACCAAGAGCTCATGGCTCGTTTTCAGAATGAGTGACTGTCACTTGTAGGCTCAGAAGCTAAAAAACATGGAAACCAGGAGAGAGAAACTGTTTATACATGATATCTACTTCTGCATAATGTTGTTGATGGCATCTAAATTTTCTTTCAAATTTTACAGTATCCGTAATTAATGTGGCAGTTCTTATTTTCTTCAGCTCCCACCTAGAGCGTTCTGGGGAGTATCATTACAGAGAAAAGCTGTGAAGCACTGTTTGAGTCTATCTAAAAAAAAAAATATGGAAGTGTGAATGCATATGTTATTGCTTGCATGACCTCTGCTAGACATCTCTGCAGAACTGCATGTTGGGCAACATTTAGAGAATAACTTATTCATAAAAAACGAAGTTTTCTACAGAGATATTGAAGAACATGGCCTCACAGTTAAGACAAAGCCATCAAATTGAAACAAAGCAGCTCAGCAACAACACAAGTGACTCATTAAAGAAAAAGCTCTGCACAAGTAAACAAATTTCTGTTAATCATTTTTCATTTTTTACAGTGTGTGAACAACGCAGATTCCAAAGGTGTTAGCTACACATACAATTGGAGCCAAAAGATCTATGAGAAGGGCAGGACATGCCAGGAATAGGAGGCCTCAACTTGGAGCTTTGAGCATATCTATTGCGTACTTCTCAGTAAGTCAGTGCTTTTTTGTACTCATGTATAAACTGGGAAAAGTAACACTTACAAAGCTGTACTTCAGGACTATCTTGCTGCTTAAATAATTAATGCTCAAGCAGTGCTTTAAACAGGCTGCCTTTCCAAGGTTTTTCTAAAGAGAATTGTTCCATATTGCCTAAGAATTACCTTTCTGAAGCATCCAAAATTAATTCACATTTAATCTCTCTTTTTCCATCTATCTGCACATACAATAAAAGGTAATTTCAAAGCTGAATGTTTTTATGGCAGTAATCTCTGTTAAACTCCAACAGCAGTGATTCCTCCATTAAGCACTTGCCCCACTTCCTGGGAAGAGTCCACCCAATGGGAATGGGGTTCAGTGTAAACATTATGTGGGAATATAGTCAAAGTTTCTATAATAGAGCATGTGCACCAAAGTCCCTATGGCAATGATGCCTTATTCAGTTCAGGATAACACCAGGCAGAATGACATTGACTCACACAGCTAGCAGTGAGGCTAAAAGCTGACATGAAGCATTTCCTTGGTTCCCTGGAACTGTCCATCCAGTAAAACTGGAGTTTCATGTAAAAGGCACATAAGAAAGTATTATGAAATATAATGTAATGCAAAATTCCCTGACATGGTACATGCTGAAAAAAGTCAAGTTTACAGTTTCATCAACTCCCAGTTGCATACACTAATTTCAGGTGGTGAGCTGGGGGTCGGCCTCTTCTCTGGTGTCATTAGTGATAGAACTGGAGGCAATGGTTTCAAGCTGTGGCAGGGGAGACTCTGGCTGGACATTAGGAAATATTACTTCTCAGAAAGGGTGGTCAAGCACTGGAATGGGCTGCCCAGGGAGGTGGTGGAGTCACCGACCCTGGGGGTGTTCAAGGAATGATTGGATGATGTGTTGAGGGACATGGTTTAGTGGGAGATATTGGTGATAAGTGAACGGTTGGACTGGATGATCTTGTAGGTCTTTTCCAACCTTGGTGGTTCTATGATTGTCCACCAGGACAACAGAGCTCCCATCTGAAATTATGAGCATAGGACAGAAAAGCCAAACAGAAACATTAAAATATATATATACGACTGCATAATTAAGTCATTACAGTTTACATATTAGATACACTACTATGAAGACAAAAGCTGAATGCTTCACCAGGATCCACTGACTTAAAAGAGAATATAAAATGCTCTCCCAGAAGCCACACTACCAAGAGCCTTACCTAACACTGCTCTTCCTGGATCTATGGGGAAAACTTTTGGCATGGATCAGAGGATGAGTAGTGAAGACCAGAACATGCTGTTCAGGGCTACTTATCACCACTTTCCTGAAACATTTTTACACTTAATGACTCAAAATCTTTTGTATCAAGGGCAACCAGTTGGTATTCTAGTGAGAATGATCCCGAAAGGGCTCTTTTCAACTAATAGGGACACTTGCCACAGCACTCCAAGAGGGGTAGCTTCTACTTAATAATGAATATGTCAGCCTACAGCTACAGAAAAGGGAATGAGAGTAACACTAGTATTTAAGAGTTTTTTCACATAAATAGCAAAACTAAGGGGGGAAAAAGTCACTTTGCATTTTTATATGTTCAGTACTCTCCTTTAATCATTGTTTAAAGACTTCTAAAATTGCATGCTGCAAGATCACTTACTGTTAATAATAGCACTGCTTTGATTTTCTGTGTTACAGCATCAGCACCTTGAAGTTGTACAGTTTTTAAGAAGATATATTAAGGTCAGTTCCTGTTTCTTGATATAGCTAGCCTCTGCAAGTTGATAGCAAGCTTTAAAAAATGAATAATATTCTAATGTATTCTTAAAATAATATTAGATTATTTAGGCAGTTAAAAAAACAAAAACACCCTTACCAGTCTTAGTCCTCGGTACATAAAATGTTCTCAGACTTCTCCATGTATGTTACAAAGACACTTAAAAGCACTTCCCAGGATCCTTGGAAGAATGTATTCTCTTTTCTGTATGCTCAGCACTACAGAAATTGAGCAAGAAAAAAACTACTTCACACTTTCAAAGCACTACTATTTCACTTTAATAGGAGGACCCAGCCCTCTGACCAGCTTCTCTTATATAAGATTTTAGGACTGCTGTTCCTCATTTAGCATTATTTCAAGGACTAAATGAAGGTGCTAGGTGAAGTCAGGTGCACTTAACTTAACTTCTAATTAACTTAACTTCTAATTAACAGGGCTTCTTCCACGCCCAGGTTTTACTTCCATCAAACTAATACAAAATGCTAATGCATTAGGTTCCATAGAATGACTGCAAATTCTTCTGTCTGTTAAAAGCATGTGTCAAATTTAGGTGTTATATTCTGATGCTAATTGGAGTGAAAACAGAATATTCAGTAAGTCCTAGCCTTCCTGCTTTATACTGGCAGAGTGATTCAACTGACTGGGACAGAAAAAAACTTAAAAACTGTGGCCTCTGGGCCAGGCCTTGAGCAGGTCCAGAAAGAAAGTAGCTTAGCTACTCCAAAAAATGAAAACCAATCTTCTTCCAGCAATAAAAATGGAGTTTATTTCAGATCAAATAGCTTTACATTTAGGGTCAGACCCTTCTGAATGAAGTTGGGACACTCAGGGTGCAAGCACTGGAGCATGCGCTTCCTTGTAGTGACTCATTTCCTCTAATTCATGTTTCCCAGGTCTTAGTGATTCAGCCAAGGCAGTTCTAGCATTTCAAGACTCAGCCCTAAAGCCACGTGTGGTATCTAAGGTGGGTCAGCTTTGGAAGTCATTCCCCTCATCTCCATGTACTTGGACATATTTGGCCATCTCTTCTCCCCTCCAAGCATGGTCAGCGAGAGGGTCTGGTCTGGCTGCACTATGCTCCTTAGAGCTCTGTGCACCTTTGCTGTTCTGAGCATCCTTTGTCCTGCTTTGACTGTCATGCATGTTTGTTCTCAGGAGTACCAGAAGTTGGACATTATCTCTACCAAATGAAATGTGTACACACCAGACAATATTTCCCTCCCGTAAAGGATGTAAATTTGCTATTTGGAGTACATCCACAGCAGTAGAAAACAGTTCATCCTAGTATAAGCTCTCAATGGTAGAGGATGCATTTCCAAAAAAAAATTTCATTCTTGCATGCCAACAAGGAAACCTAACTTCATCTCTAGAGATAATTTTATCTACCAGTTTATAGGATTAAAAAAGTGGAGAAAGAACTTCCTCTTCCATTTTGTGACCTTAAAATGAAAAATATTGCCAGGGAGAAGTACCAGAGTACTTAAAAACAGTCCACAGATCTTTGCAGGTCAACTGGAAAAGCTATTTTGAAAATAAAATGATTTACAACAGCATAAAATGTACCCTATTTTGAGTGAGTGACATGAAGTTATGGCACATCTATATCATGCTTTGGAGACTCTGTAGAGAGGTGTGTGAAAGCAGACTTGTATATTTTCCGAACATTTGGATATCTAGTTTTGATCACTGCTGTACCTTTTCTCATTCTATGTTCCAGTGCTCCTTTGAGGCTACTCATGTACCATACTGGCTTCAAGTGGTACATCTGTTCCTTCATTATGCTCTGCTCAGGTCTTTAAATACCTGGAGCAAACCCCAGACTCCAGATTTACCTATTTTAATATAGCTAAACTATCTCTTCTCTACTTGGCAGTCACTGTTATTGCACAGACTTTGTAGTTGAAGGTCATAAATTTTTCTTTGTGCCCAATAAATGCACTCTTTCAATAGGTTAATGCTTGTGTGCTGCAATTATTTCAAACAGGTGGGCACTCTGACACTCGCCATTAGCCAGTCTGCAACACACAAATGTATTGATCAAGTCAAAGATGCACTTCTGACTTGTGCTAATCAATGTATCAGTTCTCCAAGGGTTTTTACAGTGTAATGAGCAGGAAATATAAACACCACTGCTAAGTTTCTCTCTCTTCGGGGAGCAACTGAGTGCACTTATAGAAGAGCTGATGTACTGATTCACAGCAAAATAAAATGACATCTCCAAATAAAATTTTAATCTTAAGTATGTAGGTAAAGTTTTGAAGAAGACTGATATGTAAATTTGCAAAGTTTGCAGAATTACAGAGCATAATTTACAGCTGTGGAGCTAATGTGCAATGGTACATTTTGTTGGAAGTTTTCCAGAGTTAATCAGAGCTCAACATGGCTTCAGACCCACTAAGGAAGCCAAATGATGCAATAGGAAAAAACAAAAAAAATCAGGAATTAGTAGTTTCAAGCAATAGCCATTCATATTTATAAGTCCAACACTGTTTGCAAATACTAGCAAAGCCATTCTCTGCACGCAGTCACTGAAGTGCAGCTTGCAGAAGGATTGCATTATAAACATAGTGCATTCACATTTAGAGTTAAGGTTGGGGATCTTTTTTTCACATTAAATTTGTTGAGCCATTCTCCACTGGATCTTTCATTAAATATTATCTCCAGTCAGCTATGTCATTCTCTACCTTCAGTAAAGTTCTGTGTTGTCTCTGATAAGGTGGCAGGTAGAGGGCATTGATAAGCTACAGTTAGGATTCTGGGTCAGTACAAATCATTGTTGACCTCAGGGAGGTCACAAGGAGTGTCTGAAATTACCTGAGAATTAGGCAACGCAGAAAAAATGATGCAGAGATAAAAAGTCCTCCAAAACCTCTTGCTTACGGTGTGCCAATTAACCCGGACTAGATGACAAAAAAATATATTGTTATCAATCCCTTCGGTATTTACTGTATTCCCATAGTTACATCCATCTTATAATGACAGGATGGGGAGCCTATAATTCTCTTTTTCTTCCGGATATCAAAGTACGTATGCCAAATCTGACTAATAAGCTCTTACATGTCTTTAAGCCCAAAATACCTGAATCAGGCATCTTTAGATACAGGAATCCTTATTTTGCGTAAATCTACAGCTAAATGCTGTCACCAGCTGACCCATTTCTCATTGCCCACTCAATTTCATGAACAAAACTCCTTCTGAGAGGCACAAATGGAACCTAGGAATTCTTAATCC
This sequence comes from Alectoris magna, assembly GCA_030625065.1. NCBI lineage: Eukaryota > Metazoa > Chordata > Aves > Galliformes > Phasianidae > Alectoris > Alectoris magna. The sequence goes on from CM060567.1 coordinate 17,055,337, forward strand.
CAACATTCAATGTGTAATCCACTGGCACAGCGTGAGTCGTATCTTTTAATGGCCAGCGTACATAGATACAAGTGTACAACAGCAAGCAGCTAATGGGTTTACTCTTTTAATGGAGGAAGTCCTGGCTGCTAATCTGAAGGCCCTGGGTTCAAGCCCTACTGATGACCCAACTTAAATTGTTGTTTTATTAGGTAAAGACTTAAATATGATTGATATAATTTAAGCTATTTAATCTTCCATTGTAGAATGATTAAGATTGATCCATCTGTTCTATAATCAAAGATTAATAAAGTTATGAAGCTAATAGTATAACAAGTGTTTTTGCTAATCCCAAATTGTTGGGATAGTTCTCATCTGGAAGCAGTGAGGGACACAGCAGGAGGAACAGTCCATCTCTATTAGGAGTGATTAGTACAACTTCAAGCTATAATTACTAGGATACATTTACACAGGAGACTGCTACCCAGCCATTAAGTATCCTTAAGAGGATGATCTTTTGTACCAAAAGGTCCAGCAGTTTTTCTGGCAGTTGAGAAGTTTATCTCCACTGAGTGCCTGAAGGGTGACTCAGTGTTTCAGATGAACAGCAACTTTTTTTTCCCCCAAATTGCTTGGCAATTAAAAAAAAAAAAAAAAAAAAGGCTTCTAATTAGCCCTTTACATTTTAGATTGGCCTGAAATGCTCTTTTTCATTTAGCATCAATCTTTAAACGGAATGGCCTTTTCTCTATTTCTCTGCCATATGCAAAGCCATTATCATATACCATTTTCAGCATTATTAATACCAGGTTAACCAAGTCTTGTGTTCCTGGAGTGTGCCCATATTCTGAAATACAGTGAGGTGCCAACACCAAGAGCTGGCCCCAACTGTTTACCTCCATCCCAGATCTGTAGCACAGGTGGCTGAAAGTTGTATAAGGCAGCTGATTAAGGGATGACTTTCACTTCATCTGAGGTTTCTGACGAAATTCCAGTTAGTAGCCAGAATTCAACGTAACACTTATTTTTAATATACTTCAAGCTTGCATCTTTTCCACCCCCCAAATTATTCCTATATAATATTCCAGTCCAATTCCAAATCAGCAATCCCTTCCAAATTTGCTTCAGCCGCAGAGTTCATTAACACACCTGCTTTCTGGCAAGGTCATCATGAAAACATTGTTTCAGCTCCTCAGATATCCTCAGGCTTTTACCAATACCATCTTTCCAATAACTTCCCCATTCACCTCACCTAATTATCTCCTGTTTAGCCAGCTTCTTGCTCATCTTATCATCCTTTTCCAATACAATATTAACTAACATCTATGTGAGGCACCATACCAAATCCTTAACTGAGGTGTGCGTTCCAGACATTATACTCACAATCTCACACAACTTTTCAGGCATTCTCAACTTTTCTTTAGGCTCTGAAGTACTTCTTGTGCACCACTTTCTGGAATTTCTACCTGCCATCTGCTCCTTGATGCTTTCTCCTACTTCTATGACTATGCTTTATTCTCCTAAACCTTCATTTAAAAAAACAAACAAACAACCAAACTCCGACAAGCTCTCCCTTAGTTTCAACGTGGATGCTTACCTGTAGTTTGCACAGTGGGAGCTGCTCTGGCAGCTTTTTCTAAGGGTTTGTGATTGCGTGGAAGTCTTGGTTTCAATTTCAGTTTCAATAAAAGTACATTTGTAGTTATTGAGGCAGAGAAGCACGAGAGCACAACAGATGCTGAATCATCTGACAGAAAAAAAAAAGGGAGAAGAAAGGAAGGAAATACTGTTTCTTCGAAATTCTGAAAATTCTTAGAGCATTTCTCAAATAGGACTGCTCAAGGTAGAACTGTGCAAGTAAGGAAGGAATAAGGTTATAAATTAAGACAGGAAATGAGGAAACATGAAGTATAAATTTCAAATATAGAGTCACCTAACAACTTCTTGAGTGTTTTTCCAAGCTCGCTGCCTTCTGATAACTTAAACGCACTCCATTTCAACTTCTTACTCAATTTTCTTGAGAAAGAACTGAACAGAAACCAACCCAGAACTATAGTTTGTTTTGACATCTTATTTACTCAGCATGTGGTAACTTTCAAAGATAAAATATTGCTTTTGTATTTCCTTCTGAATCACAAGCTTTGTGTTTTCCCCACTTACCTCCTTTCCTGGCTGCAAGCTGCATCCATTTCTGCCGAAAAATAGTTTATCTCATGAGCAAAAATAAACACTCATGTCTATGCCTACAAAGAGAAATCAAGTGGAGATAGTTCCTGTTCTTTTTCACCAATCACAGAATGATCAAATGGGCATTCATTTTATCACAAATTCAATCATATTTAGAATTCTGCAAATATCTTACTTTACATTTTAACTGACTTATTCTGTTAAATGACTTAATCTGTTACTCTGGTAACAGTTTTTGTTTGTTTATATCTGAAAAGCATTCCTAAATTGCACGGATTCTGACATAACCATTACAGTTAAGCCTTTTTTTTTTATGGGCACATAAATCCAGATAGGTTTAATTTAAGCAGAATGTCTGGCACTTTCTCAGGCATCACAATAAATAGCCGGTGAGTCTCTTGTGGTATCATGCAAGTGCTCACGGATCTACATGTGCATCTAAGAAATAAATGCTTGTGGGTCAAAATAGATACAATACAAAGTATGGAACGATAAGTTTCAGATTAAATAGAGATGTCTCTGTGGTACAGTGTTTCTCTACTACTTTGACTGCAATAGAGAGAAAAACACTGATAAATAGTAAAAGGTACTACAGAAAAATTCGCAGAAAACTGCACATCCTTCCTGCTCCTCCTTTGGAACCTGCAGCCTGCTACTAAGTCCATCTAAGAGATCTGCCATAAATTGTCTCTGAACTCAGATTTTACTGTTGTAGGAAACCTAAGATTTGTATCAGGGTATGGGGTGCATCCCACATACTGTATTACCAGCACTGACCTTCTCCAGACATGTCATCTATTTGCCTGAGTATTAAAATCATGAAGTGTTCAAGTGTTCCCTGGATCTCTCCGCACAGACTTACAGTTGGGATTACGGTCTTAATCCAGCAGAAGCGGAGCAGTCCCATCAGTCCCATCACCACAACTGTATTTGGACAGAATGAGATTGAGGACTTTTGTTTCAGCCACCCCATTAAAAAAATGGAAATAAATGAAGCAGTTTATTCTGCAGAGGTTTCTTCATGGGCCCTGGGGTGAGTGCTACACTGCCAGCCATGGCCACCCAGAAGTCCTTGTGTTCTTCAGCCAGAAATATCAAGGCTGAGCTGCAGCACGAAAGCACGAAAGCCCAGCCCAATGGCTGAGAGTCAGACAAGGTGGCAATTTAATGCAGGTTATAAAAAGCCAACTGGTAATCTACAATGCCTATCTGCTGCCAAGGCACTGAATGCCTCCTAAAGACCAAATCACGCTTCTAACTGTGACCAGAATCATTCAGTTTGTTGTGAACTTTAGTTTCATAGAATAGGTGATGGTAGATACTGGAGTTTTAAATCTATTTTCGTTTCTGTATTCTGTCTTTCAGTGGAAGGACTTTCCATGGCAGTACATTACAACATAGGAAGTAAAAATAGTTTATCATCACAGCTGCATAAAGATATAGTCAGAGCCACTCTGAGCAGAAAAATTGCTAGTCAGCTCAGATTATAAAAACTAAATATTGGATTGAAACACCAAATACTTTGCAGAGTTTTTGCTTTCTTTCACAAAAGAGATTAACTGCATTCAAGGTGGGCTCACAGACAGGTTATTCTAAATTGGACCAAAAATCATCAGCCACCTACAGTCTGAATTTGACCCCATTATATTAAACAAAGAGCCCTCAGAAATAATTGAGCTGGGAGCTGCAGAACAGCCTAAACCCCTGCTGGCTGACAGTGTCCAGCAGAGAACAAATGAACCCACTACTAATGGTAGTCAACAGCTTCTTCAGAGGATTGAACTTATCAACCTCTGAAGAAAAAACCATGTTCTGTATGGTCTTTAGGCAACTGACATGATGTAGAAATGTGGACATATTCTGAGCTACCACAGCTGCTCTGAAATCAAAAGATCAGTGAAAATTTAGATCACGACCTTGCCATCTTGCCACCTTCATGAAAAGCCAGCCCCAGTATCTTTCAGCACATAGGGTCCTGCTTACTCATGCACTGGAGATGGGGGACCCTGGTGAGCTAGCAACCCAGCAGAAAGCCCTGCACTAGGCTCTGAATTTGTCCTCCAGCGATGGCCATTGTCAGAACAGATGAGGTGGGATCTGTTTTTTTCCGCTTTTCCCTTTTTAACATAGAGGAGTTTTAAGTGCCTCCTGCTCTAGAATAAATTGTGCAGGTCTGCTGCCATGTAGTCTGCAGGTATAATAAGGAGTGCTGTGAATGTGCAGGCACAAAAGCTTGATGACTTTCTGGCAGTGGTCACTGCTATCAGCTAGAGTTGTGACATTCATACCACAAGTTAATGGAATAAAAACAAGCTTCCTACCTAAATTAGTTGGGACAGGGAGCCCAGCTGCTACTCAGTAAGAGAGAATTAAACAAGGCCTGCCCCACTTAGACTCTACAGCATGTGGTGATTTCTCTCTGAACATGGCATCTTCGGAAATGCAGAAGCCTCTGCTACTCCTCCAGCCCTGAGCTGTGGGGCCTGTCCCTGAGAGATGTTGGAAGGGGTGGGCAGCACAGAGACCTCTCTGAAAAAGCCAGCTGCATGTGCTGGAGGAGCCTTGTTCTTGTGAGAAACTCTTTTTTGTATTTAAGTGCTAAGGTGAAATTTTTTCCTTGACAAATTGATCAGTTAAGCCCTCCTCATGTTCTTCCCAGTGGCCTTCTGAGCACAGGAGCTCGTGGTTCAGCCCTGCGCTCCCTCACAGCCTGGTACACAGACAGTCTATCATCGACACTGCACACGTATGGCGCACCGATAATTCTGGTACCACGTAGCGGGTCATTCTGATTAGGGCTCTTTTGCCATACACTGTGTTTTGTCTTTTTTTCTGCAACTGGCTGGGGGGATCTCAGAATTAATTAAATCTCTTGATGTACCAAGACAGCTTGTGGAGTAAATGGTATGATATTAGAGACACTGAACTTGTTCGTTTCATTTCCTCCCTGTAACCTGAGCTCCAATTTAGTGCTGTATCTTCTACCCTCTTGAAGATTAATTACGGCACCAGTTAGCAAGTCAGCTCACCTGCTTTCAGCTGTGAAGAGTGTAAGTCAGGAGAAATGTAACTCAGGTACTGCTTAGGCTTTGTACATGACCACTGAACATTCTGTGGAAGATTTAGCAGTTAAGTACATTTAGCACTACAGCACTCCTTACTTACAACCACCGCGAGGCTGCAGAAGCTGGTCATGGCATGGGTAAGGCACTATGACTGACATTTAAATTCTGCTTTCAGTGTTCCCAACTTCACTCCCAACATCTGAGGAGTCTGGGGGCACTGCAGTGCCCTGGTGACTTGGCCAAGGGTGCACAAGCGTCTCTGAACCCTGCACAAGAATACCAAGGCATCCTGTTGGCAAACAACTCTGCTCCAAATGCTATAGTTACTTGAATAGGGCCAGTACACAGAGAACTTAGAGAGATTCCATGTGATGGTGCAAGACAAGCAGCTGGCAGTGGGTCCGTGTGCAAGAAATACAGCTCTGGCAGAGAGAGGAAGCACAAGCAGAGAACATAATGAGCTAGAGTCTTTGGAGAACCAAGTGGGATAGACATACTCTTCCATTTTGAAATGACATGTTCAGGGAGGTGTAGTTTGTGCACTGGAGAGTGACTTCTTTGAAACGTTATCAACTAGAAGAATACTAATTTTAATTTCTCAGACACTGAACCAAGCTTATTTAGCCATGGAAATCAGCTCTATTCATTCCCATCCACTTTCTGAGGTCCATGGTTGGTGTAGGTGTACCCCAAAACACAGCTCAGGTTTAAGAAAATCTTGGTTAAGTCCAGCAAAACCAAGTGCAAGCCACAAACAGAATGGTTCAAGTTCTGCTGTGTGGAGCCCAGGCAAACCTAGATCTGCACCACGGCTTCCCCAGTGGTCAGTTCCTTGCTCTCAAGAACGCAGACAGCTCTGCAGGCAGTCGCTCCTTGCAACCTTGGTGCTGGATCACATATAGCACAGAACTGCAACTCTGTACCTTGACAGGAATATGGTGACACTTGTTTTACACATGAAACACTTCACTATGATCACTGCAGTTCTTAGCGTTACTGTTAATTTTGTCATTAGTTTTGCAGTTCCCACTGACTGCGATCTCCTGCTTAATAGCATCAACATTCCCACCTTTGGTTTCTGAATTACGACCCTTACACAGCCTTTTCACCACAAAGACATCAGAAGTTTCTTCCCAGACTACCTCATCCTAGGAAGGCCATAGGTGGCTTCTTAGGGCTAAAGTTTTTTTCCAATATCTGTTCTACAGTCCAACCTCTACACTATTTCACCTCATAGCTCCTGAAGAACTGCTTACAGCACCACCAAGACACCAAAGCAGTTGCCTCCAGGAATACTGTGAAGACTGGAATTTGTTTTCTCAAGTTTCTTTTAGGTTCCTTCAGTTATACACCCTAGAAAGTCATCCAAGCAGAAGCATTGCTGTCTGCTTTAGCAGGGCACCAGGTTGCCTGTTACAGACAACATGCAACAAGTCTTGCATTAATTCAGACGTCCATCCCTTATCTTGACATCTGAAAATGGCACCTTCTGGCAGCTTCCCCTTTGGTATTGTCTTTCTTTTAAGGATGATATATAGTAGCAATTTTGCTTTATCTGCTAAGACCACCAGCAAAGTGGCAATCCTGTTTTTTCATTGACAGTGTTTTTGATAAGTGATTTGGGCTTTTTTTATTGCACGGTAATATTATGTCTGAAAAACCCAATGCATGTCTGAAGAAAAATAGGGATCCTTGATTTGTGTTGCTTGTGTGCATTAGTAAGCATCTGTGAATTTTATATATTGATTCATGGTTTTGAAATTCAACTATTATTTTTTTCATATGGTTAAAGCAGGGTTTATCTCTGTGCTGTCACACATTAACATCTTATATTTGAGTTGTGCATCATTTATTCATGCCAACAGATTGAGTTTGACTTTCAGAAGAAATTTTTAATTGTGATGGAAACCCTGAAAAGCAGCCCATTCTAAAACTAGCAGTATTTTTTTCTTAGAGATTTCCTGTGCTGAACAACCCAGTTTGAATTCTACTCTTAATAGAATATATACATATTCTTTCTTTCTTTCTATAAAACCTATGAAAATACTGTCTCAAATCTACTAAGAAGTTTTTATATTTCTCAGACAGACTCATGAGGTTTCCAAATCATCTTCAAAAGGTGGTAATCTACTACCTAAGGTATTTGTTCTCAAAGGTAATTGAGATGTTTTAGAGAATAGGGAGGAAATTATGTAATATATTATTTATAAATCAGTGAAATAAGCAGTGATAGGAGTGATAAGCAGTGAAAGGAGTTTGCTCTGCCCCTGGCTCTGAGAGACCCAGCTGCTCTGGCTGCTTTTAGTTGCCATCCTGAAGAGGAGGAGCAGGAGAGCAGCAGATCTCAGAGCTTCCCCTCCCCGGGGTGAGTGGTGGAGGCTAATTAGGCAGTCTCTGATGCAGGGTTATAGTAGAGTAGCTAAGGTAGATGCTTGTCATTGCTTACCGTCTTAATAATGCACCTTCTTATTGCATCTTTCCTAACATCTCTCCATTACTGTACTTCTATGCTTTCAGATGAAGAAAAAAGACTAGCAGCCCTGCCATGTAAAATATCTCCTAATGATAAAACTGATGAAGTATTTTATTTTCCCAGTGCAGGTGTCTCTATGACTAGATACAAGGTCTGTTTTCCTTCACAGTGCTAAAAGAGGAGACTCACAGGTATTTCCCTTTAAATTATGTAGCACAGTTCAGAAGATGGAAACACAAATATCTGTTTACAAGACCTGTCTTCTGGTGATCAGTACAGCTTGTGCAAGCTTTCTGATGTGAGCAAATTAGTGGGCAAAAATGCAGGAGTCCATAGCTTGTTTGAATTACAGGTGTTGGTAACTCTCAAGCTTGCACCATGTGGAGGTCATCCATCTGACTCTTGCCAGAGACACATACTTCATGCATTTACATGAAAAGTAATGCTCAACATGCAGTAGAAGAATGGAGTTGTACCATGCTCTGTGAAGCTTTGTGAATGCAGCAGTCGTCAAAATAAAGTGGTGCAGGACCCTGCTTTTGTCTTTTGTACTTCATGAGTTTCCTCCCACCAAGCTCCAAGCCTGTCCAGGTCTCTGAACCGCAGAAGAGCCTTCTGGTGTGGCAGTCACTCCTCCCAGCTTTGTGTCACCAGCAAACTTGTTGAGTGTGCACTCTGCCCTTCCATCCTGGTCACCAACAAATATGTTAAACAACGCTGATCCTAATCCAGTACTGACCCCTGGGCAACACCACTAGCTGCAGGCCTCCAACTTGACTGTGCTTCTGATCAGAACACTCTGAGCTCTGTCGTCAGTTAGTTGAAAAAGATAAGTGATATTCCTCAATGGGCCGGTGCCAGCAGCAACTACCAACACCATAAGCAGCTGACAGCCTTACCCACCCCACACCGCTTGTTGATCTGTCTGCGCTGTTGCTGATACAAAGTGAAAGCAGCTGTAACACTGCTGACAAAGTCATCATAAAAGTGTTGCAAAAAGTATTGTTCCTTGTAAGTGGATCAGAGAGAACCTGTGAATTTTAAAATTCAGGAAATATTCTTTCTGAGTATAAATATGATGGTAAATTCTGATAAATTTAAGGGTTTTTTTTAAAGAATCTTTTACCTCTCATCCTCATATGTTATGCAGCACGTTATCTCCTTTTGGTCTGCAGAGTTCCTCTTGAGATGATCCAGGGAAGGTGTTTTTATTTCTTCCTGTTTACTAAGGGCTGAAAAACACACACAAATCACACCCCACAAATGCATCCATACTCCTCCCCAGCTTAACAGCTCCTTTGCTTCTTGGTTGGGAGCAAAGTTAACCCAGGATATTTTCCTCCTCAGGCTAAATGGATTGATAGTTTCATACAAGGGTCTTGTCTGATGTTTGTTACATCGATACAACAAACATTAATAGAGGGAACAGTAGTTAAAAGGGTGAAAGTAGAAATCTGTTTAGTCACCACACGCTTAGGTGATATTTCATAGAGCCATAGAATCATGAAGGTTGGAAAAGACTGCTAAGATCATCTAGTCCAACCATCAACCCATGGCCACCATGCCCACTAACCCACGTTCCCAAGTGCCATATCTACTCTCTTCTTGAACACCTCCAGGGACGGTGACTCCACCACCTGCCTGGGCCACCTGCTCCAATACCTCACCACTCATTCTGAGAAGAAATGTTTCCTAATATTGAAACTGAACCTCCCCTGGCGCAACTTCAGGCCTTTCCTTCTCATCTAATCACTGTTACCTGAGAGAAGAGGCAAATCCCCACCTCGCCACAGCAATTTTCAGGGAGTTGTAGAGAGCAAAGAGGTTTCCTTTGAGCTTCCTCTTCTCCAGACTGAACAATTCCAGTTCCCTCATCTGCTCCTCATAAAACTTGTGCTCCAGACCCTTCACCAGCTTTCATGAAAGAAGCCGAACAAAAACATTTTATGAGTGTGATTTTCACTTTCCAAATGATCTTTGATGAAGAACTGTACAAATATGCCATCTTGAATGTCCTGTTTTAGTATGTCCCTCAAATTTTATAACTTATCAAAGTAATAAAAAACATTATTAATGATATATCATAGCAAAAATAATTGCAAAAGCTAGTATGTTAGTATAATAAGCAGCTGAAAGGAAAATAGAAGTGTTGAAGATTCTAGTGGACATGGTAGGAATGGGTCGATGGTCGGACTAGATGATGTTAGTGGTCTCTTCCAGCCTTAGTGATTGTATGATTCTATGATACTAGTAGGAGCAACTCTGCCAGAAAAATAATTTTTATTTTTTTTTATTTATTTATTTATTTATTGTCTTTCTGACTTTTCAGTCCAGTAAAGAATAAAATGTCTGAATTTTCCATGGAATGGAAATTCTTGCTGCCTACTCACACTTTAAACAGATTCACCTCTCTGTTAGGAAAGTGGCTTCTGATTTTTCTGTTTAAAATGCTTATTTCACATCTCTTACAGCTGATAACAATTAGAAGGTAACTGCATTAGGCATTAGCACACCTGCCTTTTTGGGAAATTTGTGTTTTGATGTGGATCCAATCTCTGCTTGTGGTTAGTGTATTGGCAAATACAGCTGTATTGTAATGATGAACATCAAGATAGATTATCCTGGAAACTGCAGCAGCAATGACTTCAGTTTAGTTAGAGAAGTGAGGTGCTCAAGTACAGGCATCAGCCAAGGCTGAGGTCAGGCATCCATCCCTACCAGGTCTGATCCAAGCAGTATGCCCAATGGAATCCTGGCCCCTGATGTCAACGAGAATGCAGATTTACTGATGGTGCAAAATGCCCCCAAACCATCTCATATGACGAAAGCAGAGCCTAGTAGTGAAATACAGAGGGAATACTGCTGAGAATAGCAGATGATGTGAGCTGGGTGGGAATCCCAGCCCAGTCCTGGCAGTCACCCAGCACTGCTCTGGAAATCTGGAACCACTCTCTGGTTACACCCTGCAGAGTGTGGGGCCGCCCAGCCCTGCAGGCCCATTCCCAGGCATCCCATGCTCAGATTCATCTGCGCACAGGAGGCTGTGCCAGCTGTGGAGTGGGTTTTACCATCAGAATGGTGGTGCAGCTGTTCAGGAGCATGGGAGCCAGGACATGCCAGGGGCGATGCTGGAAAACCACTTGTGTTTCCATAAGGGGCTGACAACATGCTTGGCACAATGGGGCTTTGCCTGCCCTTTGAGTGACTGAGCATATTTTGCATGCTTTGCCCCACTGACAACACTTGGAGCAATTAACTCTCATTGTGGCTCACAGGTATGGTGGGAAAAGCTCCTGAGCACCTTTCCTCCCACAGACAGATACAGCCCCCTCCCACTTCGGCAATGCAGAGGAGGGCTGTTTTATTATAGCTCTGTCACTTCACACAGTCCAGTTTTATTTCAATAATAAAAACATAGAAATATAATTAGCATCTTTGTTTTGAGGCGCCGAGTTCTTAAATTGCCATGTGTGACAACAGTTATGGCAGCGAAATCGTTAAAATCATGTAAATGCTTAAACCGCGTAGGCCTGGGAGATTATAGTTTCATTAGAGAAAAGGCTATAAAGTTAGACCTAGGTAATTACCTTTCCCATTAATGCTAGAAAATTCTTTGCTCCACTGAGAAGTGATTGTGGTGCATCATGCCTTCTGTGCTTTTACATCCGAGCGGCAGGAGCCTTTATTTCATCAGCACAAACTGCAAGGAACCAGCGGCAGCCTTCCAGGTGTACTTTGCAAATTGGGGTTTAAATGTGGAACACATCAAATTAAAATTCAATATTAATTATTTTGTCTTGCTAGGAGCCCGAGTAGTTTAAAGCAGCAAGGGTAATTGTCTAACTCATTGTATGTGTCTACAGCGAACTTAATCATTATGTCAGCTTCCTAATAAAAGGTTATTATAGAAACAAAGATCCCAATTTTACATATGGTAGGCAAGGGAGAATTCGAAGAGCTAGTCTCCAAGGTAGACTTGAGGTTCTTGACAAATGATGCCCATGCTGTGATCAGATACTTAACAAGAAATCTCGTTATTAACTAGGCCTGTACAGATAATTAGCACTTGAGCTTCAAATTTTAAATCTGGCTTGAGATGTATAATTTATCAAAAGCCCTAGCTCGCTGTCAAAGTCCCATAATAAGGCAGCGTTATTGATGAATTGAGATTAAGAGCAGATTGAAGAGAAAATTAGGCCACTGGTTAGTCCGAAAGGTCTGATTTCAATATTTGCAGTACTAATTTGGTATTATTTTGGTAAATGGACGAGATCCCCAAGTGCTGTGCGGTATAAAACAATAAACCGTGTGTCGTTATTCTAACAAAAAAAGTATTGTTTGCCGGATGTTGAATTTTGCAGCACCAGCAGCCTGCTTAATAAGCTTCTTTACAGGATAAGCGTACCTGTTTTTATTGCATTAATTTATTACAGCACATAGAGAGCGCTGGGCTTTTAAGCAGGGTTGGAAAACGTACCTTCTTTACATTAAAAATTATATCACATTAGGCTAATTATGACAGAGTGTGCCAAGCCCTAATTTAGCCGTTCCATTTATATCCGCGAATTGTCTTTCAAGCATTCTTTACCCCGGAATGCAGATAAGTACCATTTATGTATTCAAGCTACATAAAAAGCCCAATCTTGTTTTAATGATCGCCAGTAGCACTTCATTGCGAGTGGCTCCAAGGAAAATGAAAGAGTTACTGTATGCAATCTATCTACAGTAAACCGCAGCTGCAGAGGTGTGAGATACACAATCACGGCCCTTAGCAAGCTTGATCTTTTTGATACGCGTCATAAAACGTCACTTAGGGCAATATCTGATTTCCAGAATTACGGGAGGCCATACGTAAGGTTGGGATGAGTTCTGTTTATTTTGTTCGGGGTTTAATTCTCAGCCCAGGCGCACGGATCGTCCCAGAAAGGCACTCTGCTTTACCATGTATCACGTCTCACCTACAACAAGGGCAACCACAGATCGTTGTATGCATCCGATACGTCGCACCAATCTCCTCCAGCAAAATAATAACGCCAGTCGTCGCCGGCTTCCAGGAAACATTGCACTGAAATCCCCTGCATGACATTATTGGCAGCAGCTCCCTTCCTCTCAGTTTCCAGCTGTCCAATGGGGTGTGCCAAGTCACAGCAGGACCTGAGGAGTGTTTGTATTCAACTGTGGCACTGCACTTTATGGAGATTTGCTGTGTACGTTGTGCACTTGCAGACAAGTGGGATTTCCAGGCCCGGCGGGTCTCCCCGGTGCCGATGCCGAGGTGGTTTGATGCTGGGCAAATTGCTTTGGGCTGGGAGCTGGTGACAGAGCAGAATGCATTGCGTTAGCTTTTCTATCAATAACATCTGAACACCGACTTACAATGGGATTGCTTTCATGCTGGTCTTGTCCTTCTCCTAATTTTAATTTTAGGATTGATTGGATTTTGCAATCAGGAGTTTCTGGCGATGCTGGGAATCAAAGTCCTTTCCTCCTTTCTTATAAATAAGGTGCTATTAAAAATACAAGGAACAAGTTATAAACAACCTCAGCTGCTTTAACAAGCCACTGACTGATGTGTATTTGCACCGAATTGGAAAATATTTCATCTTTTTTTATATATACTTTATATTCACTTTAATATACACATATATGTAATCACAATAATTATTATATTATATAAAAATTATACACATATAATCACAAGCTTGAAATAATTAATTCTTCTAGATTTTACTCTGCCGTGCACAGCAAAGCAGCACTTTACAGGGCTGATGGAGTCCTGCAGGATGTTTAGTAGGTCTGTAAGCCATCCAGACAACAGGAGCACGCAACACTCAGCAGACCGAGAGCCAACTTGTACTTCTGTGGCAGTTTTCACTCAGGGACTTCCAGGTGTTACTCTGACCCTCTTTACTCTGAGTGTGCTTCTGCTGTGCATCAGCACAAGCTGGGGCCAGGAGACAGCTCTCCTCGAGTGTACGGTTACTTCATTGTAAGAGGAAGGAGCTCTCAGGGTCATTTAGGATAAAAGTAACCCATAAACTATATTCTAACTTTATTTAGAAACATAATTTAGGGTTTTTTTAATATATCTTCAAGTGACATTTTCAAGAGTGTTCAAAGATTTAAAAAAAAAAAAAAAATGTTTAGGTATTTCCAGATTCTGAGGGAAAAGGAGTACATCTACACCGAATAAGAGGGCTGTGTGTGTAATGCTGTGCCCTGAGCCCATTTGGAGCTCATCGGGTAATTGCTCACTGATAACTGGAGTGACCCAACACCTGCCTGGCAGTTCTTACACACGGGGCACTCCCACAGAGTGGAAGTGGAGCTGCTTGCACAGCGCATGTTTCTATGTTTGATTGCATTTGTATAAGAAGCAGAGAAACAATACATTACCTCCCACGAACCAATGTAGGAAATAACAGCTGCCTTACCGGAATTGCAAGCACGCAAGTAGAAATAAAGGAATTAATGAGTAAACAAATAAACATTCGTTAAGGCGCATCCAAGCGTCTTTCACTGCAGCCCGCCTCGCCTCTTGGACGTTTCCCCCCCCGCCCGCCGGGACAGCCGCCCGCTCCCTGCCATGCCGCCGGCCGCCGACAGGGGGCGCCCGCGTACCACGGAACCGCGCGCTCCGGGGCGCAGCCGGGCCGGGGGGCGCAGGGCCGGGCCGGAGCTCAGGGAGGCGGCCGGAGCCGCGTCTGTTCCGCTTTAGCCTTTGTCGGACCGCTGTGCTGGGAGCTCGGGTTTGGTCTTTTTCTGGGGAAAAAGAGGGAGAACGGGCGCCTGGGAGGGAGGGTTAGCTGTGGTCTGAGGCACAGTGCGCAGCCGAACTTCAATAAAATAGAAGTTTTGTGGTACAGAATGAGCTAAAATAATGCATGGCTTTTGCTTATCGTGTCGCTGCCTTATAGTTGCAGTTTGAACGGAACAGCTATTTCCAGGAGACCTCCTGCTTTTTGGGCCTTCAGTATTCCAGCAACAGAAGAATGCAGAGAACTCACTTTGTTGTAGGTGATTATAACTAATAGCACCAATCTGTTATACGAATGAAACCTTTGCAGTTCCCTAATTTCTAAAATGTACGTGGAGTTTGGCCTCACTCTCTCTCCTTTCTCCTTTCCTTTTCGTTCTTTATTTTTGTATCCTTTTAATTAAATGATTCGGGAAGATGACCGTCCGGAAAGCTCCGGGCATTTTCCAAGTGGCGAACAGCTCTATAGTGTGACAATGCACGGTGGTTGATGAGTTAGTTCTAGAGGCTTCTGAATTTTAATGATGTTGGAGATGATATTGTGTGTCCTTCAGCTTGTTAGAGTGACACCAGCACTCCATAAATCATAATACCTGTGTATTGTAAAATCAATACAAAAGTGCTATCTCAGCGCTAAACCTTAATAAGTTTTTCAGTGCTCTAACAGCTTAAACTTTGCTGTAATGCCATTGGACCCGTAGGTTAGGATCAGAGCATGCTTAATTTGTTTTGTAATAGAGACTTTTCTTTAATGAAGGACCGATTAGTAAAGCTTTGGTTGCCACTCTGGTGATCAGTTGGCAGAACAGCCTCCGCAATTAAACTCGTGTATCTCTGTCCTGAAGCAAAAAAGCAGGCTTAAACAGTCAATAAATGTTAATCCAGTCAGAACCTGTCTGTGCCTTTGAAGGCTGCTCATGAGGGGTTTTTCAAATCACATTTTTTTCATCTTGTTTTAAATATGGAGGTCCCCATAGAGCTGGGACGCAGAGTACAAGGCCTCCCACAGCTCCGTAATAAGGTCTGGCGTACTAACAGTGCTCCACACAGATCTGTCATCTGTGTGTCCCTCCTGTCCCTGTGCACCTATGTGTGCCTTTACTGGTCAGGAAAAAAGTAATAGCGGTGGTTTAAATTCCATGCATTTGGGAGAGTAAAAAGGCTGCTCTAAAATCTTCATACAAAACAGGTTACTATGGATGTGCAAGATTTTAATCATTTACAAGCATCCCCCCCCCAAAATTCTCCCCATTATTTTTTTTCTTTTTGGGATGAATCACAGGGGAGGAAGTTTACATTTGTACATAGACTGCAGAGCACGTGTGGGGAACAGGGAGCTGCCAAACAACTGTGCTGAAAACAAGCAAATAGGGAAGTTGAACCTTACCGAGGCTGTTGTTGCTCTCTGGGATAGGATAGGCTTCTCCCGAAACAGTGCCAGTTATTTGTCTAGTTCTGTTTTTCATTCTTGCCCGCTTGCTTTCTTTTCCTATGGAGAGGATAAAAAGGTGAGTGGATAACCAAAAGCAGAGGGCGAGTTAGCAGAAAGTTGGCTGGTAGAGCTGGGAGGGAGACATGGGTGAAAGAAAGAGGCAATTCCCCATCTTTAAATGCTTTTCATTTGGTGCAACACAGATGTTGCTACAAACTTCCGATCCTTCCATTTTTCCTGTTTTCCATCTATCCCTTCGGCTGCACACATAGCTGTGCACAAAGCATTAACATACATGGAAAGCACATTAAATTTAGCCTAATTGTAACTGGAACCTTCTTCTTGCTTTGTATATTTTACCTTTTGTTCATCGTTGGAAGACTGAGATCTTCAGATAATGAGATGAAGGGAGTTGTGTGAGTCACTGCGCTGGAAATGGCAATTCCATGTTAAAGAGAGGCAAAAGAGGGATGCTTCCTCATACAGAGAGCCAAACTCACAGTGACCCTTGGGGTGATGTGGTTGGTGTGTCCCAGGCGTGCAAAACTGCAGTATGGGGAGGCAGCACTGTGAGGTGACATGTTCTGCTGCTTCCTGCTGGCTGTCACAATGGTCCCACTCACCCAATGGCCTTGGAGTAAGGTGTGCCAAGGAAGCAGTGGGTAACTGTAGCACTGGAGCACTGTTATTAACTATTCGTGTTGCTTGCAGGTATGGATTTACACATACGCCCTCCATACTTGCTGTTTTGAAATGATTGGGTTCTGACAGAGAATGCTGTGGGATTTTTAAATACCAACATATACATTTTTCACACTCCTGCTTCCTGGCCACAGGAAAGCAGGTCCTGGTGACCCTGTCCAGCCTGTGTCAGGCTGGGTCACATCCAACCTTCGGTACGCATTTAACAATAATTTGAAGCTGCAATACGGAATATACTTTGTCCTATCCTTTGCTCCGTTTACCTTTTCAGTCACCATCCTCCTTTCTGGTCATTGAAGTCAGACCAGTGTATGACACAGGTGCATGCCCTGCTCACCTCTTGCGCCCCTGAAGTCAGCCCAGTGCACACAATCCCCCCTGGCAGCCAGCATCACGCAGCTGGGGTGCAGACTGATCTTGGTCTCCCGTTACTCTCCCGTGATCTCAGCAAAGGCACTGACAGCAGACTTCGGGTTCCTGTGCAGGCAGTTGAGTGCAACCTTGCAGAAATCAGAGGAGATTCTTACTGAAACACAGAAATCAGAACTGCTGTCCGCAGTCTTGGATTCATTAAAAACATGAGCAGGGCAAGTGAAAGGGAAAGGGTCAGACAGCATCTTTCAGGTGGAACAGATCAAGTGAATGAACTACAAACACACAAAAGATACCTTGAAATACTTGGGGGTGCTCATCCAGTGCATGGAGCCCCAGAGGCCACGCAGTCCTGGGAAGAAACAGTGCAATCAAATGGATATTAGCGTCCTGGAAATCCTATTAATGTACAAAAGACTCATAAATTATAGTCCTGAATTTTAATACATCAATTGTTGTAATTTTAAATCTTTTTCAAGTGGGATGCGGTGATAAAGCCTTGCATTTCTTTCATTATTTGATTTTCTGCCACAAAGAGCTGGGCCACCTGTCCCTAACTGCGTGTAGTCAGCCATTTCATTTAGTCAGCACATTCTAAGATCTAAGAAAGCAGGACAGGAGCCCACAGGATGCTGAGTACTGCTGAAAGCAAATCAACAGGAGCAAATGCCTCTTCAAACCAAACGGCACACGAGGTGTTTGCTACCACTGAAGATTTGCTAAAGCATAAAGAAATGCACGGCACACCAGGTTTTGTTTGCTTCCCAGCCGATGCTGGCTCTTGATGAGTAACTGTGTGGTCACAGCAACTTCCTGCAAATGGAGAAAACCCAGAAAATTCAAATAATTCCTCAAGGTCACAAATGGAGCATGTTCCTAAATCAGCACACTGTGTTTCCTGTGCCCCCTCACACTTTCGCCCCGGCATGCTGTTAGGATACCCACAGCAGCTCTTCAGAGAGCAGCTCCCTCAGCAGCTGGAAGGGGTAAAAAGAAATTTGGACATAATCCTCACAACAGCTACAGTGGTCTGGGCAGCCTCAGTAATTGCAAGACACTCCAAGGCTCTCTCAGAAATCCAGAAGTCTGTTGTTTCAGTGAGCTCCCAGGGCCAACCTTGGGTGGCTGCAGGAGGTGAAACTTTAAGTAGACTACGGCCTTATAAAACATCAGCAGACACATATTTGAAAGCCTAATGATCAGTTTACCTTGGCTTAATTGGGTTTATGTGTTCAAGGATATCCTGGCAGGGAAAGAGGCTTACTGCTCTTGGAGAAAATTAAAGCTGGAACAAAATTCTGCTGATGTGATGGAGAGCCTGAGAGCATCTCTATGTGAGAGCCAGCTCTGGCTCCTTGCACTCAAGGAGGTGGGCTGAGCCCAGCTGTCCTACTTGTTCACCTCTCTTCTTCAGGTGGTGGCAAATCTCTATGCTTGAGTAGCTGGGGAGCTGGCGTAGGGCTGCTCTCTCCTCTTTCTCTCCTTTCAGATCTTATCTAACCCTTGCAAAAAAGAAAAAAAGAAAGAAAAAAAAAAAGAGTCTATGATGAATGGATTTTTGAATTGGCTTATAATTGGTTATTCTACTCTATAATATTAATTTTCATCTTCAACTGTTCATTGATTGAAGAATACTGGATGTGGATTGTTAGTTTTCTTCATGACACATATGTTGAAGAATGATTTGGAGAATATGTTAGTGCGTATTGATAATATTTTCCACCTCCTGTATGTTTGTAGAGAATTATTTTTATTTGCTGCCCTGGCCGAAGTGAAGCTAGCTTCTGTGCCTCATATTTGTTTTTTTTTAACCTTTCTAGGCATCTTTTCTAATAATCAACTGTTATAAAAATGCCGAAGAAATTCAAAGCTTGCAACAAAATTTAATCCATGTTGAAATGAGGAAGACTTCCTTGAAGAAAAATGAGCCAGCTATGCCCATCTTACCCATCTTTCTGGTCTCCTTTCAAATACTTCCACTTTTCTGTCAGTGCTGCAATATATCCAGGTGTGTGTTACAGGTATCCTGAGTTTGGGGCTCCTCTAATGACCACCATGAAGCTGAAAGAGAGCAATTTGCAACAAGGTTATTAATGTTTCCCGGTTCACCTTAATGTCTGTGGGTGCAGATGGGGTACACCACACTTCTCAGCAATGCATTCATGTGCAATATGGAAATTTAATTCACACTGATTGACCTGCAACTCCAAGAGGCTGCTTGGTTCAACTCATGGTTATGAGCCTCAGGGAGGTGGCTTTGTCTCCAGCATGTGCGCGGCAGAGGAAGACACTGATGGCTTTCCCACCTGACCCAGACGCCACTGCAGCTTGGGGGGGGCGCCAATCCTGGGGCATAGTTGTTCTGGGGACTCTGAGTTCCAGTGCTCCCTTCTGAGCTTCTCTTGCGGGGCGCCTTTCCATCAAGGTTGCTGGATGTCCCTCAGAGCCAGGTGAAATAAGATCAACATACAAGTGCAGCAACCTGCTTTCAGAGTTTCTTTGAGAGGGTTTAATTTAAAGCAAAAAAAAAGCATCACAAAGCTATATGCTTCTCACCTCAGATCATCATACTTTTAACAATTAATTTGCTTCAGAGACTGCCAAGGAATGTAACGGCACTCATGTAAAAATTGGTTCATTTTATTGCTGTCTTCCAAGAAGCAGCAAAACTGATTTTAATGAAAATTTGTATTTAGGAAACAATCAACAAACCACACACATAACCACATGCACGGCTCGACGTGCTGCTGGGGTGAGCCGTGGCATGCCAAGCTGCAGCCTGAAGCTAATTTTTTACAGCCAAGTTATAAAGCCCTGAAAAAGGGGTTTTATTGTGGAAATGCTGACAGAACCAGAGTGGTGCTACTGGCTCCCTCTCTAATTAGTCCAAAGAATGGAAAGTTATATTTTGCAATATGTGGTAAGCACTATTGTCCTGATGTCGCTGGTTTAAGCCAGAACTGCAGGCTTAATTTGGTGTTACATATTCTATTACAAGTTTGAAAAGGCAACGTGGACCCTTTTACTGTCCTGAAATGTGAGGGCTTTCAGGCAGCAACCTTGATTTGTACTTTCAATTATATAAATATTAAAAGGTGCCGTTTGGATTTGTTTTTGGTGACAGTAGCGGATTCCCGCTGTGTTCAGTCTACTTTGAAGAAGACGTGGAGTCCACATGGTGTTTCTCGCATGTTTTCCAGAGACTACTTTTAAATTCCTTCAATAAAAGTTACTTTTATTCCCATTTAAGTGTTTTGTGGTAATGTTTACAGAGAAACATTCTGCCAGCAGACAAAAGTAAATAAAAGACAGGAGAACAGTAACATGAAACACATCATGTTACTACTGCACCCCACCACCTGCGCTCCCCCATCTCTGCCTGTAAGCACACCTACCTGGGCCAGTGCCCTTAGTTTTACAGATGATGGCAGAGGCCTTTTACCTTCTCACCCAACCATTTGTTACTGCAAAGTTATCGTATTGTCCCCGTGATCAGGCAACATCTGTGCTTCATCCTTTCAGCATCGGCTTATTGTTGGTAAACTAAGACTGTTCTTATGCATCCTATTGTCCTGCACTCCACTATGCTGGCCACCCTACACACAGTAACAGACACTCCTCCAAAGGTGGGACAACCATAAGGGAAATGGGTAGCTGCAATTATCAGACTGAACAGACATACCAAGTGTGTCTTAAAAACACACGTAATTGCAGGAAAATGAGTTGACTCACAGATTTAAATGAGACATCTACCCAATTAAGTGCTGTGCCACTTTCATTTTGCTCATTTGTTTATTTGTGTTTTTCTTCTCCTAATACAGTATCTATATTATACTGAAAAATATTACCCACATAACTGCTATTGCTTCTATTGTGTCCGTAAGGGGAGGGTCACACTAAGGTTCTAAACACCCCTGTATATTTGTTTTAAATATACCATTATTACATAAAGTGCCTACAATTCCCTGTTAGTTATTATACAGCCAGAGCAAACTCTGGTATTTACACCTGAAATCAAGTCACAGTAAATTCCTCCCTCGTTTCAGGATAAAACTCCAAATTCATAACAGCACCTCCTGTTGTCATCAACAATGCTCTACTTGGTGTTACAGAAATTAATGGTGCAGTGATGAGAAATTAACCTATTCTCTTCCTTCCTCACACTGCTTTTTTTCCCCATCCACTTGCAAGGAATGCCTCTGACTGGTTCTTGACGGTACTGCAAAAGCTTCAGCACTGAATTTAGCATGATTGCTGAGATTACACTAAAGGCAACAGTGGATTATTTTGTAAGTGGCAATCCTTAACACAGTATTTTGTGTTTCTTCACCAAAGGAAGGTTTCCATTTCCTTCCTTCCTCGTGTCTCACAGGAGGCAGCCTCTCAAGAATGACTTGATGGCTGAAGCATCACGATTTGACTCAACCAGATCTGACCCAACAAACAGTGTTTAGAATTAGATCACCATCTCCCTGTGCATTAAGATCTCCAACCTACAGTAACTCTGTTAGTCTGCTGAGAAACCAGGCTGGCTCTGATTGAAATTACCATTTTGATGCTCTCACCTTCAGATCTCTTAATAAAGCAGAAAACAACCTGTCCACTGGTCCTTCTGGCTCTGGTGAGGCAGAGTGGCACCGGCTGCAAGCCAGTACAATGCTTAAGTTAATCCATGTTCCTAAATATGGTATCAATACAACAATTATAAAAAGTACCTTCAAAGAACCCAATCCTAATTTGCCAAGGCACTGCTGTCATGGACACACGTTGGTCTTCTGTGGGTCAGTGGTGTCCTGCCAACATGTGACCCCCTCTTGTGTCAGCTCCAATGCCCAGGTGCATTTTAAAATCCACCCAAAACTATGTACGGCAATGTTCACCCAAATACTCTGCCCAAAGATAAGCACATGCAGATGTCCGGCCACTGCTGAATTATGAGCCCCTCTCTTGAGCTTGGAGGAGATGGAAATGCAGTTTAAAGATTTCTTTCAAAGGATAAAGTAGTTCTAGGAAAGGAGAATAATTATTTTTTGTGCTAATCTGCACTTCACATATGAAGTAGAATCAATAGTACTTTCTTCTAGGGCATCCTATGTCATCTCATTTAGAGGAAAGAAACACCCTCATTGACAAAGAAGTTATTCTTAAGCACTGCATTGCCATTCAGTGTTAAGCAGTAGGTAAAAGACAATAGTCTGATATGAAAGCCTCCATGAACATAAAAGGGATTATTCTACATCAGTTTACATCAAGCTGAAATTCAGTTCTGCATTTCTGGAGCTAATACAGGAAGACATCCAATACAGCAGATTTCTGTGACAGCAGATCACAAGGCTTTCTTTCAACCAAGAGATCTAAAATATTATGAGTTACCACATGCAAGTAGATGGAACCGTGAGACACCCATTTCCTTGCCAGACTTGCTCACAGAAATAAATATCCTGAAGTCCCAAGTAGGAGTTAAGTGATTGCCAAAGGTCTACTGTCAAAATAAAGAAGCAAAATGAGATGGAATGCTATTAAAAGTGAATTGAGAATACTGATAAAACCACATATAAAACACACAGACACTAGAAAATGTTTTCAGTTACGTTATCCATGAAGCCGATAATTGGATCTTATTTATTAAACATTTTCATTATTAAAACTCAAATATTGTTATTTTTCAAGGGAACTGGCAAATGCCTTTATTGCTTTGTAAAATATTATTGAATTGTATTCTATAAATCTAATCTGTATATAGATTTTGAGGGTGTCCACGCACACATTTATAAGCACACATAATTAATTTCAAGGTGTACCACTTCTGTTCTCCTAGTGAAGAACAGATCTCAGAAAATTCAGCCAACCTCATATAAAAATCTGTAAATTGCAACTTAATGTGCCTTTAGTCTAGAATCTTTAGTCTGGAATCTTTAGTCTGGAAATCCCAAAGGAGGGGACGTTCATGTGAGATTTCCAGTAACTCTTGATCTCAGCCATGTGGAAATATGTTATAAGCAGCTTTCCCATGCTATTTACTCTTCCAGATCCAACTAGTAAGAGTCATAATAATTAGCATTTTTACTATAGCATACTGTTACAGTGGATGAAAAACGTGATTAAATAAGTAATGAAGAATTGTATGAAACATTTTAATATAACAACAAACCACTAATCGGAAGTTCAAACGTGAAGTCCTGTTTGACTCACTTTCAACCAAGTTTCAGCCTGGCTTGTAACTGATCCCAGCAGAATGCAGGATGAGCCACGATGGAGATGACCTGGTTGGGTTCATGCTGACAGCACCATTTCCCAGGTAAAACTCGTATAGCAGGAACTTCTATTTGACAGAAAAATGACCAGTGGAAACAAATTTTTTTTAAGGGGTGAGACTGTTAAGACAGCAGAGTTCTCATCCAGAAATGTCCCCACGGGATGCCAGGAGATGTCACCAGTCCCAGCCTTCTGCAGACCTGGGGACCATTTGGTCCTTGTGATCTGCAAAGCCTCAACCGGCAGTCTGAAGGTAGCAGAGAAATAAGCTGCTATTTAAAATGCCCCACTGCTTTGTTCTCGGAGATGTGTTTTCTGTTTTCACTGATATCAATCGCACATAGCAAGATGCTTTAGTGGACACAAAATTAAAGCAAAGCAGGGCAGGTTACATGCTTTTTTTCTTCCTTGAAAACTCATTTTATACTTGCTACTTCTCAGGGAGAGTGTGAGCTATAAAATTTTTATGTGTGTATTAGAATGTTAAAAGCACTGTAGTAACAAGCCCTGAGTTTTAAATAAAATATAAGTACTGAATCCTCTATTAGGAATGGTGTAGCAGAGCCTCAAAGGCTCACTCTAAAAATTAAGGACCAGTAGCCATAAACTCAAATAAAACACCAGGAGCTGGGAATACCAGGGGGATTACCAATAGTAGCACTGCACATACAAGTTCCAGTGATAATGGATGAGGGATTCAACCAATACAAATCTGATTTGGAAGTTACGTGTGGCTGTGCATGGGGCCAATTGAACAGTGAGGCCTTCAAGACCCTGGGGAAATAGGGACAGCACAAAACAGGAGATGCTGCATAAAGGTACCTAAAAATGACCCCTGCCTGCCCTGCGAATGGAGCCCACAGCAGAGTTCCCCAGCAGACTGTAGCCACCATGCCCACATGATGGACTGCAAGCCCCTATGGGTTTACCAGTTTAGTACTGAAACTAGAGCAGTCATGTTTATACAGTGGTGTAAGAGCATGCAATGTAGCTGAAGCTCCTGGTGCACTGTGGAGCAACAGGTTGAAGTGGTTCTTTTCACTGTACCCCAAAGCTTACTGATGTCCAGTGCAGAATTTGCTCCTGAATCACTTGGGCAACTTGCAAATTTCATTCTCGGGGCAACTGTCACCTCTAATATACCTATGTATATTAGACCTGTATCTGCACAGAACCTAGGAATTTAACTTCATCTTGATAAGAGACTGTAAGTTGTCCAGAGTACGTACTGGTTTCGCAACGCAACTCTCCCAGCCCACCCTTTCCCTACCACTTATCCCTTTGCAAAGGAAGCACTAGAAGCACACCACTCTTATCTAACGGACTTCCATCTCCATTTCATGCACAACCTCCATCTCTGTAACAAGCAAACAAAAAATTTAAACGTCACAATTCTCAGGAGTACATATCGAGTGCTACACGTCGACTGATACGATAACTGTTCTAGCTCTGTATTAATCAATAAAGAAAGAATAGCAGACAAAATATGCTACAATAAGCAGAAAATTAATTACTCCAAAAATGAGTAGAAAGAAGCAAATGCTACTGTGCATTCCTTCTGTTCCTTCTGTTAAAATTTTAATGACATGTTCCAAATGTTTAAAACATTAAAAAAAAAGGAAAATGTGGAAGGCTATAATCTACATACTTTTCTTTTAGGGCTCTTTAACAAATCTTCTAAGGAGTCCCAGAGATGTTAGCTAAGCCATTATACGTAATGAATCTTGGCATAAAAGAACAGCACAGCAGCAGCTACACATGAGGCAGCATGTACAATAAATTATCTCAAATGCAAACCAAATTCCCCTTGTTTATCATGTGTATAAAGCACCAGTGCTCAAGATTCCCTCCAGAAGTGCTGGACTGTGTGTAATATTACTCATAGCATAACAAGGTCTCGTTCTGTCATCGCAATTGCATCTTTCCTCAGATGATGAAGTGCAGACATGTGGAGATGGAAAGGCTGTCCAAAGAAATAAAAATATCAACAGGTAGACCATAGACTAGGCAATCTTCCCTGTGCTGAAGTACAAGGTTATGCATCCTCTTCTCAATGCAGTGGTAAGCTGGAGCTCATCCAGCTCAGGGAGGAGAGCTCCCTGAACCAAGAGTGAGGTGAAACCAATGTTATTTGAGATAGGTATGGTTCTGCAGCCATCAGCTCTGCTGCTCTGAGGTGCTCAGAGCAACACACTTGGGCTGCACGTTACACTTCTCACGACTGAGGAGTTAATGAGAGGCACTGAGTGTGAAACCCGTCATCAGAACGGGATCTCCTCTGTAGTCAGTTTGACATCATGAGGAAAATGGAAGCATCTCTTTATCAGCTTAATGTAGAGTGAAAATGATAATTAATTGAAAGCTCTCAGAGGTTTGAAATTTTGGAAACAATTCCAAGAGAGCGAGAAAAAAGTTGCTGAAATGTATAGGGTATCTATTGCAGCTTTCCACAGCATGTCACATCCACTAGCAGACCCATGATTTGTGCTTTGCTGAGAGGAAAAACAGTCAGTCATTATTGTGCACGTTAATAGGTGCAGTGTACCCAGCTCCTCGCATTTGACATCTGCTTGCACAATCACGTGTAGATGACAACCTGCTATCATTTTAATTAGTCACATTTGAGCATCTATTGCAACCTTTCTGTTACCATGTACCTGCTTTTTTGAAAATAATTCTTCAGCACAGATACTGCCACGCAACAAATAAGAATACAGAAAACACTAAATATTTTCACAAGACCCACCTTGTTTGGGTACATGTTACCCCTCGCAGCTGAAAGATCCTGTGAGAATTTGTGTATCAGCCATGTTTGTTTCCAGCGGTGGGATTTGTACATAGCAGCAAGCCTCTGGATCTTGTTAGCTCAGGGCAAAAAGTCATGCTTTGGAGCAGTTGCCCCAGCAGGAGGATAAAAGATGATGGTTGGTAATTACATCAGTTTTGCACTGTTGAGCAGATGTTCTTGCAGATAGATTTTGGCTGGCATTTACAGAACATCACCAGTGAATCTCATGATAGCACTGGAGGAATCCTGCTACAAGTGGATGGAGCTGCATGCCTGTAATAAAAAGATTACAAACAGAGGAAATAAATGGAAAGAAGAAACAAGAGAAAAGTGTCTCAGGAGCTAAACTACTTCAGAAAACGTTTTTCATTTCTAACTTAATAAAAATAATAATTGAAAAAAACAGATATACTCTTGAGCAACCTGAATATGGCCCAGGAGATTTATTTGGACCTTAGTTTAATATTGGGATTAAAGAAGATGTGGTCCCAATTTTCAATATCCAGAGAGGACATAGTAGTCTGTACAGAGCCACAATTAGAACGGTGGAAGGAGACTGAGGGCTGGATGGCAGCAAAGTAATACAAAGCTAAGCTTATCCCTTACCTGCACGTGGCTGGCAGCAGTTTGAAGAAAATGGGGCGGTGGGCAGAAATACATGGTAAGTTTTCCTATAAACCTAACTTGGCTTGACTCCTGTGACTGACTTTATAATGGATAGAAAAAAAATACAGTGGGAAAAAAGACAGTGCTTACCTCTTCATAGCTTGTTCCTAATGTGTAAAAATATGAAATAATTACGAACCAATGTTATTTACTTCTTGGGATGGAGAAGCATAATTTCCTTCAATACATGACTGGAAAGTGTCTCGCCCAAACCCACCCAGCAACTCAGTGACAAAAGAAGCGTAACCGTGTCTCAAGTAATTTCTAGTTAGGCTTCTGGATAGGATCCTTTTTAGGTGTTAAGCTTGACGTAAAAGGCAGAATGGTGAAAACATGGCACAGCCTATGAAATCCTGTGTATTTCTACCACCATGAGCTCTTGAAAACTGAACACATTTGTACATCAGCCAAGTCAATGTGTTACTTTGTGCAATTTTTAGTACGTCGAGAGGTGAAAATGTATCACAACTGGAGGCAATCTACTGATTTGACCATACTTTGGGATGTCAGCATGTCTGTTAATTGAAGGATTTATTGATAAGAAGTGATTTAAAAAGAGCATTTACAATTAGATTAGAATCCATTCCCCTTCATTTTACCTATCTGCAGGAATGCTGACTTTTAGATTCCTCTCTTCTTTGTGCTGGATGGCAGATGCTAAAAAAAGCCACAAAACTGGCTCTATTGGCAGGCATCAGTCTGCAGAGCAGATCTGTGCTCTACGCTCATCCTTTCCCAAGCCAGGAATCAGGCTCTACACAGTGTCAGGCAAATTCTCCTGTGAAGAGCCAAGGGTGTCTGAAGTAAAAGACACTGTGTTGCTACTGTATACCTTTTGTGAGCCTCGGGGCTCACAGTGGGACTACACTGATGCAGAGGGCTCTAGAAGGAGAAAACAAGCAGACTGTCAGCATCCCTGAGCTGATAGCACTGATCAGATGGTCACTGCCACCTACTAGCTACACCCTATGACTGCAGCTCCTTTCCTCTTGAATCTCTGAGGTAGGTATGCAGTTATTGCCTGTGGCACTCAGACATCTAAAGATTTTAGTGTTCCTCTCACTGCAACAGGAAGGCTGGAAGACACTCATCATGTATTTCTAAGCAAGGCCATGGAGGAAAGCAATCTTAAGTATCAAAGCCCACAATAAATATTTGACCCAGCAGCTGGAAGAAAACAGAAAAGCTTTTCTCCCCAGTTTATACTCTTGTATTAATCACTTTTTTTTCCCTATCATGTTGGAATTCTCCACACTGGGCATAGGTTAATTATTCTTCAAAATGGATAATAGTTATTAGCATATACAATATAAAAACAAATTTAGCAATTTGCATGGGTGCCATCTAATACTGCTGTGATTTCCTCATGGTCTCTGCCATTCATAGGCAATTGCAACTCTTTTTAATCTTGCTTCTTATCAACGCTGTTCAAGTGCATTGAGATACAAGCTAAATTGATACTGTTTTTTTGTTGTTGTTTTCCTGGAAACCTACAGTCTGAAAAGAGAGCAAAAGTTTGGTGGTAACTATGCCACACTGAAAGGTACCCCAAGAAAACAAGCAGCTAAAGAACCAAAAAGAAAAGGACAAAGAGCAGGCTGAAGATTGCTTCTCCTGAAAAGAAAAAAAATCAGATCACCTTTGTTACACTGTGATCCAAAGAAATGTCTTAAGTACATTCATGACCTTTTTTGAAGAAATAGTGCTTGATATACCATACCAGCACCTATATTTGCAATAAATCAAATGACAGAAAAACAAATGTCACTTATTAGAACACTGAAGTTTACTGTTCAAGTGATTAACTGAGAATCATTTGTATGATTAAATGCTGGAAAATAATTTGCTTTCACTCTGAACCTATAGCATAGATCTCATTACACAGAAGTGCTGCATATTAGTTGAAGCAAATTAACATTCAAAGACTTTCTGGAGTGGCTGCTAATCACAGGCTGTTAATTACTGTCATTACATTCGACTGCTGAGGAGACTAACCACAGAATCATTCTCATGATCTTGGTATTTGAAAGTGATCTTCGCCAATAAAAACACGTCAGACATACAGAAATTGCAAATTGCTGAATTTGCTGATGCAGTTGAAAATTCCGCTGACTATAAGTACCCGTCGAGTGATAGATGCATTCTTGACACAGTTTCAGTGTTTGGACTTAGAAAATAATGAGTATCAATGTCCTAGCAGGGGAATATGCAAAGATGAAGGAGCCCTTTGTATCCTTAATTAAGGAAAGTACTAGCAGAGCTCGTTCACAGATAAGTGACTGTACATAATAATCATGTATTTATGTGGGGGACTGTTATGCTATAGTACTGTAGCAGCAATTAGATTTTCACAAAGCAGTTTTAATAAAAGACATGCTTACATAATAAATAAACAACTAATTTCCGTGGCAGATCAATTACACACTGCTTTAAGTGGTCACCATTCTAAGTGAAACCTATAGAGACAGATTTGTACAAATGCAAATGTACAGATACATGCTTACAAATGGACGTATTATTTACTTGTAAACTAGGGACATACAAGTGTGAATTTCAGGAAAGATACCTCTGTAAAAAGCAGTCTGATCTATGATTTGCTAGAAAGAAAGATCCAAGCTTCCTTTGCCTGAGAGACTTGGTAGACCAGCCTAGAAACAATCTCACCAAGAGAGAAGAAAGGACTCTCTGGAGAACATCAGTGCCCTGCTCAGATACCTGTAACCTGAAGATGTGAACCCATGCCCATGAGGTCTTCCAGCATCTTTTCTTAGCTGGTCTGCTAAAGACCAAGCTAAGAGCTTTACTGTAAAAAGTGCAGGGAGAGCCCAGCTCCATTTGCAACTGTATGATTCAATTAAAAAAA
Organism: Alectoris magna; assembly: GCA_030625065.1. Classification (NCBI taxonomy): domain Eukaryota; kingdom Metazoa; phylum Chordata; class Aves; order Galliformes; family Phasianidae; genus Alectoris; species Alectoris magna. The sequence goes on from CM060567.1 coordinate 17,084,876, forward strand.
AAAACCAAACATTATTATTCTTTCAGTAATAACATAATTTGCCTAAAGAATTTAGAACTAATATATGATCTATACAATTTTTTTTTCCACATAACTAAATTGTGCTCAAAGCATTATTATTCCATGGAAAAGCCACATTACTGCTAATGTCTCTTAACAAAACTCTTTTTCAATGAATGGGAATTCAAAAACTCAATTGCATTTCAGAGCAATGCAGCTTGTTGTTGGATGTTATCAGCAACCTTCACAGGATGGGGTACACTGGGAACAAAGGCTTATGAAAATGCATGCCAAGCAGTGTATGTATTCAGCAAGTCCTTCACACTAAATGAATGTTCTGTATTGTCCATGCCCTGCTGATGGACAAATACAGGTTATGATCCAAATCCTGCCCTTGGATGTGCACATGCAGCAGCTCCTGTTGTGCCTTAATTAAATAAACACCATTTATTTTAGTTAAAGCCAGTGAGGTAAATTCAGACCACATGTTCAATTTAGCTGACACAGATGACACTATAACATAAAAGTTAATAAACTACAAAAAGTAGGAGAACACAAAAGATACATACAGATACCTTTTTTTCTTCAAATGCCTTATAAACCAAGGATTAGCTGTGACATTAATTCATACAAAGGTCAATGATTAGACAGCACATATTAAGGAAGTATATGCAGGGAACGTGTACTTACGATATTCATCTGAATTGAGTGAAAGGCTAAATTCAGAATCCCTCAGGACGTTCAGATGAGCTGGAAAAGATGCAAAGGTGATAATGTCAGTCCACTGTAATTATTATAGACTTGGACAGTAGCTCTCAGTTGTCAGACTTCTGGGGGCTTACATCACAGCCACAGCATTATATTCATTAAATAATAATGGAAAACTCTCAGAAAAATGATACGTTATTTTGTGTTTGTTTGTTTCCCTCGGGTTCACTGGAATAGCACTTTTGAGGTCCAGTAAGTCAGAGTTAAGAGGTTAAAACTATTGATTGCATCCTTGGACAAAAATTAAACTATTTAAAATAGTTTAAAGCAAAGTTTTTCCCATCCTCAGGCTGCTCTATCTACTAAATTTATTTCTGTGAGCTTGTCTTGTAAGTTGCCATTAGGTTTCAAAGGCAACAGCCTAGGCGTCTGTGGCAAGAAGTCATATGTGGCAAGACCTTTAGCATTTCACATGCTTAAACAACCTCTTCCACCCTCTCTTCACCTTCTTGAGATCTCTTACAAACCTCATCCTGAAGGGTGCTGGGAAGGAAGAGCTTCCCACCTGTCGAGTTTCCAGAGAGTTTTCAAGATCAAGCTGTGTCAGTTAATACTTGTGGACTGACGTGATCTGTACTTCCTCAGACTTTCTGCTACCACAGAAGATGGCATTCCAGATACCTGAGCTGTCCTGGCTGTTTTTCAGTGATAGTTGCCTGTGGCTATTCCCCTGCCTCACTCCCTCTTGAGAAGCGAGTTACCTGTAGTCCCACTTACTGCTGTACATCTTTCTGAGCATCCAATGGATGTTTCAGGTCGGCTCTGCACCTGGAGGCTCAAGCCAGACATTCTGTTCACGACTGCCTTCAGCCAAACCACTACCTGTGAGCACAGGGCTGGCACTGGGGATTCCATATATAACTGTCCTGAGATGGTCTCATCAAAATGCCCCGCTGCTCCCCGGCTTACTCAGACAAGGTGTAAATTGAATCCCAGCCATTTCACACAACCAAAACAGGCTGTAAATTTTGACAGACCTCAGTGTAGGGCACATGCTCCAAACATGGCCAAGAGGAAGTATTTCCTGGCTTAGCAGTCACAGCAAGGAAAATGCAGCTTTCTCTGGGAGGATTTACACTCTTGAAACAGGTTGAGACCTGTGACTCTCATTCACTACAGCACATGAAGAATAAACATTATGAACAAGGGAAGGGCTTCAACCTTTGACAAGAAGCACTGGTAGCTATGTGAAAAATCTTCCAAAATTAAGAAGAATTTTACCACAGAGAGAAAATGTACATATCTGTGGAGAAATAAAATGAAAACGCACTCATATCACTACTTGAAATGTTCATTAGAACAAGAGCCCCAAGTGTTCAACACCCTCAACTACACAATCCTTTTGCTCCAAGCTTTCTGCAGCTCACCTGGTTTCCACCTTCCTGCCTCATGTTGTGCAAGGCTTATCCTCACTGAGATCTACTGGGGGCAATGGCCCTTCTTTTGAAGCTGCTGTGGTGAAAGCATGCTCAACCAGACTGGCATGTGACACTCCACCTGATACTCAACCTGCCTGGCCACCATGACATTTAGAAGAAAATAAACTTATTGTCCTTTTGATCCATCCTTTATATTAATGGAAATCTTGTCTGCTACCTTACTTTTAAATATCACTGACTATTCTACTATTTTAATGTACAAACTTGGGAATTTTCTTCTTAAATACCAAATTGTGTATCATTCAAATGTCCAGCAGCTTAACTGGAAATTACAGCAGAGTGTTTCAAGCTTTTGAAAGGTACAGAACATGAAATATATTTTCATGTGTTAAACTGTTTCTTGATCTCGTTGGAGTCTCCATTAGAGTAGTCTCCTCACAGAGTTCGAGCAATTAAACACTATTTCTCTCTGCATAACAGTAAGTAATATGTCTTTTCGGTTAAGTGTGATTTCTGTGTGATGTAGTTGTACAGATTGTTCTCAGTAATAAATCTGCTCCTGCATAATTGATTAAATAACCCTTTGCTAGTTCATCTAGGTAAAATATGTTTGAGTATTTTTTGTTAGAGTAGATGGCCTTGGAGAATGAAAGCCAGAAGGAAGGTATCAACACGACAGCTGAACGTGCACACAGAAGGGATCAGCCTGGTATTGCAAACAAAATCTTGCCTGGAAAACATGGAGGTCTTGCCCAAGATAGGCTCTCAGCAAGTCTCTGGATAGAGCAGTTAGGGACTGCAGAGCGGGCAGTCCGCCACAGTCATGCACAAAACACTTTGGCCAGCTCAGAGCACTTTCTGAGCATGCAAATCAATGACAATTAAAGTGGATTATGAAAAAGCAATAGCAGATAGTTAAGTCTTTATGGGATTTAAGTGAGCTAAAGATGCAGGGCCAGAATCTTCCTGCATTCATATTGGTTGGAGATGATAGCTCTAAATGAGGCATATTCTCTCATTTCCAGGGGACCTCAGGTCTGTTCTGGACAGATCACTGTAATAACTGGGAGGGGGTTTAGGCTATTGAACTCCTTTGTTACTGTGGTTACAACAACTCAACTATCCATGCTGAGATAGGACATATCACTGTGGCAACTCTTCTGACTTTTTAGGATGAGTTGAATCAGATTTAATGTGCCCTTGGTTAGCCTTTTCTGAGAATGATTTTACAAGAATCTGAATGCCACAAGCATTGCCTGAAGGCACAAAGTAGGTTAAGACAAACATCCACCTACGATTATCTCCAAAGGCTCTCATTCTTTAAGAACAGAGTGTAAGATACATGCAGTACCATTTTTCCTCAGATATATTAACCTACGTTCCTGTAATCAGCTCGTTATGGACTTGCTGTATGGAGTGTTTCTCTGGATCACTGCATTTAATCTCTACCAAATTGCTCAAGTATCTATGAATTTGTCTAATCATTTTTAAAACTCGTTTATAATTTTAGTCTCCAGGATATCCTATGTCAGTGAGTTCCTTGGGATGATGGGGCTCAGCCAGCACAAAAAATCTGACCCACTGACTTGAGGTAAACTGGCTTGAAATCAAACCACAAGAACGATGACAATCTTAGGGAATCCATCATATCTTAGCAGTGTATTTAAAGTAGGTTACATGCATAAGGAGCTAAAAATAACCAGACTGTTTGCAGATGATTTCCAGCAGAAGATTCATAAGTACGTTATAGGAAGTAGGAAAAGTGAGTTTTCACATTCATGAATGAACGCAACTGTGCAAAGCCACTTATAAAAGCAAATAGATTTAAAGGTTCCCTGCTGCAACATGGCAAAATTAGCGAAGTGCTTTCAGCACAGAAATAATGAACGTGCTGAGGGCTCTTGGCTGCAGAGAGAATTCTGGATCTGGAGGTCTGCACATGCTGCAAATGCTTGAAAAATATCACAGGGAAAAGAATTGTAATTAACCAGCTAGAGATTATTTTAAAGCAAAAAAAGGTCTGAGATGTTCCATAAAGATACTGAAAGAAATCTTGAGAGAGGCAACATCTGAAGAGACTGCTGTGAGTGATTAAGAACTTCAAAATAAATCAAATCCTCAGCCAGATATTTGGACTCAACAATGTCTTTCCAAACATAACTCTAGAAACTGAAATAGCAGAAATAACCTACAAACCACATAGATGTAAGGAAGGGGCTGTTACTTCTGCCTGCTGCAGTCAATAACTACACCCTCTTATCAGCGATCAAAGTATTTAACAATGCAAATAGTGACATTAGGGAACATCACTGGATTGATGCTGAGTTCACTAACAGCTACATCATTTTCCACTGGTACATACAATAACAAGCCTGAAAAATCATTGTGCTACAAAAGGAAAACTGGATCTGATGTTTTCTTATGTGCAGTTGAAGTATTTAATCCCTGAGACAAAAACTTTGAAAAAGAACCAGCGTCATATCAAACCAGTGTGAGCACTGCATTAGAGATTAGGAATCAGAGTTACATTCACTGTATCTCAGTACAGAACTATTGGAAATTGATGCCAGGAGAACTCAGAAATTAAATGGAGCATGAGGACTTGAGTGCACTGTTTTATGGTACCTGATTGCCCTGTGTGAGTACTTCATATAAGCAAGGACCTCCAGAAGCTAGCAATCTACCTCAGTATCACAAGAAAAACATGTTGTGTATGAAAATGAGAGAAAGACCTTCGTTGCTAAGAAGGAGCACTGGTTCCTGAATCACCCAGTCTTCAGATCTGAGTGACAGTGGCACTGAACTATGGTAGCAGCTAGGAATGGTGGGAGATGGAAAAGCCAAAGCAGGGAACAAAGGCAAATGCAAGTTTAGAGGATGCAGCAACAGTTCGTCAATATCTCTGTCAACTTCTCAAGATGCAATTCTTCATCTTCATAATGAGAAGCAACCTCAAAGCATGGCATTTTCTCTGTGGTGGGCTCACTCTTTCTCCCCAAATACTTCAGCGACCCTTCGTTTGTCACTGGAAAGCTACCAATCTGTCAGTCACAACCTCTGATGTCTCACCAGTAATTCTTCCTCTCGCTATCCAAAAGCAATTGCTGCCTTCACACCACTCGCAGCAAATCAATCTGTGCTCTGTGCAACTCACCAGCTGCTTCCACCTCCCCAGCTCAACTCCTCCTCCCAGGCCACCCCTCCATTGGCTGTGATGGCTTCAGGGGACCCTGTCAGCGCTGCTCTGCCCTCAGGCTCTCTGGAGGAGCTTAATAAAGCTCTCCCCCATTCACTGTGATCCAAACAATCCAATGGGACACCTGAACAACTTCAAAGCCCATGTGAAGATGACATTTCAAAGCCTACAGCAAGTATTTGTATGACAGATGCCTTACAGCTCAGAAATCTCCTTCTCTGCACAGTGCAATAATAGCATTTTCGTGTAATTATTGAAAGCAATTCCACATGGTTTTGTTGCCTGCAGAGCGCAGCAAACCCCACGCTGCCTGGAGATAAGCTGGCCTAGCCCTTGCTCACTGCCATGCTCTGTGGTCACCTCAAGCAGGGAAGAAAACTTGGCTCACCTCACTTTCCCTGCTGTTTTCCCTTCATTTTCACTCATCTCTGCAAGCCGATGTGCTAGGTGGAGCAGCACTCCCCCCTACATACAGGACAGCTTAACCCAACGGACCGATGTCAGGGCTGCCTAATTGGAGACTGAATCCACATCACAGAGACAGGAGGAGCCTGCACGGGCACAAGGTTGGCGGTGGCACAGCTTGATACCACAGCTCCGGGCAGCCCATGGGTATTTCCTAGGACCCCCAGGGGCAGCGCTGGACCTGCCTTCTTGCAGCACTCCAGCACAAATACATGAGTGAAGGGACAGCAGCAGGGAGGTACAAGAGAGTTCTGTGCTCCTTGTTAAACCCAATGCACATTTAGAGCAATATTCATCTTCCTACTAAATAAGATTTTTACAAAGGTTTGTGTCCACGGAAATATTCAAGAAAGAAATATGTGAGAAAGATACATTCTGTTTGGAGCTGTGGGCCTGCAGTACCAGGCGGGTAAATGCTTTCTGCTCAGAGCAGTATTTTTCCTGTGGATGCATGCTGCTGGAATGTTTATCTTTGCTCGAGTTGCCTGGCTATCGCAGAGCTACTTGAAATGATTCATGGGTCTGACAGATGTCTGGTACAGCTGGATGTGTCCTTGATTATCCCAAAAGTCTGGACAATGCTGTCATTCACCATTGCCCAAATTATCTCTGTATTGACTGCAGAAGCCTCTGTGACAGTACCGTAATGGCTAATTACCCAGGATACCTTTGATACTTACTTTATAATGGTTTAGGGGAGGTTGGTTGTTTTTTTTTGTTTTTTTTTTTTAAAAAAAAAAGGAGAGAGAAAAAAAGAAAGAATTGGAGCAAAATCCTACCAATAAAAGTTATACCATTACATGTTTCAAAACAAGATATACCTTAGTCTACATGAGAATATGCTGTATAGGCTAATTAAATCCAAGCTTTCCATTTAAAATGGACAGCAAAAGGGATAAAGGGGAGAATGTAGAGAATCCTGACAATGATAAATCATGGACAATAGAAGGAGCTATTAGCCAGGAGAGAATTGTATGTAAAACATTCTTGGGGGAAAAAATAAAAAGAAGATGAGCAGTCATTTGCCTGCTTTATACACTGCTGGGGAAAAAAACATTTTTGCATAGCAGATAACAAAGGGTAGCATGGGCAGTGGTGCTAAATTTGTATATGGCTATCTCATGAAACTGCCCTTAAGGAGCTTTGAAAGCAGAAATCTCCCTTCCTCACATTCTCAATTATTGCATTTTAAAAAATACAGTTTCTGCAAAGTAGAAATGTTTTAAGAAAAGGAGTGAAAGAAGGTAGGATACAAAAATCTCATTTCAGTGAAGATGAGGTGTTGCCAGGGGAGCATAGGCAAAGCCTTTTTCAACAAGCCACATGTATTTAGCCACATCTTGCCCAAGTCTACCAGAGTGCAACTCTGCTCTTCACTGCAAGACTTACCAAGCTATTTCTGACTGCTCGGGACTTTCCCTACTTTGATTTCCCCTTATACCCTTCCAATCAATCTAGTACTCAAAGCCATATTGCTGACTGACTGTTCTTCAGGCCAGCTCAGATACTGTGTTTTTTCACAGTGTTCAACAAAACATCAGACATTTACAAGAGAAGTGCCATGTCACCCCATCTGCTGAGGAGCTGCGGGAGGGGGATGCGGTGTGCTAACCTGAGGGAAGCCCAGGCCAGCAAGCTAGACTTGCTCAACAGACAGACAAGCTCTTAATGAAAACACCCGTGGAAAATTAAGGCAAATCCCTCATATATAGAGCTCTCTCTCTCCTTTTCGTAACTCAACCTAGATCCAGATGGGATAAAAACATCCTGCTTTTCCCTCTAAGTTTCAAATATTTCAGAAATTATCCCAAAACCATAATGGCAGTTTCTCCCATGAAGCCAGGGATAAAATTTCCATTCACTATATCAGAGTGAGGATTTACCACGTTCTAGTTCAGCCCTACATGCCAAGTACACTGAACAAGAAAAAGCCACCCCAGTGCCTTTGCAACAGGGAACAGTTAATTCAGTCCTGATACCAAACTAGAACTTGGTGACCCTAAATGCATCTACTTGATGCTACCTTAGTGATTTCAGTACCAAAAAATTAGGAACCTTCGGCAAATGAAATACTTAGTGAATATCTTTTCTTTTTTTCTTTGTTCAGCAAGTTCTTCAAAGAGTTTATGAGTTTATGATTATTGCAAGTGCATCTTATATGGAGTCATTCACTAAAGCATACCTATACATGAAAAAAAAAAAATGACATGTAGAACATCTGCTGTTTAAAATACAAGATCTATTCATTCTTCTTACTTGGATAGCAAATCACCCACTCCGATGGAACAATTTTTACAATTAGAGTTCTGCTACTCCTACTTAAATTTCAAAAAACTTTCTTCTATGACTCAATTTACTTCCACTCATTAATGCAGAAGAATGTCTATTTGTCAATCTGCTTAAGCAACTGTAAAAATAAAGAAAAAAATAATTTAATTTTAGTATTGGAGGAAATAACCACAAACAATCCTGGGAAAGAGTATCATACACAGTTCTAGCGCTTTAAAAGGAAAATAGCCCATATTGAATAGGGAATAAAACTGGGACTAAAACTCTCCTAGTCCCATTGCTCAAGCTTTGGAGACTCAGAAGAAATTGGGGGTGAGTAAATTAGATTTCCAATTCTTGCAGTTTGAACTAAATCCTGACTACTGCAAAATCTTACAAAAGTAAGTCTGTTACAGTGCAGGACAAATATTTGGTAGTATAGACCTACTGACGGTGTGCAGTAAGTTATATGCCAGTGAAGGGCCTGACAACATATATTTGAAAGTAACGGTTAGAAAGGTTTGGCTAGAATTAGAATCTAATCCAAAGAATTACTTGTTTTGATTTGTTTTTGCAAAATTAGCACTCAAACAATGAGGTTTCTAAATGATTGTTTGGTTCCCCTCTGCTGTCCGCAGTATATGGTGCATCAACAGACACACATCTGTGTCAAACCAAGAGCTGCCTTCAGCCATTTCACAAGAGGCCCCAGCCTGTGTGTACCCAGGGGAGCTGGGTTAGTAGGCAGGCAGGCTGGAGGTGTGCCAGCTGTGAAGCTATCTTAACCCACAGGTAATTTCAGCCTGAGTTTGGTACTGGCAGCCCAGACATGCATGTGCTGTCTATAGCATGCTCATTTCTTTCAGCCATTGGTTTGGATTCAACTTATGTTCTAGTGTAAGCTCTAGTCTACAGACTAGTCCATGTGCAAAAAAGTTTCTCATAATAACAGCAAAGACTTGTCAAGAAGAGATCTTTTTCCTCTTTCCATTATTTCAATTTAAAATTTGCAGCGTATCAATATATCGGAGTTAAACAGAGGAGCTAAATGTATAAATGAAAACTATCAGGGAAACAAAACATAAAAGTTCAAGTACTACTGCCTGCTAGAAATACAGACACTTTCCCAAGTGCTCCTTTCAAGTTGAGAGATCAGGAACAGATTAATTTCTGATATTTGCTCTGACACCGCCTAGCTAAACAACAAATGAATGATGCTGGGAATAGGGGGAAAATAACAGAAAATGTATAATATAATGATATTTGATGACTTCATGGTGCCTCAGGTTTCAGCTCTGACTCCCTTGATGTTTTTAGAACAGTCAAATTGCCTGGTATAGTGGTCACTTAGTTTCAGATAACACATACCTCATATAATTGTGTGTGAGATGAGACCCCGTCTTGCAAGCTGTCCTTGAATAGAACGCGTTGGATCAAGGCATTTATTGTTGGTGTCTTGATGTGGAAATGCGGAGGCTGCATTCAAAATAGCGAAAGTTTTTCTGGAAATTTTCTGACAGGGTTTAAATTTAAAAATAAAACAACAAAAATCACTTGTACTTTATGCAATTCATGAAGAGGTACAAGAACTTAAATGAGAAATACTCATGGTCTAAAATACTGATTTCCTCACATGATTGAGCTGCAGATTTTCAACACTGCTTTGTAAGGGGTAAGTTAGGGCCACAGGATAAAGTTTTGTTTAGGGCCCAGCATTCCTTCATCCCAAGAGATATGCGAAGTCTTTGAGTCTCAATCTGCCTGCTGGTCCCTCCTGGGGGTGCCAAATTCCCTTTGCCTGAGAAGCACCTGTGGCCACAACTGGGGTTGGAGGGATAAGGAGAGGTTGGCACAGAGCAGCACCCTGTACATCCTCAGCACTTGAGCTCACTCTTGATCAAACACGTGCCATTGGGGTGGAGGAGCTGAGATACCTTCATGGCAGGTACTATCCCTCACGTTTCAGTACCTTTTCTTTTATGTTATTGCATATCAGAGGGATCTAGATAGGCTGAATTACTGGGCTGAGGTGAATGGGATGAGGTTCAACAAGGCCAAGTGCCGGGTCCTGCACTTCGGCCACAATAACCCCATGCAGCGCTATAGGCTTGGGGATGAGTGGCTGGATGACTGTGAGGAGGAAAGGGACCTGTGGGTGTTGGTGCTCCTGAAGGGAGGATGTGATGAGGAGGGGCTTGGCTTCTTCTCCCAGGCAACAAACAGGACCCAAGGAAATGGCCTCAAGTTGTACCAGAGGAGGTTTAGATTAGACATAAGGAAAAACTTTTTCTCTCAGAGAGTGGTCAGGCACTGGAATGGCCTGCCCAGGGAGGTGGTGGAGTCGCCATCCCTGGCAGTGTTCAAGAGGCATCTGGATAAGGAGCTAAGAAATATGGTTTAGTGGTTTTTCAGTAGCTATGGTATTGGGAGGATGGTTGGACTAGATGATCTTGTAGGTCCTTTCCAACCTTGTGATTCTATGATTCTATGATTCTATGATATATTCAAGATGGATTTTGTTGTTAAATCCCATGCCTCCCATACTGGGGAAGAAGTCCTTGACAGAATCACCAGCTAAGTACCCAAGGAGAGCAAGGTCTCTGCTCTGACTCTGTTTTCCTGCTGAATTCTTGAGCCAAGGCTTTCAACAGACAACATGCTTTAACTTTTCGTACCTGAAGCATTTCAGCTGGGTTTTCAGGAGAAGGTCCACAACACTTTCTAGGAAGATTGTGTCCAGAAACCCCGAACTCCTCTCTAAAAACCTAGAACTCAAGAAAGGAACAGTGTGATCCAGATTTTGGAGACAACAACCATTATTGTTTTCAATATTTCAGGTAATGACATCAAGGCAACATCTCAGTAGTCCTGATTCTGCGCAGAATCTTTCTCTAAAAACCCCTCAAGGCCCTCATTGAGCTGTGAACGGCCAACATAGATGTATTCCCCCTTTTACCTTGTGTCTCATTGCAGATAATGGAGCTAATTGTTGTGCCACAGTCGCTGAAGGCTGAGAAGAAATGCAGATTGGAATGCATGACAGGTTGTAAGCGTAACCAAAATAATTCGTATCTCCAGCAACTTCTATTTCAGGAACACAGAAAAGAGGAAAATGTTTTCAAAATGAGCAAGAACCCGAGCTCCGCAAGGAAGCGCCGTGCCCTGGTCACATCCCATGGCAGCGGCTGGAGCCGAGTGGTGTGAAATTTCGCCTGTGCTTCCTGCAAAAAAAGATGCAGAATGAGAACAGCAGAGCCTGAATTTGCTCTGCAATAATGCAGGAGGTTAGAAATGTTAATTTTAATATAATCTTCCCTTAGTACGCAGGAAATACGCTGCTCACCTACAACTTAAAGCTTCATTACAATTTTAATATCTTATGTATTTAGCAAAGATATCTGCATTGAATAAGTATATGATGTTTCTCATTATTGAATCCTAGCAAACATGGCTTTGCTGCTCATCAATTTTGAAGACTATTTTTCCTAATGTAATAGGAAAGGTCCTTTTCAGTGAGCACTGCATTGGTTTTGTTTTCTCAGAACATTCATTTTTTTCCCTATTTGCTTCTGAAAGCTCTTCTGTGAAGGGCAAAACTAAAATACCGAATGGAAAATGTTCACAGGTCCCCACATATCTCAGTACTACAGCCTCTAACAAGATTGCTGCAACTTTCTTAATAGCTGTCAGACATTTACAATTCCGATGATTAAAAGTTGCAAATATAAACTTCACCACATGATATTTTCCAATAATGCAAACAGCCCTAGCAGCAAGGGTAACATGAAATTCGAAGGAGACTTTGATTACATCTAATCCAGTAAAGAAATGAAATCATAAGCGTGCTTATTTCTTTCCAACAAGCAAAGAAAGCGAAATAATACATCAAATCCCTGAGTAAGCAGTCACAAAAGACCTTTAAATAACTCAACTTTCTACCATATTTTATTATCCTTTCCTAGCTTTATAGCATTATCTGCTACAGAAATGCAAGGAGATTTGTAAAACACTATAGCATTTAAGTCATTACATTTTATAGCTAATTTCTAATGTGGATTTGATTTTTTACGAGCACAAAAAGAATCTAATTTGCATTAGTGACAGTAACTAGAGAAATTTAACACCTGGCACTGGTTGTACCAGAAATTGAATATTAGCTACTTGGGTGCTAAAAAGCACATTCATATCTTCAAGGGGGATTTTTCATTTATTTATGCTGTACTCTCATGTTTATCATTACAAAAGTGTTCTTACATCATGATGGAGGAAAACTCTCAGGGATGTAAAAATACAGTGCACTCGATAAAGGCAGTTTGCTGCAGCAGCAGCAGCAAAATGAATCATTTATACACTAAAGAACGTGCAAACCCAGAAATAAATCTCCAATGAGATATTAAATTAGAACAGCAGCAATGTACGGACAATTCATTTTCGCTAGTGACTTTTATTTATTTATTTTTCTGTAGATGCTACTGCATCCTTGGAGCAAAGCATTAAACCCAAATTAAGCCTCTATTTAAAAAGCAAAACAAGACCAAAAAAAAAAAAAAAACCACCCCCAAACAAACAACAAAAAACCCACGACCCATAGCTGACATGAAAAAGAACCACATTTCTACACGAACAATCCACGTATTCATAAAGTGTGGAAAATTAGGAGCTGTGAAATAGGCAAAGCTGCTGTAAAATGATATGGGAAGTGACATTTTACATAGCCAGCTACAATTAACACATTGATGGCATTTTGCTGGGCTCCTTGCAGTGATAATGCTGTTGTCAAATGTGTTTAGTGCACCAAATCTCCTGGAGCCTTCAGCTAGGCAGCAAGCTTTTGACAGATTGAAGGTTCGGAGATAGGCTATCATGACAGATGGAAACTGGCACCGATGTTCAGCTTTCGCCGATCACAGGGGACCTGCCCCCCTTATTCTTCAGGGCTCAGCTCTGCAACCTTCCCCCTTCTGATGAAAGCAGGGGATGGCATTGTTAAATAGTGCATCTGTGTGAGTTAGACTACTCTGATGAAAGCATAAGGCAGACGCTCTGTGAAGCAAAAGACAGCCTCTGCTCTAACTGCATTTTAGATAGGCTTGGGGAAGGCTCCAGGGAGCTGGGATAAAACTTTGGTAAATTTCAGACAAAAAGAAAAAGCCCACACTAGCCATTAAACGTTACTTCTTTGAGATCTGCATTCCAAGGCTGGGGGAGCCCACAAGTACAGCTGCCACCAGCTATTGTGCCAGACTCTCTGTAGGACCCTCTATTATTGTTTTGGTCATTTAGGGAAAGTGGTTGCTGAAAACCACACATTACAGAAGCACATCCAAATAAGAGGTGCACAGGAGGAGCGGGAAGCAGTGTGAGAGCCAGGCTGTGTGCTGTGTACCTCCAGCTCGCTCGGAGGCTAATTCAATTATTAGGAGAGGTTGTTCTTGCAACTGGTCTGGATTCTCAGATGCAATGTTAAAACCAGGGTGGGAGCTTGTGTTATTGAGCTTTACACAGCTGGGCATAAACAGGCAGATAATACAGTTAATTAACCTTTCACCTCCCCACACCTTTTGAAGGAAGGCGTTTGTTATTTTTTGTAATCAGCCTCAGGATATTTCCAAGGCTCTTGTCCCAACTATATTTGCTTCTTTCTATCCCCAACAAATTCCTGTTTGATTTCTTTAAACTGGGCTGTAGAGCCTTCTTTTTGCTGTCTTAATCTTCAATTCCGCTCTTGCTGATGTAGTATTTGGAGCAGCATACTGCAGCCCATTTGAGGTATGATAATCAGCTGATTAGCTAGTGAAGTCGTTTTCCCTGAGGCTCTTTTGTGTGCAAAATCCTCACACTCAATTGACATGTGGACATCATAAAGCTGATGAAATGCAATTGTAATGAACAAGAGGGAGAGGCATCTGCAGCAGTGTAAATGAAAGACCTTTCCCTCTCGACATGCTAATTCAGAAAATCTGCTCTTAACTTGTACTCCCTCCGGATCCCAGTGGATGTGAATCTCCATGAATGCATATTCAAAACAGTGTATTAGCCTCAGTAGCAAGTGAAATTCGAGCCTGGATGGACCAGTTCTAATTTCAAGACAGATTATGCTGCATCAAACGTAGTAATGATTTGACAGTTCATTTGTGACGAGAGTCCCGCAGTCAAGGTTTAATGTGCGGACAGGCTCAGGTGTGCTGCAAGCACCAACACCATCCAGAGGCTGCTGCTTACAAAGCCCCACACATGAGGAAAGGTGAAATGTGGTTAAGAAACTGATACTACCTTCTTTAAATCTTCTCCAGCCATACCTTTCTTACTACGCCCTAAACCTCTAGCAAGAAGGGACCAGGCAGGGCAGCCCAGTGTGCCATGGTTGGTCCAAACCAGCCCTAGGGTAGAACCATGTAGGAAACAAGACCACAGGATGTTTTTGTTTCCTAACCATGCTTTCTGAGATTTTTTTTAATTCCTTTGTATGAAATTTCGTTAAGGCAAGGAAATAAATTTAACCCCATATATTCCTGTTGGCTGTACATATTTAAGTAAAACGCATCTCTGGAGCCTGGAAATTCTAGAAGCAATATCAAATGCACTCTCATTAGTTAAAAATGCATACAATAATTTAAGCATAAAATAAAATAGTCATACACGTATGGCCTTTGCTACACAGGTTTAAGTACTAATTAGCTGACATTCTGGTAGCCTACAGTCTCCACCCAAGCTCAAGAAGCATTGCCACTTGACAGATGGTCACATCATCCAATACATCTTGTGCTGTAGGACAGGAAAAAAAGAGGCTGTCCCTCAGCTTCCCTACCTTCACTCGTGCTGACTACAAGTGTAATACACAGGCACAAGGAGGGGCAGGGAGCAGGTTCCCCTTCAGAGAGATCTGATCTAAATCCAATGCACATCAAGCATGGCAGGCTGCTGGTGCCCATACTATGAGAAAAGCTTGCTGCAACAGAGGTGAAAAGCACCCTGACCCCAACAGCCCTTCCACTGCAAATGTTTGGTCTGTCTGCTCTCAATAAGATGAAACACATCTTCTCTTTGCATGGGCATGTCCTGTAAAGTTTCAATGCACAATTCCTGATCTTAAGTTCTCTTCCACTTTACATTTTGCAACAACATGGCTAAAAAATCTATGAAACTTCCCTGCATCAAGAATTTCTACTCTTCCAAAATTCACCATGACTACCTCAGCATACACCCTAAATACACAGCATCTGGAATAGCTGCTGGTTGATCAGAAGCCTCTCAAAAATATTTTCCCTGTTACAACTCTGAATAGACTGAGTTATAAGACATCCTGCTATTTTCTATGCTTTTTCTTTTCTACAAGTTACTTGGAGATAGGGGAGATAGGATAAACATGTTAGCATTCTCACCACTCTATTCACTTTCCTGTTTTACTTTCTGAAGAGGAAACACAGGATAAGAGATTTGGCAAGCTGCATAACTTAAAAAATCTTGGATATTTTGGGGGATCTTGTACTTTAATTTACCAGGAACTGTTCAGAGAAGGGTGGTTTCTCCCATCTGGCCTCCAGTTGCCTTGGCTGGTTTTATTATGGCCAGCTGGCTGGTATCAAAACTCCAGCACGCTTATTCTAAGACCTGGGCTCCGCATGAGTTTAGTGATTGTGTAATTGTCTTTGCATTACAAGGTGGCAAAGCCACCATCTGCAATGGACCGGGGAGAAGCCAAAGCCCTTGCTAAGAAATCTAAATCTGGGGACTTCATAGGCATAAACCTGCTGTGGGAAATGACCTGCCCCCAGCTGAAGGACATGAGCCATTCTCCTCTCTTGGAAGGAGAGTTGTGTCGGAATGTTTTTTATGTTTCTTTAAAACCACATGAAATAACACATGGATGTCATTTAGTGATGGGATAGCCACTCTGCATGGAAGAAAAGTATTACCAGGAGAAGCTGCTATGAACTTTCTTGGTTTACAGGAGAGTTGTAATAACATAAATGAAGTAGCAGATTAATTTGTATAACCTTAGTTTCTTACTTTGTCTGAGTTCTGTTTCACTAAAATGGGGACAATATGAAGCGTTTAAGGTACTAAAGTGCCAGTGAATGACAGTTATAGAAAGCAGACTATCGAAGACCATAAATACCATAGACATTGATCAGACCCACACTCAGATCACAATTATATATATATATATATATCAGAATTTTTAGAAGTTCTCTCCCCCTTCCCAACACAATATATACTTTGTAGAAATAATCATGGCTTGGATGTCACCCAGTTCCTCTCCACAATGTATTTTGAATGATGAGGGAGGTAAGGGAAGATAGAAGCCTACAGAATAATATTAAATTTCCTACTTTGTTTTTACTTACAGATTCCCAAATTTTCAGAGCAGTGGTTTAAAATCAAGCCGTTCTTTTCTTCCTGGCTTCTGCTGTGCATGTTTACTGAGGCTTAGAAAGAAAACTTTCATTTTCTATTCCCGTTATCTGGAAGAGTAAATATGAAGTCATTAATTACGAAAACTAGAATCGCTGTAAACATCAAAGTCTGCTCAGGTAATAAACATAATTCATACATACACGTATGCCATAAGTTTTGTTCATAGATAGTACTCTCTTCAAAACTACTTAAACGTAACATAAACAAGCATTACACCTATTAAGTTACCACAAGGAGAAGATCAGGTCCTTGCTAACTGTAGCTTCAAAAAGCATCAGGTTATGTCCGTGATGTTTAACTTTTTTCTTTTCTTTTTTTTCTCCTTCTTCATTTTTCCACAAATGCTTCAAACCAGTTTGGCAATCCTTAAAAGGTTAATGAGTACTACCTGCTACAGAATGCCAAACTGATTTAATTCAGAAAATGAGAAAACATCCCTAAAACGTAATCAGCTGTCACTTAAAAAAAATGACATACAACAAGATAAGAATGTTTTACATTTTGTTTCCCCTTCTAAGGTTCCTGAAGAAAATGTCAGGTGATCCCCACCAAGATGCGTTTCTCTCCAAAATTACTTAGCTACAGCCTCGGTCCTTGTTTGCTCAGACCATGCGAGCCTCTCGTACTTTGCACATCTCTTGTTGAGTGCCATCTTTGATGCGCCCCAGCATTTCTCCAGCATGTCAGGTTAATCTGAATGCCACAGTGCCCTGAACACACCTGCAGGACAGATGCAGCACAAGGAATTGGGACAGAGCAGAAGGATCCAGCAGCTTGGGTACATCCATGTGGATCTGGAGCAAGCCTTTCTGTTCTTCCCACAGAAATGGGGAAGGGGGAAAAAAAAAGAAAAAAAGAAAAAAAAGGGGAGAGAGACTGGGTGCTTGGTTCAGAGCAGTAAGGAGCAGAGAGCACCTCTGTTCCACACAATTCACACACCCAGAAGTTACTGTCCACCTTTTTTAACATGATGGACCAATTGAAAATGCTGTTGTCCATCACAAGTCTTTCCTTTCTGAGGATGTATTTATGCACTTCTGGAAAATTATGCATGCCCACACACACTAGAGGTGCCTTGCTCTCCTCTTTCCTTACCAACATGTGCCACAGTTTGATTCGGCACATTCCACAGTTCAGGCAAGTCTTGGGAAGAGCTGCAGAAATGACTTTCACTTTCTGAGTTGAAAGGCTAACTAACTTTACATTGTTAACAGGATTCAGATCATAAGTTAAATTAGTATGATCTCCAGCCAGAAGTGATGTATTTTAAAGAGCAAGACTTCCCTCTACACTGTAAAGTGGTTGAATAGATTACATCTACTTTATCATCAAAATTTTGTAAGGTTTTCTTCCTGGTTCTATTCAGTGTGTGTCATTGCTGTTGTTGGCAGAAGGACCCCTTTCTTGCTTGATCTCCAAGTGCACAGAAAGAGTACAATGTGTTTCTTCTTGGTGGTTAACATAAAAAACCTTTCATATATTCTGCATGTATCAAGAATGCTGTAAACTTTAAATTGGGCAATCTGTAATTAACTATGTTTTTAAGAGTTTGTAGGCAATTTCAGAGCAGGGCCCTACCATATTAACAGTTTCACAAGGAGGAAGCAGAATTTAAACAGAGGAAGCAAACACAAACATGTTCTTTATTCGATGGCAATGAAATTCATTTGAAAAAAAGTGGGATTGCAGTAAAGTCCATTTTCTTTTTCTCTTTTTTTTTTTTTTGTGAATGACAGATTCCTACAGATGATGTCTAATTAACTAAATGATTAATTAAAATAGCAAATCCCCCAGTAAATTATTCACAGATATTTCTCAGTAAACTGTCACAAAAACATTTGCTCTATTGTTATCACATTTCTAATTCACATTAGGTCTATTTTACCCAGAGCAATGACTGTTTCTTTAATAGTCTTCTATGTAAAAATAGAGAGAAAGCAGCCAAGCTACATAGACCTCAGTCAGACTCCTGGAACTTGGCGGTAGGCACCACTTGACTTGCCACTAGCTGAGAAGTTTTCCTACAGTGCAAAGAATAACTATAAAGTATTTTTTTTCTGAGTTATTTGCAGAGAAATCCTGTTATCAGTTATATTTCCTCAAGAAAGGCACCTTGCAAGGCTATAAGATACCTCCTAAGGCTCTACACACCAACTTGGTGCCAGTGCAGGCTGTGATGCCCATGGAAGTTTTGGGAGAGACCCTGCAGGCCCCCTCTGTCCAAGAAGCCAGAAACTGGTGGGGCTGGTACACATCTGGTGTTACCACTCTCCATGGGGTCTGTCAGGCATACAGTTAGCAGTGGTCTTTGCTACTTTAAAACAGCATTTCTGCTGCAATATAAAAGTAGTTACACTATTGAATAGCTTGCTTTGCAACAGCTTGCTGGCTGGGAATAATGGTTTTCTAATGAATCAGCTGATGCTTTGTTCAGGATCAACATCTCCTCATCCCATCACACTGGGGATGTGGGCACAACGGTGAAACACATCAGCGCCCACCAATACCACGGAGGTCCTGGGTCAAGCGATCGACAGGAGGGCTCCTGTCTTTCTTGTTTTCCATCACCTCATTAATGTCTTTATTGATATAGTACTTAAGATTTGTCATTAGCTTGCACATATTCCTAAATCCTCTCTCTTCTGCAGATTAAAGTACCATGCCAGCAGTAGGAGACAAAACATTGCTTTTCCAATCAGGCAAAAATGCCTAAAAATTATTTTACAGTATGGCTTAATACAAATTTGTTGACTGTTTGGGAGCAGTACTTCAGATCATGACGAAACTGCACACTTAGACAAGGACTTCTATATTTCTGAGGGATTTCAAAGTGATTTACTATCACCCATTTCAACGATGACCAGAAATAATGAAGACAGACCACAAAGAGAGGTGAAGAGTGATGGCAAGAGGCTGTGCCAGCTCCCATAGCCTCCCTTTTTGCATCCCAGGCTGCTGAGCCCACCCCACGGTGCCTGGACTATTTGCAGTTTGGTTGCCCAATTTTAATTTAGCTATACAACTTAGAATCATAAAATCATGAATGAAGGTTGGAAAGGTCCTCTAAGATCTTCTAGTCCAACTATCAAGCCATTATTAAGATGCACACTAAACATGTTCTTCTTTCAATGCGACCTCAGGAGATATGCTTTTGGTACTTACCTGAAATTTAGAGACAAATCTAGGTAGATGAAATGGGATATAGGTGAAAAAAACAAAAAGGCTGATAGACAGGAAATGTTTCAAAATAAGTTAGCAATTCATTCAAGTAATTTCTTCTCCCATTTACCTGGCCTGGACAAAACTTCATTTTGCCAAGATTTTAGAAATCATTCAAAGAAGCGTTTCTTCTCTGCGCTACCAAAGTCAGAGAACAGCCAAGCAGAAAGATGTGCTTTCCTTCCTCCTCTAGTGGCTCAGGGAATCAAGGTCAAGAGTACTACCAGTGCCAAGCCACTATCTTCTGGAGGCTGAGGAGAGGGGGATTCATCTGAGAGGGTCATTTCTAACATGATAATTTAATTTGGGTTCTTCATCATTTCTTCTTTACCTCCCTAAACTTCAACTCATCTCAATCATACCTTCTGTAGTTGTGTTGAAAACTGCTTTCATACAGTTTTCACAGGTAGTTTTCTTGTTTTTTATTTACTGTCTGTAGAAGCTGAAGAAGGGAAGGTAGGTCACCGCCTCACCTACAGGGAGTCATCCAGATGTGAACCTGGACTCCAGGTGCTGCAATGCAAGCCACGTATTATGGCAGCAAACTCTTTGCATTCCGATAATTAGATGAGCATGCTTAACCAGGCTAAAATGTGATTATGCCTTTTGTTTTCCAGGACAAACCACAAAACCAAAGAGGAAGCCTACCTTCCAGACAAACATGTAATAACCTGCTTAGAAACCCCCAGCTTATTTCTGGCGTTTTATGATGAAGAACTGTCCTGTCCAAACTCTCATGTAATTAATCGCAGACCCAGAAGTTGTTAACTACCATCTGAAGATCTCTGCGGTTTAGCAAACCCAAAACTGCTCTCTGCCATCTTGACTGCTCTCCTTATGTGAAGCTCAGCACCAGACACTTTGGACCTACACCTCTAATAAGGAAGCGCTGCTTTCTGTGGATGCTGTTGCTGCTGGTGAATAGCTCCACGAAGACAACAATAATGGAAAATGCTTCCTGCAGTTTTGTTTTTGATGCAGTGAACAACTATCTTAATGTATTTTTATTCTCTGGCCTAAAATATCATTGTGTGCTCTGCAGTGTTTCTTTCACAGATGGTAATTTTGCCTCAAAGCACTTTGACTAATATGGTTCCCTTACTCCCCAGGACTACCCAGCATAAATCCCCTGATGCCAAAATTGCGAAGTCCCTTCCCAGGCGAGGCACCCTACCATAATCAGTGGCTTCAGGGAATTGTTGTAGAAAAATCATTGAAACCATCAACCTAGTGCACAGCAGCTGGAAGAGAGGCAAACAAGAAATAAAGTGGCATTAGCAAGGGGATAGAATGGTGAAGAAGGGGTGATACGCTTCCTGTATCAAAAGATCCTAAATAGCTACAAAGCATATGGAGTATACTTAGGTCTTTTTTCAGGGCTGAGCACAGCCATGCAGAAAGCACAGCGCTGCCCTGCAAAGGATATACTGTAGGGCAACAAAGATAATATGAGGTCTCCAAAATCTAAGCTGTAAGAAAAGGTTAAGGGAGTTGAGTTATTCTCCCTGGAAAATAACTGCCACAGCTGTGACCTAAAAGAAGTTTTCAAAATTATGGAATGGCTGTGATAAAATTCTTAGCAATACCTTAGGTTACAGTGGTGAGACATTCACAAAAAGAGAATCAGAGGAGGGTAAATAGTATTAAAAAAAAAAAAAAAAAGAGGTAAAAAGAGGAGGGTAAATAGTATAAAAATGGAATTCAAGAAAAGAAATCAGAGAATTGAACTATTTCATGCATAGGTAATAGAAAATACATGTACTATTCACTCCCACTTAAGTAAACAAATAAAATGTCATTGCTCTGGAGGAAGTAGAGCTATTCTGGAGTAATCCCTCAGACAAATAGAAACATGTTGCCCAGGAATAAAAATTATGCCTCACTCAGTTTTTCACTGAAGATCAAAGAACAGCAACACAAGAGAAGAAACCCAAAGGTGGCATTACAATGGAGAGGCTGGGTGACATTTCTTCTTTCTGCCTGGTAGAACACATCTTGAACTAAGTTCTTAGGTTCCAGTTTTCCTGGTCAGACACAGAGCTGAATGTGTCCCAGATGAGAAGCAGAAGGTTGTAAACCTTTCTTGCTCTGCATCCCTTATCTGTACATTCATAAATGGGGAAGAGAAATCATTGGAAATTGTCACATGGACGTGAAACCAATGCCATGAGTAGAGGAATCAGCAACCTGCAAAGCCAGTAACTGATCTGGCTTAGGTGGGAAGAGGCCTGTAATGGAGACAAAGCATCTGCACTTCTGCCCAGGATCTGATGTGGGGAGAGGAGGAGCCTTTGTGATCCCCAGGCAAGGAGAGGCACCAGGAGCCATCAATCCTGGCTGAAACGGGAAAGA
Source organism: Alectoris magna (assembly GCA_030625065.1). Lineage (NCBI taxonomy): Eukaryota > Metazoa > Chordata > Aves > Galliformes > Phasianidae > Alectoris > Alectoris magna. Next base: position 17,106,941 of record CM060567.1, read on the forward strand.
AGAGAACACATCCAAGAGACTCTGCAGGGAGGGAACTGCTTCCCAGAGCTCTGCCAGAAATGCCGGACAAGCAGTTAAATTCCTTCCCAGAAACTGGTCTGATGACAACGCAATGCCTCCTGACTCCCTCCAGCGCACCTCTTGCTATAAATGTCAGCCTGCAGCCGTATTGGGCATAATTAGCCTATGATAATAAATTACCCACATTTTCAGGAAAATATTAGAGACCATCATTATTTGGAACAGAGCTGCATTCAGCTGCACAACCCTACCTAATATGATGGATGGAGCAGTCATAGCACTGAATACATTTATCTAGAATGAAGTGATTATTTCTAAGATGAACACAGTCAGAAATAAGTGCATATGAATCATATACTACTGCACACTGGAGAGTAGTGGAGTAGCAGAGGTTGTAGGTCAGCTGACCAGCCCATAGCTTTTAGTTGATAGATTATTTCACACATATACCCTAGGATTTTAAAGCTCAGTCTCAAAATCCCTCTGAATTTAAAAACGATTCCATGTTTTCTATTGGAGGAAAAAAAAAAAAAAAAAGA